>JAEQBH010000477.1:0-650220 GCA_016808115.1 Tetrastigma voinierianum | reverse complement strand
CCTTTACCATTCATTGACTAGATGCTAGACAGATTGGCAGGACATCCTCATTACTATTTCTTGGATGGCTATTCTAGGTACAATCAGATAGCCATAGCCCCTGAGGACCAAGAGAAGACTACATTCACATGTCTCTATGGTACCTTTTCTTTTAGAAGGATGCCATTTGGACTATGTAATGCTCCTGCTACATTTCAGAGATGCATGATGTCAATGTTCTTTAATTTGGTAAGAGGTTAGTGGAGATATTCATGGATGATTTGGGCGTATGGTCCTGCTTGAGAAATGCTTGAAGAATTTGGAAATTGTACTCCATAGGTGCAAAGACAAAAGCTTGGCTCTTAATTGGGAGAAATGCCATTTCATGGCAATAGAGGGAATTGTATTGGGTCATAAAATTTATGCAGCGGGATTGAAAGTAAACCAAGCCAAAATTTCTATGATTAAGACTTTGATGCCACCCACTACAGTAAAAGGAATCAAAAGTTTTCTGAGGTATGTAGGGTTTTATAGGAGATTTATCAAAGATTTCTCTAAAATATCAAGACCACTGTGCAAACTGCTTGAGAAATATGCAAAGTTTGAATTCGATGAAGCATGCAAGTTTGCATTTGAAGAGATAAAAGCTAGATTGGTAATAGCTCCGATCATGGCAACATCAGAATGGAGCAAGGATTTTGAAATTATGTACATGCTGTTATGTAATGGGAGGCTAGCAAAGAACATAAAAGATTTTCGTAACTATACATTATGCTAGCAAGACCTTCAATGAAGCTAAAGAGAACCACTCAACCACAAATATGAATGTTAAGAATGGTCTTGCTCGTGAGAATTCAAAACCATATTTTGGGATCTCATGTCATAGTGTACACAGATCATGTAGCAATTAAGTACCTAATGGCAAAGAAAGATGACAAACCTAGATTAATCAGATTGGTCTTATTGATGCAAGAATTGAACTTAGAGATCAAGGATAAGAAGTAAGTAAAGTGATAATGTGATGTGCTTGATCACTTATCTAGGATGTGTAGGTTATTGAAGAAAAGGGACTCGAAATTGAAGAAAATCTATTCAGAGAAACTATTTCAAGTACTAGTTCAATTACCTTGGTATGCTGTGGTATTATGCCACCAGAACTCACCTTTCAGTAGAAAAGGAAGTTAAGAACTGAAGCTAGATTATATATATATAGGATGATCCACTTCTATTTAGAAGGGGTACAAATCAGATCATCAGAAGGTATGTACCTAAGACTGAACAAAATGAGATTCTAGATAAATGTCATACATCACAGTATGGAGGCCACTTTGCAGGGGATAGAACAGCTTAGAAGATTCTCCAATCTAGGTTCTACTGGCCAACATTATTCAGAGACAGCTCTTGATGGGTTAGACATTTTGAAAAATGTCAAAGAATGGGCAACATCAATAGAAGAAAATGAGATGCCTCTACAGCAACTTAGTGTAACTTGATGTATGGGTATAGACTTCATGGACCTTTCCCATCATCACTTGGAAATTTATACATTCTTGTCAGGATTATGTATCCAAATGGGCTGGTGGCTTATTGCTTGTCCAAAGAAATATTAACTCAATAGTGGGGTTTGTTCAAAGAAACATAACGGTTTAGGTATGGAACCCCAAGAACAATTATCGTTGATGAGGAAATACTGCCAACAAATTGTTTGCAAACTCTTTGAGCAAATATAGAGTACTGAGATGCAGGGTCACTTTACCACCTCAATCAAATGGACAAGCTGAGATATCCAATAGGGAGATAAAGAATATACTTGAGAAGAATAGGAATATACACCCGGTCAAGTCGAATAAGAATCTTTGTCGAATGC
This sequence comes from Tetrastigma voinierianum, assembly GCA_016808115.1. NCBI lineage: Eukaryota > Viridiplantae > Streptophyta > Magnoliopsida > Vitales > Vitaceae > Tetrastigma > Tetrastigma voinierianum. Next base: position 648,374 of record JAEQBH010000477.1, on the reverse strand, counting down.
TCTGGGCCGATATGGATAGCTGGCCTCCGTGTCCCACTACAGATAATAGCAAACCTTTACCGTCTAAATGTCCAAATGGGTAAAGGAGGTTCAGCACGCTGCACCCGGTCAGGATCTAAATGACATTCGGATGGATAAGAGCAGGAGGCGTGTAACACCTCAAAAATACCCTAGAATTTTTATAATAATTTTATTATATATTCTGGGTATGAATTGAGTCAAACTTAGGTTTTCCGGGAAAATTGATAAATTGTTAAATTGTGAAAAGTGAAATGAATATGTGAGCATAAGTGATTAAATATTATATGCTAAAATGAGAACATTGAACCCAAAATAAACCCAAGTGAAAAAAGGAAAATTTGGAAATTTGTAAATGAGGACTCTATAATAAGAATAGAATGTTTCAAATGCAAAAGTGAATTAAAATGGTAAACAGATAAATAAAGTAATGAAGACCAAAAGGAGAAAATGAGAAATGAAATTGTGTAAGCCAAACATAGCCTTGCAATTTAAATAGGGAAATAAGACTAAAATGTATCTTAAAATGCTCATTTTGGAGCAATAAACCGTATTTCCGAGAGAGATGACGAAAGCTAGGGTTTTGCAAGAAGAAGTGATTTGGAGATCATCCCATTCCTTGCTTCTATGATCAAGCATCTTTGTGAAGAAGATTCAAAGGATTTGGGATGGTAAGAACCAAACCCCAGATTTCTTTAAATGATTGGGTTAGAAACCTCAATCCATCCATGGGCTTACTCATGGTTGGTCGAGATGACATTAGAATGCCTTTAGGAGTGATTTCTAGTGTTTCAATTGGATTTTGGGTGATTTTTGGAGAAAAAAAATCACAAAAGAGCAAGAGAGAAAAATCAAGTAAAACGGGCCCCTACGCCCAACGTAGGAACCCACACACCACTTCACAGAGTCTCTGTCAGAACGGATGCCCTTGTCAGTATGAAGGTCAGTATAAATGGCACCCTGGGTATGCTACGACGAACTTACACGCCGCAGCGGAGGGTACTAAAGTTACGCCACGTAAATGAGTGGTACGCCAAAGTTAAGTGCCGTTAGCCGGAGTGCTACGCCGCGACGTAGCTACTGTTCACCGTGAACAAATTTCGGAATTTTGTTCCGAAAGTCTCGTATTTGTACACCGATAGTATAGGAACCCTAATAACTAATTAATGGGGCTTTAAATAAGGATAAAGCTAAATGAAAAACGTACATTCCCTTTCGCCACTGGAAGCCACCAAGCAAGATTTTGTCTTAACCGAAACCGTTAACTTAAGATAAATCACATTCACTAAAAATGTATAATAATTGTTTATCCACTAAGAGTAGCAGAATTTTTATTGATGACTAGGACTGTGAGGAATCACCTTAACTTAGATCGAGATTCGAAGGGAAGGAAACGAGCCATGTACTTTTGGCCCCTGTTTCCACGACTCCTCTATCCTTATTTTCCAAGTGTTTTTGTAGCTTACCAACAACCAAATGAGTATATCTTGAAATGATATTACCAAAGTGCATATGGATTTGAAAATGTGATAATTGAAATGTTTGAAAATTAATTGCATGTGAGTGATTAATTGAGTTGTAAACGAATTGGTCAATTCTTGACATCTTGAATTGAATCGATATACCGAACGACCAACATGGTGGGATTCACCAACTGAGTTCGTCATGAAGGCAACCCGAAATTGTCCAATGTCCCACATGGAGGGATGCGCCAATTGGCATCCGTCATGATGGTGTATGGAATTGAAGAAATGTCCCACTTGGCGGGATGCACCAATCGGCATCCGTCTTGATGGCGTATTAAGATTTATAAGTGAATTTCATACGGTGGGAGCACCAATCGGTATCCACTATGATGGGAGACCGAAATTGTTTAATGTGTGTAAAGCATATTACCAATGATACACGTGATTCATCGAACGAAATCCATCATGAATGTGAATTGTATAGACAAAGTGAAACAACAAACTTGATCGCGAAAACAGATTTTGTAACCAAATACGCCCTAAAAGTATATCTTTGAATCTCATGATTTGAGTTAAATGATTTGTCGTGATGTGGAAATGCATATTTTGATATGGCTAACATTTGTAAAGTGAAAGCATGTGAAAAATGAATATGCATGAGTATAGTTTGATATAAAAGACATGATTTTAGTTATTAATGCCATCATGTTAAACTCGAAAACTGGAATATAATCAGATAGGAACCACTAAGCATGAAAATGCTTAGCGTAGTTTTTATCTATGCGTAGGTTCTCGAGTAAACAGAAAGAAGGCAAGATCAAGAAGCCGCAGAAAGATAGATGCAGGCAAGTACAGATAAGGTAGATGATACCCATTCATTTGCATATCATTTCTTTGAACATGTGATATTTTAGGAACAAAGTTAAACTCGGAACTATTGTTTTGTATATCATTTTGTAAAGGCATGATACGCCATTTTGTAAAACACTCAGGTAAGAGCAAATGTTTACGTCTACTATTTGAAAATGCTTCCAGTAATTGAAACCCTAAAACTAAATGATGTAACAAAATGTTTTGATAAGATAAATGAAAAACTATTTGAGAAACCTGCTCCTGCTCTGATTCGCCATTCTGGTCAGCCTGGATTCGAAATCACGACATTTTTTAAAAAGGAAAATTAATAAAAAGGTAAATAAAAAGAATTAACGAAAGATCTGATCCGCCGACTACCAATCAAGTCGACCTGAAAGGGGTGCTACAAGGCGCTCTAGTGAAGTGTAGGAACTGCTTTACCAGAGATGAAATGAGAAAGTGAAGCCCAGCTGCGATCTGTTCTCGGGTGAAATACACTACACTGTCTTCCTCATCGATAAGGATTCACGACCATCCAACAACTCAAAATCGAATACAGGAATCCGACAAGAAGACATCAACTCCTCCATGGACAGAGAGGAGATGAGACCGCTGCGTATATTATCCCGCTAGCACTTTCAAGGCCCAAACTTCTTAACTAGTGGAAGTCTCTTCACCTCGCCATACCACGCGCACAACAACAAAGGCAAAGGAAAGGGGGAACTACCACAACAGCACAATTAACCGGTAAAAGGCGGAACGCACGATGCCCCAAGGCAGCGAGACTGCACCGACTTTACCTACTTTTTTAGACATAAGTGGCCCAAGTCTTATAAGTGTATCAAAATATTGTATACAAAAATACAAAATAAAACTACCACCGAGGGTGTTCGCTGCACATGATAAGCATACGCCTAGTCCCATTTACATATACAAAACAAAATACATTTATACGTATTAGAGCGCCAACCTGCAAAAGTGATGACTCTTGCTAGTGTGGTCAGTCAAGAAGATATAAAGATCACAGCCATCTCCTTCTCGTACCTACACTGATTAAACCCGTGCTGCTTTACGCTTAGTGGAAACATATGACTTATACATGTATAAATGCATTAATATTCTATTACAAGAAGCATTTATCAATAACAGAGCATCAGATTTTCATGAATTCATAACAAACTAATTCGCATAATGATAATGCACTTATACTTATTCGCATCTCCGTAGGAGTTAGCGTAACTTACACTTATATGGGAGGTACCATAGGTACTGAAGAAAATTATACTTATACAGAGATACCCGTAGGTACATTCAGAACAGAATAATGTATTTTACTTTCATCTTATTCGTTATTCAGACTCTTATCATATAACTCGCTGGATTACCTGCACTAAAGAATAAAAATGAAGAGGACACAACACACAAGATCGCGCATTTTACAATACTAAGGTGTTGTAGCATTGCTAAGAGGCCAAGACCGACCAAACCTGCTCGCCCACATACCATGTCGAGCACTAATAGGAGTGTCAAAGACCGACGGACCGCTCGCCATGTAAATATGTTGAAGATCTAGCAGACCGCCGGCACTGACAAAGACATGCTCGCCACGCAGATAAAAGTGTCGGTCATTTAACACCGGTCTTAGGTATTCCTACAATTATATGAATTCAAGAACTTACTATCTTAAACATAAATACATTAAGTTTGCCTCACACTTTCGATTCGCTTCCACCTCACTCGAGGTACTCTGCATTTTCACTTAGTTTCATTTTTATTTGGATCCCCGGTTAATCATTTATTAGGGTTCCACAACTGTGTTCGGGAATTTGAGCTTTAACAATGTAAGAATACCTCAAAAATCAAGGATGTAGGGAGTATTGCGAAATTTGGGCATTCACTTGGATTGGTACCCTGCACTATCCATGTTCAAAGGAGTGGTACCTGTGATAACTTTGGATATACCAAGATTTTGCCTCCAAGATAAGTGGTATCGGTACCACCCTATTTAGTACCTGCACTGGGCCATAGAACTAACTAGAAATGGTAGATTTACCCATTTTTACCTCACTTTTCTTCCATAAACCTTTCATTCCATCCTACATCAAACCACCATGGAATCCCCTCGAAACAAACTCCACAAACACCTGAGAATGGTGGTTTGGAATTTCTTAAACCAAACCCTAGCCATAGAATCCAAGGATTCATACCAAAGTTCACAAATCTTAACAAAACCATAGAAATAGGAAGGATTCTATATCTATTTGATACAAACTAGGGTTTTTCAACCCAACATCCAACAAATCTAGGGTTAAGATGAATTCCTAACTAAACCCTAGGTTTGGTAAGCATAGAAATCCCTACCAAAGTTCAAAATACACATGATTCCATACAAAACCATAGTTCCACAGAGTTCCATACAAAGTTCCTTACTAGAATCCATACCTTTCTTGGCCTCTTCTTCTTCTTCTTCTTCTTCTTTTCTCTTCTTCCTTTCTCTCTTCTTCTCTCCCAACCCGTATTAGCTCTCTTTTGGAGACCAAAAATGAGATTTTTTTTGTCCCCTCTCCCTTTTATAGTTAATTTTCCTTTTATTTGCTCTTTAGTCCTTAAGTTCCTTTCTTGCAAACAATAGGCTATTTCACTTTAACCTATACTCATTTTACTTTAAGGCTTTTTTGTCCCATTTTGAAAATACAATTAGTCTCCTTGTCTTGTAAAATTTATGGGTTTCTCAACTTCTATGTTTCAGATTTAAATTACGAAAAATTCAATTATTCACAAAATACTCCCAAACATGTTGAAAACTAATTAGGTATATTTCGGTGTTTCACATGAACCCACTGTGACCCGAAAAACACCCCTAGTTCTAGTGGTCCCGAAACACACTCCTAAGGATCTTGTCACCTAAACATGCCGACAACCTGAATTCCAACGTAATTCAACCAAAACAAGGCTTACCTAGAAGATAGGGGAAAACAAACGCTTGGAAAGAAAATCCACAAAACACACAACGCTACAATGGAATATCAGTAGAAGCTCTTGAGCAGAAGGGAAACAAGAAAATAGGAGGAAACGCAATGGGAACGGGTGAGATCCAATTATGACTCCCTAATTATCAGCATCTGCGCTCAGAGGTACAAATGCGCCGACTTATCACCTCTCAAAAGATTTGAATCTCGCAACGCCCACAGGCATATAATGAGTGGGTCAGTCTGTGGGCCCCGGCCAGTGGCCCTTGGTGCCTCCCAATGAAGGAGCTGGGCGAACAACTGCTAAGTCCAAATAGAATCAAAAGGATGATCCATTCTAGAATTCATCAAACGCCACAACCTCTTATCCCAAAGAGTTAATCCACCGTTACCCACCTAAGCAATTGAAAAACAGAAAAATATGCGAGCAACGCAAAAAAATTCCAATAAACACATTTTCATTAATTACACCAAAGGCGCTCATAATTACATAGCAACGCCGCCAAAACTTGCCAAACTATACTCTCAAACACCCATAACCCCGCGAGTGTGACGCCCCAAAACTCCTGGGTCCGTTTGACAACCCGTCAACTCGTGGACACTATGGATGCTCAACCCGTCAATTATCTGATGAAAATCGCGCAGTCCCTTGTACTCTGGGAGCTCTACCTAAGGTACAAAACCTGTCCCAACAATTAACAACGACCACACCGGGTCCATGTGTGAGTAAAAATGGCCACTTGGGCCCATGCATCAATACTCACAAAATTACATCAACTATATACCAATAGTTCAAGAGTTATTACAATACTCTTAACCAAAACATATATCAAAATTTAAAGTTTTAATACATGTTCTACAAAACGAATACCAAAGCCACAATCCGGCTTTCTTCTAAAACGCGGCCTCTAGTGAGCGCCGTCTTCATATACACCCCGCACCAAATAATGATCCTCTAATAGGAGCAGTTTCAGTAGTGATAATTTCTCACGTGGGTTACTCCCCACCTAAGTGCACATGTCATGGCAAAACAATCAGCACTCAAGTAAATACATGATCCTACTTGAATGTCTACGTCTAATCCCATGTCTCGAAATCCTCACCGACTCCCCACACATGCCTGTCAGCAGCAAAATACGCTTTCAAACAGTTTTTTTGTTCTCGAATCTATCAACGAGTTTAAAATTTATTTGACAACCCTTCGAGGCGAATCTGTTGGATAATCCTCCGAAACAATTCATGTTCCTCCTGATGGGAATTGTTGGACAATCTCTCATCACACCCTCCTAAAATCTTCCGTCGAATTCCTTTACAACATTTTCGCTTTTTTGTTTTTCATGTCATGCACTCACACTTAATATTCTAAGTTTCCCCAAAGGCATATGGAATGCAAGATACAATTCCAAAATATTCATGCTAGTATATTTTCATGTATATTAACATAAATAAATTCACACAATTCATGTCATTCAAATTACAAATAAGAACACCAAAATTAGCCTACATGGCTAATTAACTCAACTACAATTCACTTAATCAACGAAACCACAACAAAATCACGTGAATGTAGTTCTGGCCCAGCTGCTCATGCACAATGTGGATTTTCTCCACCTGTCTTAAATGTTTGAGACCCAAATTACGCTAAATCCTAAGCCTTAGAATATCCCTAACCATTCACATGGCTCTTAGCTTCTGCAAGAATAACACATGTAGGAAAAGATCCCTACCTCTCGAGTTGTTGAACTCCACCAAATTCCTGTCCACGCGTGATCCCTCATTGCCAGAGAACAAAGCCTTACTGCTCGTGCCAACCGACGTCCGGAACGGAGGAATGACAGAGAAGTAGCTCTCTCTCTCTAGAATCCTGATTCAAATCTCACTGTCGATTTTTATGTTTCAATGATAAGAAACTGGCCCTCCTTTTTTTTGCCTTTATACTCATTTAACATTTCAAAAATTCCTCCATGTCCCTTCTATTTAACTATTATTCGGTCACGGCTTGACCTAGTTTCATTCATTCCATCATCCCATTAATCATGCAACATGTCGCATGGGTACATGTAGTAGGTGACTTTTTTCACATCACATGTCTCGTTAGGGTCATTTTACTTCAAGACCCGACACTCTGCATGCCCTCAAAACGTGGAAATCTCTGGCCGTCTTTAATTCGATGAAATTTGACGTGGTAGTTAGATTTCATGAGATTCCATTCCACCGTGAAGTCCGCTTTCACATCCGAGATCTAGAAAATTTCGATTTACCAAAATGACAATTTTACCCTTTTTCTTAAAATTCAATTCTTCCCGGTTTTTCACATTTCTCTCCTTAAAAGGAATTTCATCCTAAATTTTGGTACCATCACAACAACTCACATGCATACGTTAACATGCACTATACCATGCATGTAAATCCAGCAATTTAAGTATTAACGACTAAACCACGTGACCTTGATCCCTAAACAAGAAGTAGGTGGCCAGCATCGTGTCCTCGCGCCTCCCACGCTGACTCTACTCCACGACGCCCGCCATAGCACCTCACTAGCCTCACTCCGCCTTGAGTTGAAAACCGATCCCTGGCCATCCATAATGCACCACTCTTCCTTCCTCACAGTCCCATCCGTGTCAACTCAATCTCTCCCCAACCACATCATACGAAATGGACTGGCGTACCTCCTGAGCATGGAGACGTGAAATACCTCATGGACACCTGACATGCTAGGCGGTAACGCCAACCTGCACGCTTACGTCAGGCCTACCCTCTCGAAAGACTTCGGCGGGTCAATGAACTCTAAGGAGAAGCCCCGCGCCACAACCTCGGCACCACTCTCTCTGGCATCACCTTCAAGAAGACGTGACTACCAACCTTCAAACTCTAAGGGTCGAGGATTACACATCAACATAGCTCTTCACTCGACTCGAGCCAAAGTGAGAAGACACTCGTCGTATCAAGCCTCACCTCTCTGAGGTGTCTCTAAACTGGTCAGACCAAAGGATGGAGCCTCTCCCACTCCTAAGCCAACATATCGTTGATTCGTGACGGCTCCATACAATGCCTTATATGGTGCCATCCGTATACCACCCGATAACCGTTGTCAGCGACTCCACTCGCGGGCAAGTGCTCTTCCCAACTACTCCCACGATTCAGGACGTATGCTCGCAAAGATGTCCTCTCTAACACTGTGATGGGCCTCTGACCACCATCTATCCCAGGCGGGAAAGTCAGATCACACTTGTGCTCATAAATTTTTGAAACTTCTGTGCAAGGCCGTGAACCCCCGTGCCCTATCCGACACTATGGATACTGCACCTATGTAGCCGGACGATCTCTCGAATATACACCCAGACCTCCAATGGAAGGTCATCCGCACGGCTAGAAGAGCCGGTCCACTATCACCCATACCGCATCATGTCTCTGCATCGTGACGTGCTCCCACTTCCACTCAGTCACCTCCAATGGCTGAAGTAGCCCTGCTGGCTTCTAGTGCTCAGCCTTAACCTGTTGACATGTGAGACATCGTCGAACAAAGTGTTCTACATGTCTCTTCATCCCGCCGAGTAGTATTGCCGATTAAAGATCCTCAGACACTGTACACTGGATGCACAACAAACTTAAGAGTAGTGGAACTCTTAAGAATCTCTTCTCTCAAATTGGCCTAATCGGGGAAACCACCACCACCCTCTATACCAAAGACTACCATCTCGTGGACGATCCAAATTTCGTCACTTGTACCCGACTATACCCCATTCCCCGATGGACACTATTCGTCCCGTCCCGGGGGACTCGATCACTTTACTCCAACGTGAGACTGCAGCCACTAAACCTCAACGCTCCCTATGCTTCTCGTTGCAATCGCAGCCTCCAACCGTTCTACGCCCCGCATCCGCCACTCCCGGTTTCCCATAATGTACCAATGCTCCCCATGACTTTTCGACGACAGACACCACTACATTTGCCTTACTAAGATGGCGTAGTGAAGCTTGCAATCCTAGGAACTCCATCCATCCACGCGCTTCATGTTGAGGTCCCTACTGCGTGAAAATATACTTCAAATCCTCATGTGGTCTGAGTATACCTCGAGCTGTTCGCCATATAAGTAGTAGTGCTAAATCTTCAAGGCGAAGACTACGAACGCTAACTCCATGTCGTGTGTGGGGTAATTTTGCTCATGATTCTTCAACTGATGGGAACCATAAGCTACTACCCTCCCGGACTACATCAAAACACATCCCACCCAAAATTTCTCGAGGTAATACAATACACTATGTGTTCCCCGTCTCTATCCTGACTATCAAGATAGAGCAGTAGTAAGTCTCCCCAACTCCTGGAATGCCTCCTTGCATTGGTCATCCCAATCAAACTTGACCTCCTTCTCGGGTCAACTGGGCCATAGGTGCCGCTAATCGGAGAAATCCTCACGAATCTCCTATAAATTCCAGCTAATCCCAAGAAATCACAGATTCCCGAAGACTCCGACTTCTACTTCTCCCCAACTCATCACGTTCTCAACCTTCTCAGGGTCTACTGACACGCCTGATGCTGACACCACGTGTCCCAAAAATCTCACCTTAGTAAGCCAAAACTCACTCTTACTGAACTTGGTGTACAGCTGATGGTATCTCAACAACTGTAACACATTCCTTAAATGATACTCATGCTCCTACTCGACGAGTGCAGCAAAATGTCATCTAATTACGACAAACTGATCTAGATAGGGTTGAAATCACTTATGCATGAGGTCCATGAATGCCGCCAAGCATTCACTAATCCAAAGGGCATCACCGTAAACTCAAAGTGCTCCATAACTCGCCCTAAATTGACAGATCTGACCCGATACCCTCCCGGATTTCCCAGAGCCCGCTTAGTGAAGTCCCACTCCGTACAATCCCTAGGGAAGATACTGGGTGGAACTCACTTTAAGGAGGGAAGTAAACACATGCATTAATTTAATATCCCACTATATATAAAAGACCCAATTACATATAGATAAGGACCCATAAAAGTTCGATACGAATATCGAGCATTCTAAGAGTATTTGTGAATTTAGAGGCAAGCAGATGAAGTCCAATAAAAAAAAAAAAACAAAACAAATAGATGCGTATAGTGCAATCGTAGGGCTATGACTCCGAAGAGCGTTGAATCCGTGCGAAATAAGCCCTACGAACTCCACCTAGGGAACCAATTTAAAACAATAATGTGAGATAATAAATCTCTGAGGCATAGTTATAATGAAAATATTCTTTTTATTTGCAAAGATTTCTTCTCTCAAACCTCCCGTCCACTCTTTTAAAGTTTCCCGTTTAGAAACATTTCCTACAAAACCCAACTTTTACCCCAAGTCCAACATATATGTAAATCATGCTCACCAATTTAACCGACAATGTTAAGAAACTATAATCTGAACTCCGTACACAACATAAAGCCAATCATAAAGCATGTATAGCCACCATGTAATAGCAACCAAGGAAAGTGCATCAATCCATAAGTATTAAAATAAAGAGTACCATATTCGTAAATCAACAACGCACTACACCATGTACCCATCATAAACCGTCTGCGAGTTTCGACCACGACAATCGGTGCAAACTAATAAACTCCGTGGTTACACCCTACCATCAATGCTGGCAACCACAAAACCTCCAGTGCACCTTTCCATCACGTGGCAACTAATAAACCTCCAGGTAGACCCAGCCATCACGTGGCAATCCAGTCAAACCCTCCGAGAAACCCTACCATCACGTAAGAACTAATAAACCTCCGTAAACCCTACCATCACGGCACCTAATAAACCTCCGGTGAAGTTCCCGCCATCACGTGGCGACTAATAAAATCGTTCCCTACTCATGTACTTTCCCAACAATATCGTATCGTAGTCATTCCACAAAATCTTAAGATCCATTTCTAAACAATAATTTTTCAAGGTGGTTTACAACCTCAATCCACTTAATTCAAAATATTCAAATACCACACTCATCCATGAACTCAAGACAACTTCCAAAATGGGGCTAAAATGTTAATAAAAATTCACATGAAAGGATAACTTGTTTTATATGAGATCGACAATCACATTCGTATGCAACCAACCATTTGATCAAAAAAACAAGATATATGTAGTTTAATCACAACAGATATATCATCATAATACCCCCAAATCATTTAAAAACATATAAACCACTCATTGCACTATAGACGCCACCGCCTCCCCGTAGATCGCCTCTCGCCCGACGTGGAGGCTCAGAATATAAATAAAACACCACTTAGCTCCAATAATCCCGAACTAATGACATCGGAGCCCCCAAGGCCCGCAATTTTTATAACTATGAACTCGCAATTTGATCTCGACAGCCCAATTATACAGTGTGGCCTATAGGCCCGATACTCAAAATTGGGGCTTTTCACCTGAGAGCTAATTTCTCAAAATTGAACCGTCCAATAATTCATAAAGACATCCAATTCCACTAATCCAACTCCAATTTTGCCTAACTTGACCAATTGGTACTCGATTTTAGTCCAAACTTCAGAACAATTCGAAATGACCCAAAAAAATGGAAAACCAAACTAAACGACGCCCAAAATTCACAAACTATATCAATGGAAAGCTCAAGAGACTGTGAATCATCAAGCACCATTACCTTGGTCCGTCACGCTGCAGGCCTGGAAATCCTCTATCCAACCGCTTCAGCCAACTTTGTTTTCGCCGTAACTTTCTAAACGCGAGAATCTGCAAAAGGGGCCACGGAAATGAGTTCAGAGGGTCCAAAATGGTGGGAGGAGGTATGGGGCTGGCCGGAGTCGGCCTGAATATCAAAATCAAGAAAGTCCGTGGACCATGTAGGTCATTGTCGCCAGCTTCACGGCCGATCCGGCGCGTCCGACCGCTTCGGGTTAGGAAACTTTACCGTAATCATTCGAGGTCGTGGCTTCCCTGCCGGCGCGTGTTGCAGTGGATGACAGTGATGCCTTCCTGTCCAAAACTCCACTCGGGCCGTAAACGGTTAAAACGACCCAACTCGGTGTTCACGATTGTGGAGAGTTTTTCGTAGGGTTTTGGAGCTCAAGATGGTGTTTTGGGGGCTAGGGTTTCATTTTGCACCCAAAGTTATGTTTATATAGGGCCTAGGGTCGCTTTCAGGTAAAAACCCCGCATGCACTCGGGACACTCAGTAAAGTGCCGTTGTTAACTTCAGTCAGAATTTTTATCCGTAAGTCGGATTGTGACGCCCGCCCGTGGCTCATGAACCTCAGATCGACGAGGCTCACGAAATATGCTTTAGTTAACCTAAAACTATTCATCCTCGAAAAGTCAACTTGGGCCCACATACTAAGTGTTATCTTAAACTCGGGTCAAACGTGGTTAAAAACCTTTCAGACATTTGGTATGGGTCAGTTACAACCTACCCCCTTAAAATAAAATTCGCCTACGAAATTTCGTGACTCGTGGTCATGGAAGAGATGAGGGCAATTAGTCTCGCATTCGTCCTCCCACCCCTGTGTCGCCTCCTCTCTGACTAGGTTTCTCCACGTAATCTTCACTAAGGATATTGTCTCTGCTAAGCCCTTCTTCTCTCTACCCAGACCTTCACCTGGTTGCTCCTCGTGGATAAGTCATCCTCGCCTAGATCTCCGCGGCCTCCAACACATGTGAGGGATCTCGGGGATATACTGCTGAGGCTGGGAGATGTGGAAAACATTATGGACTCGAGAAAGCTCCTCCGGCAAGTCTAATCTATACTGGACCTATCCTCTCAACAATCTCAAAAGGTCCAATGTAGCGAGGACTTAGCTTCCCTCGCTTCCCAAAGCGTACCATGCCCTTCCAAGGAGAGAGCTTCAAAAACACTCGATCTTCAACCTCAAACTCAAGATCTTTCCTTCGCTTGTCTGCATAGTTCTTTGCTCATCTGAGTCAGCTTTCAACATGGCACGATAATATTAACCTTGTCCATCACAAGCCAGACAATCTCAGGCCTAGCAACTTCCTTTCGCCACCTCATTCCAACATACTAAAGCCAAGGAGACAGTTTCCATACACATGCCTCATAAGGTGACATCTCAATGCTCGAGTGATGGTCACAGTATAAGTGAATCGCATAAAGGTAGATATTCATTCCAATGTCCCTTGAATTGCAAAGACGTATGACCTCAACATATCCTCTAAGGTCCGACAGTCCTCTCCGATTGCCCATCGGTCTGAGGGGTGAAAAGCTGCACTCAAATTTAACCTGACACCTAGCTCCTTCATTAATCTCTTCCAAAACCTCGAGGTGAATCATGGATCTCTATCGGAGATGATCGACACTGGCACCCCATGCAAACTCACTATATGATTCATGAAGAGTTCCGCTAGTTTCTGAGGGGAAAACTTCTCACGAATAGGTAGGAAATCATACTGGGTGAGTCAGAACAACTACTACCCAATGCCGTCATGTCTCAGTCAGGAGGGAGCTTGAATACAAAATCCATCAGGATGTGCTCCATTTCCATTCCGAATGTAAGTACGTGTGGTCCGTGTTTTGTCTCTCCGCTTTACTTGTTGACAAACTACACTGACATGATACTCAAGAACTCTATTTTCATCCCCACCACTCAATAATATTCCTTCAAATAAGTATCTTACATCTTGGTACTACCGGTGCATAGAATGTTTTAACCATGGGCTTCCCCAATATCTCGCCTCTTAACTCTTTCAATGGGCTGGAACACAAAGTCTGGAACCAATCACCAAGGCTCCATCAGTTTCTACAGCAAAACCGATCGGTTCCCCTTCGACCTTCCTTCATGCTCATCAAATAGGATCTCTAGTCAGGCTCCTCGAGAATTTGATCTACAAGCATCTACTGGGAGCTGGAAGTTAGCAAAAAGTGCCTCAAAAACACGAGATCCCCGTCCCAACACCCAACTCGCACCGACCATCAATGGAAGCCAGATGGTCTCGTATATAAGCCAGCATCTATACTTCCCGCCCAGCGCCCCGCCTTCACTACATTCATTTTACCTCGATGGTAGTCACAAGGCAATCATAATCCTTAAGTAACCCATCCACCTCCTTGCCTTAAGTTTAACCTCTTCGGTAAACAAATATTTAAGGCCTTATGGTCTTAAATATCCTGCACGCCCGTACAAGCAATGCCCACTGCCTTCAATGCTAAAAATTACCGCAAGAAGTCCCAAGTCATGTAGGATAATTCACCTGTTTCTTCCACTGCCTAGAAGATATGCCACAACTCTTTATGTCAGATCAACATCAACCTAAACCCCGATATGAAGCATCTGTGTCCCTCACCCCTCGCCTCCTCGCAATGTCGCAACAGGGGCCGATGTTAACTCCGTCCTTCGTTGTTTGCTTCCTCACACCCTACCCACTCAAACTTAACTCCTTCCCCGGTCAACCCACAAGGGGTCCCGCTATCTTGAGAACCCTTCTGAACCCGCTGAGCACTCGCTAATCCTAGAAACCCGCACTCGTCACCATAGTGGTTGCTCCCACCCGCCACCGTCACCAGGGTCCACATAAATGCCATCAATGGACACCACATGCCCGAGAAATCCCACTCTACCAACCAAAACTCACATTTGTTGAACTCGCATTCAACTGATGCAAAATTTAACGCTTCAGAACACCAAACCCAAATGTCTTCATGCTCCAACCGCCTCGAGTACACCAAGATATCGTCGATGAAGACAATGACAAACCGATCCAAGTATGGTCGAAAGACCCGATTCATCAAATCCAGCGAAAGTCGCCGGGCATTGCGGAACCGAAGACATAAATCTAGAAACTCATAATGCCCATATCTCCGCCAATGTCGCCTGAACGCCCGATTCTCTAACTTACCGATGGTACCGACCAAGTCAATCTTAGAGAACACTTTTGCACCTTGGAGCTGATCAAATAAATCATCAATCCGAGGCAAAGGATATTTATTATGAATGGTGACCTTATTCAACTGTCTATAGTCCACACACAACCTCCGGGGTACCATCCTTCTTCACAAATAACACCGGCGCTCCCAAGGTGAAACATCGGGCCTAATAAATCCCCCATCCACCGCCTCAGAATACCCTTCAACTCTTCAACCTCACGGCGCCATTCTACAGGTGGTAAGGAGGAGCAAGAGCCGCACTGTGAACTAAGTCGATGGGAAAGTCTGTCTCATTCTCAGATAGACTGAAGACCGTCAGGAAACATCTAGAATTCCCCTCACTATCGTACACATCCCTCCTCCAATCTCACTTCATCGCTACAGCCAACTACATGAGAGCTAGGTACCCCTTACAACCTTTTGAAGTAACCATCCAGCGAAATGGCGTAAATCAAACCCCGAGGGTGCTCGCTCCAGTTTCTCCAGGCGAAGATTACTAAGCATGTAGTCCCGCCGTTTGCTATCATCATCACCTCCTTACGGAAACAATCCATCGAAGCATAGTTTGAAGCAAGCCAATCCATCCCAAGAATCACATCCAACCCTTGAGATCTATTACTATAAAACTGCCTACATTCAATTCGAATAGGAAAAATGTTTACCTTAAGCATCCGCTAGGCCATAGGGACTCTCCTGTGGGTGTAGCAATCTCCAAGCCACAACCCAAAGGAACCTGAGTCGACTCAGGTAACATACTCAATGAAATAAAAGAGTGTGTGTACCTTGATCGACAGAGTACACGGTATCGCCGTTCCGTAACAGATAATGCACTCGTCACCACGCCGTGGCTGCCTCCTCGACCGTCATCGTGATAAACCCCGCCAGCAGTGGTCATCCTCCGCCCCGCCTAGCCGGTGCGCATCACCGTCTCGCATCAAGGAACCACCCGAGACCACCCCGGTCACAGATCCGGTCACCCATGTCCACTAGCCCGCTGGAACCAAGCACCTGATTCTGAGACTCTAGTCTGACGGACTTCGACAGGGGCGCCCTCTTGAAATGCCCCGTCGCCTTCGCGACCGAAAGCATGTATAATCCCACCGGCGGTCCATCATGAACTCTTGCCACATACGGTCACAAGGCGAACTGAACCGCCGCCTGCGGTCACCAAAATAGCTACCGCCATCGCCACCAAGTTGAAATCCGCAGCCTTGTGTGTGTCCACCTTCGGGAGCCCGCTACCGCCGCAATTCACGCCCGGCCCCACCGGATCCTCTGGCGCCGCCCAAGTCCTGTGAAATAAAACACTTCGACGATCCTCGATCAGTTCCTCAAGACAATCCATCGGCGGCCGACGCCAACCAGCGCATCGTGGTCTCGCCTTCACTCTAGAGTGGCGCCTCCTCATCGACCGGCGCTAATGGGATGATCGGACCCCGAGGCTCAGTTATCATCTCAACCAACCTGGCCGAGAAACCTCTTCTTGGCCGACTTCATCCGCAACCAAATTTAGGCGTAAATCCGATAACCTCAACCTACGCCTATACTCGAACCACATACTACCCCGAAAGGAGTAAACGCCCAACTCCAGCCTCTTGGTCTCAAATGGAAGGCCTGGGCAAACTCAAGCAGGAAAGCGCAAATTTTTGAATCAGGCCTGTAAGACGTTTCCTAGTCCTCTCATATGCCCACCACTTCTCAGATACCCCCGAGCGTAAAACCCAAATATTCCGACTGGCCTCTCATCCTACACCGTAGACACCTGTCCGTAATCTTCTCTTATGTCATCTAGCCGTGATAGGCCAATACGGGATTCGCGGCGCCCATCAAAACCCACTCATTTAAGTTTTACGAGCCCGATCAACAAGATTATCATGGAACCCACTCCTCTCCAAAGTGATCGAGCCAGCGCTTGACAAGATTTTCTCAGAGTTAGGTGCACGGCTTTTCATCAAGCCTCGACTTTGTCGGCTGCACTAATGAACACATATAGGAATTTATGACACTATTGGTTTAAGGACTCATTAACTCCCAGAACAAAAGATTTAAAACTTTGTTCATTCCACTATATAACCCACCAATCTCTTTTAAAATAAATCATAACCAAATTTGGTTTGGTCCGATATTTCGCAAAGGCACAAACACAAGTAATAAAATGGACGAAACTAAGATATCGATCCTACGTATATCTCAAGAATTTTAAATCAACTACCCTCGACTACTCAAAAATTCATACTATTTAATCTCTATCGCTGATAAAAGTGTTCAGCGTAAAGCTGGGAATTAACTAAACGCAAGAAAATGAAAATTAGAATAAACTGAAATAAATGAATGAAGGTAAAACTAAGTTCTATAACAAGAAATGAATACTGAACAATTATCATAAAAGAGACATCAAGAGAAATAAATAGTGAACGATCAATTCCTGTAGTGAATATTGGATTAGAATTTCTTGGATTATCTCAAGTTCAAAATCCAGCCCAAGGCAATTTTAGTGCGCTGATCTCCACACTCCACATTTCGTTATCTCATTTTTCCGATTCTCTCGAATTACAGATTTTGTAGATAACTACTTTTAACAAGAACTTCCTTAATTCGGGTATTTTTTCTTTTGTAAATACTTCATACCCATTTTATGGACTGTACACCTTAGCTCCTAAGTTATCGGTCAAGCAAGGATATACAACTTCCAAATTACTTTCCTCAAACAATAGATCAACCTTTCCGATTAGATCTCGCCTAACACTGGATCGTCTCACTATCCCGAATTGAAGTGAAATCTCCTTGTTTAAATAGATAAGTCGCTCAACTCCGTTTTGACTTCAAGTGAGAAGAGTGATTTATCAAGTGAACTCGCAAAGCGCAACGGATCCCACAGCGTGCCAAGATACCTCAAAGAACTGCACGTTAATTCCCGTGATCGCCTCCCGTGTCACCAAAGGACTTCCTTGGAAATCGTACGACGCACTTAATCTAGTATAGGAAACTGAGATTCGTGATCCAAAATCAATAAACCAATAATTCAAGTACCACAGAAAACTAAAATGAACAAGATAATTGAAAATACTACAGAGTGATCAATTTAACTAAAACGCTCTTCGGGAGGCCGAGTCTTTGATTACTGACTACGCACTACAAAGATTCCACTGATCAATAGAATGACTGCAATTGGAAACTGGAACAATCGGAATTCTAGAAGAATTTGTTTTAAATTCCATAATGCCCGTGTAGTAACTTGAAAAAGAAATCGATTTCAAGATTCACTTCAAACAACGATAACATTCGCATCCAAACAAAAACAAAACGAAAAAGAAAAGAAAAAGAAAAATAATGCAGAAACAACTGTTCTAAAATGACGAAAAGAAAAGAAAAGAAAAAAAGGAAAAGAAAATAGTGAGTTTAGGCTACCATCTTCCTTCCGATGCGCCCATGACTTGCGCTGACCGGGTATCATTGATATGGTTTCTAATAAATTCTAAACCCACGTGACTTGTCAGGATTTCAAAGTACCCAGCCCGTATCACCGCTTCATGTCGCGACCAGCTTTTCGGTCATGAGTGAAGCCCATGTCGCGCATCTATACTCATGTCGCGACATCACCCTGAAGTTACTGCAGCTTGTGAAATGGTCATTCTTGATGTCCTGACATTGAGCCGAGTCATTGCTTAGATGATAGTCTTTCGGATGTCGACGCTTTCTGGCTACGACTTCAAATTCTCTTTTATACTACATCTTTGAATGCGAGTGTTCCCCGATGTCGGACATCACCCAAATTCTTGTACTTCATCATGATAGGTGTCGCTGACATCGCTTTGTCGCGACATCAAGTAAATTAACCGCCGCTGTAATGGGTGCTTCGCATCGCGACATCACTCACTCAAGCCAGTTTCCTTCAGATGTTCTCTTTGTGATGTCTTGACTTCATCCATCATTCTCACGTATCAATTGGTTGTACTGGTGTCGCGACATCTGCCTTCTCTGTCGCGACATCACTCTGACGCCGCTGGAAGCCAGACTTTGTTGTTTAAGATTTCGCGACTTCGTAATTTCCCGCCGCGACATCACTCTTTAATTTCTCGCTTCTTCCTCAAATACCACGCTGTGATCCCCGTCACGACCGCATCAAATTTCCTTAATTCCCGATATCACACTCAGAACCGGATCAGACTAAGATCGCATCAATGGGCTCAGCCAATTGTTTTATTTCTCGCTTCTACTATCGACGCATCTTTATCCAATTTATTACGTATTTTTCTTCTTTCTTGCTTCCTTCCCGCAATGGACAAATTGGTATTTCTTCTATAATTGTGATATTAAACATTCAATTTTAACTAAAATAGAACGTAAAAATGGACTAAAAAGGTATGACTTTAAGCTCATCAAACTCCCCTAAACTAAAATTCGCTGTCTCAAGCAAAGAAAAAGAAAGAATTGTTTGTCCTCAAACAAAAAGGACATTTTTCTGTTTTGTCTTTTTTTTTTTTTTTTTTTTTTTTTTTTGAACTCGTGTTATGCCTCCAACTGACAATTAATCCAAATTTCAGCAACATCACAGTTATTCAATGTCACTCAAAATAACTACAACTCAATTTATTTTTATTTTGTAGAAAATGTATAAACTAGTTAAGCATTTCACACAAAATAAAAATAAATTCCCCCAAACTTGCAATCATGCTACTTCAAATATAAAAACCTAACAAGTATTTCAACCTAATGCAATTAGATTAAAAGATAGAGAAAGGAATGACTCTTTATTCCAAATCCATGTAATCTCAAATGTCTCGAATGTGATTTTTAGATTTCTTCTTTTCTCAGGTAATCTTCATTCCTTCCACAACTCGCTGCTGGGCTTTTAGTCGAGACTTCCTTTCTATTTACCCAACGTATCAATGCATCCCACCGGCCTTCATACTGAGCAATTGTTCATCACATTCCTTGCCTCTTCTTCACTTCCGCCATTTCTTCCTTCCCTATGTTTGGGAATTAGTACTTCCCTTTGTCCAGAGGATGATGGAGCAAAGAATCGAAATGCTCTCACGCCTCCTTCCATGTGCTAAACAGTATTCATTTGGTAGGGAGTTAAACCATGTTGCGCCCATATCTCGTAGAAAGAATGGGAACAATCATAATTAATAACTTCTCTCGCCCACACCATTCAATTCTAATTGAATTTTATTCTCAAAAATTGCCCCAAATGTTCATTTGATTTTCCGTAGAATGACCGAATTGGTTCTGCTGGACTATGGTTATCGCATTGGTTCGAGCTTCAAAATCATTAGCATCGATTGCTTTCGTCTTCTATTGCTAAACATTTTGGTTGCGATGAATGAATCTATAAATTCTCCATAAGGTCATGTTCCTTAAATTCTTACCGCACATCCCGGGTTATTACTAATCAAGCCTAATCCTCTTATCTCGCTATGGCCAGATGAGCCGTCTTCCCTGCGGTAATCAAGGTAGACTGTGACCAATAGATTAGTCTAATCAACAAACATTTTCACATGGGTTGTTAATAAAAGTTAAGGCCAAATTCGAACCACCGCTTGAAAATTTATTTTTGTTCTTTTCTTTAAAATGTCCAAATTAAGATTTCTTCTTTCATCCACATGATTTTCACGAAAATTCTTCTGCCCAAGAATCGCTTCATAAAACTTGTCAATGCACTCAATGAACACATATAAAAATTTATGACACTATCGCTTAAGGACTATTGTCTAATCCTCAAAGAACAAGATCAAAACTTTGTTCATCCACACATTATATAACCCACCAATCTCTTAAAATAAATCATGTTCAAAATTTGGTTTTCATCTGATATTCTCGCAGTGCACAGTCGACAAGTAATAAAATGGATTTATCCGTACATCGATCCCACAGAGATCTCAAGAATTTAAATCAACTACCCCGACTACTCAAAATTCATACTATTCTGACCATCGCTGATAAAAGTGTTCACGTAAAGTCGAATTAACTTAAACAAGAAAATGAAAATTAGAATAAATCAAATAAATGAATGAAGGTAAAACTAAGTTCTATAACAAGAAATGAATATCGAATAATTATCATAAAAGAGACACATCAAGAGAAACCGTAAATGTAGTGAACGATCAATTCCTTTCGTAGTGAATATTGATTGAATTTCGATTATCTCAAGTTCAAAATCATTCAAGGCAATTTTAGTGCAATGACTCTCTCCACACTCCACATTTCGTTATCTCCATTTTTCCCGATTCTCTCGACCACAGGATTAGATAATCACTTAACAAGAACTTCCTTAATCCGGGGTATTTTCTCGCAAATTTCATACCCATTTTATGGACCGTACAATCTTAGCCCTGCTATCTACCAAGCAAGGATATACAACTTCCAAATTACTCTTCCGAAATTAGAATAGATCAACCTTTCCTCGATTAGATCCTCTGCTAAATACTCCGGATTGGTCTCAATATCCGACCTGAGGAAATCTCTCGCTTGCTTTAAATAGATAAGTCGCTCAACTCGTTTCTGACTTCAAGTGAGAAGAGGATTTATCATGAATTTAGAGAGCGCAATGGATCCCTTTGCTTCAGCGTGTTAAGATACTTCAAAGAACCAGACAGCACTTTGTAGGATCGCCTTTCCCGTGGCTCGTGAGGACTTCCTTGAAATCGTAATGACGCAATTTAACGGTATAGGAACCGATATTCAGATCCAAAATCAATAAAACCAATAATCAAGTAAATTAAATCGAAATGAACAAGATATCGAAAATACTACAGAAGATCAATTCTAATTTAAACGTTTTTAATCTGAGGTCAGAAGTTCCTTGATTACTGAATTATTTAATTACAAAGATTCCACTGGATCAATAGAACGATCAAGATTGGAAACTGAACAATCGAATTTAATTTGTCTGAATTTACAATGCCTGTGTAGTAACTTGGAAAAGAAATTGATTTCGTGATTCACACCAACGATAATATCTTATCCAAACAAACAAAACTAAAAAGAAAAGAAAGAAAAATACGAGAAACAATCTGTTCTAAAAATGACTAAAAAGAAAAGAAAGAAAAAAAGGAAAAGAAAAATAAAGTGAGCCTAGGCTACCGCATCTCTCCTCGACGCGCTCGCGACTTATGCTGATTCGGTAAACACTTTCTATTTATAGGTTTCGCTGGGCCCTAAACCCAATGTGACTCGGCCAGGATTTCAAAGTACCTGTGCCTGTGTCACTGCTCATGTCGCGACTTCAGTTCTTTTGTCGCGATAGTCTCCATGTCGCGACATCTATACTCATGTCGCGACATCACCCGGTTATCGCAGCCGCGGAAATGGCCATTTCGATGTCCCGACATCGGAAATGGCTCGCTCGCTTCGATGATCGCTCGATGTCGCTACTTCGCTTCTCCCGCCGCGACTTCACTTCTTTATAACGCGATCTTTGAATGAGTGTTCCCGGCGTCGTGACATCGCCGTAAATTTCGTAATTTCATCGTTGGCTGGTGTCGCGACACGCCTTCGTCATGACATCAAGTAAATTAACCGCCGTGAACGGGTGCTTCGCCGCCGCCGACATCACTCACGAAGCAGTTTCGATGTTCTTCGTATGTTCCTGACTTCATCCATCATTCTCACAGACACTCAATACTCGTGTCGCGACACCGCCTTCTCGTCGCGACATCACTTGATGTCACTGAAGTCAAGATCGGTCGCTTATGATGTCGCGACTGCATTCGCACGCGACATCACTCTTTCACTCGCTTCTCACCGCCACGCTGATCCCCGTCACGACCGCATCAAATTCCTTTAATCTTCCCGATGTCGCAATTTAACTCGACTGCGGGTAGGACCTCAAGACTGCATCAATAGTTCAGCCAATTGCTTTTATTTCTGCTCTACTATCGACTGCATTTTTATCCACTTATTGCTGCATTTTTCTTCTTTCTTGCTTCCTTCCTGCTAATGACAAATTGGTGAGTTTCTTCATAATTCTGTATATTAAACATTCAATTTTAACTAAAATGAATTAAAAATGGACTAAAAGAGATGACTTTGCTCATCGACCTACGTCACTCCTCCAAGCCATCCCAAGGAGAACTGCTCCCAAGAATAAAAGAACGTAATCATCCCAATGATAAGGTTAGGAAGGTATACAAACACTAGATGAGTCGCACAAAGAATGTACAACCCCAAGGAATTTGGTAAACCTAGAGCTCGATACTGCTTCGACAGACCTGAATCTCTATACCTCCCAGATTTCTCGGGTGTGAAACCCCGCCATAGTGAAGTCCCATTGCATAATCCCTGTGGAAGATACGGAACTCACTTAAGGAGAACATCACCACACTTAATATCCTCAACCACGTTGATCCCACACTATATTTCATGAAGTCCACACAATATCAAATATCCATATCAGAAAATCATACTGCAGATATTATAATGGTCACTGTCATTAATACTTAATCAATGGAAGAGCGTGTTTAATCTGTGCGAAATAGTCCCTATGAACTGTCTGGAATCCTAGGGAACGAATTTAAACAATAATGGAGATAATAAATCTGAGTGGCATAGTTATAATGAAAATAGTATTTTTATTTGCAAAGATTTCTTCAAACCTCCCGCCCACTTCTTTAAAGTTTCCCCATTAGAAACATTTCACAAACCCAACTTACCCCAAGTCCAACATATAAAATCATGCTCAACAATTTAGCCGACACAATGTTAAGAAAACTATAATCTAAACTGTATTAATAAACATAAAGCCAATCATAAAGCATGTATAGCCACCATGTAATAAAGTAAACTATGAAATGCATCATAACCATAAGTATTAAAATAGTTATACCATATTTTAAATCAACAACGCATCATACCATGTGCCCATCATAAACCGCTTCGTAGTTTCACCTCACGACACCGTGGCAACTAATAAACCTGTGGTTACACCCGGCCATCACGTGTAACTAATAAACCTCCAGTAGACCCACATCACGCAGCACCACGAAACCTGTAGACCCCACATCACGTGGCAACTAATAACCGGGGTAAACCCGCCATCACGCAGCAACTAATAAACCTCCTGCAACCCGCCATCACGTGGCACCTAATAAACCTCCGGCAAACCTGGCCATCAAGCATGGCACCTAATAACCTCCGGTGAACTTCTGCCATCACGTATGACTAATAAAATCGCTCCCTTACTCACATGTACTTTCCAATACCGTATCGTGAGTCATTCCACAAAAATCTCAAGATCCATTTCTTAAAACAATAAATTTTTCTGCTGTGGTTACAACCTCAACCATCGTACTCCAATATATTCAAATAATTACGCACTCATCCACGAACTCGCATATCTTCCAAATGCTTAAAATAAGTTGACAAAATTCACATGAAATGATAACGGTTTTATATGAGATCGATAATCACATTTGTATGCAACCAACCATTTGATCAAAACAAAGATATATGTAAAATATTTAATCACAATAGATATATCACTAATACCCTCAAATCATTTAAAAACATATAAACCACCTGGGCTGCATCATGTGACGCTCATTCCTCAGCCTCGTGTAGATCGTCTCCCGACCCTGGGCCGTGGAGTGCCTCGTAATATGCCAAAACACCACTTAGGCTCCAATAATTGAACCAATGACATTGGGATGCCCCTAAGGCCTCAAAGGTAATTTTAACTATGAACCCCGCTAAATTCCGACTCCCGGTTAAACCCAATTATACAAAGCAGCCTCTATAAAGTCCGACATCAAAATTGGGGCTTTTCGCCCAGGAGCTAATTTCTCAAAATTGAATACCAATAATTCATAAAAACATCTAATCTAATTAATCCAACTCCAATTTTTCCTAATCCTGACCAATCGTACTCGATTTTAGTCCAAACTTCTCGCAATTACCCTAAATGACCCAAAATGGGAAAACCAACCAAACGATGTCTAGATTCACAAACCATATATCAATGGAAAGCCCAAGAGACCAGGAACTCATCAGTACCATTACCTTGGTCCAAAAGTTGCTGTGGTGGTCGGAAAAATCGATCCAACCGTCACAACTTGTTTTCGTCAGAACTTTAAACGTGAGGAATCTGGCAAAAAGGGGCCACGGAAATGAGTTCACAGAGGGTCCAAAAAATGGTGAGGAGGTATGGGTCACGAAAATGGACTAAAATGGCCGAAAAATCAAGAAAAGTCCGTGACTCACGGCGGTCGCGCACTTCGCCGCCCGATCCGGCGCGTTTGGCGCGCTGGCCGGAATCCCACGGCCGCAGATCCTTCGAGGTCGCGGCTTCGCGGGCCGTAGGCCGCAGTGGATGACCCAGGATGCCTCCTTCGTCCAAAACTCTACGCGGCCGCAAATGGGTTAAAACGACCAACTAGGTGTCTAATATCATGAGAGTTTTTCGTGAGGGCTTCGAGCTCAAGATGGTGTTAGCTGTGGTTTCATTTTTGCACCCAAAGTTATAAGCTTGGTATAGGC
Organism: Tetrastigma voinierianum; assembly: GCA_016808115.1. NCBI lineage: Eukaryota > Viridiplantae > Streptophyta > Magnoliopsida > Vitales > Vitaceae > Tetrastigma > Tetrastigma voinierianum. Next base: position 622,733 of record JAEQBH010000477.1, on the reverse strand, counting down.
CTAGGGTCGCTTCGTGCAAAAACCCCGCACAGACCGTGATATTGGTAAAGTGTCAGCTTGAACTTCTCATAGCCATGAACTTTTTATCCGTAAGTCTGACAGGACTGCCCGCCCCGTCTATGAACTCGTATCGACGAGGCCTATGAAATGGTGCTTTAGTTAACCCAAAACTATTCATCCTCGAAAAAGTCAACTTGGGCCCACATACTAAGTGTTGGTCAAACTTGGTCAAACTTGGTCAAACGTGTTAAAAACTCGTATTATTTGGTACGGGTCGTTACATAAATGCCGTCTTAGGGATATCTATCTCCCTAACCCTCAACTGATGGTAACCAAAGGCGAAGGTCCACCTGGGAGTAGACTACGCCCTCTCAACCGGTTAAAACAATCATCAATCTCTGCAATGGGTACCGATTCTTGATCGTGAACCCGCTCAATTGTGCCGATAAATAATGCAATGGTTGGTCTTGTCCTTCTTCACAAATAGAACCGAAGCACCCCATGCAGAAGTGCTCTATTTAATGAACCTCTGTATTCAATAACTCTCGTGAGGCCGGACTTCGAGTTCCCGTGAATCATCTGCGCTTGCCATTCTATGAGTCATGCAGATGGGCTTAAGTACTGTGGTGTAACTCGATACCGAAGTCTACAACCCTACGAAGGCAATCCCGAGTCTATATGGAAAACACTCGCCCTGTGGTAAGGCTCGCTTAGCCAACTCCGTCAACTGTCCCGACACCTGGACTGCACAATCGCCTCAGGCAAAAATATCATGCCACATCCCCGAAATACAACACTAGTACTGGCCCTTCTTGTAGGCTGTGAACCTCCTACGCCCACAATCGATACGACTCCCCAGCCGCAATTCGATCCATCCCAAGGATGACATCGAACTCTTATATGTCCATGACCCTCAGGTCCACTGTGAGTAGAATCTCCGAGATCTCTAACTCGCAACCATGACATATCATCCTTATTCTCGCCCTAATCCCTAGGGGAGAACTCACATACAAGGGCTCCTCTAAGGCCTCAACCTCTAAGCCCAACTCTATCTAAACTGATGCAGCATCTCTAAGGTGTAAACACAGCCTCGAGACACTATTTACATACTAAAAACATTTAATACACAATGTCCATGCATTCATAGGTAATGCAAGACAATAATTCCATATATTAAATCATACGAATAAAAATATTTGTATTTTATTTTTTCAAAATGACGCCCAAAACCCGAGGGTCCGCGACAACCCGTCAACCTCGCGGTAAATATTTGCATGCTCGGTAACCCGACACCACCACGTAAAATCGGCGTAGCCTTGTACGGAGCTTCACCCAAGGCACAAAACCTGTCCCAACAATTAACAACGACCACACCGGGTCCATGTGTGAGTAAAAATGGCCACTTGGGCCCATGCATCAATACTCACAAAATTACATCAACTATATAAATTACTAGTCTAAGAGTTGGTTTACAATGATGCTCTTAACCAAAACATATATCAAAATTCTAAAGTTTTAACACATGTTTGAAAATGAATACCAAAGCCACAACCCGACTTTCTTCTAAACGGCCTCTAAGGGAGTCGTCTGATACCCTCAGAACATGAAATAGTGATCCTCTGACAAGGCGAGCAAAGCCCAATAGCACACTCCTACGTGGTTACCTCCCACCTAAGTGCACACATGGTCATGGAAAACAATCACACTTAAGTAATTACATGATCCTACTTGAATGTCTACATTCCCAATCCCATGTTTCGAGTCCTCACCGAATCCCTCACACATGCCTAAGCCAAATGCGAGTAAAATACAGCTACAAAACAAAGCTTTTTGTTCTCAAAACTTACCACCGAAGCCTTAAATTATTCACAACCCTTCTCGAGGCTTAACTATGGATAATCCTCCCAAACACCGAAGGGCCCCTCCGACGTGGAATTGTTGACACCCCATCACAATTCCTCCTGGAATCTCACGAAATTCCTTTCACAACATTTTTGTTTTTTTGTTTTTCATGTCATGCACTCACACTTAACATTTTAGGTTTCAAAGGCATATGGAATGCAATATGCCAATTCCGTATCATTCATGCTAGTATATTTTTCATGTATATTAACATAAAATAAATTCACACAATCCATGTCATTCAAATTACAACACAACACCAAAATTAGCCTGTTACGGGCTAATTAATCAATCAAGCAATTCACTTTGGAATCACCCAAACCACAAAATCACGTTGAACAAAGGAAACCTGGCCCAAGACTGCTCACGTACCCACACAATAGGGATTTTCCAATTCTGCCTGGGGCCGTTTTGAGACCGAAATTACTCGCCAAATCAAGTCTCGGGACATCTCTAATCAAGTTAATGCACGATTCCATCCGACCGATCAAGGGTCTCGAACCGAGTTTTTCGGGGTGCGACCATATACTGGGACTCTTATCATGATCGACGCCGGTATATCCAAGTCTTATAATTATATCAACATATATATAAAAGTCCAAAAGTGGTGTTTTACAAAGGTCACATATACAATACCGAGTCCCATTTAAGAGTTATTCAAAAAACTATACATTTACATTAATGACAGCGTAGAACCTATTGTTGATGAACCCCTACTGTAGGCCGCCCGGGCCAGAATGCGAAGATCACCGTCTCTTCAGACCTACACCTGATTAAAAACCCGTGTTAGTTTTTTTACTCTGGGAAACATATGTAGTATGTATATACACATTTATATTCAGCATATAACAATAACGGATATCAGAATTTCCATGCATTCATATAATGGACTTATACAAGTATTTATGCTTATAACAGACTTATGCTTATTCTGATTCCGTAGGGAATTAATAGAGTCATCTTATTCGTAACTTATGCTTATAAATGCACTTATGTTTATCTCTGATCTCCCTGTAGGAGTTACAGAGCTTATTCTTATTCAGAACTTATGCTTATAACAGTATGCTTATTCGGATATCCCTTAGGAGTTACAGAGCTTATTCTTATTCAGAAATACTCGTAGGTATTACAGATCTGAACGATACACATTTGTTTACTCTTATTCATCATTCAGTTTATTTTCATATAACTATGGGAATACCTAGACCAAGATTTCACAATGAGTAAGACACAAAGACAATAAGTATCCAAGATACACATACAAGATCATGCCGTGAGACAAAGCAGAGTGCCAAGAATCGAACAAGAGGTCAGAGCACTAATCAGAGTACCACCAGCATCGAACAGGAGTGCCGTAGCACTAATCAGAGCACCGGGCACCGAATGTACGTGTCTCGCCACGTAATGTGGCTGTCAGAAGACTCAGCGTGATGCCAAGATCACCGAGACGCAGTGTGCCTAATGCCGTGATAGAAGTGTCGCTATTTAATAATTCGGTCTTAGGCATTCCTACAATTATATGTATTTAGAAATTTCCTATCATATTATTGGGGCATGAACTTTGCTCCCATCGAACGCTTCGCCGAGGCGGCGAGGTACGGTATATTTTTCACTCAATTATTTCTTATCTTAACCCCTGTTAATCATTTATTAGATTTCTATGACTCCCGGTATATGAATTATAGCTTAATTATGCAAAAATACCAAAATGTGGGTCGTAGAACTATAGTACCAGATCACTGTTTCAGACGGTACCTAACCTGCCTTTGAGAATGTGACTAAGATCATTAGTGGTATCTAAGACTCGATTAGCCATCAGATTACAGTATTCTAGTATTCACCTCCCAAAGGTACTGGTACCGATCTCCGATTCGCCTCGTAAATGGCGTAATCTCACCATTTCTATGCACTTTATCTTCCATACCTTCTTCTTCTATTCCATCCTTCATCAAAACTAACATGGAATTCCAAACAACTCCATAAAACAGACTTTTTAATTAGCCAAAGAACTAAGGATTCATACCAAAAGTTCACCAAACTTCACAAAACCATACACTTATGAAGGATTCCATATCTAATTGATATCAACTAGGGATTTTCAACCCAACTTCCCTTAAATCTAGAGTTAAGATGTATTCCTAACAAAACCCTAGAAAAGGGAATCAAATTAATGTCCAAAGAAAACCCTAGCAATCCATACCCAAATAGTTTTTGGACAAAATCTTACTATTCCATACTTAAAGTCCATACCAAACTCCAAAGATCCATATCTTTGCTTGATTTCTCTCTTTCTTCCTCTTCTTCTTCTTCCTTCCTCCTCTTCTTCCGTAGTTCCTTGTTTGGAGACCAAAATGAGTTATTTGGCCCTTCCCTTTTATATAAAGATTCTCTTATTTGCCTTATAGTCCTCCATTTTCTACCAATTTCTATTACAAGCTATGTTATTTCCAGCCTTGACCTCTAATTTTATTAATTCATGTCTTTGATGCCCTCGGGACAATTACAATTTTGTCCTTTAATTTTTGTATTAATTTTCGGTTTCTCACTTCATTTTTCACATTTAATTACGAAAAATTCAATTTATACCTCACAAAAATACCCTAAACATGGAAAACGACTGTGGTATATTTCGGTACATAATTACATCCATCACATGACTCTTAGTCAAAGAATAACACAAGTAGGAAAAGATCCCTACTCTGAGGTTTCCTTAACTCCACTAAATTTCCAGGTTCACGCCAGAATCTCATTGCAGAGAATGCTTTACTTCGCCTGCGAACCGACGACCAACGGTGAAATCTGGGGAGAAGTAGATCTATCTCTCTCTAGAATCCGATCTAGCCCTCACTACCGATTTTTGTGTTTCAATGGAGAAGAAAACTATTCTCCTTTTTTGTCTTATACTCATTCAACATTTCAAAATTCCTTCCATGTCCTTTATTTGAACCATTTGACACACGCACTTGGATCTAAGCTATCTATTTCATCATCCCACTAATTATACAACATGTGTCGTATGGGTACATGTAGTAGGGTGACTCTTTTGTCAGAACACATGTCTCTGCGTAGTCGTTTTACACAAGACCCACGCGCTTCTGTGTGGCGCTCTCAAAACGTGAAATTCACCGTTTCAAATTCAACAAAATTCGATAGAAGCAGATTTGATGAGACAATCTAACTGTGAAGTCCGTCATTATCCAAGATCTAGAAAAATTTTAGATTATTATCAAAATGACCATTTTACCATTTTTCAGAAAATTTGAATTTTCCCAGGTTTTACAGTTGGAAAACAGAGCCTAAGAAAGAAGAAAAAGTGGAAGAAAAAGCCTAAGAAAGAAGAGGAAGTGGCAGAAAAAGTCTAAAAAAGAAGAAAAAGTTAAAGAAAAAGTCGAAGAAAAAGAAAGAGAAGATCCTAAAGAAGGTATAAAAAAAGAAAAAGTCCCGACCACGGATCACAAAAGCTAATTTTAGCTCGCCTGGGTCATTTTCAATGATGTCAAAGAAGGGTATAAGTGGGATATATAAGGCCTTGAAATATATCTCCAAAAGCAAATTAGCGTTTTTAACACCTCAGAGCTCCTACGACTCTCGCCAACATCACAATCATCCCTGAGCAATCGAAAAGCATGGCACCGACAAATGTCTAATATACATACCCACCGAAAAACTCAAAGCCAAACAAGATCACAAAAAGAATCCACATTCGTTGTCTTTATGTGGGTTTCGAACCTGTGGGAAACCCCAAAAAGTCATATTAAATGTGTTATCAAAAATAGAAAACCCCCCGAAAACGCACAAGTTGGAACACACAAGCATTAATGGTCCCTCGTTTCTAACAAGCATGTCAAGAATACTATGATTTTTCCGGGCCGGACGACCGACTTCCCAATGGTGGGGGCATTGTGGGTGCTCATGGCTTTGGCCCAAAGACCTCATTCGAAGGCCCAAACATATCAAACCACAAAGCCGTGCCCAGTATCCTGTACACACGAACACTTTATTCCGAATCACACTAATCCCAGCCGTAATCATCCAATCACAACGAAGGCCTACAGATTTATCGTCTGACACATCCTCTTCTACTCTACACAATCTTCGTAAAGATGGCCGCCAGTCAATTTCCTACTTAATCCATCGCACCAAAAACATCCTCCCATGAATCACTTACATAACCGCCTAGATATCAAACAATTTTTGAGGCTAAGATTCTGATAATCTGTATATCCAAAGGGAAAACGGCCGACGCTGCTAAATGAAACGTCCCCTTTCCTTCCATTTTGAAACCAATCACCCACCTGGGTCCATAAAAAGTGATCATCATCCTCCACAAATAGATAATCACAAATGTGTAAAAGACCCCACCGAAAAACAAACTGATGCATTTCTATTTTCTCCGTCTGACTTAAGCATCAAAGAGGCTGGGTCAAGACACCACCGTCTGGGGCCTTGTTTTTTTGGCAGTCCTGTCAAGTAGGTTAATGCCTCACGATCCGTAGACTCGAGAATCCGAGAGTACAACAACATTGACAAAAGGATGAAGCTTAAATCCTTGCATTTTCACATATAGATCAAAAGGAGAATTTGTAGTCACTTAGGTTTGAAGTGGCATTACGGCCAACTATGAATTCATTTCAACTATGATGTTTGTGAGAGTCTTCTTGAATCCAATTACATGGCCACTCTAATGCTAAGCACCTCTACCCCCTAAGATGCACCGAGCATGCATACGCTTAGCCTCTAGTAGTAAAATTAAGGTCCTCGTGATCTTAGAAGGAAGCCTCACCCATGGAGCTTCCATTGTTGAAAATGGCTGCATCAAGTTTAGCTTGGATTACATCTCTCGTGGCTTCACTCAACGCACAAGTTCGAGACTTTGTTGTTTCTCCACGATGTGTGGTTTATGCTAACTTGCATCAGTTAAAAGAGGCCATTTAGATTTTTTTATCATTTCGCTTTAGATCTCGTGGCAAGAAAAAATAAAAAGCAAATTTCATCAAAGAAAATAGTAGGATATAGCGGAGTACTACTAAGCAGGCGACATCCACGGACAAAACCTAATTTTCATGGGTCTCGTTACATAGCTAGGCTTCAAAGACAAATAATAAATAGATATTGGGATAAGTAACTCTCGGGCAAAGCCCTTGTTGAGGGTGAATTGGGCCTAATTCTCTCCCATGGTGCAAAATGGTGTATCGAACAGAGAAGACACATGGTATAATCAATTGCACCTAGTATGCATCAAACCCCATACTCAACATGACCCTTTCCAAGAAGACCTACTCCACATGATCATATGCCTTTGCCATATCAACTTTCATTACTACATAGCCAACATTCCCTTGTGTTTTCCTATTTATATAATGCAAGACCTCATGTGAAATTAGTAGATTGTCAATAATGGCACACCCTAATATGAAAGCACTTTAGGACTGTGAAAGTTAGATATGGCCTAGTAAACTAACCAAGAGGGGGGTGAATTGGTTTTCTCAAAAACTTTTTGCAAAGCAATAAGAAAACTTTAATTTAATTCAAGAACAATAAATGAAGAGATTAGCATAGAAAGAGAAAACTTGGATTTATAGTGGTTCAACACACCCTTGCCTACGACCACTTCTGCTCGACTTTCAATCTCTACGAGGGAACCCACTAAACTCAGCCTCTAAAACTCGAGCTTGTTCTGCACACTTGATTTTGGGTCCAATGGGCTCTTCACACCCTTCAAGTTATGCACACTTGAAGTTTTCAATCTTAAGGACACAATCACTTCTCAGCCTTTAAAAGATCACCAAATACAAGGAAAGCTAGATGAGACCAATGTGGTGAACTCTGTGTATGCAAGTGAGGATCAATGCACCAAGAAATTTGAGTATGAGATTTAAATGAGCAAGAAAGTCGGGTGGTTGTAATCTTTAATGCAATAAGTCTCATAGACTAAACATCCTAATGACTTTTATTTTAGAAGAGGGAACTCCATCAAATTAAGTCATAACCAAGCCGAACGTTTCATTAAATTAACTTAGTCATCGCGACATTTAATGCATTGCAAATAGCCATGACTTCTAGCTTCAATTTCTAAATCACGGCCGCTTTCTTAGATCTATAAGATAAGCTTGGTCATATCCACTGGTTGAGCTTTACAACTCACCTCGCTCCCAATCAACACCTCATTCATTGACCAGCTTCAAAAAGTGCTCTGGGATCTAAACCGAGATACGCATCTCGCCTGGGCTAGTAATCGATCGACCGATTCAATCGCTGGTAATCAATTAATGACGGATCGGTTCAACCAAAGAAACCACAATCAGTTGACAGGTTCAACCGATGGACCACATCTGGTCAACCAGTTGAGCCTCTACTTCATCCGATTGACCCTAAAAATGCTCAAATTCGTGTTTTTTATATAAAACATTTCTAAACCTTAGGTGTTTCATTGAAGCGCATTTTAGGATTACAAAACCTAAGGTTTTATGCTCAAACTTGAGTTTTCAAAGGATATAATTTTAGATTTAAAACTGAAATGTAGAGCATATGATAAATGATAAAATTTAAGTGCACCAATGCTATCGCTCAAGGATTCCAAAGTTTACAAGTCTTCATAAGATGCCTCAACTTTGGAATCCCGACTTCTTGCTTCTGAAGTTGCTTGATTCAAATCTCGATCGAATGATATGTCTCGTTCATATTCGCTTGCCATCCGTCACTCATCTCAAGGAAACCATTAAGTAACTATTTACCTGCTCATATCATCAAATCCCAATTATAGTACCTCGGGGCCAACAATCTCCCACTTTTTGATGATGACAAACTAGGTTATCTAGAGGAGGGATAATTCCCTCAACCCAATAACCAACAAGTCAAGAAGATTATAATGTAATAACATGCAAGTGTGGATCATGACCATTAAAACACACAATGAAGTCATAAACATGTGTGTGTGTCATAATTGAGTACAAGATTTGACAATAAAAAGGATAAGCAAGTTCAAATACATGTGTATGTCAATAAACTAGAAAATATACTCCTAAACTCCTAGAAATGTCTCCTCCTTTTGGCAACATTAAAAAGGAACAAAGGGGGGCATCCAAGTAGTAAAAATGAGAACCCGGTGAGCCTGAGGAGGGAACAAGATGTGGCCAGCCATTATCTCTCGATGATCACAACGACACTCCTCCTAATCATGGCGACACTCCTGCTGATCATGACAATGCTCCTTCTAATCATAATGATGCTCCTTGGATCATGTTTGAAGACTTAGCGGTAATTGAGTGAACTACTTGGTCATGATGGTCTGAATTGGAGGGAGAGTGTCCGCATGTCATGTCACGCGGTCTCAGATCATTTGAGCGAGTCTCGAAAGAGATGAAGTGTCGATCGAGAGTGTTCATAAGCTCGGAGTGGTGGTGATGGAAAGAACTGAATTGCGCTCCATAGAGAACCTAGCTCTCCTCAAACATCCCTCGTAACCCAGTAATGTCATCTCTTATCCATGAAGGTCCTCTAGCAGCGCATGAACATCAACTTGAAGCTCACGAAGAGAGGGTTAATCAAGTGGCGAAGAATACTAAGGCTCCGGGAATGGTGAATAATGCTGAGGATGCTAATAATGTGGAGGCTTGGTGAAGGAAGGCATCAATGATGGCTCAAAATGGTGTGCAAACAAGGTTGAGCCGACGTGTGGCGCACCATAGGAGGATGGGTACTTTGTCTGGAAGGGGGGATATGAAGATCATCCTCCATATGATCTAGGGGATCAACTCTGGCTTCCATCCCCTGAATCTAATCCTCCTGCTATTGAGCCTTAGGTTGTGCCTCGGGAGTCAGTATCCCCATACAACCGAGGGTGGATGAAGTGAACATGTCGTAATAGCGAGGCACCCGTCAATCAAACTGGTTGGAGAGGTCAAAGTCTTGGAATATGAAGAGACGAGTACAGAGGCAACCGTATGGGAGAACTCGGCTTGACACACTATGATTGGAGATCATGTGGTGGATCATAAGATGGTAGAGATGAACAAGTTGCCCGATAAGAATAAAGTCCGCACGAAAGCATCTGGCAAGACACTGTCTCCAGTGGGCCGCCTTCATGGTCAGACGATTTAATAGAGAAGACACGCCCGTGAGGAAGCGAAATTGGTTAGCTAAGGAGCTCATAAGCATCAAATCCGGTAAGACAACGTATCACGCAATCTGGGATCAAACCATCTACCCAAGGCTAGGTCTTGGACTCAAAGACCCAAACGTCAATGATCGAAACTGATAGGAGATGATAGAGCTTAGAAGCACCAATGTCGAACTCAATCGCTCGTAGCATGCTCGTGAACCTTGAGCTAGAGACATGTGCCCAGGCGAAGAAAACCTAGACCATTGTGGGATACACTGGCTCATTAAGGGATACTAGTGGTAGCCAACCCATCTAAAAGAAGAGTGCCTCAAGTGAAGACCCCTCTAGTAAAGAGAAATTAATGTTGCAACCCGTAATGACCTTCCACTAGCAAAAGTTGGAATAGTAGCGCTCATGCTCTGCTGGTGATCCAAACAAACTCATGTTAGTGCACACCTTATGGCACCCCTCTTGCTCAAAGTGTGTCATACTCAAACGCGGGCTCACTGCATTTTCCCTGCTTTTCAAGAGGCTAACTCACGTCTCAGTCTCGATGCCATAGCATATGGAATCTAAAAGAACACACTTAGGTCAATGTTGGAAAAATAAGGAACGCAAATGAGGAAGATTCCTAAGGGAAGCTCTAAGAAAGCTCAAAGAACAAACCCGAAGAAAAACCTAAACTCTTAACTCGAACTAGAAATGGAATAAAAGATTACTCAAATTTGAACTATCAATGTGAACCAAACATTTCCAATGTGGGCATACTAAAAAATCACAAAATTTCAATTTGAAAGGGCATTCCGTTGCAGGGGCAAAGAGTTTGAAAACATTTTCAAAGCCAGAGCCGACGTTGAAATTTTTTTGCAAGGTGCCAAAAGAGATCGCAAGAGCATTGTAAAAAACAGGATTTTCAAAAAAAATACATGAGCTTAAGCATTTTTAAAAACATAAATGGAACAATGAAGACCCTAAAAAGCAGTCCATCCCAAAAACAAACTAAAGATCGTTGAAAAAATGAGAACCCTGTCAAAATATTTTCAAAATAGGCATAGCGAAAAACAAAAAGAATCTACCAAAAGAGAACCAATATATAGGCACTAAATACTCCAAGATGTTGTCCAATTAACCTAATCAAAAAAACATAATAGCAACAACAACACAACAAAACCAAACTTTTCCCAAATACAAATGAATGCTTAACATTTTTCAAAGTTCACTCTCAAGCCAAATCAAGAGTGCAAAATGGCACTGAAAACACCAAAACAATCCAATCAACCCAATGGAAGGTACCAAGAAACCTAAACCAGAGTAAAAAAAAAAATGCAAGACTAAAATCCAAACAAAGAAACATAAGCACAACCGGCATGCATCAACCAACCCAAAACTATTTTGAGAGGAACCGAAAATAAGAAGATTAAAAAGAGAAGGAAAACTTTGATTTAAGATGAAGGAACAAGTATAAAACTAAAAATCCAAAAACTCTAACTTACTGAGAAAGGAGCTATAGAAGCCAAAAGTTGAAGCTTTGTAGCCCATAAGAGAAGATCGAAGGTAAATAAAGGGTTTTTAGGGTTCAGACTAAGAGAATAGGGGGAATGGGCAGGAGAGAAGTGAGCAGAATAAAAAAAATACGTAGAATAGGAATTTATATCCGTTGCCACCAACGAATCAATAGATTCTTTGGCCATATGTTTTATGTCATTAATTTAGAAGGAAGAACTGGGCCGACCGCTTAAGGACCGGGTCGAATCGTTCGTCATATTTCTCCTCAAGTTTCTAAATTTTCATCTGAAAACTCCCCCTATGATTTTCAAATGGTTTTTCCCATAATTTTTTATCTTTTTTCCAAGGGATAAAAGAATTTGATCATGATTGATCAAATTTGAATAAAAAAGCTCGTACACCTTATATGTAAAATTTCTCACCGATCCTTTAAGGGTTTTTTGAAAATATCAACGAGCTGGTCTTCGTCCCAGTAAATTCAAGTGCAATATCCCTTTTTGTGCACGATATCTAAGGAAATAGTGTCTAATCTCTATATGCTTGGTCCTAGAGTGTTGCACGGGGTTTTTTGATATGCTAATGGCACTTGTGTTGTCCCATTTTATGGAGACATGAGAAAATGTCAAGCCAAAGTCACTAAGTGTTTGTTTCATCCCAAGGACTTGCGCACATCTTAATTCGAGGCTATGTATTCAGCTTTCATCGTTGACAAGGAAACCAGATTTTGTTTCTTGCTATGCCAAGACACAAGTGAGTGACATAAAAAGTGACATTTTCCACTAGGGCTTTTTCTGTCAATCTTAAAACCTCCAAAGTCCGCATCCGAATAGCATATCAATTCAAAATTATCACATATTGGATACCGAAGACCAATATCAATAGTGTCTTTCAAATGCCTAAATATTCTTTTAACCACATTCAAATGAGATTCTTTAGGACATTCTTGAAATCTAGCACATAAGAATATGCTATACATGATATTGGGTCTACTAGTCGTTAAGTACAACAAAGAACCAATCATTCCTCTATATTTAGTTTAGTCAATGGGCTTACCTTTCTTATCCATGTCAAGCTTGATGGATCTAAGCCCATGGGTGTTTTGGTCGCTACTTTCCAAATTGTATTTTGGAGTAGGTCCCTTACGCATTTTGTTTGATTTATGAAGGTGTCCTCCTCGTTGTTTGATTTGGAAGACTAAGGAAGAAGTTGAGCTCTCCATCATGCTCATCTCAAATTCGCCAGATAGACTTCCCGGGAAAACTTTTCATAAAGCGAAACATTATTAGCACCAAATAAAATATCATCAACATAGATTTGAACAAGAACCATGTCATTATCCTTTGACTTATTGAAGAGAGTTGTATCAATTTTGCCTATTTTGAAACCACTAAAAATAAGAAATTTTCTTAGCCTTTCATACCAAGCTCTAGGAGCTTGTTTCAATTCATAAAGTTCCTTTTTGAGTTTGAAAACATGGTTAGGGAAATTAAAATTTTCAAACCTGGGCGGTTGTTCAACAAACATCTCATTTATAGAAACCATTTAAAAGCACTTTTCACATCCATTCGACAGAAATGAAGTTTTGTAACAAGCAAAAGCAAAACAACATTCTTATGGATTCTAATTCAAATATTGTGGGCAAAGGTCTCTTCATAAGTGAATTCCTCTTGGTTAGATTATATCCTTGGACCACTAATCTTGCTTTGTTTCTAACTATTATTCCATTTTCATCCATTTTGTTCCTAAACACTCATTTAGTACCAATAACACTTTGATCATTATGTCTAGGTATTAACTCTCAAACTTCATTTCTTTCAAATTGATGCTGAGCTCTTTCTTACATGGCTATTACCCACCTCATACTATAGCATCATTTAAGTTCTTAGGTTCAATTTGAGAGATAAAGGCAAGGTTATTTCAAATATTTCTAAGAGAGGATCTAGTCATACTCCCAATGGATGGATTACCTATAATTTGATCTTGTGGATGATTTGTGACAATTTTCCACTCTCTTGGAAATCCTTGACTAGATTCTCCTACCTCAAGTTGAGGAGGTAGAGAAGGGGCCAAAGGTGATTCCTCTTCCTTCTTTGAATCAATCTCATCTTCTTGTTGATGAACCTCATCTTCAATTTGTAATTTTCCCATGGAGAAGTCCAAACCTACGTCATTATCAACACTTTCTCTTCTTTGAAGAGAATCGTTAGATTCATCAAAGACTACATGGATGGACTTCTCTACTAGAATGGTCTCTTTGTTGAAAACTCTTTAAGCTTTACTTGATGAAGAATAGCCAATAAATATCCTAACATTAGATTTTGCATCAAAATTTCCAAGGTTTTCCTTAGTGTTCAAAATAAAGCATTTACTTCCAAATACTTTGAATAACTAATGTTTGGTTTCTTGTTTTTCCAAAGTTCATATGGGGTTTTCCAAAGAGGACCTTATCAAAATTCTATTCAATATATAACATGAAGTATTGACCGCTTCGGCCTAAAAGTAAGTTGGCAAATTGTTTTCATGAAGTATGGTTCTTGCCATTCTTGCAAAGTTCCATTTTTTCTTTCAACAACCCCATTTTATCGGGAAGTTCTAAGAGTTGAAAAGTTATGTTCAATTCCATGCTCATCACAAAAGCTTTCAAATTCTTTTCCATGGTCACTTTTTATACAAAAGATGCAGGAAACTTTCTTTTCATTTGAATTTTTCTACAAAGCTTTGAAAACTCATGGAAGGCATCGTTTTTGTGAGCTAAGAACAAGACCCGTGTATATCCAGAGAAGTCATCCACAATCACAAATGCATATGATTTACCTCCAAGACTAGTAGTCCTTGAGGGTCCAAACAAATCCATGTGAAAAAGCTCAAGAGGTCTTGAGGTAGAAATGAAATTTTAGTTTTTAAAAGATGGTTTTATTTGCTTTCCCATTTGGCATGCTTCACAAACTTTATCTTTTTCAAAAGAGATTTTTGTGCCTCTAAAAAGTTCATTTTTGTTGAGTTGTATAATGAGATTCATGTTCACATGTCCCAATCTCCTATGCAACAACCAACTCTCATCATGCATGCTAGAAAAAAATCTATCATGGCCTTCATATTTTGAAATATTAATTGTATAAACATTTTCATTTTTGTAGCCCATGAAGATGATTTTGTTATTTTGAGAATCCTTGATGATGCAATGAAAAGACTAAAAAATCACTTTGAAACCTTCATCACAAAGTTGACTAATGCTCAAAATATTATGTTTCAAACCATCAACAAGCAAAACATTTTCAATGAGAGATAAAGAATTGTTACCTATAGAACCATGTCCAATGATTCTACCTTCCTTGTTTTCTTCAAAGGTTACGTATCCTAATTTTCTCCTTGTGATGAAGGAAAATTTTGACTCATCTCTGGTCATGTTCCTTAAGGAACCACTATCTAAGAACCATATCTCCTTCTTTGATCCTTACAAGAGAAAATCAAGAAGCTTTAGGTACCCAAATATTTTTAGGTGCTTTATGGTTAGTGACCTTTGACTTTTCAACCTAAGCCTTCTTTGACTTAGAGGTTGAAGCCTTTTGGGATCCATTCCTAAGAGGACAAGTACTACTAATGTGTCATCCTCTACCACAAAAGTTGCAAATGGTAGAGAGACTTTCACTTGTGGACTCCTTGATAAAGTAGTTTTTGAAATATTTTTCATTATTCGAAGACTTGTATCCTAGCCCCTTTTTATCAAAAACAAATTTTTGGCTAGCTAGGATGATGTCAAAAATTTTTTGTCCACAAGAGAATTTTGAAAGGGAAGAGACCAACCATTCATTCTTTTTTAGTAGTTCCTCATTTACTTTCTCAAGAAAAAATTTTGAAGCTTCAACTTTTGAATTTTATTTTATTTTTTATTGTTTGATTTCATCAAGTTCTTTTTGAAGCTCAAAAAATTTCTTCTTAAGTGAGGTGTTCTTTTCATCAAGCTTGCTGATATCTTTAAGCAATTCCTCATATTCAATCATAAATTCATCATCAAAGTTAGAATTTACCTTATCTTGATTCTCAAAAGCCATGAAGCACATGTTGGCAACTTCTTTTTCATTTTCATCATCGGATGAATCTTCACTTTGACTCCATGTTGCCATCACGACTCCTTTTTTCTCTCTTGGCTTTGTAAAGAGGACAATCATATTTTACATGACCCGGATTCTTGCACTTGTAGCAAATTACTTCTCTAGCTCCTTCTCTCTTTTCTTTTCCTTCTCTTGAAGGACCTTCTTTCTTGTGGTTACTCCTTTTATTGTAGGTCCTTCCACGGAATTTATCCTTCATCATTAGCTTTTGTACTCTCTTTGATGAAGGCGATATCATCTTCCATGTTATTGATCTTTGTTTCCTCAACGACTTTCTCTTCTTAAGATTTGAGTGCATTACTCTTCTTTTTGCCTTCTTCCTCTTGTATTTCCTTTTATTGTCTTGAAATCTTCATTTCATATGTCATCAAGGAACCAATAAGTTCCTCAAGAGGTAGCTCTGTTAAATTCTTTACTTCCATAATGGTGTAAAACCCAGGAAAAAAAAATTTAATTTTTCTGAAAAAGGATAAAACGGTAATCTCGGTTGAAAATCGGAAATTCTCTAGATCTCGGATGAAGAAACCGACTATGCCGTTGAATTTGTCTCACAAATCTTAGTGACCCAGAAAAGTTTCATCGAATTCGGCATGCACATTTTACCATTTTTCTAGACGAGTGTCGTCAATGACTTGTGGACTAGATTTTTACGAAAATCTCTAAGTAAGGAAATGGCTGAGCTAAGTTGATTAAAATAAAGTGAACTCGAAATAATAAATTGTTTGGGTAGAAACAGACCCAATTTAAGTAATAATCATGTATCCAAATAATAATAATAATAATACACACAATAATGATGATGATACGATGATGATGATGACATGATGATAATAATAATAATAATAATAATAATAATAATAAGAAAAGTCAAAACGTCCGGGAGAGTTAGTGTGAAGAAAGAGAGAAGATTTTTTTTTCTCTTCGCTTCTCTCTAAGATCTACGAAAATCGGATCATAGGTTCACTGAGCAGCAAAGGATCCACTAACTATATCACGCATTTATTTAAAATTCCTGAAATTTGTCAAACTCCACTTATAAAGAGGGGAATTTTCCTACTTAGGTTATTTCTAGCCTAAATGTCATTTAATGGCTTGAGGTTTTATTAGAGGCCGTGAGAGGTTGTAAATTTCAATCCTAAAATTTTTAGACTGAGTGTAGGAATTTTAGAATTGATTGTTTTCAACAAATGGCAGTCGACTTCGAGACTGCTTTCAGACATAGTTATGGCTGAATTTTGGGACTATTTCTGACAATGTGAACAAGTTTTTCTGAATCGCTGCAGCAGTCCCGAATCAGGTTGAGGTTTTTTTATCCCGACTGATGTCTGTGTTTCGTGGGTATGTTTTGAGATCACAATACCCGCGATGAACCGTGGGAAGTGGACAAAGAGGTGCCCTATTTTATATGGTCCGAGATTTAGGCTATTTTGTGTGTTATTGTTGTAAAATATTAAATAACATGCTGTTGTGTGTAAAAAAATCATGTTAATATGTGTTTATGTGATGTATTAACATGGATTGCATAGATGTAAATTATATGTAAAAATTATAATTGTCCATGGTGTATTAATGTTTCATGTAGCACTCATATATACATGTAACATGAAGGAAAATGCATTGGCATCATGCATTTCATATGCATGGTCACATTGCGTCGAGTCGGGTGTGGGTGCATGATATTGAGTATTCACCGGGGTTGGTGAATGGGTCGTGAGCTCGAAAAATGGGACAAAGTCCAAGACTCACGGATACAAATCTGATCAAATGATAAATTACATGTTTTATGGTTGTCAGTAGATCCCCCAGGTGAAAAAGACCCAAATGTTATTCACGGTTAGACATGAATCCTGGCGATATAAGTTCGAGAAAATGTAGGAAAGGCATGCGACGTCTTGTGGTGAAAACCCAAAAATCCGTGGCCCACAAAAGAAAAAGAAAATCATGAAATGATAAATTAAAATCGAGGGTCAGTTCACGGTTTAAGTCACGGGTTAAATACCACGACCTCGCCTACACTTGGCAATGGCGGGTGGGGGAGTCGTTGGGACTCGTGTTGTGAGCATGAGGGTCAGACCATGCATGACACAGAACATTTCATATAATGTTACATAAATTATATGAAATGTGATCGATGTTTACGTATCGCCTACGCATGTGCATTTTAAAGCGGGAGTAACCCTTGTAGAAAACTTTCTACTGGGCATTGCTCACCCCGTGTGGGGAATTATTTTTCAGGTGTGCAGGGGGAGGAAACTGGTTTTGGAGCTCAGTGATGACTTAGGCTTATTTGTGGCCTATTCAGTTATTTTAAAATGTTTTGGATAAAATATCCAGTTTTTATATGTAAATAATGTATTTTGTAATAGAAACTGAGTTGTGAATTAAATATGCAGGAATGGGTCTCAATGTATGAGACAAATGAGTGTGATATTGGGACACTCGATATTTACAGGTTTCCGTAAGTTGACGGGTTGTCAACAGGACCCCCGAGATAGGGGTGTAACAGCTAAGTATCGTAGCCACACAATTACCGTAGCGCACAGGAATGGGCCTAAGATATGAGTTGCAAAGCAGTAGTGCCCTCGGTTATGATTAATGGCGCTTGATGTTCGATAACAAACACAAGATGGTATCGTGAGCACAGGTACATGAGTACCTAGGGCTCGAGGGGACATGGGTTTGAAGACGGCTATTGTGGTGAAATTGATACCAGCCACATATAGCTTGGTCTCTGAGTCTAGGTGCAGGAGCACCCAGTGTTCATGGGACTGTTTAGACCACCGCATGCATGATGTGTTTCATGTCAGGTCCCGATGTGTTCCATGGTTATGATTGCGTGATTGTGTGTTACAATCATGGAAAACATATACATGGTAAAATGTATATGGGAAAAGTGGAATGCTAAGGTTAGGAACCATAACCTTAGGGGTTCGGAAAATGAAATGAACCTGAAATTTTTTAATTTTATTGAAATAAGTAAAAGGAGTGGTTGGAAATTAGCACCACTTAGGTGATGAACGGGTCGGTTCATGGTTGTTAAGTCTATTAGTAATGGGCATGTGCATTACTAGTTAGACTAAGTTGAGATTAAATAAAGTTTGTTGCCATTTGATAGGTGTAGATGGGCAGTCGAGGTCGAGGACATAGAGGTTGTCCACGAGGTTCCAGCCAAGCACCACCAAGTACCAGCCAGGCTCACGAGGTCGTTGTTACAAATAAGGTTACTGCACGGTGCTAGTAGCCGGTAGTCGGAGGTCCGAGTAACCTCCAGAGATTCAAGTCACGTCATCCTCCGATGTTCACAGGGGGAGGGGACCCGATGGTGGCAGACCATTGGTTCCAGCAGATTGAGAAGGTATTGAAGGTTATGGTTATTACCTCTGATGCGACTAAGATCAAAGCAGTCACGCTCCGAAATAGAGGCAGGAGTCCCAAGTGTGGTGGGATCAGTTAAGACCTCAGTGGACTTCAGAGCAAATGACTCGCAGAGTTCCATGGGCTCTTTATGAGCAAGTATTTTCTAGCCACTGCAAGACATGCAAAGGCCTAAGAGTTCTTAGAGCTGAAGCAGGGAATGATGATAGTGATGGAGTACGTGGCCAGATTCATCGAGTTGGCACGTTTTGATGATGACTATGTGGCTATAGACATGGCCAAGGTCAGGAGATTTGAGAATGGACTAAAGTTGTCCATTCGGGGCAAGATTGTAGGACTCCGCCATTGAAGACATGGACTCATGGCCTGGACGACTCTAACCATAGAGAGAGATAGATGCACAGGTAACCGAGCCATGGGACTAGTTAGAAGAGGGGGATCAGCCTTCTTCTAGTTCGGTTATGCGTAAGACTTCACCGCCGAGTGTTCAGGAGGCCCCTGACACAGGCTAAGGTTGGGACTAAGGCTTCCAACCAGAAGGACATGTGATGATAGTTTCACCGCGCAGTCTCGACATACGAGGCGGGATCGTCCCGTATAGCAAGATCTTGTAGTTTCTGTGACAAAGGGTACCAGCAGCCAGGGACATGTGCGGGCGCTTATTCCTCCACACCTGGCAAGGTCGAGGAACCTGTACTCATCCTGTGGTACTACACAGGCGCTTCCCATTACACAAGCAGGCTAGAGGGGCCAGAGTATGGGCCGAGGCCGAGGACAAGGCCTACAGGCCGGGACATCAGGGATCCAGGGGCGTGTCTACGCCATCATACCATCGGCTGAGGCAGTGGATCAGCCAATCATGTAAGGTACATTTCTGCTATCTCGCTTATGAGCAAAGATATTATTTCATTATGGTGCATCGCATTCTTTCATCGCTGCATCGTCATGGAGAGTCGTCTGCAGGTCGAGACCTTCGGAGGAGCTATCAGATGTAAGTTCTCCCTTAAGAGCTTAGGTGAGTGTCGATCGGGAGCAGGCCTCCCGACAGAGTTAGACTGAGATTCGCTTCATTGTGGACCTTCGTCATGCATATCTCGAAGTACGCTTTAAGTCATTGGATATTTAATGATTATTCCATATGTATGTGATTTGCAGATAGTCAGGTGTGAATTTCTGTGGACCCAGGACTCGCAGAATAAACCTGAGGTGTACATTTCGAAAAGGGTAAAACGGTAATTTTGGTTGAAAACTAGAAATTCTCTAGATCTCGGATGACTAAACGGACTACGCCGTTGAATTCGTCTCACGAAATCTAGTGATCCATAAAAGTTTCGTCGAATTCTGAGAAAAGCGGAATATTTTACAATTTATCTGGGTGATAAGCCGTCAGTGACTTCAAGGACGAGATTTTTACGAAAATCTATGAAGTCAGGAAATGACTTATGTTGTTTTGGATAAAATATTCAGTTTTTATATGTAAATAATGTATTTTGTAATAGAAACTGAGTTGTGAATTAAATATGCAGGAATGGGTCTCAATATATGAGACAAATGAGTGTGATATCGGCGACACCGATATTTTACAAGCTTCAAGAAGTCAACAGTCACAATAGGACCGGATGTGGGTGTCACAAATGGTCTCTGTTTTAGAGTTCCATTTAGGAGGTAGGCATTTTAGAATTTTAGATACCTTGTTTTCTTTACTTACCCAATTTCCAAACCTTCAAGTCCATATACAACATCTGTGAACCTAGTAAATGTCTCAACAATAGATTCATTAGGTTTCATTTTGAACATTTCATAATCATTAACAAGTATTCTAACTTTTAATCTTTTTTGAGTTATTGGTTCTTAATGGGTACTTTAGAAAACCCGTGAAAATTAGAAATGTGAAAATGGCAAAATAATAATAATAATAATAATAATAATAATAAATTACCATAATATCAGGTGCTTGAAAATTCGATCTCGTATGATGAACGGGATCAACTGCTGGTTTCGGTCTCGCGAAATCTAGTTACCTATAAAATTTTCGTTGAACTCCAAGATAGTCGGATTTTTCATGATTTTCAAGATAACGGGCGTCTAGTTCATCCTAGGGACAAGATTTTTAAGAGAATCTCTTATTAGAAATAACTCAAGTTGTTCATTTTAAAATAAACTGAACTTGAACCAAAACTAAAATAAAATTGTTCAGTAGAACGTTTCTCAGTAAGGATCATGTGACACGTGGGCGCCAAGGAGAGCCACTTATCCAACTTGTTAAGTTAGACAAATGGACAAAGGAGAGGAAATAGGGATTTTTCCTTCCAACCTGTGTGAGAAAAGAGGTGTGTAGAGAAGCTCTAACTTCTTTACGATCTACAAAGTGATCGCAGTCGTCTTCCGACAAGCTACAGTTTCAAAGTCGAGTACTCGCCAGGTCTATGCGTGATACTGTTCCAAGCCGCTGCGCGCTGGCGGCAAGGTTCATGAAAGTCAAAGCCTCTGCTCGTGAAGTGTTCACTGAACTTCCTCGGGTCATTGCTCACGCTTCAAGAAGTAAGGTGTTCTCCTACTCTAGTTATTTCATGCTAAAGGGCCATTCAATGGCCATTGGGTTTAGCCCTAACCGTATGGTCAGTTTAAAGGCGCTTTGATCAGGTTGTCGACAAATAAAAGACTGGTTTCTACCATTTTGGTTCCCTTAGATTGCCATTTTGGGGGTTGATTATGGGTCCGTGTGTTCGAGGCTTTGCAGCCTGGAACAGGACTCGTATGGTGGTTGGAACCGGATTGGCTCACGTGAGATTAGACGAAAAGGCACCGTGAAAAATTCACAAGGTTGCAAGATCCCACTTTCGCACCTCTCGAAATTGGGGATGGTGCTTAAAATTTCGCGATGGGTCGCAAAACACTTCATGCAAAATCGCGGTGTTAAACTTTGGATGACCATAACTTTCTTGTCCAAATTTCATTCGCTGCTTCTGGACTTTTATGGAAAGCTCTTTGAGTTTAGAATATAAATCCATATGACATTGAATGGCATTCGTAGTCAAAGCTTGGTTTTTTTCATTCTCTTTTCAAAGAGCTGTGTTGGACAGTCTCTTACTGATTTTATGGATTATTTCATAGGCGCTTCACGGCCTCTGTGGGTTTTTATGCCACAATTAGTATATCATTACTTGAATTGAGGATATACTTGGTGAAATTGTGGAAGTCAAATTGTGTTTTCTAATGTTTTGTCTTGTGATGTGTTGTGTTTGAGGAAGGCCATTGCATGGCTTGGTAGTAGGCTATTTGTGGGCATGATACATCACAGCTTGGCCTAGAGGATAATGTAAGTCATTGCTTGATTAGTGATGACTTGTAGATGTCAATATATATGTGTGTATAATATGTTGACATGTATTGTGTGGGTTATTTGGAAATTGTATGTTAATTGATATGATTGTCTAAATGATGCATGGGTATTATGCATGGTTTAAAATGTCCATATAGCACTCATCATATATATATATGGTATGGTATAGGCATGAATGGCATAATTGCATTTTCATATGCACGGGACATCATTAAACGGGTGTGTGTGCAATTGTCATGATCATTCGTCATTCTGAGGTGGTGAGGTCGATACTTTGACTACGCCCAACGAAGTCTCATTTGTGCATTTCAGTTTTGAATAAAGCTATTTATCAAGATTGGTCCAATGCTTTGAAAAGGTTGTTTATCTGAGATTGTCCAATGCTTGAATAAAGTCAAGTATCTGAGATCGCCTAATGCTTTTTAATAAAGTTGTTTATCCGGTGACTGCCCAATACTTTTGAATAAAGTAGTTTATCAAAGACTGTCTAATTGATTTTGAATAAAGTGGTTTATCGGAGATTGTCCAATGCTTTGAATAAAGTCGCTTATCGAGATCGGCTCTTAATGACTTTTGAATAAAGCTGTTTATTTGTGTCATCAAAGAGTTTTAAAACAAAAGGTTTGTTTTGGATAAAGGGTCATTATGAAACACCAATGACAAGTTTTTACACTTGGCATAAGCATGTGAGGAAGTCGATGAGGACTCGTGTTAAAGGCATGGTGAGTGATGTCATCTCATGGTATGTAGACAGCCCGTAGTAGAAACCGTATTTCATGGACGTTGATTGTGTGGAACATGGCATTGCATGTGTAATTAGGTGGGAGTAGCTCGTGAAAGCGCTATCTTATCGGGCACCTCACGAAAACGTGGGACCTCTTCAGACAGGAGGCGCGGGTGATGATGTCACTTAAGGCCACGCTATGAAGAGCCAAACAGGGCTTCAGGATTCATTTTGTAAAGAGTTTGGAACAAACTAGTTCTAGCTTGTATTGTGTAAAGAGAATTATAAAAACATGCCTTTGGAAACAACCTTGTTCTAATTTGTAATATTTGTAAGAGTGTTGTAATTAAACTCTTAAGGACTATGGTAATTAGTCCCAGAGGCTCAGAGTGTGGATGAGTGGGTCAGTTAGGCCACTTTCACTCATAATTAGGACTCCAGCGAGGTCATTGTATTATATCAAATAAGCTGCCAAGTTTTTGTACGCATTTTATTTCGTAGAGCTCCCCGCATAAAGGAGACTATGTCCACCTCGCAATCACAGGGACCATTACCCGATCCACGGGGTCGGCGCCACTCAGCTTTTTAAATGGAAGGAAAAAATGTGGGATTGATTTTCTAATTTTAGAAAATCCGTCCCGAGGAGGACGCTTGAGTCGCTACTTACTTTTTGTTGTTATTTTATAAAGGGGAAAACCAAGTAAGAACAAAAAACCCCAATGACTCAAAAGATGGAAAAAGCTGGCCCGCGAAAAACTAGATTTGGTTCGGGTCGATTACCTATTCTGGGAAGGTACCTCATGAGCAGAGCACCCCAAAGTTCTAACTCGGTCTCTACTAGTGAATTGGGTATGTAGGGAGCATATGGGTCACGATCGCATGGGCTCTTAGGGCTAAACATGTCCTAAGATCACCAACCTAATTGGTATCTAGCATGCTTAAAAACACTCAAACTAAAAGGGCAAATGGCGCGTATATTGTGGTCCTTTCACACGCGCCATATCAAAGGTTAATAACAAAAAGTATAAGCATGCATGACACCCAAACACAAAGCATCCATGTGAAATTCATTACCCAACATTAAAGCACATACTGCGGGTCCCAGCTGCCGCTACATAAGAGGTCGTACAAAAGCTCAAATGCATCACAAATGTCAGAATCCAAACACCATGTACGCATATGAATACAAATACCAACGACTACATAGAATTCGAGGTCCCTAGCCATGTATAGCAGGAATAGATAGGGCAAATAATACATCATACATCATGCATTTAAAACCAAATATTGATCCTATACCAAAAGAAAGGAAGGTGTCAAAGGAGTGTATGGTTTTTCTACTTTAGCAACACATTCCTTTAAAATCCCACAAACTAAACCATACATACCAATCCCACATTGCCCACTACCTCACTTTGTTCAAACCAAAACTGAACTCAGACCCTAAAGACAGCCTACAGGTTTCTTGGGGTAACTAAGAGCACGCCATGATAGATTCGGGATTGAAACATGCTAAAATATGGGGCTGCCCATGAGTCGCCTTGCACAACCTGGCTGAATTGGTTTTCAACAAATCCAAACGATTGAGAAAAATTTGAAACTTTGTCAAACATCCTTCACAGACTCAGGAATCTGACAAAATAGACGGAGGCAATTCCAACTCCGAATGACCAAAAACCATAAACAAGTTAAAGTACCTAAACTGTCGCTCCGAAAACCTAACCCAATGAACCGGTTACTTCGGGTTTCCCAACCAGTCCAGATGGTTGAGAAAAAGATTTCAAAACTTTTCAGAACCTTCCTTTAGAAAGTCAGGAATTAAAAAGATAAACGGAGCACACCACCAATGACCAAGAACCAACACAAACTAAGCAAACTACCCAAACTACCATTCCAGCAAACTGAATTCAATGAACTACAATCTGGTTCTCAACCAGTTCAGACGGTTGGAGAGGCCTCAAAATTTTTTCGACCCTTCCTCAAGGAGTAATAATAAATCAAAACAAACCAAGTATAAACCAACTCCGACGACTGAGAACCGACACAAACAGCGCCTAAAGACCTAAATACTGTTTCAGCGTAACTGAATTCAGTCAACCGAGCATCTAGTTTCCCAACCAGTTCAGCCGGTTGAGAGGCTTAAAATACAACCTTCCTCAAGGAGTCAGAAAACAAAAACAAACCATGTAGGAAAACCAACTCCGAATGACTGAGAACCGTCACAAACGGCGCCAAAGACCCGAACTACTGTTTCAGCTAACTGAATTAAGTGAACCGATTAATCTGGTTTCCCAACCAGTTCATCCGGTTGCGAGGCTCAAAATGTTTCAGAACCCTCCTAAAAGAGTCAGGAATCTAACAAGATAAACGGTGATTGATTCTCAGCTCGGATGAGTGAGAACCAACCAAAACAAACCAAACTCCCCAAACTGCCATTCCTGCAAACCTAACCTAATGAATCGACTAATCTGGTTTCCCAACCAGTCCATACCATTGAGAGAGGGACTCTCAAAATTTGTCAGAAACTCTTTATAAAAGAGTCAGGAATCTAAAAATAAACGGTGATTATCCTCAGATCGGATGAGTGAGAACCAACCAAAACAAGCCAAACCCCTAAACTGCCATTCCTGCAAACCTAACCTAATGAAACTGACTAATCTGGCTTCCAACTGTGTCCATACCATTGAGAGAGGCTCTCCAAAATTTTTCAGAAACTTCTTAAAAAAGAGTCAGAATCTAACAAAATAATGGTGATCGATTCTCAGCTCGGATGAGTGAGAACCAACCAAACAAACCAAACTCCCAAACTGCCATTCCTGCAAACCCAACCTAATGAACCGACTAATCTGGTTTCCTAACCAGTCCATACCATTGAGAGAGGCTCAAAATTTGTCAGAACCTTATTAAAAGAGTCAGGAATCTAACAAATAAATGGTGATTTATCTGAAGCTCGGATGATGAGAACCAACCAAAATAAACCAAACTACCCAAACTGCCCGAAGAGAAATCGTTGAACCGGCTTTCACGTATGAGCGGAAAACCGGCTCAAAATGGTTGAGGAGAAACCTCAAATTTGATCAGAATGTCTATTAACAATATAGTGGATCTAGGTATATATCTTACCTCTTCCACAAAGCGCAGAAAAGAAACCAAGCTAAGCATCCAAGCCGACTCAGCAAACGTGCGTTTGAGCCCGGAAAAATGTCCCTTCCAAGATCCCCTTCCACTTTGATCTTTCTCCCCTTTTATACTGATTCTCACCTCAGCATCTGAACCTACCTGGTGTTTTCCACCTCAAGCTTTTGAAAGGGCCCCAATTAGTCTCGGAAACAGCTTCCCCCATTAACTCCTTCTCTTTATTTCCATGCAAGGAATTTTAAGATTTCAGCTTGCTTCACCACCAAGTATCCACATGGATTCATGGTGGGCTGCATGTAACTTAATCCAAGGCCCAAAATGGACCCACAATACTGCCCATGGTCGAGCTTGAGCTTATGGGCCCGACCCATATACGATTTGGGCTCCAAAATCACAAAAAACAGCGCTCCACACAAGCTAGCCCGACTAACCGGTTGAACCAGTTGCCAACCAGTCCATCCGGTTGAGGAAAATTATGAAACTTTGATATAATGTTTCCTGAAGAATAAGGAGACCAACAAAAAAAACGGTGCACCATTCCAAGTCCGGATGAGGGAGATATGATCGAAACAGGGAGGAGTGTTTCACCAAATCACCAAAAAACAAAGAGCATAATGATTACTCGATGAACCAGCGTCAAACCGATTAGTCAAACGGTTGACAAAAATTATGAAATTTTAACAAAACCTCCTCTTGCCAACAAGAAATCCAACAAAAAACAAACAGTGAACAATTCTGGAGTTCGATAAGGGAGAGGATCGAAACAAGCTCAAGTAATTTGAATTCGACATACTCTAATAAACTTTGACAGCTAAAACCTCGGAGGTAGCCCCACTTGCTTCCTATAGCACGATGCCAATAACTAAAAATAGTTTATGATGACACACTCTAAAGTGAACTACATACGCACTCAACGACCACACACAAGCCCACCCGAGGCCCGTAGACGTACTAAACCTAAAGTTGTTCTGCACCAAGTATATGAGAACGATGGTGAGTGTGACATCCATGATAAAATGCAAGTGTTAAGGGACAAAATTGAGGGTCTACAAATATGCCCTCTTCAGTAGAGTGATTGAACGAGTGAATCGTGGGTGCGGCAAGCTTTATGCAAGAGTGAAATGAATTTAGTGTGAAGAACCAAGATGACTAACAATTTTGGCCCCCTTACTTAGCAATCAAGACTAATGGAACAGAGTCACTCCGATTGAAGGACTTAAAGAAAACTAGGCACAATGCCTTTGAAGATGAGTGATCCGCGCACAATACCAGAAAAGATAATGAAATCCGAGGGCGATGCCGGAAAAGGTAGGATCCGGGATATCTAAGGCAACCGTGAGTACCGAAAAGGTAGATATCCTGAGCGAAAATCTAAATAGTGGGATCCGGCGAGTACCGCAAATGTGGATCTCACAGTACCGAAGGTAACATCCAGGTGAGTACCGAAAGGTAGGATCCGAAGTAGTAATCGGGAAATGTGGGATTCAAGAGTACTGTAAATGGGACTACAGTACCGTAATGTGGGATCCGGCGAGTACGGGACAATATCCGGTTGAGTACCGGAAAAGGTAGGATCCGAGCGAGTATCGGAGAAGGTAAAATCCGGGTGAGTACCAGAAAAGGTAGGATCCGGGCGAGTACCGGAAATGTGGGATCTCAAGGTACTAAATGAGGGATTCATGAGTACCAGAATGCGGATCCGGGCGAAAATCGAAAGCGTGTATCCCGGTGAGTATCTGGAAAGGTAGATCCGAAAGCAAGTATCGGAGAAGGTAAAATCCGGGTGAGTACCGGAAAAGGTAGGATCCGGCGAACGGAATGAGGATGCCAAAACCGCGCTCTAAACGAACTAAATCAATGGGATGACCTAAAACGAAACCTAGAGCATAATGGGAAACTTAGGCGGGAACTGCGTGAGATAATTAATTCTGATGACAAAAGGGTATGCCCCAGCAGACGCCGTAAAGTGCCACAAATGATAAGGAAACCAAGAACTTAATAACAAGACGAAAATAAAGGGGTATGCCTCGTAGACACCACAAATGTGACCGCGGTGAAAGAAAGGGTTATGCCTCGCTCTAGTGGTGATCACGCCATGTCAAAATCTCATAACTGCACATGCTGTCAAAGTCAGAGAGCTGAAAACATCACAATCACTCATTCGTGAAAAAAAAATCAATCATTTCATTCCATAAGACTAATATAAGGTATGCCCCAGTGTGCACATCTGATATGCAAGTGCCTTGATGAAAAACCAAATAAATTTCAAGAACCACCGTCTCGAACAAGTTTAATAAGACAACATATGTGTGCGCCGTTGTGCACCTCATTGAGTTGACGACAGAGCGAATCTTACCCTAGGGTCAAGCCTTTTAGAAGCACTCTGTATGAAGAAACCCAGCTGTATGTGGAGCACACTCAAACTTTGATAAAACATCTCTGTGCGAAATACGGGCAAGGTATTATGCGCACGAGCCAATGCCAACATGAAAGGATGTGCAGGCCCCCAAAGCAGTGAACGTGTCAAAGCATTAAGTTACTGGCCATCCATATCCCGACTCTCTATATCATCTATATTCGATCATGGACCCGAGGCAAGCAAACTAAAATGGCAGCCAACAGGTGACCTCGATACTTCCCAAGAACAGACCACGACATCCCGTGGCCTCAATCAGTAGATAGAACCTGTCCATATAAAATGCTTCGAAGCAAACACGAGATCTCATGGTCTCAAGGTGGTCTTACGACTCGGACCGTAATGTAGGCCAGGGGTGAAAGGTGAATGACATGATGGGAAACAAAGGCCCAAATACCCAATAAATACTACCAAACCTCAGACACAAGAATACAAATATTAAAGGATCATGTGAGCAAGCCGACTCAACCAACATCCGACCAAACAATGAAATGACAAGGAAGTGCACCAAAGGACACGCCGCTTAAGAAGTGAGACGATGATCAATAAGAGTAGAAGATCAAAGTGATAAGAAAATGATGAATGGATAAAGCGTAAAATAAGAAACAAGTCGATACAAATGTGGCAATGTATGACAATGACGAACAATCATCTCGTGAACGCTGTCAAAGCAAGTCACTATAAGATGGGAGTGGTGATGTGCACGATCCAGGACCTAGTGCGAAGCAAACCAAACCCGACAATTCAATGTGTGCACCCAAATCCATGGAGAAAGATCGCACAATGCTTTCACTCAAATCCTCGAGACAACAAATCTCTCAAACCTAAATGAGTAACTAATATTAAAAACAAACACACTTTTTTTTTTTTTTTTGCTTTTTTTTGTTTTGTTTTGTTTTGTTTTTGTTTTTTTTTTTTTTTTTGTTTTTTTTGTTTTTTTTTTGCATCGAACCTTCAAAGTAGGTCGAAATTACACTAACACAATCCAACCGAAGAACTCAAACCCTAAGCCCAAATGGTCCCCCAACCCAAGAATCCCTGATCAAAACCTATAGGCGAATGAAGGGTGACAAACCCGACCGGTACTGGGATGAGAGCATACATACAAAAGGAGATAAAAAGCGAAACAAATAGAGATGATAGAAACTAGACTAAAGATAGATGGTATGAAGATGCAAAATGGAGAAGAAAAAGAAACAAGCAATGATGCGAAAGAACAAACAAAGAATGTCACAATGCTCTAGTAATGCTCACATATCCAAATAATAAATGAAAAGCGCACAGGTGCAAACAACCTGTGTCGTAAAAGTATGCAAGGCTTGAATGAAAGAATAGGCCATAATAAACCGCTATGAGGCCCAAAGGGCTAGCAATAGATATAATGCATGGTGTGTAATAGGAATATGGCTATCAAAGTGATGGCCACCCATCCTCTAACCATGATCTCTGCTTAAAACCTCTTCAAATTGATCCACATCGACCGGCTTTGTGAACTCCCATTTCCGTCTAAGTCTGTCAAACCAGTCGCTCCTCTTGAGTCAGATCTGACACATAAGTGCCCGCTTCCAATTTGTCTAAACTTACCCTAGGGTCGTTGATCAACCCGAGGACCTTCAAGATTCAGGTCGCCTTTGAAACTTCAGTTCCCCGACCCTTTCCTTTTCCAAATGCACTCCGTCATTTTCCTCTGACAGCCCTGAACATGATCTGCTGCCCTCAATCTCCTCTCATCCAAAAGGTTGAGCTGATCATACCCGATCAACCCACTGGCCTCGACATCATGCTCTAATGCTACTCTTAAGGATCCTATCTCACTTTAACAGTAAGATCGCCCATGCCATATACCAAAAGAATAAGGTAGACCAAAGAGAAGTACCTAAAAGATAAAAATGATGAAGCCCACAATGCGAAAAGGGAGCCTCAATTCTCAACCCTGTAAGTCTTAACCATCTTTCTCAAAATCCTTGATATTCTTATTCGCGGCCTCAACTGCCCCATTAGTTTGTGGCCTATATGCAGATGATCGATGATGTTGAATACCATACTCTTGGACCAACAGGTCTCACTCCCGCTCTAAATGCGCTCCTCTATCCGAGATCAACTCATGAGGGACCCCATATCGAGGATTCAGATAATGTGCGATTCGTGAATTTGGCCACTCGCCGTCGTCAATCCAAAGATAAGAAGTGCTCTTTCCACCACTTAGTGAAATAATCAATAGCCACCAGATGTACTCATGTCCACCAAGACTTGGGTGAGATCTTCCCAATAATATCAATACCCCATAATCGGGAACGCCAAGAGGATGCGCATGCAACCTGTATAGAGATTGCACAGTCTCCGTGCATTTGACACTCGTGACATCTCAGACTAACTGCAACAACTGCCTCCATACCAACCAAAGTAACCGGGCCCCACGATCTGACATGGCTAGCATGCGGCCTCCCGTAGGGCCAGACCGCATGAACCTCTCATTACCGATTCGCGAGGCATGGTCCGCATATTAATAATAACAAAAAGCCACTCCGGGGTGATCTCCTTGGTGTGCGGGCACCCCAGAAATAACAAATCCGTGGCCAATCTGCTCCAATGCTCTCCTATTCGGGTGTGGCCGCTTTCTGCTGCAAACGCCATGACAGAAAACCGATAAATATCATGATACCATGGTGAGCTCATCTTGATTCTCAATATCTCCA
Source organism: Tetrastigma voinierianum (assembly GCA_016808115.1). Taxonomy (NCBI): domain Eukaryota; kingdom Viridiplantae; phylum Streptophyta; class Magnoliopsida; order Vitales; family Vitaceae; genus Tetrastigma; species Tetrastigma voinierianum. Next base: position 591,420 of record JAEQBH010000477.1, on the reverse strand, counting down.
AATCAAACGCTTAGCGGGTGCGAACATGGTCTCAATCATCACCGGTCGATAGTCACTCCGGGGCAGAATCAAACTACGTAGCTTGGCGCGGCTAATGCATCAAGAACCGACTCTTCCGCCCGCGCATGTATATATCTAACTCATCAAATTTGGCAAACCAAAGAGGTCTGGCAAGCATGGTAGGGCTTCAAATTTTCATCTCGAAATCCTCCGCATACCTGGGTTCAGATAATCAAATCGGAACTCCCGCGGATCTCCAACTGCCTAATGCCAAGATCCGCCGCGCCTGCGCCCAATGCAAGCCCTCATACTGGGCATATTATTCGTCAACCTGATGATTTAAAATACCACTTAACTGACCGAAATGTGATCACCTGCAGGATATCAATAAGATACCAATACCAAACCTCGACCGATCATGGCACTATCGGGCACAATCGCATCCTATAATGCCATTAATAAACAAATTGCTCATCAGAAATCATCACAATCGACTATCATCTGATAACGCAAAGAAGCCAAATGATCCAACAATGCTTCCCTTACCGATTCAGGTCACATACCGACATCAAACTCTATCAATAACCAAATCATTCAATAGCTCACCGACAGAATGTGCCTATCAAACAAATACCTCAACGGATCCAATCGTGAGACCAAAAGTATGGAATACTCTGTCACATAGTGCCTAAGTCTTCTGGTGGCCCAAACCAACGCTAAACAGAGGCGCTCAATCATAAGGTATTTGCATTCGTATTCCAAAGATCCTCTTACACGATACAATAAATGTCTCGGCCCTTCTCGAATCATCGAAATGGTTAACACGATCCCAAAGCTATATCCGAAACTGACAAATATAGAAGCTAGGTCGCCCTAAGTGTGGAAGGCACTAAACCGGGGAGAAAGTAAAACACTCCTACCTTTCTCACCGCAATCATCATTCCAAACCTAGGTCGGTTCTTCCTCGTAAGATCTAAAGATAGGCTCGTGATAAGTTGTCCGTTGGGTCTAGCAATGAAAACGACTCGATGTATTGTAGTCTCGCTCTAAAAAGCCTCGATCTCTTCTCGCCCTCTGGAGTCGCATGTCAAGTATGGCCTTGATATTTTCAGGATCAACCTCTATACCCCGCTCACTAACAATGTGTCCCTACAATTTCCCAAAAGTTACCCCAAAGGTGCACTTTTTGGGGTTCAGCCTCAACCTGAATTGTCTGATCCTCTCAAAGAATATCCGTAAGGTCGCTAAGGATTCGCCTCGCCTCGGGATTTCCACTATCATGTCATCCACGATACCCCAACATCTATGCATCATATCATGGAATGTAGCAAGAATGCCTCGATAGGTGGCCCCCGCATTTTTCAACCCAAATGGCATAACCCGTAGCAATAAGTACCCCATTCAAGTGATGCGCTGAAGTCTTCTCCACATCCTCCGGAGCCATCAAAACTGACATAACCGTGAAAACCCATCCATGAAGGACAAGATAAAGTCCCGCAAGACTATCAACTAACATATCGATGTGTGGGAGGGAAAATCATCCTGTGGCCGGCCTTATCTAAATCTCGAAGTCACACAAACTCTAACCTTTGCCATCCTTTAGGAACAGGACGCATTACCACCCATTCAGATACCAACTGACCGACACAAGAAGCCAAACACAAGTCGCTTCCTCGAATTTCTTCCTTAACCCAGACCCATCGAGGGTGTAATTCTCTCAATTTCTCGCTTAATCGTCTGTATGTGGCAAAATAGTGAAGGTATGAACTATAGGGCTCAACGCCCTCGCATGTCCTCATAAGACCATGCAAATACATCCAAGTATGACCCGAGCATGTCAATCACCCTACTCCTCTCATCGAGATAGCGAAGAGCCAATCCTAATCTCTCCGGCCGATCCGGTACACCAAAACATCCACTGCGGGTATCGTAAACAGTGTAACTTTTCCTCGTCCCTTCAGACATAATTAGACTCGACCACCACCAAGTGGGTCATCTGCGGTCTCCCCATCACAACATCGTATACGTGCCGCAGCCGGTGGTGCAACTGTGCTGAAAATGCTCGTGGACACAAGCGATCACTAAAATACTCATGTCATTATTACCATCGAAATGTCATCAAAGCGGGTGACAAACCCATATAGTGCCAAAGAAAGAGGTGGGTCCACAGACGCGACGCTCCTCAACGGAAACAAAGATCATGAGTAATATCGCAAGAGCAATAAGCCCATCATCATCAAATCCTCAAGCATAGAAATTCCAAACACATCAAAGCTAATCGGGGTCTGTGTGGGAAACATCCGTAATGCACAAGGCCATCATGTCCATTAAGGCCAAGCAGTAAGCGCTATAAAGTGTCACAAAGACGTGAATCAATCATAGAAACTCCAAACATGTCAAGAGCAGAATGGGGCCCACGCGGGGCTGTATCAAGGAAACGGCCAGTGCCGATCATGTCCATCTCGTCCATGTAGGTATCAGGAAGAGTCACTCCACTGCTCTCATCCCCAAACCATAGGTAGATCATAGTCAGATCTCCTCGTGAGCGTTATGGAAAACACACTGGCTCTATCCGGATTGCAACCACGGCCCCGAGTGGCTATGGTCTCAATTCAAACAAATCACCCGCCTAGGGCATCGAATGCCCCGAACTTTCAGCCATTCCTTAACTTGGTCAACTCTATGCGGGCATACTGCTCGTAAAATAATAACCAACCGAAAAGTGGGCGAAGGGGACATCGAATGAATGCATACGCGAAGCCTCACTCTCTACGGCCAAAGGCGTAGCGTGATCATCCGCTGGGATGCAACCCAACCCATAAGACAGGCCGCGGTCAACTCGTAATAGTAAACCGCCGCCCCGCCGGGCGCGGACTCAATCCCAAACCGCGCATATAAGACATGCCTCATCATAAGCACCAAAGTGTTATCAGATCGTCAATGACGCGGGTACCATATATCCTCGCTACATCCTAGAAGCTAAATAAACTAAACTTCATCAGAACAAAATCCGCCAAATGTAGGTCATCTCTAATCAGCCGATTCAGAGCACCGCTTGCAGGAAGTAATAACACTTCTATCGATCAGATCGCGGATAATGCGCCCTCATATGAACTTCACCTTTCGATGAAGGGAAGATGGGGTAGCACCCACCATGAATCGCGGCCACTAAGAAGTAGGCTAAAGGATGATTGATCCTCAAACCTCGGAAAAGAGTACGGAGTATATGACCTAATTAACTACGGCATGTGTGTCGAAAATTCCAAACTGGTCCCTTCCGAGTCCCATCATAAGCTTTGACGACCGTATACCAAAATCGGATGGCGAAAATCCTAAAGCAATAGCAAGAACTAAAGTGGACAAACGCTGAAAGGAGTCGTTGTCCAAAGAAGACCGATGGCACCCTTCGACCGAACAAGCAACATCAATGAATGGTGACGAACATGGCTTAATCCTCATGTGGTAAATCATTGTCAGAAAAATGTTGGCATGTAGCCCTATCCGTTAGAAAATGGATCAAATTTCGGGTGGTAGTAGAATAACCCAATCGACTAAGAGCCCCCGGATCAACTCATCTCTATGTGTGCTGGATGAGGCAAATAAGCTCCAAATGGAAATGCGGGCCTGAGTGGTGCGCAATTGGCGTAAAATTTCATCATCTTCCCTCTGAATCTCATCTCTAGCATCAATGCCAGCAAAAGGTCTATCAACGTGGTCGAAAGTTCCACTCTCAGAATAATCAACATCTCTATGTATCGGGCCCATGGCTTTCCTCCCAAATGTAATGAAAGGTGTCATGGGGATAAACATGTTGCAAGTATACCCGGCTGATATTGTCGTCTGGTCGGGGAACATCATCCGAGTCAATCTTAAATGGACCGGAGACCACGAATTCCGGGTGTATACACTAAACTCGAAGTTTGCATACAAACCGACAAGGCCGATGAGCTTCCTCCATCCCATCCCAACATGAATATCTCATTTCCCGAATACTAATCAAATGTGCCACTCGGGTGGAGGTCAGCCTCTAGTGTCATGAGTGGGTAACTGGCTCTAGTCACTTCGCAGACGCCCTAAATCAACCAAACTCTGATCAATCAAGTCTCAATAACGTGCTTCGGGCAAAGATAATTGTCAGACATGACCAGCTCTCGGCGATAAGCAAGAAGATCTACCTCGATCCCGTGGGTAGGTCGTAGTGGTGGTCTCGGGTGGGGTGGAATAATCAAACCCCTTCAACCACCTTTTTGAAAATGTTTCGGCCAAGGCATCCCGAAGTCAGGTAAATCGCTTCAGCCACTTCTGGGTAGGTCAGGTTTCTATACCGCCGATGGTACTCGCATAAGTGGCCTTCGAGGCGCCCGCAGCTACGCTATACCGTCGGTGGAGGATAGAAAAGTAGGCCCAACCGCCTCGGAAGAGAAGCCGGTCTCGCATCATCCTCGCCTATCATCTCGGTAAGGAGGTTTCGAGAACCGTCGAAACGAGGTGACGTAGACCAGTCCCGTCATGCCAATGGCACCAACATCTCGATGATCCGGGGTCCCGACCTTGGGCTTCTTTCCCTTGAGTCCGAAGGAGAAGAGTCTCATTACAATCCTCAGATATGCTCCCTCTCAATGCCATAGGAGGGCCTGAACCAATGATCCAAAGTCTCGCCCTCCGTGGAAGCCTTATGAGATGCCTAAAGAGCGAGGTCAAGACTACGACATAATCATGCCGACCGATCACGCCCGAGGGTCTATCTATAATTCGTATATTCTCTCCTCCTTCGGGAGATAAATGAAGTGACTGACTCATCCGGCCTCTGCCTGAGGGCCTCCAACTCTCTTCGATACGCCCACTACAGATAAAAGAATAATTACCTATAAACTCGTCTCAAATCAGCCCATGTCCTACTCAAAGGGTCTAATGATGAAACCAACGCCGAGCACCACTCACGATAAAGGAAAAAGCATAACTATCTCAGTGGACTCATCCACCTATGCCCGCAAGATAACAAATAACAGAGAATCGCAAGAATACGGCACCCTATCCCAAGAAAATTTCAATGTCCCAAGATGAACTCAACCGGCAAGGTCGCACTCGGAAGGTCATCATCCGCCCCAACCTATAACTCCATCAAACATGACTCGATCCTCTCGCTTCAATCCTATCGATACGCCTAAGTGTCATCAATAACTGGGGGTCACAATAATGTGGCATGGTCCCAAACACTCATGTAGAACAAAGTCTAACTGCTGGCCGATGAACCAAAGGGTGGTGGTGGAGGTGGGAACTGAGTAACCTGCATGCTGGGTCCGCATAATGGGGCAGGTGGAACCGTAGTCCCGTTGCATCAGGTCCGTATGATGGTGGTGGTGGTGGAGGTGGGGGAGAGTCATGCGGGGTGCTCCCGAAATTGGCAATGGTTGGGCCTGATGCCCATCAATCCTCTGTCCCAGTCCCAATATAGCATCCCGGAGAGATGCCATGGTATCGGTAATCTCACTAGCCGGGTCGATGCGCAGCCGCATCAAGATCTATATCTCTATGATTTGATGTCTGTTCTAACTGACTGTCTGAATCTGAATCTCTAACAAGTCTACCTCCGATCCGAATCCAAGCTCTGAACCCGTGTCGCTCTAATCAATAATCCCGAAGAAGCAAGAGGGCATGTCACCTCGTGACTATCAATCCGAAAATCAATCCAAAGATGCAATCCCATAAGAAATCCCCTGGGTGGAACAGAGTCGACATGCGATGTTACATCTAATTCGATAAATGGCTCCACATGCAGAGCTGAGATTTTATTACGGTAATACCTTAGGGGTAAGATGTCTTTAAGCTAACAAAGGGAAGAGGCAAGTCCGAAAGGCTATATGACCGTACTTCCACAAGGGATACACAACCCAGATCCTAATCAATAATCAATCAACAATCACAAGGACACACTCGCCACGCTGAAGTATCCATGAAATCTAGCGAGGCTATACAGGCCTCACGCTTCGGGACATCCGTCATTCCATAGTGCTCCCATACATCGAGATATAGCCCTTTATGCTAGACCCTATTCCAAACTCCCTTAGCTTCGTCAAGGCTACCAGCTGGGAACGATCCTGCCAACATAAGCAATCAATGAGGAATAATCGACCAAGACTAGTTATTTGGAAACAAGGAGATACAAGCGCCCCCATAAACACAAACAAATCAAGTAATCATGCAAGAGAGAGGGTAGTCATGTAGCACCGGCCGCGCGCAAAGAGCAAGCCTATCACATAGTATACACACAAACTAACCATATTTATGCCAACTAAATATATAGCTAGGTACCAAATCAACTATGGCACGCTAGAATCCAACATGTGAACACACAAGCACAAACAAACCATTAGTGTATGCCAAATACCAACCGAGTAAGTGATCATCAGTCATTTGTGTAGCCTAAGAGTCTATTGGTCAATGAACCATGTGCTCCAATATACACAACTCAAGTTCAAGCTTGATCCTCTTATGAAACCAGAGATTCTGGGTTCGATCCTGGAGTCGCCACCCCAGGACCATTACCCAATCCACTCCGCCTACGCGACTCGGCTTAAATGGAAGGAAAAATGTGGATTGATTTTCGATCTTAGGAAAATCCGGTCCGAGAGGACGCTTTTCTTTCGGGAGTCGCCACTTACTTTTGGTTGTTATTTTATAAAGGGAAAACCAAGTAAGAACAAAAACCCCAATGACTCAAAGATGGGAAAGCGGTCTCGCGAAAAACCAGATTTCCGGGTTCGGGGGGGTCGGACACTATCTGAAGGCACTCTACACGAGGTAAGACCCCTTAGGTCCTAACCCCGGTCCCTACTAGTGAATTGGGCATGTGGTGACACATGGGCTCGCGCATCAGACAGTCTCTTAGGCTAAACATACAACTTAGATCAGACCAACCTAATTGGTATCTAGCATGCTTAAAAAACACTCAACCAAAAGGGCAAATGGCACGTACCTGTGGTCCCTGGCCACGCGCTACATCAAAGGTTAGCCAACAAACATAGCAAGCATGCATGACACCCAAACACAAAGCATCCATGTGAAATTCATTACCCAACATTAAAGCACATACCTGTGGTCCCTAGCCAAGCGCTACATAAGAGGTCGGGCCAAAAGCTCAAATGCATCACAAATGTCAGAATACAAACACCATGTACGCATATGAATACAAATACCAACGATTAAGCATGTACCTCGAGGTCCCTAGCCATGTATAGCAGGAATAGATAGGGCAAATAATACATCATACATCATGCATTTAAAACCAAATATTGGATCCTATACCAAAAGAAAGGAAGCAGGCTTAAAGGAGGTAAGTGGTTTGCTTACTTTAGCATGCATTCCCTTTAAAATCCCACAAACTAAACCATACATACCAATCCCACATTGCCCACTACCTCACTTTGTTCAAACCAAAACTGAACACAGACCCCAAAGGCAGCCTAATGTGCCTGCAACTAAGAGCACGCATGATAGATCTGATTGAAACATGCTAAAATACGGGCCGCCCATGAAGCCGCCTCGCACAACCTGCTGAATCGGTTTTCAACAAATCCAAACGATTGAGAAAAATTCTGAAACTTTGTCAAAACATCCTTCACAGATCAGAATCTAATAAATAACGGAGTGCAATTCCAACCCGAATGACCAAACCAATACAAACAAAGCAGCACTCCAACCGCCGCCCGAAAACCTAACCCAATGAACCGGGCTGGTTCGGGCTTCCCAACCAGTCCAGATGGTTGAGAAAAAGATTTCAAAATTCATAACCTTCCTTAGAAAGTCAGGAATTCAGCATAAACGGAGGTCACTCCGATCCGAATGACCAGAACCAACACAAACGGCTAAACTACCCAAAACTACCATTCCAGCAAAATGAATTCAATGAACTGTTAATCTGGTTCTCAACCAGTTCAGGACGGTTGAGAGAGGCTCTAAAATTTTTCAGACCCTTCTCAAGGAGTAATAACCAAAAAACAAAACCAAGTATAAAACCAACTCCGAATGACTGAGAACCGACACAAACAGCTTAAATCCGAAATACTGTTTCAGCGACCGACTAGTCAACCGGGCACCTGGTTTCCTAACCAGTTCAGCCGGTTGAGAGAGGCTCTAAAAATTTTTCATAACCTTCCTCAAGGAGTCAGAAAAACAAAAACAAACCAAGTAGAAAACCAACTCCGAATGACTGAGAACCGACACAAACGGCGCCAAAGACCCGAACTACTGTTTCAGCGAACTGAATTCAGTGAACCGATTAATCTGGTTTACCAACCAGTTCAGCCGGTTGTGAGAGGCTCTCAAAATTTTTCAGAACCCTCCTAAAAGAGTCAGGAATCTAACAAGATAAACGGTGATTGATTCTCAGCTCGGATGAGTGAGAACCAACCAAAACAAACCAAACTCCCCAAACTGCCATTCCTGCAAACCTAACCTAATGAACCCACTAATCTGTTTCCCAACCAGTCCATACTGAGAGAGGCTCTCAAAATTTGTCAGAAACTTCCTAAAAGAGTCAGGAATCTAAAAATAAACGGGTGATCGATTCTCAGCCTCGATGAGTGAGAACCAACCAAACAAACCAAACTCCCCAAACTGCCATTCCTGCAAACCTAACCTAATGAACCGACTAATCTGGTTTCCAACCAGTTCATACCATTGGAAAGAGGCTCTCAAATTTAATAGAAACTTCTTAAAAGAGTCAGAATCTAAAAATAAACGGTGATCGATTCTCAGCTCGGATGAGTGAGAACCAACAAAAACAAACCAAACTCCCAAACTCATTCTGCAAACCTAATCTAATGAATCGACAATCTGTTTCCCAATCCAGTCCATACCATTGAGAGAGAGGCTCTCAAAATTTTTCATAAACTTCTAAAAGAGTCAGGAATCTAACAACCAAACGAGATTCTCACCGGATGAGTGAGAACCAACCAAAATAAAACCAACTACCCAAACTGCCCAGCAGAAACTGTCGGGAACCGGCTTTCATGTACGAAGCGTGAAAAACCGGCTCAAATGGTTGAGGAGAAACCTCAAATTTGATCAGAATGTCTATTAAAGAATATAGTGGAGCCAGGGTATATATCTTACCTCTTCCACAAAGCGCAGAAAAGAAACCAAACTAAGCATCCAAGCCGAATCAAGAACGTACAGTTCTAAAATGTCCCTTCCAAGATCCCCTTCCCACTTTGGATCTTTCTCCCTTTATACTGATTCTCACCAGCATCTGAACCCACTGGTGCTTTCCACCTTCAAGCTTTCTTTGAAAGGGCCCCAATCAGTCTCGGAAACAGCTTCCCATTAACTCCTCTCCTTGAGTTTCCCATGCAAGCTGAATCTATTAAGATTTCAGTTTGCTTCACCACCAAGTATCCACATGATTCATGGTGGGCTGCATGTAACTTAATCCAGCTAGCCCAAAATGGACCCACAATATCGCCCATGGTCGAGCTTGAGCTTATGGGCCCGACTCCATATACGATTTGGGCTCCAAATCACAAAACAGCGCTCCACACAAGCTTTCAGCCCGATCAACCGGCTGAACCAGCTGCCAACCAGTCCATCCGGTTGAGGAAAAATATGAAACTTTGATATAATGTTTCCTGAAGAATAAGGAGACCAACAAAAAAAACGGTGCACCATTCCAAGTCCGGATGAGGGAGATATGATCGAAACAAGGAGGAGTGCTCACCAAAATCACCTTAAAAACAAGCAGTTGTATACGTATTGTCCTCGATGAACCAGTCAAACCGACAGTCAAACGGTTGACAAAATTATGAAATTTTAACAAAAACCTCCTTGGCAAATATGAATCCAACAAAACAAACAGTGAAACAATTCTGAGTTCGATAAGGATGATCAAAACAAAGCTCAAGTGCTCGAATTTGGACATACTCTTAATAAACTTTGATCGAAATAAAACCTCGAGGGGGCCCCACTTGCTTCCTATAGCACGATGCCAATAACCAAAAAAAATAAGCCATGATGACACCTCTAAAGTGAACTACATAATGACTCAACTTGACCACATACAAGCCCACCGAGGCTCGCAGACGCACTAACCTAAAAGAGCCCTAATGAAAGAGAGGAGAACGATGGGTGAGTGTGACACCCATAGGATAAATGCAAGTGTTGAGGGGCAAAATTGAGGGTCTACACATGGGACCCCAAAAAAGGGACATGATGGTGTGGTGTCGAGTTACCCGATATCCACGAGTCTTCCGCGGGTTGAAGGGTTGTCAACGGACCCCCGGGTTTTGGGGCATCATAGGTTAGTATTAGAGCCTAGGTAAACGATTACCTAGGGAGCTCGGGTGTGGGTGTCCATAAGTATGGTCCTGATACTAGTTCGTCTCAGCTAAATATCAAGAGTTTAGGTACACGAATACCTAGGACTATTGGGCATGGTTAGATCATAGCATGAGGATCACTTTCTCTGACCCATTGTTCCAGCCCTTAGGAGTAAACATCGCTTGTATGCCAAGTTTAAGAAGGGAGTTGGCTTTCATCGAGGTGAGATTCTCGGGGACATGTGCTGTCACTAGTGTATTAAATGACCCCGAGAAGGTCGAACCAGCTATGAATTGGGAGAGGTCAAGTCGCCTTGCTATACGGCTGGGACTGCAAGGTATTACAGGAGATGCATTGAGGACTTCTCCCGATTAGCTGCACCTATGATGAGATTGACCCGAAACGAGGTCAAATTCGAGTAGAATGACCTTTGTGAGAAGGCATTCCAAGAATTGAAAAGGAGGCTTACTTCAACTCCTATTTTGATAGTCCCAAAAAGGGGACAGAGGTATACAGTGTATTGTGATGCCTCAAAGGACGGACTGGGATGTGTTTTGATGTAGTCCTGGAGGGTCATGGCTTATGGTTCTTGATAGTTAAAGAACCACAAGTAGAATTACCCTACACATGACATGGAGTTAGCGGCCATAGTCTTTGCCTTGAAGATTTTGCGCCACTATCTATACGGTGAGCAGTTCGACGTGTTTTAAGACCACAAAAGTATGAAGTATATTTTTACGTAGTGGGACCTCAACATGAGGCAACGCAGGTGGATAGATTTTTCAGAGGATTATGATTTCACATTGCACTACCATCCTGGTAAAGCAAATGTGGTGGCTGATGCACTCAGTCAGAAGTCATGGGGAGTACTGGCTAGTATAGCTTCCCGGGAGTGGCAAATGCTCAAGACTGGCATTTCGTGATTACAAAGACAGTTGATCGTGCTTAGGTACTTGGGAGTCTAGCATACGCCATCCCTATCGGTAAAGTGATTTGTCCCAACAGCGTGACGAGATAGTGGTCCATCGTGGACCGGTACACCACGAGGGTGACGCATATCGAGCTATTCACGATCTTCGGCATAGGGACGAGGTCGTGGTTCCCTTGGTTTATAGATCCGAGAGTGAGATCCTCGAGAGTTCCATTGCTCTGATCCAGCATCCAGTGGCATGAAGATGCATCAGGATCTTTGTAGCCGACATTCAGAGCGGGTTTAAGAGACACGTTGGGATTTTGTTCGACGATGTCTCATGTCGTAAGAGGTAAAGGTTGAGCACTAGAGACCAACAGGGCTACTCCAGCCATTGAGGTAGCGTAGTGGAAGTGGGAACATATCACGATGGATTTTGTGACTCACTTGCCACAGACATCGCGGAAGCATGATTCAGTGAGGGTGATAGTGGACCGGCTCACTAAGTCGGCACATTTTCTGGCCATGTGGATGACCTTCACACTGTAGGAATTCTGCAAGTTGTACATTCGAGAGATTGTCCGGTTACATGGAATGTCAGTCTCTATCATATCGGACAGGGATCCCATGTTTACAGCTCACTTTTAAAAGAGTTTCCAGAGAGTCATAGGAACACAGTTGATGATGAGCACTGCTTTTCATCCACAGACAGATGGTCAGTCGAAGAGGACTATATAGGTTTTAGAGGACATGCTGCGAGCATGTGTCCTGAATCTTAAGGGTAGTTGGGAGGAGCATTTTCCCTTGGTGAAGTTCACCTACAACAACAGTTATTAGGCGAGTATACATATAGCACCCTATGAGGCTTTGTATGGGAGGCCATGTCGATCTCCGATTTGTTGGAAGGAGGTGGGAAAGAGGTTCATCATGGGTCCAGATTTGATTAGAGACACATCTAAGAATGTGGATTTCATATGGAAGTGTCTTCTCACGGCTCAAAGTAGGAAAAAGAGCTTCGCCGACAGACGGCGTCGACCTTTAGAGTTTGAGGTAGGTGATAACGTCTTCTTAAAGGTGATGCCTAAGAGAGGAGTGGTCAGGTTCGGTAAGCAGGGGAAGCTATCGCCAAGATACATTGGGCCCTTCGAGATACTAGAGAGGGTGGGCACAGTTGTGTATCAGTTGGCATTACCACCGAGTTTATAGGGTGTCCATGAGGTATTCCATGTCTTCATGCTTTAGAAATACAATCTAGATCCGACTCATGTAGTGGATTGGAGCAAGCTTATTGTTGATACAAACGAGACCTTCGAGGAGGGACTGGTGCGAATCATGGATAGCCGAGATTAGGTTTTGCGACGCAAGACCATGAGGCTAGTGAAGGTGTTGTGGAAACACCAAGGATTGGAGGAGGTAACATGGGAACGCGAGGACACGATGCGCGCCACCATCCTTTCTTGTTTAAGGATGAAGGTACGTGGTTTAGTCGTTTGGTGATTAAATAACTAGTTTATATCATGTGATTGTGTACGGTTGCATATGCATGGGATTGGGTATATGTGAGTGAGAATTTCGGGATTAAATTCTTTTAAGGGGGGAGGAATGTAAAACCCAGGAAAATTAGAAATTTTCAGGAAAAATGGCAAAATAATAATAATAATAATAATAATAATAAATTGCCATAATGGTTCAGGGAAGCTTGGAAAATTCTCTAGATCTCAGATAATGAAATGGACTTCACCGTTGGATTCGTCTCACGAAATCTAGTTACCCATAAAATTTTCTTTAAACTTTGAGACAATCAATTTTTTCACGATTTTTGAGGTAACAGGCGTCTAGTGAATCCCAGGGATGAGATTTTTACAAGAGTCTTAGGAGTTAGGAAGTAACTCAAGTTAAGTTCATTTAAAATAAATTGAACTTGAACCGAAACCGAAAATAAATTTGTTCAGGGCAGGAATAGGCTCGAGCAAGGATCACATGACATGTGGCGCCATGAGAGCCACTTATCCAACTTAAGTTAAGTTAGACAAAATGGACAAAGGAGGGAGGAAATAGGACTTTTCCCTTCTAACCGTGCGTGAGAAGAAAGGGTGTAGAGAGAGAAGCTCCAACTTCTCTCTACGATCTACGGAGATCGGGTGGTTGTCTTCCGACGGGCCAAGGTTTAAAGTCCGAGTACTCGGCGAGGGCTAAGCGTGGATGCCAAAAACTCCAAGTTTCGCTAAGGTGCCGTGCAGAAGGTTCGGGAAGTCGAAAGCTTTGGGTTCAGGAAGTGTTCGCGGAACTTCCTCAGGTCATTTCTCATGCTTCAAGAGGTAGGGATTCTTCCTACTTTTGTTATTTTCCATTCTAGGGGCTGTTTGGTTGAGTTTTAATGCCCTAAGGGGCTGTTTGACCGTTTTTTCCCTAAGGGGTTGTTTGGCAAAACAATGGGTTATGGGAATAGTGCCATTTTTGACCTTATATGATGTCCAGTTTTTTGGGCAGATTTTCGGTTAGAAAAAGGGAGAACTTGGACTAGTATCCTTCAAGGAAATTGTAGCCCTATCTGATAACTTGATGTTAGGCTTTCGAATCACCCAAATTGGACATCTATAACTCAAGTTATGGTCCATTTTCTGGAACTACCACAGGCTGCCTATTTTGGCCGAACCTACTGTCCAGATTTTTGGGACTGATTTTTAGTTGGGAAAAAGTAAGAATTTGGAATATTATCCTTCAAGGAAATTGTAGCTCTATCTAAAAACTTGATGTTAGGATTTTGAATCACCCAAATCGGACCTCTATAACTCAAGTTATGGTTCGTTTTCTGGGACTGCTACAACATAGGTTGTTTAATGATTTGTGTCCAAATTTTTACCACAATTGGTATATGATTGTAGTATATCATTGCTTTAATCGAAAGGATATACTCTGGTTGAAATCAGGAAGTCAAATTGTGTGTTCTAATGGTTTGGCTTATGATGTGTTTGTGTATGAACAAGCCCATTACATGGCTTGGTTGTAGGCTATTTGTGGACATGGTGTGTAACACCCCGTCCCGAGAGAGTGTACAGTACAAGATACTGTAGGGGTGTATAAGAGTACCAAGTGTCACATTGTAGTATTTTGGAGACTAAAGTGAGAAATGATAATTTGGTAAACCCGGAAATTGTGGTATTAAACCAAGGGTACAATTGTCATTTAGCAAAAAGAATATAAAAATCATTAAGTGTGTAGATGGGCTATGTAGGAATTTCAAAAGTGGTATTGCAATATTAAAGAGATGAGGGCCAATTGCAATTAAAGGAAATGTTAAAATATAGAAATGGGAAAAACAAAAGCCAAAATCATATTTTGGTCTCCAAAAGGTTAGGGCTTCACGATTTTGAGAAGAAGAGAGCAAGGAGAGAAGAAGAGGAAGAAGAGGAAGAAGAAGGAGGAGGAGAAGTCCAAAGATCAAGGTATGTTGTCTTAGGATCAAATGTATTTTGGATTCCTAGGGCTTTGGTAAGGAGAATAGATGCTTCTTTGGTCTAGGTTTTGTGTAAAGATCACATAAACCTTTGAATTGTTGGGGTTGTGAGAGTAAAACCCCAATTGGTGTAAAGTAAACATGGAATCATCAAATTGTGTGGTGTGATAAAGAATTGGTGGACCTAGGTTGAGTTCTTGGATTTTCACCTAAGGTTTTGTGGTTTGAGGTTCCAAACCACCAATTTAAGAGTTGTGAAGTTGTTTTTAGATGATTTTATGATGTTTTTGATAGCAGAATTATAGAAGGTATGAAGTGAATTTGGTGTCAAAAGTGGCAAAAACAAGCAAATATGGGCAAATTTCTAAGGTGTACCCTTATTATGGCCAGGTGTATCGGCAACACCCCACTCAGAAGGCAAAGTGTACTTCAGAAGACGCTCAGTGGTGTACCAAAGACACCCCACCAGAATGCAAAGTGTACGGCACAGTTCAGGTGTACCTACACACATGCCCCAAATGCCCGTAATGCTATGTTTTTTGTATAATTAAGCCCAAATTGTAATCGATAGTTTAGGAACCTTATTAAATGATTAAAATAGGTTCGAATAAGATCGGGACTCGACTAGTAAACGTAGCTGCACTTTCACCGCCGGCGGCGATATATTCGTTGAGCGTGAATAAGAGAAGTGTTGCTACGTGATTACGTAGGCAATTGATATTTTCCGTATTCGCTGAGTCAGAAAGTTAAAAGCCAAGGTGGGGGAAAAGTGTGGAACCGGTACTCAAGTTAAGCTAAAGAGGTATGTGTTCTAAACTCATTTTCCAAATACTAGTATTATTATTATTATTATAAAATCAAGTTATTAATCGTATTTCATGGTTTTGAATGCAAACCATTTTCAAGAAGCAAGCAATGAGTTAAAGCAAAATGGTTTTGAGTTAAACCATTTGAAAAGGCAAGTATCGTTTTAAATTGTAAAACCATACTACAAGGTTAGCAAGTAAATGGTTTTGAATAATTAAACCATTTTTCAAGCAAGCAAGCAAGTAAACAAATGGTTTTGAATAATTAAACCATTTTTCAAGCAAGCAAGTACAAAATGTTTGAATAAACCATTTTTTCGCTAATACTACAAAAATGGTTTCAATAATTAAACCATTTTTCGAAGTAAATGGTTTCAAAGTGCAAAACCATTTTTACAAAGAGCAAGCAAGCAAAGAAGTTTGAGGCGCGCCTTCCTGGGGCCAAAGCTGTGCCAACCCAAGTCATGATTCCGCACGCAGCACGGCGGTGTTAGACTTCATACATGCACAGAAGTTTTGCCCGGGTCGGCAAACTTAGGACATACATCATGCATTTAAAGGAGACCGTAATGACAGAGGTATATAAAGTTAAGAGCCTTAACTAAGTATGGTGATGGCGACACTTAGGTCAATTCCACCATATTCACCGAAAAGGTGACGGGACAAAGGTCCTTCCACCGCACTCCGCTTCGAGCACAAAGTTCCCCGTGGTTCACTAAAGGTATAGCAAGAAAATATGCCCCAAAGGGTTGATGTTTACAAGCATGATAAGGCGCTTTGAAAAATCAACCATTGGTCTCTGGTCGCCAGCTTCTGAGAGTTTTAAAGCAAACGGTCAGCCCAGCCCGCGATTTCAAAACGATCGGTCGAGCCAAGCTCTGGATTTAGCGGGAACGTTAAGCCCGTGCCCCCGTTTATTTTCAAAGCATACTGAGCCCAAAGCCCTCGTTTTTATGAAAAAGTTTTGAGAAACTTTAAAGCAGTTGTCAGAAAGGTTTTAAGAAACTTTTCAAGCAAGATGTAGCAAGCAAGCAAGAAAAATTATGAGAAGTTTTATGTGACTTCTAAGCAAGCAAGAAATAAGAGTTTTACAAGCTTTAAAGAAAAGCAAAATAAAAGTGCAAGGCACAAAAGCAAGCAAAGAAAAGTTTTAGAAACTTTTAAAGCAAGCAAAGCAAAGTAAAGCTTCTAGAAAATATTGTAAAAGAAAGTTTTACAGTTTTGAAGTTTTCCGGAAAAGCAAAACCTTTTATAAAAGCATACACTCACTGAGCTCGTTTAGCTCATTATTTTGTATTTTAAAAACTATTTTCCGTAATGTGCACGCAAGATATAGAGCACAATGATTTGTCCCGACATTGTACAAGTGCTCTAAAATTAAATATTTGTAAGAATATACTTTGACCTGATAATGAGGTCAACATATGTATGGTACATAGAGTAGTTGTGAGAATGTGTTGGTATGGTGGTTGCCATAATTGGATATAATGTAAATTTGATGTATACAGGATTTGGAATTATTCTATATGCAGTCGTCATGCTGCCGAAGTTTTTCCGCTGCCAAGATTTTTTCCAAATCCTAAGTTGAAAAATAAAAGAAAATTTTTTATACGAGGTCTTAGCAAGCAATACGGCTTCGCTTCACAGGAGTTTCTAGTCGTTAGAGGTAACGACTAGGATTGTGAGTACCACACCCACAATAAGTGGGGGTGTCGCGGTGTCACAATTAAGCCTAGAGTATAATGTAAGTATTACTGATTGGTGATGACTTGTAGATTTCAATATGTGTGTGTATAATATGTTGACATGTATTGTGTGGTTTATTTGAAATCAGATGTTAATCGATATGATTGTCCAAATGATGCATGAGTATTGCGAATGGTTTAAAATGTCCATAGCACTCATCATATATATGGTATGGTATAGGCATGGAATAGCATAATTGCTTTCTTTCTTATATGCATGTAGACATCGTGATTAAATGGGTGCATGTGCATTTATCATAATCATTCATCATTCTGTGAGTGGCAGGAGCTCTGCATTGGATTACGTCCAACGGAGTCTCACGGGTGCATTTCATAGCTTTGAATAAAGCTGTTTATCGAAGACTATCCAATGCTTTTGAATAAAGCGGTTTATTGAAGACTGTCCGATGCTTTTGATTAAAGCGATTTATCGGAGACTGTCCAATGCTTTTGAATAAAGCGGTTTATCGGAGACTGTCAAATGCTTTCGAATAAAGCTGTTAATCGGAGACTGTCCAATGCTTTTAAATAAAGTGGTTTATCAGAGATTGTCCAATGTTTTTGAATAAAGTTGTTTATCGGCCATTGTCTAATGCTTTTGAATAAAGCTGTTTATCGGAGATTGTCTAATGGCCTTGAATAAAGCGGTTTATCGGAGGATGTCCAGTGAGTTTTAAAAACAAAAAGTTTTTGTTTTGGATAAAGGGTCATTTGGTGAAACATCAATGACAAGATTTTACACTTGGCATAAGCATGTGAGGGAGCCTGAGGGACTCCAGAGCAAAGGCATGGTGTGAGTGACACTTCATTCATGGCATGTAGGCATTCTTAGAGTAGAAATTGCATTTTACTTGAATGTCGATTGTGAACATGGCATTGTATGTGCACTTAAAGGAGGACCCTTTAGAGTTTACCCTATCAGCATTGCTCAACCTGTCGAGGGACCCCTTCGTGTACAGGAGTATGCAGGAATCCAAGGCCACTGAGGCCATCATATGAAGAAAGCCTGCCAGGTTTGTAATTAATTTTTTGTAAAGAAGCCTCTAACAAACTAGTTCTAGCTTGTATTTTGTGTAAAAAGAATTGTAAAAATACTTTGGAACAACCCTGTTCTAATTTGTAATATTTGTAAGAGTGTTGTAATTAAACTCTTGAGGACTATGGTAATTAGTCTTGTATATTCTATAGTGTGAATGAGTGGGCCCGGTTAGGGCTAATAATTGTATAATTGGACCCAGTGAGGTCATTGTATTATATCACATTAGCTTTTTGTACAAAGGTATTTCGTAGAGCTCCCATACAACGACTTTTTCCGATTTTCACAAATCACGGTCTCGAAAAAGGGACACGGTGGTGGAATGGTTACTCCGACATCCACGAGTCTTCCGCAGGTTGACGGGTTGTTAATGGACCCCAGGGTTTTGGGGCATCACACCACCACCATGACAACAAAGGCGTGATCAGATGACAATGGGCCACATACAGGCCAAGATGACGTAATAAAAACACGAAAAGCCAAATGAAAAACCTATATCTTAAGGTCACTACCACTTTATTGGGGAAGAAAATTATGGAAAGGGATGTAGAGGGGTGATTTCATGCCAAGAATAGCAAAAAAAAATTACCCCTCCTTACTTAAAGGAAAAAAGGCTAATAGAGAAAAAGTTAATAGAAAAATAAACAATTTTAAGATATTGAAAATAAATAAATATGTAATGTGTATTTAATATTGGAAAGATAGTTGAAAATAAAAAATTAAGGTTGATTTCATGTGGTTGGGTGTATTGTAAAACTGTAAATTAGATTGGTTCGATTTTAATTTATGATGGTTTTTGATGGATTTTATTTTTTATTGAAATATACGAAGAGTCTTGAAAAGAGGTACTAACATAATATAGACTTATCAACCATATAAAAAATTTCAAAAAATTATTTTTATTTATCATTGTTAATAATATTTTAAAAATAAAAAATGTAGAATTCTTTGTGTGAGTAGATCCCCCTCCTTTGTTTATTTGGCGGTGCTCTTGGCTCTTGGCTCTCTTAGGCCTTTGTTCCTGTTTTTGAAAACACATAAAACATTAGTTTAGTATTTTTTGAAAATTGTTATTGTTCTCTAAATTTAGGGCATATTTTTTTTAAAAAAAAACTATTTTATGTTCTCAAAAACAATGAGAATAAGAAAAACAAGAATAACACATTTGGTTCTTAGTTTTTTTTTCGAAACGAAGAAAACACTAAATTCAGATAATATGAACAATTTTTAGAGAACACAAAAATAATATTCTCTTTGTTTTCAAAAAAAAAATTTTTTGTCATCTATGTTTTTCAAAGCAAAAAAAGAATAAATAATAAATAAATATATATATATATATATATATATATATATATATATATATATATGAACCAAATATGTTCTTCCTGTTTTCTTTTTTGCTTCCTTATTTTTAGAATAGAAACTATTTAAAACGACACCCCGAACTCGGGGTCCGTCGACTCACCACAACTCATGAGGGTCTACACGTCTCGTATCACGACGCATACCGAGTAAAATGGCCTCGGGGGCCCCCATCAACACTCATCAATATACCCAACTATATTCAATAGTTCAACCTACAAAATCTATATCCCAACCAAATATACATGGTTCAAGAGTTAGTAACATTTCTTAATACAAACATACATATTAAAATCTATAATTTAATACATATTATCCAAAAAACATCAAAGCCACAACCCGACTTTTCTTCAAAATCGGTCTCTAAGATGAGCCGTTTCCGGAATGCCCTCAGACTGAAATGATATTCCCCTCGACAGGGTGAGCTATCGCTCAAGAAGGGAATCACCCCAAATGGTTTACTCTCCACCTAAGTGCATATGCAATGCTCCACTTAAACACACACTCAAGTAAATACGTGATCCCACTTGAATGTCTACATACCGCTCTCATGTCTCGGTCCTCACCCCACTCCTCACACTTGCCTAAGCTTATGTATAAGAAAAATAATATTTTCAAAACGTAACTTGTTGTTTTTGGAAACATACTAACATGTCGGTAAAAATATGGGACTACCCTCCCGAGGCGAATTGGTTGCGAGCTTTCCGAACAAATATGGTCCTCATCCGAAATGATTTGCCGCTCCACTCCAACCAAATTCTCCCGAATATCTTCCTCAGAAATTCTTTCGCAACCATGCCTGCTTTTCAAAATCTGTCATGCACTAACACATAATCTCTAGGTTACCCAATGCATATGAAAATGCATTATGCCATTTCCAAAACCATTTATACAATATGTCAATGTGCATATTCTCAATCAACTACAATTACACACATGTGATTCAACACATCATCCATCACCCAATTTAGCTCACTTGAGCAAATCACAATCTCATCTCCAATGGCCTACACACACACACACACGATTATATTCCATATAATTGTGACCTCATGTTAACACATCAAGCATTAACCTATTAATTTATTTGATCAACCAATTCCCAAATTAACTCACTTGAGCAATTTACAATATCATCACACAACACCCAAAATAGTCCCTAAAACTGCTACGGACTGCACAAATTGGTCTCAATTTCAAATATTTTGTCTCCAAGATTGGGATCCGATCAAACGGCCACTGTCAAATTTCAATCCAACACAAACATCAACAAAGCACTTTAAACCAAGAATAAAACAAGCAGGGGATGAAACCCCATTCACGGAGCTCGTTTAAACCTCATCCTGTCCACGCGTTGTCGTCCTCTCTCAAGGCAGTGTTCAGCTTCTTGTCCCGACGACTCCGACTCCGCCGATCGCCCATACCCTAGAGAGAAGGAAGACTCTCTCTCACTAAAAATCAAATTTGAAGCTACTCGGATATTTTTCTTTCTTCTCCCCACGTTCTTTCTTTTTCTTTCATTTTCTCCCATTTCCTCCTTTCTCTTTGAATTTCTCTCCTCTTTGGAGCATTGACAAGATGGGTCAAAAGGAGGAAGCTCTCCCTCCTCCTTCCTCAAGCCAAATGTGTGGCTATCCCATTTCCATCTCTTTTCTTTTATTTAATTCTTTTTATGACATCATACTCTACATGGCTTAATATGAGCCATGGAATCATGCCACCATGTGGCTCAAGGTGAGCCATTCCTTTTTATGCCAAGTGTCACACTCTTGAAGTGCCATGTGGCATCCCCTTACCTTGCCATGTGTCATCCGACACCCCACGCCTCGAAAAACGTGAAATCCCGACCACCTCGAAATCCAACGAAATTCGACGTGGTTACTAAATTTCGCGAGACGATTTCAACGGAGAAGTCCGTTGGCCCTCCGAGATTCAGAAAATTTCGATTTTTACCGAATTACGATTTGAGCCCTCTTTTTAAAATAGATTTTCTCGTGGTTTCAAAACAAGAACCAAACAAGCCCTTACTTTGTATTTTATGTTTAATTGTTATTTGATTTTATATACTTTTTAACTAATAAAAAATTAGGAATTATTCTTGATAATTTTGGTTAAGGTTGATGTAAGATTTATTTTCTTATGTGACTCAAGTGATAAAAATGTAAGATTTAATAAATATTTTTATTAAGGGTTTTAAAAAATTGGTTCAATGGGATGTACCACTTGATGGAAGTGGTTTGAAATTTGAAATTTAAAACAACATGCATATGGTCCTCTCCCTACCCATAAAAGTCTCTATGGAAAAAACACTCACCATTGCATATGTGAGTCAAAGAAGAAATAAAGGGGAAAAGGGAAAGAACAAGATACAAATTACATTGTAGACGAGTATGAAGTTTCGTCATTTTGGATGCAGGTTAGTAACAAATTCTTTATTTGATTTAATGTGTGAATATCATGAAATCAAGATCCTGTAATGTTCTAGTTTCTATAATGTTCTAGGTTCCTGTTATGTTCTAGGTTATTATGAAATATGATATTCTTATGTTCTAAGTTACATTTTAAATATTACAGAAACCTAGAAATCCTAGAAATTTCTTACTTGTGGTATCAAAGCGTGGTTTAGAGATTCATGATTTTTCCACAAATGAGTTTGATTATTAGAGAATAACATACCATGTTTATAGGTTTTCAGAATGTTATCTAATAATTTACATGATTCCCATTCAATCATTTTCTATCTTTGGTTCTTGAATTCATCATTTTTAGTTATTGCAAATTGCAAATTGTAGTGTTTTAAAGAGATTATTTATTTTAAAAGAAAATAAACTACTGCATTCATCTTGCAATTTCGTAAATTTAGTGTCTGACGTGAATTTAAAAAAAATGTTGCAGAATATAAACACGAATTATAATGTGATAATGACTCTAGTATTCGAGAAAGATTTGAACGTGATTATTATCATTAATACCGATTTATTTTTTATTTATTTTTTTATAAATTCAATGTTTAAAAAAAAAGAAAAAAAATATAGAATATTTATTTTAGATTAGCAATGTATGTTCATATGGTAATTAAATTATTTTTTAAAATTTAGTATTATTAAATCATCCAAATATTTGGTCATATCAATGTTTTATTTTAATTTATTATTATCTATGAGGATATTATGCTTTTTGAATTTATTATTATCCTTATTGATTTTGAATCTATATCCTTTGTTTAATATATTATTTTATTTTATTTATGTATGATTTACCCATAGATCAATGGTTTAACTTTGTTTGAAAGAAACAAACCATGGATCAAAGGATTTAATTTTGTTTGAAATTTTAATTAAAAATATATAAACTAAGAAGGATGAGATTCGAATCAATGGTCTTGAGAATCTCTCTCCTTGTTTATAAGGGTGTTTGAAACTATTAGACTATAACAAATATTTGTGTCATTTTATGTAATATTTATGTATATAACCTTTTATGTGAAACATTTGAAGGAAAATTTTATTTTAATACATAAGTAAAAAAATAAATTGAA
Organism: Tetrastigma voinierianum; assembly: GCA_016808115.1. Lineage (NCBI taxonomy): Eukaryota > Viridiplantae > Streptophyta > Magnoliopsida > Vitales > Vitaceae > Tetrastigma > Tetrastigma voinierianum. The sequence continues at coordinate 568,252 of JAEQBH010000477.1, read as the reverse complement.
AATTTGTAATCAGGGTTTGTTAGTCACCAAAATGGCCTACCCATAAGTGGTATAATTTTCAATTTGAATGTTTGTTTATTTATATATTTATGAAATTGATTTCATTATTATATTAATTTTATTGCTCACGTAATAGATGCTATAGATGATATCATATGATTTTATTTTATTTTGAGTGATTGTGTTTCATTATTATAGGACAGTTAAGGATCACCCAAATGTTGATTATTTGTTATGATAATTTATGAGCACAAATGTTGGTAATATGGATGCATTTTTAGTTGTATTTATATATCCAAAAATAGTTGATGCATCAAACTATTGCATATATCTTTACCAAATTAAGTTAAATTTCCTTAGCATCATTAAATTTTATGTAATATATTGATGGATTGGCCAAAGGTGAACATCAATATATTGAATATATGAGTTTGTTAAGCATGTTAGTATGGAATTCAAAACATTAATGATTAGATGTTTATTTCTTGTAGTAACAATGCATGTGCACTCACATTTCGTCTATTCCAATTTTTAATGGTCTTAATTTTTTTGAATGGAGTGAACATATCCATTTCATTCTGGGTAACGGATCTAGATCTTGTGAAAGATCCCGACCTGCATTAACTCATGAACCCGAGGGACCTCCCAAGACCCAATGGATATAGAAACTCTTCAAAACAATCAAATAAAATCCATAGAGCGAACCCTTTACAACTTTACATATCTTTAGAAAATAATGCGGAAGCTAAGTGGTAATTTTTTTTCTTTTTTCAAACACTTAGTTTTTTCGCAAAATGCCGTAGTTTCCTCCGTTTTTCGTATCTCTTCCCAAATTTACAAATACCCCATAAGAATTTAAAAACACTTCTAAACTTCCACTTTCAACTTCCTGCTGACTCCTTCGTCCACAACTCAATCAATACAATATACTATACATTTATTCATTTCCCCTTAATCATCAAAACATTCAAAACTTCTTCAATTCCATGCACGCTTATAAAAGATTGGGTTTGGAGCCGCACTTGCCGAATCGCCAAGTAGTTCCTTTTCAAAATATATCCATATATGCATATATACATGACAAAGTATTCGACATATAAAATATGCAAATCCATTTATAATAATGCAAGCTTCACATACCGCCTCCCGATGGCTCAACTCACCCGCATAGGAGGGTACTCTACCTGCGCACCTGCCTCGGTCCTCGAAAATGTTTTAAACATATGAAAAGAATGAGCTAAAGGAGCCCAAAGGAGTGTACATTTTCATTAAGATAACATTTTCAAGATATATCAGCACATACTTATACAATTAAAAATCAATTTATGCCTTAAACTTTTTTTTTCTTTTCTTTCTTTCTTTCTGATGGAACCCAGGGGAATAAACACACCAAACAGTTTCCGGGTACTGACGGTGAGGATGGGCCACATTCAACATAACCACTACGTCAAGGAGGAAACTCACGCTTGCATATAGGGTTCCAAATTTCAGCACCTTATCACGGTAAGGATATTACTCTAAACACTCATTTCTCCCCGCTTAGTAACCTATAACTTTACCCCCTAAACTTTACACGCTATGAACCTCGGCCGATATCAGTCATAATACCATATGGGGTTAGGGAACTAGAAACATTTATCAAATACATTATAAACCAGTGATTTAAATCTTTACTTCTATCGTCATGAAAATCAGTATATATATGCAAATATACATATGCATTCTTTACACATTTTTACACTCCATACGTCTTAATATAGCAAGATACATATGATTTAATATAAATCCATATATTTTGGCAAAATAACATTTCATATGCCTAACATAAACTTCCATATGCCTTAACATTTATATAAACATTTCCATTAAACTTTTCAGTTTAACATTAAAACCATTCACCTTTAAACCCCTAATTTTCAGTATATCATTTTACACTCACAAGCTCACCGCTTAATCCCGCTTGCTTCCTCCCAGCTTTCGACTCCCTGTTTTTCCCGTCCGATAGTCCTTTTCACCTTTTCAAGAAAATTACAACTGGTGACATTAATCATAATCTATTTAATCTACTACACACATTCATTTAAAGCTTAAATCTGAACAAATTACTCTTTTGATACTAAAACGCACTCATTTTTGGTCAATCCTTTTTCAACAATGTATTTATAGACTTTATGACTAAAATTATTCAAACGGCTTTCAAAAATTATAAAACTTCCAGATCAGTCCTTTATATATCCATCACATCTTTAAATTTAAAATTTAAAATTTCTTCTAAAGCCTCAACCTTCATAACACAAGAGAAGATGTTTTTGATGCCAACTTGATTAGCTCATCGAATCTACCACTGTTATCTCCGTGGATTTATGGGATCTTAATCTTGTTAAATTCGAAATGGTTTCTTCACTCATTTGAAGTTATGGTTATAAGGTTTCTTCCATGAATTGAATCACCCAATTTGACTGGTTTCAAAACTCTGCATATTGACATCTAGATGGATTCAATTTGGCAGAACAGAATCGCACATAGCTCCACTTTATCAAAACTCATGTGACTTGGGATTACACTTATACAGAACTCCTTCGGGATAAATTTTTTCCCAGCTATTATTTCACTCCAGAATTTTGAATCACCTAATGGATGAGTGAAACCCACTTCCTCATGGCCAAAAACACTTGGCTAAACTCATGGGCTCCAAACAGAGCAAAATCAGTGAGCTACACGAGCTCACCAGTCCGCATTTGGGAGCCTTAGAGCCACAATTTGCTCTTGGTCCCTTCTATAGATTTGTATCCCCATTCTTATGGTTTTTTTACCAATTGGAATAAATCGTTTGGAGTGATTTAACTTAATCTATAGCCAAAGAAAATAGGGTTAGCAGAAATTTTGACAGCATTCCCTTTACTTCCTTTTTACAACATGATCTTAATGCCCTCAATTCAAATCCTTTTCTAAGTCCAATTCCAATACATTATACCTCACTCTCTATAAATCCCCAACTAATTTTTTTAACATCAAACCCCAACCATTCACTCACTTGATTTTTCAAACCCCATAATTCAGAATCCATTTCTTTCTCACTTTCTATCAAATTCACTATTCAACCTTAACATTCTTAATTGGGGCTTTATCCACAAAACCTCGAATAAACTGGCGGTTTGGTGTGATCTCTCAACTAAACTTAGGTTTGGAACAAAACCAATCTCCATAGAAAAACCCTACAATCACACTAACAACCTGCATATCCAAAAGACACTTGATTCCATACAAAAAACATACCTTGTTCTTCCTTTCTCCTTCCTTCTTCCTTTCTTCCTTCCCTTTTCTCCTCCTCCATACGGTGCTCTTAGCTTTGTGAGACAAAAAATAAGACTTTTGTTTGTTCTCCCATTTTTTAATATTCTAATCTTTCCTTTAATTACTATTTGGTCCTTCATCTCTCAAGAATTTCCATTCAACTTGTTTTATTTCTATTTTTGGCATTCATCTTCTCAAAAAATTTCACATCAACTCTGTAATTTTATTATTACCATCTCTCACCATTTTATGATTTTCTACATCCCTATGGCAATTATGAACTTTTTTTCCTTTGAAACTCTTAAAGAACTTATTGGTCCACTCTCATGAGTCACAACCTAACTTAGCTCCTTAAAAATTTTATATTGGCTCTGTGCCCAAGAAGTATTGGTCCATTCTCATGATATTTTAATCATAACTTAGCTATTAAGAAGGCTGACGGCCTCACACAAAATATCTCCTTTATAGCCAGCCATTCCAATTTCACCTTATGATCGCATACCGATTAACAATAAAATATTCTCGTATGGTCGTCAAACCAATTCAATAAATATTCCTGGGTGAACTTCACAGTGATTCTGAGGTTCAAAATCTACCAACTGGATTTGGTAAAATCAGTTAAAATTGTAAATCCGCACAATAACAGTGATATTATTCCAAATTACATTCGAATCGCCTCAAAACTATCTTTGAAACTGGGATTCTCGGCTTTCGCACTAAGCCAGCCGTTAGACTCAGATTATTTCCAGACATTTTCTGTGATGGGCCTAATTTCAAAAATATCACAGTTCAATTTCATTCCAAAATCACTATTCACTTAAACTTAATTCTTCTAAATGACGGCCTAGTGTTAATCCCGAATTTGTAATTCCTTTGCAAACCCCTCCATCCTGAAATGAGGGTTAAGAAAATCATTTATTCCCTTTAGGCATTCTTGAAAATTTTCAAAAATTTCACTTTATGCCCAAATGACGTCAGAGCGTCTAAATTCTAATCTACCTCGCTTTTATCATTTGGACCCTAATCGCTCAAAAACTATTATAACATTCAATCAGTCAAGCATCTCTTGCACTTCAGGTTTAAAGCTAGTATATTACTGCTTTGAGTGCACTACATTAAAGAAAAGACTCATTATAAAAACTAGGAAATGTCAAACAAATTGAGTCTGATGTAGATGAATGGAGCATATAAATCAAATATAGTGCTGACGGCTTCTCCCAAACCGATAATGCCAAAAGAATGTTCAATTAGTGGAAAAGCTCTCCCAACCGGGCCATAAGTCTCTTTGTCGAATATTAATGAGTACTTTGACCACTATGAAATTTGATGGTTTCGATGGATTATGTATATATAGACCATAAATTCCAATTTCGGAATAAGGGCAAAATCGTAATTTCGAATACAAAATTACCTCGTTAAAATCTGTAATTAATTCTAGATCCTGATGACGAAACCAGATTGGTAACATTGAACGCTTCTCGTAAAATCTTGAAGCTGAAGCACCAGGGCCAGAATGAGCGAGACAATGATTTAAGACGTCGCTTCGAGGCATCGCGCTTCGTGTCAGAAACGATTTTCGATGCGATTTAAAGGCACAGATATACGCTACCGCGTACCATGGGCGGTATGGAGAGAAATGATGAAAATGGACGATCGAGGTAGTGCCGACATCGACTGGTAAAAGAATGATCGAAACGCCATTTTGAATCGTTGTTGAATAAGACAAAACAATGAAAGAAGGCCCTCTTTTAAATTGATTAAAGGAGAGAAAAAAACGTGAAATGGAGCAGGGGAAACCATTAGCCAAACGAAAATTAAGTTTTTTATTTTTTTGAGAGAGAAGGTCCTCCTTCTCTCTAGAATATCAAGAGATCCAACCGTCATAGCCTTCTGCCGAGAAGGAAAGACGCTCTAATGCAGAGCGAGCTATCGCCATGGGAGACGGTGCTGAGCTGACAACTCCAAGAGGGCAGGGCTTCCCATCGGAGTTATATCTTCATTTTAAAGTGTTTTTCATTGTTTCTATAGGCTTGAGGCCCTGAACGTTGTTGATCGTCCCAAAACTCGGGACCTAATTTAAATGAATTTGGTTAAACCAAAACCCTCAGAGGCTGACGTGAGGGGGCTGTTTGGGTGCCATGTTTGATGATTAATGAATAAACTGTGTATTGATGCAATGAATGGTCAGATCGGGTCCCAAAACATGGACCGACTGATACAAGATTTTTGATATAGCTGGGTAGGCTTGCTTTAGGGCTGTTTGTCAGGAATCATGAAATTAATAAATTCGCAAGCTTTGATTGGAATGAGGCCTCGGGTAATGGTCATGGAAATGCGGTCACAAAGTGAACCGATGAATGATGTGTTCGAACCGTGATAACCTAGGTTTAATGCCTTGATGAAAGACACCAAAATGTGCATTCTGGAAAATATGTTTTGCTTAAGTAATTTAATCAATTGTTGTTTGATCAATAGCTCCATGAGCTAATTTGATGTTTGAAATGATACCCAAGAAGATGTTTTGTGTGGATTTAATTTTTATGTGAATATATTCATGTTTTATGATATTTGCGAAGGTGATGTACACCGTATCGAACCCGCATATGATTCCTTATTATGTTCTAAACACCTTGTGATTTATAGGAGTGAGTATTGAGACAGTCGAGAGAAAACCCGTTCTGAGGTTGTCTAAAAACATTAACATTCGGAGGGTGAGTCCAAACTTTAAATATCAATCGCCGGAGCAGCCCCAACTGATATTCTTACCTGAGGGTATCCACAAAATAATTTACTGAGATTTACGCTCTGAGTTTCAATTAGATATATATGACTTAGGGCTGTCCACTTAATAAAACAATAATTCTCATGGCAAGGCTTAGGCGAGTGTATAGAGAGTTTCAAGGAGGACTGGATCTGGTCAGGTGAGATTATCATGCATCATATCATTAGAATTGTGTTTTGATTAAAACATTGGGAATCGCACTTAGTGGTGAGTAGCCCACTTGTATGCATTCTCCACTGAAATACTCTTCACTCGCTGGTGGGACCCTCATTTTTTGCTGCAAGAGGGAGTTACGAAGTAGGGATGCTTCAGTCCCAGAGACTGAGATTAGAAGAAAAGCCTAGATTGCGGGCTTTGACTTTTGACGATATTTTACATGTATTGTATACTGAGTATTTTATTGAGGTGCATAAGAGTAATTTACTAACTCTTAAAACTATTGGATAGTTGGTGTTGATGGAGTATTGTTTGATGTGGGCCCAGGCCAAGGATCATGTTGGAAATCATTGACCATGATGGTGTTTATGGACATATGGAGTTTATTTTGGTAGAGCTCGGCAAGAGACTCGCCCGATTCATGGCGTCTGCAACCCGACATCCACTTGTATTCGCGGCTGATCTGCAGTCAACTGACCCCTGTTGGTGCCACAGCTTAGGTGATTTCCAGAAGCTTAGCGTAAACGAGTTGCCTGGGAGCCTGTGGGTATCCATAAGTTTAGTCCGATACCATCTTATAAATAATGAATAGGGTAATGTAATTTACCTGGGGAGCCTGAAGTTTTGGTATCCATCACCACTAGGTGGTCTTCATGTTGAGTTTAGGTAATGACACGTAGGAAATCAATGGACAAACTAGGACACTACATGCATAGTTTTAGGGGATTGAGCCTGATAGAAATTTGATGGGGATCAAAGAATTAGAAGAGAATTTGGTGTAAGATAAATGCATGTTGGTATGTAAGAGGATTGTTTGTGTGCTTAGAATTAGCACATAGGAACAAAGGAAGTGTTTGAAAATCTGAGGGAGTTTTAAGGAATAGAACTGACAAGAAAATAATTTACTATTATTATGGGGATTTTTATTAATGGTGAGGGTGGGGATTCTAGTAGTTTTGGGGGGGATTCTCAGAAGAACCTCATTCACCACTGAATGGTTCCCATCACTTAACATGATTTTAATTCACCCTAAATGGTTCGACTAATTAATGAAGATTCCCACCACTTATATCAACCACCGAACATGATCCGACCACTGACATGGCTCTAATTCACTATCATGATCTCACTCACCCCGAACACTGATTTGACCACCATTGTCCTCGTCGTGAAACCTAAATTTAGACTCATCGGAACGAATTCTCCTACAGGAATCTTATATAACTTGGGATCTTTCCTTGTAGCATAGAACTAACACGGTGGGACTATTAAAATAATGGGGAATTCTAAGGAATGATGGCGTGGATTCTAAACAAATTTACCGGGACTTTAACAACATGGGGACTTATGTACTACGGGGACTTAAATAACATGGGGATTCTTATATAACATGGGGATTCCCATGATAATATTATGGACTCATAAGTGTTTCAAAGAGCTGGAACAACAGAAAAAAATATTTGAAGGAATTGGGAATTTCATGTAAAGGAAGAAAATCAAACAAAATTTTGATAAAATTTATAATAAATTTTCAAAAATAAAATTATGGATCAAATGATTTTAAATTGTAGATAAATTGTCCCCGCATTTGTTTTCATAAATGCAGAACCTCTGGATATATTGTACACCTGTTTGAGTGTATGATTAGTGCTCCTGCCTCAAGCATGCCTTTGTAGAGATATCAGATTATTAACTACCATTAAAGTGGCGGATTAAAGCGGTTGTTATGTAGGGAAAACCATATGCATGGTGTAACGTGTGATAAAAAGGGTAAGTGAATGTGCATGTTAGAACCATGACCCAGGGATTTGACACGAAGGAACAAGAGAATTTTAGAACCTTATTTGAAAATAAATAAATTGAAATATTAACTCCTGAAAACACTTATGAAATTAGAACTTTAGTCGTATTCAGCGGTTATAAGTCTATTAGTAATCGTACGTGCATTGTTAATAGACTGAAATGAAAATTAAACACTTGCTGCCATTTTGTTGAAATACGTGATGGCTAGTCGAGACTCCAGACGAGACGAGGGCGCTCCACAGTGGTAATCAGCCAAACACAAGATTGGATGGCAAGCCTCATTCAGGGCCTCTAGAGGTACATGCAAATGCATCGCACAAAGCCGTATAGCGTGGACAGGGAAGATCCAGCTGAATCCTGTGTTTAGGCGTATCATCCCTCCGAAATTGACAGGGAGGAGACCATGGTGACAAAACCATTGGTTCACGCAGCTTCAAGAAAGTGTTGGGAGGCGTATTTGAGGTGATTACCATTCCTCCGACGCGACTGATTAGACTAAATGCTCCAGCTAGTGAATGAGGCCCAAATATGGTGGAAATGGCAAGGACCCGAGACCTTAGAGGAGCCACAGTGACGGCGCGGAGTTCTTCCTCAGGGAATGTAGTGGCCATGAATGGGCGAATGATGAATGAGGTCATGAAAGAGATCTCAGACTCACTCACAATGGACCTAGACCATGATTACTGTCAGCAACATCCAGGGATGGATCATCGACAATTAAGGCAAAGATCAAGCATTCTGACAGAGCTGCAGGAGGGCACGCCTGATGACAGCAGATCTTCCGCAGACGGTGATGGTATTTCAGGACAAGACATTACCGTGATACAAGATACAAGTCCAAGTGTCGTGAGAAGAAGTTAAGCTGGTTTCATGAGCTTTTACCCTAGAGGATGAGGAGAGATCAAACTGGATCTACCAGTAGGTAAATATGTGGATGCTGTTTTTTGATAACATTCTGGATCGTCAATAAAGGGCTTCAGAGACTTCTGGACGAGTTACACCGCATTTCTTCACCTTAATTCCTATGACTCAAGATGATGGCACCTGGCTGATACAGAACTGTGAGCCCACTACAGGAGCTTATCGACAAGGATTACGATCAAGAATCAGTACCAATTACCGAGAATTGATGATTTATTTGATCAGCTGAGAGGAGTGCGAGTCTACTCTTAAGATAGACTTTCAAGACTGTTACCAGTCATTGAGGGTTGCACATGTGATATCCCGAAGATGTAAAATAAAGTAGGACGCCAAGCAGGGCACTTTGAGTTTACTGATGCCCCTTTGATCACTTAACGCGCCAACAGACCATGATCTCATGCATAGGATATTCCAACCCCATTTAGACTGGGCCTTGTCATAGTCTTCAGATGATTCGATCTACTCCTAAACAGGGAGCAGCTGAGTATCACTGAGGATTGCTTTTACACCTGTTAGAGACCATCAAACACGCCAAGTTCAAGCAGTTTTAGCTTACTAAGGGTAGATTCGGGACACGGAATGCAAACACTCAGTAGAGTGTCACGACCTAGAGAATATGTTGATGGAGTCGAGACCGTGAACGCTAAATCTTTCGAGATTACCGGCTTTCGGGGACGCTGCATCGCTGTGATTCGAATGGGCCGTTGGCCCATTCGGGCAGGATTGTAGGATTTCTCGCCACGGACATGGACTCCATGACGGCAATTCACCATGAGCGAGGGATTGAGATAGCTTCGGAATCACTTTGGATGGGCTGAAAGGTTGCAGCAAGTCCGGCGGGATCGGGCCTCTTTCTTCTGGGGCTCAGGAAGTAGATGACTTCTCGCTTCTTCTGTGACTTAGTTTCCTCAAAGACTAGCTGGATTGGGCATGAGTGACGATTGCCCCAAACAGGATCCTGAAGACTTTGGGACAATGCAACTGGGGTCAATAGGACAGAGAGAGTGATGGTAGTTTATTCTCCCTATCACCCAATACTGCAAGAGGAACTAGTTCGCCTGGTGCTATACGAGCACTCAACAAAGACAGATCGGGCCAAAGGGGCTAGGAGTGGTCAAAGTCATGAAGGACTGAGTTGCGCAAAGGAAGCGCAGGACTTTAGGGCAGTAGACCTATTGCTGTTGATGTCAAAGGATATGGATGAGTCGATTTCAAACATCAAGTCATCGAGACCCCAGCGAGTCACATAACGGCTATTTACATCGATTTGGGGCAGAGGTTGAGTCTTTAGAGAAGCCATGTGATGTTCTTCCAGGATGGAGCTGACTGATGCTAGGTCGAGATTATGAGGCGAGAGATTCCGATTCCTTGTCTACGGTGGAACTCAAAGATCGCTGTCACAATATAGCACACTGGCGCTCATGTGCACTATGAACATCGCTGGCTGAGTCAAAGAAATGAGGCTCATTCACCACTCTTAAGGGTGAGTTTATTCTTAGACTCACATCACGAAACCTGCGAAGAACCCAGAAATGTAAGAGGCTCACGTGTGTCAAGAGCTGCGGTAATCGATGAAACATGCCACGTTATCACGCAGACTTAGGAGTCGAGGCAGAGAGTCAGAGTGACCACATTAAAAGACACTTTATACGGTTATCACGCAGAATGAGGAGTTGAGTGACAGAGCCCAAGACGAGGTCAGATACACCTTCTAACCACTTCGCGTTGAGCCGACACGGCCGAGGCTCCCATGATGGGATCACCTTGATGCTCCATTTATGATTGAATTAGGTTGACGCCCATTGATTGTCACATCAGACCTCAAATGGTCGTGCCAAGCAAGGGTCAGGTGTGGTTAGGTGTGTGGCGGATTATATATAGCTGGTGTATTAGAGGACATGCTACGGTATGCGCCCGGGTCATAAGGGTAGAGGATTAAATTATTCCAGTAATCATTTCACAAACAATAGTTATCAGGCGGTATACGAATGGAACGATATGAGGCAATCGTATGTGGAGGCCACACAGTCACTATGTTGGACCGATAGGTGGGAGAGGAGCCCCACCATCGGTCCTCGATTCGACAAAGACACCTCCGAGAAGGTAGAGTTTGATGCGACAAATACCTTCTCACGAGTCACAGGAGCTTACGTGGATTAATGATTTACGACCAGAGTTCCCTGAGGGCTGGGACCGCGGCCTTCTTCATATGAGCCAAGAGGGAGAATGCCCTGCACGGTGAGGCGCATTCGCCAGATTATCTGATCTTCGAGATGAACAGAGCGTGATAGGGCGGTAATGCTGCATCGGCCGCTTTACCGTCAAAGATGTCATGTCCACGAGGTCACGCCTCCATGTTCTAAACAGACCCGATCCGCCTACGTGGTGGATCAGACGACGAGGTCGAAGAATGATCGGACCTCGAGGAGGACCAGGGCATTGTCGATACCGCATCTGTGTTTCATATCAAGATCGCGAGGCTAGTGAAGGTGCTACAAGGCACTATGGAGTGGAGGAGTCAACGGGAACGCTGTGGACATCGAGCAAGCGCCACCTATCCCTTCTGTTTAGGATGAATGCATAAGAGGCTATCGCTTAAGATTTGAATGATTCGCCATATACGCGGAAAAACGGCGCGCGCATGGTATGGATTCAGACGGTCCTAATTTATCTAAATTCCTTGAGATGAGGGTATAACTGGTAAGATCCAGAACTAATTTCTAAATAATAAAATTCACTTCATTATAAAACTCAGAACTCGTTAGGTGCAATCCAGTAAATTAATTCTTGAGATCCTCAGCACTTAAACTCGATTGTACTGGGTTGAATCGTCAGTAAATCTTTAATTTTGGGAACGCGAAAATTGTGAATATTAGACAGATGGTTATTAGACACGTTTTTCTCAAAGACAATGCTCATAAAGTGCCAGAAACGATTTCATTGTCATACTTAGTACATAATATTGATAGGTGTGGTGTAAGGTAGGTGGAAGCACGGCTCATGTACCAGGCGGTGGCGAGCAGAGGAACGATGAAAACGACTGACCTCAGTGGTGAAGTGAGTCACCATCATTCTCGGTAGCATGACGTGAATCCACATTTTTTTTGAATCTGTTAGTTGAAGACAAAATAATGAATAGTGTCATCTCTTCAACCGATTGAATAGAGAGAAAAAACTGCGCGAAAATGGAGAAATCAGTAGCCAAACGAAAATGGAGTTTTGATTTTTTTGAGAGAGTGAGAAAATCCTCCTTCTTCTAGAATATCAAGAGATCCAACCGCCCAGCCTTCGGTCGAAGGAGACGTTTCACGCAGAAAGGTGCTGCACTTTATTACTGTGTGTGTCGGGAGCTGACAAACTCCAAGAGGTGGTGGCTTCTTTCCTGCAATGAGCGACCCCATTTTGGCGTTGATGTTTCTCGTTAGCTGAGGCCTTGAACGGCCGAAAGATCTGTCCAAAACTTGGGACCGATCGAATGAATTTGACAGAAACTCCAAAATCTTGTGGTGTCATGTGGATGGTGAGAGAATGTTTGAAAAGTATGTTTGACAGATTTATTGAATGAATTGTAATACGATATGGTGCCAGAATGGGATTTGCGGTGGACGGTCCAAAACAGGGACCAATTGAGATACAAGATTTGACAAGGTGCAAACAGAAATGCTAGGGCTGTTAGTTGTGTGAATTACGAAATTCAGAAATAAATCATGCTTGATTGGAATGAGCCTGTGAATGACCGTGAAACGCGTTCACAAAAGTGAACCAGTAGAACGGATGTGTGTTTGAAACCGGTGATGAATCGCAGGGTTTCATCATCGTTCCTTTAGGGAAGAGTATTATCGTAAAATGTATTGGAAAATATGTGTTTGCTGCTAATTCGAATCTAATTGCTTGTAGCTTTGATCATTAGCCTATGAGCTGTTTTGATGTTTCAGAAATATAATCGTAACATGTTTGGTGGATTTAATTTTATGTGAATATATTCGTGTTATATATTTGCATGTGATTAGACTGTATTGGAACCGCATACATATCTAATATGCACCAGAACATCTAGGATTATAGGAGTGATAGGGTGAGTGCATGAGATGAGTCTAGAAACGGTTGGAGGGTTGTCTAAACATTAATTATCGGAGGTAGTCCAAACTTAAAATATCGATCGTCGGAGACGGCCCAATTGATATTCATCGTGGTGAATCCACAGACAATTAATATATCAATCGTCGAAGCCGGCTGATTGATATATATACATCGGAGGTTGTCCACTAATAAAACAATAATTCTCATACAAGGCTTGGCGAGTGTGAGAGTCGGTGAGGACTCGGGATGCGAGTTGGTCATGTAGACATTCAAAGTAGGATCATGCATTTGCTTGAATGTGTTTTACTGAAACGATTGCATTGCACTTGGGTGGTGAGTGGCCCACTTGGGGCGGTCTCCCTCTTGGGCTTTGTGCCGGAGTCGTGGGACCTTTTTATTTTAAGTGCAGGGGGCGTGCGGGGACGGCTAGATCTGAGGCCAGAAGTTAGAAGAAAACGGGATTGTGGCTGACTTGACGATATTTACATGTATTAGAGTGGGTATTTTTAATATATGTTGTATAAGAAGTAATTTACAACTCTTAAAACGATTGGATATAGTTGGTATATTGTGATGAGTATTGTTTATGGGCCCAGGTGGCCGTTTTATTCATGTTGGAAATCATATTGGACTGTTTGGGACATGTTTTATACAAGTATTATATTTGGGTAGAGCTCCCCGTACAAAGGAGACTACTGCGGAATTTTGAAATGGCGTCGGGTAACCCGACATCCATATATTCCGTAATTGTGAACAGTCAACGGACCCTTGGGTTTTGGGGCGTCACAATGCATGAATACGTGGTGAGACCAGGCAATTTGTCGACCAAGATTTAAGTCATTAGGAATGGAGGTGGATGAAAGTTTCCTTGTGCAGTTCATTTTGAACTCCTTACCGATTGAGTATGGTCCTTTCCAAATGAACTATAATACCATGAAGGACAAGTGGAATGTGCATGAATTGCATGCACAATATGCTAGTTCAGGAATATACTAGACTTAAAAACCAAGGAATTTACTCTATCAATTATGTAACCAATCAAGGAGGTATTTGAAAGAAAACATGCAAATAAGGGAAAAGGACATACACAGTCTGATGGAGTGCGCTTTTAAGATTCACACCGAAGGGGCACAAAAAAGTTGGCGAGATGTCATTTTTGTAAGAAGACTAGGCATTTTCAAAAAGATTGTCCTAGACGTAAAGCTTGGTTTGAAAAAGAAAGGTAAACATAATGCTTATGTATGTTTCGAATAATATTTGGCTGAATTTCCTTACAATACTTGGTGGCTTGATTTTGGATATACAACTCACGTTTCTAAAATAATGCAAGGATTCCTTTCAATCCAAACCACAAGACCAAATGAGAAATTTGTCCTAATGGGCAATCGAATGAAAGCTCCAATGGAAGCTGTTGGGACTTACCATCTTATTCTTGACAATGGAGATCATTTGGATTTATTGGAAACTCTTTATGTACCTAGTATATCTAGAGATTTAGTTTCACTTTCCAAACATGATAAAGTTGGATATGTATTTAAATTTGGTAGTGGTTGTTTCAATTTGTACAAAAACACATGTATGATTGATGGTGGTACATTATGTGATGGATTATATAAAGTAAATCTTGATAATCTATATGCTAAAACTCTTATGACCCTGCATCATAATGTTGGCATTAAACGTAGTTTAGCTAATGACAAATCCTCTTACTTATGGTATAAACGTCTGAGACATATTTCCAAAGAACAAATGGAAAGATTAGTAAAGAATGAAATCCTTCCAAACTTGGATTTTACTGATCTAGGTGTATGTGTGGATTGTATTAAAGGTAAACAAACAAAACACACAAAGAAATGAGCCTCAAGAAGCACACAACTGCTTGAAATATTACACACTGATATATGTGGACCTTTTTATGTCTGTTCTTTTAATAAAGAAATATATTTTATCACTTTTATTGATAATTTTTCACGTTATGGTTATGTTTATTTGCTACATGAAAAATCTCATGTTGTAAATGCCTTAGAAATTTTCATTAATGAAGTCGAAAGGAAATTAGACAAAAATGTGAAAATTGTCAGATCCGATAAAGGTGGTGAATATTATGGAAGTTATGATGAAAAAGGACAACACCCAAGTCCATTTGCTAGATTTCTAAAAAAGCGTGGTATATGTGCATAATACATAATGCTTGATATACCACAACAAAATGGTGTATCAGAAAGGCATAATCGAACTTTGTTATATATGGTTAGAAGTGTTAAGTAATGCATTTTTACCTATTTCGTTGTGAACTTATGCTCTAAAGACTGCAATGTATTTTCAAAATAAGGTTCCTTGTAAGGTAGTTCAAAAGACACCTTTTGAACTATGGAGAGGAAGGAAAACTAGTCTAAGGCACCTACATGTTTGGGGTTGCGCGACAGAAATTAGATATTATAATCCACAAGAAAAGAAATTGGATGCAAAAACAATCAATGGTTATTTCATTGGTTATCCAGAAAAGTCAAAAGGGTTTAGATTTTATTGCCTTAACCATACTCTGAAGTTATAGAATGCGGGAATGCTAGGTGGTTGAGAATGATGAAGTAAGTGGGAGAGAAACACCACGAAAAGTGGATATTCGAGAAATAAGGGTACAAATTCCTTTAATTTGTATCCTTAATCAAGTTGTTCTTCTTTCAATTGTTCCTCAAGCAACTGAACCAGTTAATAACCCTGATGAACGATATGAAGGAAAAATTAATGATCCCATTACTCATAATGAGATTGTGATTAATGAACCTAGAGTAGATGAACTACAACCAATAGAATTAAGAAGATCTCAAAGAGAAAAGAGATCAGCTATTCCTAATGATTACATGGCATATCTACATGAGTCAGAAAGTGACTTAGGAATTGAAAATGACCCAATGACATTTTCGCAAGCCATGAATGATGTAAACTTTAATAAATTTAGAAGCCATGAAAGATGAGATAAAGTCTATGGTACATAATGGAGTTTGGGATCTTGTTGAATTACTAGAAGTTCATAGAAAAAGGTTGATTGGAAATGGGTCTTTAAGACCAATGCAAAGCTCCCATGGTAATTTAGAACGTTATAAGGCCAGATTGGTTGACAAAGGGTTTACTTAGAAAGATGGAAAACTATAAGGAAACCTTTTCACCTGTCTCTAAAAAGGATTCTTTTAGAATTATCATGGCTTTAGTAGCTCATTATGATTTAGAGTTACATCAAATGGATGGGAAAACTACCTTTTAGAATGGAAATCTAAATGAAGAAATCTATATGGATCAACCAATGGGTTTTATAGAAAAAGGAAAGGAACATATGGTGTGTAAACTTTAAAGATCAATATACGGAATTAAACAAGCTTTCCGACAATGGTATCTCAAGTTCAATGATACCATTGTTTCTTTTGGGTTTAAGGAAAACATTGTTGATTAGTGTATATATTTGAAGGTCAGTGGGAGTAAGTTTATATTTTTTATTCTATATGTTGATGATATATTTTTAGTTGGGGCTCGATGGAAATCCTCTTTTTCTAAGGTGTCCCATCACTTAGGTGTTTAGAAACCCCTAAGGTTCATTGAACGTTAGTAAGGCAAGTCCGAAGCCTAAGCATACCCTAGAGATCACATGTGTGTGGGTGTGGTAGAATAATCAGAAATTGGTTTTCCTGAACACGAGGAGGTGACTCATATGTCACCCTACCTCTCGGCTATGTAATTCGAGCATCTAACAACCCACAGATCGTTTCTTATGTCTTGCATTGTGTTTTTCCGAAAAGATTTGAAGAGGTCAAAAGGAACCTTTATTAGCAATCATGGAATCACTCACACATACTACCTAACAACCACAAACCAGAGACAAACTAAAACGAGAGCAGTAAATAGGAAACACATAAATAAACACAGAAGCAGGACACACTAAAGCGAAATACGAGAAATAAACACAAAGAAACCCGATCACTTACCCCAAGCGAATGACGGTGTCCTCGATGTACATAGAATAGCGAGGTGGAGTGGAACTCCACGGTGATCGCTCGGATCCCAGCGTGATGGTGTGGAGGTGGAATGTGAGCTAGGAGTTAGACCATTGCTCTTTGATAAACATTGGTTCTTGGATGAGTGCTGGTTGTGCATGGCCCGTGCATGTCGGCCACAGGGTGCATCCGTGATGTCTGGTGATGGTGACCTAGTGCTCCTGGGTCTCATCCCAAAAGGCATCAAATCTAGTAGACTTGGTCCTCTAATGCAGGAGTAGGACTAGGAGAGGCTCCTCGTGGGAAGGGGGTGGTGGTGGAGGGGGAATGGTGAAGGATTGTCTGACCTCCCTCGAGGCATTGTCCCATATCCCAAACTGAGTTTGGTATGCCCTGAGCTCTTCCTCGTCTGAAGGCTCATTGCCCAAGTCATAAACCTCTTCAAGTCGTGGCACACCCGACTTGTTCTTCTTGATAGATATAGCCTTTATGGGGTGTATCCACGCCTCGTTGTCCTCTAGGGTTACCCCGGCCTTTTTGCATAGTCTGAAAATGAGGAATGGGTGCCCTATATTCATCTTAGCATCTCTGTTATAGAGGATCGTGTCCTTTATAACCTGACCTACGTCGAAAGAAATGTCCTAAAGGATGGAGAAGTTGAGCAAGGCTCGCTTGGCCGTCACCATTGGTGGTTGGTATGAGGCGCAAGGTAATGAAATGGTGCCATACCTTTGGGATATAGGCTAGGTGTTTTGCCTTGAAATGCACAATGTGCCCCTCATTATTTAGTTTCCACTCCCCCGTACCATTTGTTAGTACCCTAAGGATCTCGAGGTAGTTAGGGGCCACACAGAGTCTATCAAACTCCTCAGAGTCCACAGGCTCCAAATTGTAGTACTCATTGATGGACTTCGCGCAGAAGTCGACCCAAACCCCACGCACCCTAACCTTTTTTATGCATGTGGGAGGCTAGATTGGCTTAGAACTCTCGGACTACCATAGTGGTAGTCGGTCTAGGGGGTTGGCACAATGCCCTCCACCCTTGTTCGCTATGGTTTAGCAGAAAAAATCCTCAGGGTGGTGAAAGCCTTTCTCCTTAATGAATTAGCGGTTGGCCGAGAAGAGCCTGAATCGCTCGGCCGCGGCATGTTAACAAATTTAGACTGATCAAAGTCCTCTTGGGGCTCTTCTACTTTACGACTTCTTTTCGAGGCTAGCTTTTGTCTTTTCGATGACATCTTTGGGACTTAGGTGGCAAATGGAGTGTGGTGGCCCTAGGTTTTTGAACAATCCTAAACGAGCACCTAGACTCCCAATGTGCTCAATTCAATCCTTGGTCTCTAAACAGTGTGAAAATTCCCACTTAGTTATTTTGTCGAACACTTAGTGGACAATAGTGGCACACTGGTCTTTGGCTTGAAATGGTTGGTCTTATTTCCTCAAATCACTCCCTTATATTCTTCCGAACTCAAATGGATTCAACAGATGCTAAGATATTTGATGATCTACCTTGAATCGCTAGGGGTAAGGAAATATGGTCGTTCGTGCAGAGTTTGGAAGAATAGTGGATGAACCCTAGATATTGTGGATATAAGGCGGTTCTTAGGTTTCTAGAGGAATCAAAAAGTTCTAGGTAGAGATTAGAGGAGGTTTTGAGGATCGAATCTGCAAAGAACCAGGAAAAGAGTTTAAGGTTTGCACAGAGCTGGGGTTCAAAAATGAGGAATCAATATGTTCGTGTAGGATCATAAACACAGGTAACGTTGCGACGTTCAGGCCAGCGTCCGCGGCGTTGAAATCAGCGTTCTGCGGCGTTCCTAACATGTCGATCAGCGTCGTTACGAAGTGCAATTTTTTCAGCGTCCGCGGCGTTGAAGTAGCATCGCCAGCGTTCTAGAGAGAGCTCTAAATGTGGTTTGCTGCGTCCATAGCGTTGAGACCCAGCGAAGTTATAGGCTCGTTTTTTGAATTCTTTCAGCGTCGCGACATTGGAGAGTCCCAGCGTGGCGGCGTTCTGAGAGTCGATTTCAATTTTTTATTTTATTTTTTACAAAATTTTCTAAGTCTGAGAAAACTCCCTGAATGAAGCTCCAACCCCTTCGTACTCCTGGAATGAGTTTCTTGAACTAGCTCTCTGTTTCCGCTTCTATCTCGAATCTTGAAAACAAAAAAACAAACATTTTTTATTAGGCTTTATGTGCTCCGAGAAAAATGTGCTTTTTAAGAGAAAGAAACAGAAAAACATGCAAAAACCAAAAACACTCAAAACTACACTATGGAAAGAATAACATCAAAAGGCTTGGGTTGCCTCCGAAGTAGCGCTTTATTTAATGTCATTAGCTCAACTTCCTTGAATCTCAATGTTTCCGAGACTACGAAACTGCATGAACTCCCTATGGTACTATTTTCGGTGTGCTCAGATTTATGGCTTGCTTGCTTGCATGAAACTCGCCCCCAAATTACGTCTTCAATCATTGTGCGTTAACTTTAAAGCTTCCTTTCTCTGGGTGCATAATTTCCGCTCCTCCATACGGAAAAACCTAAGTCACAGTAAATGGTCTTGACCACCTTGACTTTAATTTCCCTGGGAAGAGTTTGAGTTGGGAGTTAAATAGGAGGACCCGTTGACCCGACTCAAACTATTTCCTTGCAATATGCTTATCATGGCAGGCTTTTGTCTTTTCTTTATATATCTTTGCATTCTCGTACGCCTCATTGCGGAACTCCTCTAATTCACTAAGTTGAGGTATGTGTTTCTCGTCGGACATCTTATTATCCATATTCAACTGACTAGTTTCCTAGTATGCTCTATGTTCCAATTCCACCTACAAGTGACACGGTTTCCCGAACACTAGCCTGAATGGTGACATTCCCAATGGTGTCTTGAATGCTGTTCTATATGCCCAAAGTGCATTATCTATCTTTTTCACCCAATCTTTCTTCGAGCTATTGACCGTTTTCTCTAAGATAGATTTGATTTCTCTGTTTGACACTTATGTTGGACATTAGTCTGTGGGTGGTATGCAAGTGCGGTCCGATGCTAGACACCATATTTTCTCAACATGTTATCAACCAATTTTTTTATAGAAATGTGTTCCTCCATTTGTGATCAAAGCCCTTAGAGTTCCGAACCGGGTGAATATATGACTGTGGAGAAAGCTTGTCACCACTTTTGCATCATTAGTTCGAGTAGGTATGGCCTCTACCCATTTAGAAACGTAATATACGGCCAGGAGAATGTATAGTTTGCTGAAAGATGAAGGAAAGGGACCCATAAAATCCATCCCCCAAATATGAAACAACTCTACCTCTAAAATGGGTTGCAAAGGCGGCTCATCTCGTTTTGATATGCTCCCCAATCTTTGGCATTTGTCACAGGTGGACACAAACTGATGTGCATCTTTTGAATATTAAGAATCTGAGTGAAGTACCTTCGCAGCTGTTCTATTTCCCCCAAAGTGCCCCCCATAAGCTAGAGTGTGACAATGATTTAGGATACTTTCCATTTCCTTCTCTAGGACACATCTTGTTATCACCTGATCGGCACAATGCTTATACAAGATGGGCTCCTCCCAATAGTAGTGCTTCAGCTATGCGAAAAATCTCTTCTTCTACTGATAACTAAATTCTAGTGGTAGCACTCTTGCCACCAAGTAGTTCACAAAGATCCATAGACGAGTCTTTGGCTCTTTGTCTTCAATTGCCGAAGTGCTCATCGGGAAATCATCGTTGATCCCAGATTTCTTTGTCCTTCGATGCGTGAAAGATGGTCGGCTACTAAATTTCAGTCCCTTTCTTATCTTTAATTTCTAGGTCAAACTCTTGGAGTAGTAACACCCACCTTATCAGTCTCGGTTTCACGTCCTTCTTAGGCATCAGGTACTTTATGGTTGAATGGTCATTGTGCACTATTACCCTGTTACCAATCAAGTACGACTAAAACTTGTCAAAAGCAAACATAATAGCCAGAAGTTCTTTTTCAGTTGTTGCATAGTTAATTTGCGCATCATTCAACGTTCGGCTGGCATAATAGATAACCTGAAATGTTCTTTCCCTTTTTTGCCCTAGTACTGCCCCTATTGTGTAGTCGCTCGCATCACACATTAGTTCAAAAGGAAGATTCCAGTCTGGTGCTACTACAATAGGTGTTGATACCAATTTCTCTTTGAGAAACAAGAACGCTTTCAGACACTGATCATCAAACTCAAAGGGCACTCCTTGAACAAGCAGATTTGACAGGGGCTTAGCTATTTTTGAGAAATCCTTTATGAATCACCTGTAGAATCCTGCGTGACCTAGAAAGCACCTTATTCCTTTCACTGAAGATGGGGGCAGTAGCTTCTCTGTTGTTTCAATCTTGGCTTTATCTACCTCGATTCCTCTTTTTGAGATCCAGTGCCCGTCTGATACCTTATTCACCGTGGTAATAACTTTTCGATTGACTAAGGTTAGTTTCCTCACATCTTATTAGTGCCTGTCTCAGGTTCTCCAGGCAATTATCAAAGGATTTCCCTAGCACAGAGAAATCATCCATGAACACCTCAACTGTTCTCTTAACCATGTTTGAGAATATGGCCATCATGCAGAGCTGAAACGTGCCCGGTGCGTTACATAGCCCAAAGGGCATTGACCTAAAAGAAAACGTACCATAAGGGAACGTAAATGTTGTTTTCTCTTGGTCCTCTAGTGATATTGATCTGATTATAACCTGAATACCCCTCCAAGAAAGAGTAATACTCATGCCCTACCAGCCGGTCTAACATCTAATCCGGAACGGAAGTGGGAAATGATCTTTTCTGGTTGCCTTATTTAATTTCCGATAGTCTATGGAAATTCTCCATCCTGTAACTATACAAGAAGGTAGCAGTTCCTTATTCTCAGTCCTTATCAGCATTGTCCTCCTTTTTGGGACAACTGTCTTGGGCTTACCAGGCTATCTCACGCATCTAACCATTTCAATACCTCTTTTCTTACCACTTCCTTCATTGTTGGGTTGAGTCTCCTCTGAGCCTCCACTAAGAGTTTGTGCCCATCCTATAATAGGATCTGGTGCATACACATGGAGGGGCAGATCCCTTTCAAATTAGCTAGAGACCACCCGATAGCATCCTTATGATCTCGAAGCACTCTTAAAAGCTTCTCTTCTTCCACTGCTGTTAGAGATGCTGATATGATAATTGGTAGGGTTGAGGATTCCCTAGAGTAGAAAGCGCCACCTCAAGTGACTAGGGAGTGGCTTTTTGCTCCCAAGCGTGGTGGTCACTCAGCGAGGCCTTGAAGTGCGAGTGTTCTCTCCAATGACTCATAATACTTCCTCATTCGGTGAAAGGAGTCCATCCACTTCACATACTCTTCGGCCTCTTCACTTAGTTCCTCCTTAGCATTCTACACAAGGCTAGCCTCCAAAGGGTCGGTCAAACCACTTTGGCTAGGCACTATAGCCTCTACTACCTCTATCATAAAACATGCATCGCTCTCTGCTGGATGCCTCACTACATTGAATACATTAAATTTGACCTCATCATCTTGCACTCTTAGTTTGATTCTCACCGCATAATTATAGCTGCCCAGTACTGAAATGGTATACTTGTTATGATGGGTATCTCTTTATCTTCCTCCATGTCTAAGACTATGAAATCAGCTTGGAAGATAAACTTGTCTCACCTTTACTCTTTATCTTATCGCTCCCAGGGATGTTTGATAATCTATCTTCCAGTTGTAGGGTGACCGTAGTAGGTCTAGCTTCACCTAACCCCAACCGTTTGAAAATGGATAAAGGCATAGAGGTTATCACGCTCCCAAGTCATAGGGCTCTCTCGAATCGAGTTCCCTATCTTAGAAGTTGTGAAGTTGCACGGATCCTTCGTCTTAAATGTGATTTCCTCTTAAGTATAGCACTGCACTCCTCAATAAGATTCACTATCTCAAATTCTGATAACCTTCTTTTACTGGATAGTATATCTTCCATGAATTTGACATAGCTGGGCATCTATTCTAATGCATCTACGAATGGAATGTTGATATGCAGTTTCTTAAACACTTCCATGAATTTGGTAAATTGCTTATCCAGTTTATTCTTTCTCAAACGCTGGGGATATGGTACTAGTGCATAGGGTTCAGTTGTAATTGCTTGTTTCTCAATCTCTTTCCTCTCATTTGATCTCTCTAATGGCTTCTGTCTTGAGGCTGCTCCTTGCATCGATCATCCATTCAAGCGGTTAAACCACCTCAGTTTCCTTTTCTCTTCTTATTAATTGGTTGCCCCGGTGCCTTCTTTCTCTCGGAGTTCTTAACATAATAGCCTTGTATGTTCCTTACCTTCACCCCTTAGGTTTTCTGAGCCAGCGAGGAACGTTGCCTCTTAGTTAATATATTAGCCATTTGACCCATTTGCACCTCCAGGTTTCTCAACTGTGCTGCCTAATTATTCAGCTAGGTCGACTGATTCTGCATAGTTGTCTTTGTTTCATTCATAAAGGTTGTATGAGAAGTAAGCATTTGAGTTAGTGCTTCTTCCAAATCCACCTTTTTTTCTGCTTGCGGTTTGTTCACTTAGGGAGGTGGCATACTATTCGGATTGTTCCTCCATCCATAGTTCTGATTGTTTTGATTGTTCCGCCATCCTTGGCCCTAGCTATGGTTCTTATTCTGATAAGTGTTGCCCCCACACTGACCATGTTGCTGATTCTGGTTAAACCTTGACACATATTGTGCCTATTCTACTGTCATTTGGCCCAACTGGTATTCGGCAATACTGTGTTGTCCCCCACATGATTCACATATCTCCCAAGGGTTAGCCTGAATAGCATTTACAACACCTTCTTTGCCTTTATGCTTGTTTGATTGAGTTGTGCGGCAAACACAATTACTCGAGACCTGTGTCTGCACCTCCCACTGCCTTCCTTGGTATCATTCTTTCCCTAGGCCATTGGTTACTATTAATAGCCATATCCTCTAGGATTCCATACGTTTGATCTGTAGTCTTCCTCATCGGTGCGCCCCCTGTTGAGGCATCTATTACTGTTGTAGTAGAATCACTCATACCATTGTAAAAGGTGTGGACTTGCAACCATCTAGTCGACATGATGTAGGCACCTCCGCCTTGATTCTGGAGATCTCTCCCATGCATAGCTAAGTTCTCCCCCTCGATTGTCTAAGCGTGTTGTCTCTTTTTTGATTGTGCAATCTTTGAGGGCGAAAAAAACTTGGTCAGGAATTTCTACATCAAATCATTCCATGAGATAATATAATCTGGTGGTTGGCTTGTCAACTAGTGTTTAGCTCTATCACCCAGTGAGAGCGGAAACAATCTCAGTCTGAGCGCTTCTTCTTTCACCCCATTGTACTTGATCGTGTCGCATACTTCAATGAAGTTTTTCAGATGCGTGTTAGGATTTTCACTTAATAAGCGTAGGCTGAATGTTAAAAGCATTTGCGGTGTTACTGTTTTCAACCATAATTGTTAAGCTTGAATAGGTGGTCTTGGATAAGCGGCCCGAACAACCGTGGGTAATCGAACTCCTCTAGCAACATAAATGGATGGAAATGCGGCTATATAAACGGCTGGGCGCATAATTCTGCCATTATTCCCATTCGGCCCCTTGCGACTCGTTTTGCTGCTTGGCCACGATCTTGCTCTTCATTGTTACGCATGGTTGCTGGTCTCTTTTATGTGCTTTTCTTTGTTCTCACGTGTAATTAGTGTAGGTTCTTTACGGTTCGAGGATCAGGCAGTAATTCAACTTGACCCGGGTCTTAGCATACACTCATAGTAACCTTCCTTTGTAATCCCCTGCGCCTGGCTTAGCAAAACAAATTACAAGCAACTTTTGTATAAACAAAATAAAATGAAAGAAAAAAATTCTAGGTAATATCTAGTGCACTGTGTCAATATCAACACGAAACTTATAACAGCGTAACTTGATATGGCAAACGTGATGTATAAATTGCTATAAACTAGGTAAAAGCGCACATGTATGATGCACGTGTCGTATCCGTATCTGATTGATGACTCTTAAAAACTCATCTATTTTTAATCCATTTTTACGGCATGTTTTGCGATTTGAGATCTATTTTTATGCCAGTGTGGAATATTCACAGCGTTGTGTTTGCGGAGTATTAATTGAAAAATGAGATAATTCCAGCAAAAAAGAAGCAAAAAAGTGGAAATTATAGCAGTCTCTGTTGTGACATAGTTTTTGTATGTCGCGACAAAATTTCCAGCATATCAAAGAACTGTGTCACAACCAGCAGCTATATGTCACAACAAAACCCAAGCAGAACTTAAGGCTGAAAGAGCCTTTCTGTCACGACAAAGAGTTTTTCTGTCGCGACTTTGTTGAAGAAGATTGTGAAGAAGACTGTCGCGACACCCTTAACTCTGTCCTAACAATGATCAAGGCAAATAGAAAAAGAACTTTGTCACAACAATCCTTCCTCTGTTGCAACATAAAAGGTTAAAGATTAATAGATGAACTCTATCGTGACAAAAGACAGCTCTGTCGCGACAAAAAATGGCAACAATATAATGTCAGTCAGTTGAGATAAGTGTTTTTATGTTGCGACAAAGTCTTCAGCATGGAACCAGCTCAAGGAAAAAAAGTCTGTCGCGACAAAGAAAATCTTGTCGCGACATAACATTCAGAGTTCACAACGAACCATGAAGTCTACGTCGCGACAAAAATTATTATGTCGAAAAACATGAGGGTTAAGGTGAGTGCATTCTGACGAAATTCTTTGTGCAACATAGAAACAAAGAAAAACAAGAGGAATGGCAACAAAAGAAATTCTTGTTGCGACCAGGTGAAAAAGAATGAGATTGCTTGAGTCGAGTTTGCCCATGATAAAGATCTCTGTCGCGACAAGCGGCTCGACTAGGGATAAAGACCAGAGAAGAAATCCTGTCGCGATAGAGATTATTAAAGAACTAAAGAAATTATGTCGCGACATGGAAAACTCTATTGCGACAGATTAGATATGCTGAAGAGAAAAAGATTGTCAGAATAAGGAAAATTATGTCACGACAATTTCCAGAGGCAAGTGTGTAAAAAGAACTGATTGCAACAAATTTGGTGTTGGGACATAAGACACTTCTGTTGCGACAAGAACAAGACAGGCTACATCAAAATTTTGTAGCGACATTATCAAAGTATATCACGACAAAATCCAAGTAAAAGCAGAAGCAGGTCGGCCGAGAAACAACGGTACGATAGAAGCCAGCGACCGAATTGAAGACTGCGCCAGCGGAGACTTTCTATGTCACTGACAGAGTGACAACCAGGCAAAAAATTTGGGGATCCTGGCGTAATTATAGGCGGGGGCCCAATAGTGGAAAGTCTATAAAAAAACGCATCTAAGGCACTGTGCGCAGTTTCCGCAAATCCAGGATTTCTAGTTAGTTGAAGACTCTCTATATATTATTTTTCTTTTATTTTTTTTATTTCCGTTTTAGTGGATTTTGATTTCGCGTAGTTTTTAATTAGTTTTCTTTTTGTTTTTCAGAGTTGAGTAATGAACTGTAGTGCAACTTCAAGCTGAAATTTCTAGTTAAATTTTCTCTTTCATTACTGTTCTTGAATAAAATAGAGTTTAGAAAATTTCTGGATTTCATTTCTTTCAGTTCGTTTACACTTTTATTGAATTTTCCTGATCAGTTAGTCACTGATATGAGATAACCAGTTTTGAAGAGTTAAGCTCCCTCTGGGAATGGATCGATGATGATCGTTATTTTTCTGCACAAAATAGAAAAATGCCTTAGTTAGAATTCTTGAATTTATTTGATTGGTATTATTTCTTAACTTACTTGTTCCCAGTACTAATACCGTGTACCCAAGCAAAGTATTGTATCTTGCTCTGATTTTGGAGGCCCTCTGCGTGACACACGGATAAGGAGAATCACGAGAGTACTCTTGATTCTTTATGGGTATGGTAGACTAATACTATGGAACTAATGAACTTTGATGGATTACTCTGATAGATCACCAACTTACTCATGGTGTGAGGATAGTTGAATGAAGTATTAGTTTAATCACTCGAAGGTTTCTCTTCTTTCTGATGAATTGATTCTGATCCTATGTTAACAAAGATCTAATCAAGGAGATGGAAATTTTCATCAGAAATGAAGGATGAGGTGTCAATCAAATTGGAAAAGGCTTGCAATATCCTATCTATTGGGGCAAGAATTCTCCAGTCCTAAGATCTGGGTATGAAGTACTAAAAAGGAAAAATATTTAAATCTTAGAAAGATGGTTATATCTTACAAGTAGCTGATTAAATTCATGGTCCAGAATGAACATGAATCTACAATTAGTGAAAGTATGGTTAAGGAGAAATTCAAACTATACCACAATGCATCTTTGACAGATTCAGCTTTCCAACTTATGGCTTAGCTAAGATTCAAAATGATGTAGAATTGACAAATTATTCTTTGATCTATATTCTAGTGTTGTCTCACTCAGTGAACTCTCAACTCTATTCTTATTAATATTTTATGTACACCAGTAAATTTACTTTAGTATTATTTCATTCGTTTTCCAATCATTTTAATATTGGAGTTCAAATAGTAAGGATCTTGAGTAGTTGGGGTAGTTGATTTATTGATTCATACTCAATTCTTGTGAGAACGATATCTGGACTTAATGAAAATTCACTTTTATTACTTATACGATTTGTGCCCTTGCAGTGATTAAGACCTTTCAAAATCTTTAATGAATCCAGTTTACAAAAAAATGTCAAGCATATGTTTTCATCACATTTTAGTCAACAAGTTTTCTGCGCTATTGCCGGGGACTTTAATTAGTTTCTGGTAGCAGTGCTAATCACTTGGAAAAATTTGGTCTATACATAAATTAGTCAACAAGTTTTTGGCGCCGTTGTTGGGGAATAGATAATATTCCTTAGTGGCAGTTCCATAAATTTGTTTATATTTAATCTTGTTTGTTCACTAGCTATCTATATCACATTTTAGTCGAACAAGTTTTTGGGTGCGTTGCTTGAAATTTGTACTCGGAGTCATGGTAGAGTCATAACTTTGTTTGCCTGATTTGGTAATATATATGCAGATTGACAATTTTTAGTGCCATTCTTTGAGGATAGATGATTGATGAATTTAAAGATCAATATTCTAACCAAAAAGGGGATTACTAATTTGGACATTTTTCTTTCTTTTCTTTATTTTACAATAAGTTTCAAAAAATCTCAAAAATAGTTTTAAAGACAGTGGCTGATGAAGCTACTGAATATTTTCTATGAGCTTAAATGGAGATAATTGTTTCCCACGGATTTCATTTGATCTCAGCGTGTTTCTATTTCAGGAAAACCGTAAATGCATAGAAAATCAGAAACAGATCTGTTGCCTTTAGACACTAAAATTAAGAGAACACTGAGAAATATGAGGAAGATCACAAGTGCAGAATCCAGAAATATGGCAAATCAAAGAGAAAGATTGCAAGATATTCTAAAAGAAGAAGAAGCAGAGAGACCTTAGAGGCCTAATACTATGGAGGACTTTTGGAGGCCTATTATTTAAGAGGAGTACTCTACTGTGAGACAACCTACCATAGAAGCCAACAATTTGTTTGACCAAGCAGTTACTGTAAATGCCAGCGGTACTAGTTTGCGGTCATCTGAAGATCGATGAGCATATGGGAAGATTAATGAGGATGGCCAATATAGTCAAATTAAATGGGGTGAGACCATAAGTGATCAAGCTGCAGCTCTTCCCTTTTTCACTGAGAGATGTGGCAGCAACTTGGTTTGAGTCATTGCCAGTTGGATCGGTGAACACTTGGGAAGAGTTGATGGAGGCTTATATGGGCAGATTCTTCCCTCCAGCCTTGACGTCTGAAAGAAGATGAGAGATTTTAGTCTTCAAACATGGGGAGGATGAAAGTCTCTACAACGCATGGGAAAGATTTAAGAGACTACTCAAAAGATGTCCTATGCATGGGATATTTTTCATGACAATAAAGCTATATTAAAGATGAATTTTATTAGGAAGCACACTGTCTCAAACTGAAATATGCAAAAAATAGCTACAAGGGGGAGAATTTCTATTTCCCTCAATTTGTTTTTAATGATAATGCATAATTGAAGTTTGAGGGAATGTGATTTTATTTTAAAGCAGACAATGAATTAGTAGCTTTATTGGTTTCATTTTTTTTATTCTGAATATCATCTTAGCGGATTATATTGAATAAAGAAATGAAATGTTGTTGTTCATACTTGAATTAAGGGTCTTTGATGATTAAATGAGTTTTCACAAGTATATTATGATGGGTATGAGTGAATACACCTTGCTTTGAATGTGTCTTGAGTGAAAACTAGGAATGATGCAATTCTGGAAAATTTTAGTTCAATGTCGCGATATGCTTTCATACATCACAACATTATTGCCGTGTGCAGTCGCTGACATTATTTATTTAATCGCGACGAGTTGTAAGTGACCTATGTTTCTGAAAGAGAATAACATTGTCGCGACAATATTTTTTAATGTCTCGACATAGGTTTACTTGAGCATAAAATTTTTGTCACAACATACTTTCTCTATGTCGCGACATAATCAACTTTAGACTCAATTTTAAAAGGAAAGTTTCTATCACGACAAATTTTTTTTCTCATTGTCACGACATAAGTTCAAAAGAGCCTCAGAAAGAATGTCGCAACATTTCTCACAAATGTTGCGACATAAGACTGACCTAGCTTCCAATTGATTGCAAAAATCTGTCGTGACAATTATTTATGTATGTAGCGACATAGTATTAAAAATGAAAAAAAAAAAAACCCTAGGTCAGTTGCTGCCATGACATTTAATGAAGGCACAACAAAACAGTTAGCTTATAAATGTAGAATATTTGAAAGCGAGGCCACCTTTCTCGCAAACCATCGACCCTTCCGACTGTTGTGATCTCGTCTTGCCTTAAAACCTGAGTTCAAGAAACCACATCTTGACCATGTTTAATTAAAGTGCGCACCTCATTCCAAACTTTGAGTGGAGATGATGGGAAGCATACACAGTAAGAGGAAGAGACTATTCAAGAAACTACGGTCAAGGGAAATCATGAGGAGGGAAGAAGAGTGAGTAGAGAAGAACTTTAGCGTTAGTGGGAGAATCGAGAAAATGAAGAGGGAATTTGAAGGTGAAACGAGGAAGCGAGGAGGAATGAAAGTGTAAGGATTTTGATCTTAGACAAAGCATCTACTTTAATGGAGAAGAGTCTGAAGGACAGAGGTTTCATAGTTGAAAGGGGATTCAAAAGACTTATCTCCCCTTTCTTTGAAATGTTGGAGAATAGATGATGGAAATCATGAGGTGAGCACAAAGCTCCTAGCTGTGCCGCATGGATCAAAGAATTTTTTGCTAATATGGTGGAAGATGAAGGAAATAAGGTATATGTCAGAGGAAAATTGATAGATTTCAGCAAGGAAAAGATAAATGGATTATTTAATCTGAAGGTGCAAAAAGATGGCTCAAAATTCAAGAGACTACTAAAGGAGCTAGAGTACTAGAAGATAGTGGACCTACTGACATCCAGAAAAGGAAAATGGAATGGGACAAAAAAAAAACCCCTTTTCAAATCCATTGACATAGGTGATTTGACTAAAGAGGCTAAGGTATGGTTCTATTTTATCAGCTCAGTCCTTTTTCCATCAAAGCACCTCATCACAATAAGAAGGAACGAAGCAATCCTCCTTTATGCATTGCTAAAGGGGTACAAATCAATGTGGGGAAGATCATAAAGAATTCTATCCTGAGCTACTCCAGAAGCAAATGTCGGGGCTTGATCCCACACCTAGCTACAATCACCAGCCTTTGTCTTCTTAGGGGAGTATATGAAGAATAGGGAAAAGAATAAACATAACTTAGGGCATCCCCTCTGACCTTGACTGGAGTGATGAAAGGTCCTAAGAATAGAGGAAAGGAGAAGGTAAATTAGAAGAAGAAGGGAGGATCTTGAGATTCAATGAGCTTGACCACGACAAAATCCGCGCAGTGACAAAATTCAAAAGCCAAAATACATGCAGGTCATCCCCGGACTGAGAGAAATCCGCCGGTCGAGTTGAGTTCGGGGCACAAATAACACATAATTGATGGATATGTTGATATCTATGGCGGGTGAGAAAGAGATAATCGGCTAAGAGAATCGACTTGACTCGAGGATGAATATATGGATGCGAGACCTCAAAGAAGTGATCGAATCGGAGGATGCGTGAAACAAAGCGAAGAATAGAAGCGAGTTGGAGAAAAGGGATACATAATGGAGAGCAGTAATAAGGGATAGAAGTGGCTTTGAATTTGGAAAGCAGAGAAAACATGAAGCGAGTGTCAAAATGTTGGAGGATAGAGACAATGCATTGAAGGCATGCCTAGAATCAAAGGATAATAATTGGTTGAATAGTCTGGCACATTACAAGCAAAGTTTTATCCTAATGACCTATGAGCAAGTCAACAACAAGACACTCCTGGAATCATTAGCTAAAAGGAAACAAGAATTGTGAAGCCAATGCGAAGATTTGGATTGTTGTAAGCAGTCTCAACCAAGAAGAAAGTGCCATTGCCACAAATCAGAATTTCAGATTGTGTGCCTTACACAATAGTCCTCGAGTGTAACAAACCCCTGATACCATTCTCGGTATTACATCAGGAAGAAGAAGGACCTTCTGAACCTTGTAAAGAACCAGCCTAAAATAAAACCCCTAGTGCAACAGAAAAAAATGAACTAACCCTGGTAGAGGAGGTTGAAGAATATTTAATAATGGAAGCAGCATCCATCTCTTCCATCTCTTCTCCCTTTCTGTACCCAATATCCAATCCTGAACATATTGAATGAAATAGAAAAATTCTTTGCAAGCTTGGTGTTCACTTTTATTTCATTTTTTTCATTTTTTGTTTGTTTTGTTTAAATTCTCTTTCCTTTATGTCTAATAATTTGAAATTGTTAACATATGGTAAATAGTTTAGTTGAATAAATGAGAAACCAGTTACCTGGATCTAATGGTTAAATTGCTGCAACATGTTTGGTTGAATGGAATTGATGAAATAATGAAATTGTGGTTGTGTTGTATTGTTTTGAGCTGAATGCTTGATTTAATTGAACTTCTTGACTTGTTAAACAACATAGCAACAAATCTGGAAACCAAACAACAATTAATTAGATGCATTGGGGTAGGATGAGATTAATTAAAAAGGGAAAGTTGTAAAAATATTAATAAATGTGTTGAACTTCAAGAAGAATGAAGGTTTTAAAATTGATGGAACAAAGAAGACCTATAATTATGCTTTTGTAAACAGTTAGGTTATAAAAATCCTGATAAGCTTTGCACATGGTCTGTAGCTCTGAAACAAATTGTGCCAAGATTAGGGACATCTTGCAGGATCCATCACGGTAATCTTCTAATGTCTAGAACTTGTTGGATTATTATTGAGAGCAAATCCTAGGCAATACCACTATGAAATGATTTAGGCCATCCTTGGAAGTTTGAGCCTTTCAAAGCCTGCCCCTATGATATGCATATTTTATATACTGGTTCACTTATTTGATATATGTGATGCATCATCAACGACAAATAGAAGCGATTTCCTCCTTAAACATAATCCTATAGTAAAGAACCATATTTGCCCCGGATTACAAGACAAAATACACTTAAATGATGAAAATGACAAGTTTGGGAATGTTATTTAAGAAGAAAAATGGTGAAAGAAAAATGCATAGAGATAGTAAGAGATGAAGTGAATTATGAAGAAGGTAATGAAAAGAAAAACATCAAGAATAATGAGTTTGGTCTTGTAGCTTCTCCTTGAACAATTAAGTTCTTAGGGGTGTTCAACACTTAGTACCCTAATGCCAACTGGTATGGGAGTTACTAACCCAAAGTTCTTTAAGAGTGGTAGAAAACTTAAAAAGACCAACATTGCACCATTCCATAAAACTTGGTGAAAGATGAAAATGTGAAAAAGCTTCTAAAATAAGGAAGAGAAGTTATCTTCTGTGTGTGGACAATGAAAAGAGAAAAAGATACCACAATGAAGAAGATGCAGAAAGTTGCACAAAACCTAATGGGGAGGTTAGAAACTTAAAATCAAGAAAAATCTAGGATGCATGATGAAGCGAGAGTGTAGTTATTCGGTGGAAATCTAGAGTAAGAATTGAGCCTAAAGTGTCCAATTATCTACCTAATTACCCAAACCACACATTACAAGCCTAAAAGACCTAGTTGATCTTGAAGGTGGTGTTATGCCTACATTAGTGGAGATTAATATGATAAACAAGCATATGGGACTTTTAAAATTAAAAAGAAGTATGCCAACTGAGTATTATCCCAGAAGATTAACTAATCTGCCAAGAAAAAAGAGGAAAGACCAACACACACACAAAAATCAGGGTTGAATGATTAAATTGTTTACACCATATGAATTATTTCTTGGTTCAGTGAACCTAATTGAAAATCTTCCTGATTATAGATTGGAAACATGTTTAGAAATAATTTTACAACTAACTTATGTTTCCTGCCCAATTGAGCTTTAAACAGAAAAATGTCCTTAAAAATAAAAGCTAAATTGTTTGAGGACAAACAAAATTTTCTTTTCTTTGGGGGATAAGCAAAACTTTAAGTTTTGAGGGAATTTGATAGTCTTAAACTCATCTGTACGCAATCGATTTTTTGGCATGTTTTTAACAGTTTCAGATCTATTTTTATGCCAAATTATGGAATATTCACCAACTTTGTGTTTTGCAGGAGTTAATTTAAAAATGATATAATTCCAGCAAAAAAATGGAAATTGCAGCAATCTCTATTGTGACATAGTTTTTGTATGTCGTGACAAAATTTCGGCAAATCGGAAGAGCGTAAGTGATGACGACTATGTATGACAAAACCGGGTAGAACTCAAGGCTGAAAGAGCATTTCTGTCGTGACATTGCTGAAGAAGATTGTGAAGAAGATTGCCGCGACACCCTTAACTCTGTCGCGACAATGATCAAGGCAAATGGCAAAGGAACTTTGTCGCGACAATCCTTCCTATGCCACAACATAAAAGGCTAAAGATTAACAGATGAACTCTGTCACGAAAAAAGACAGCTCTGTCGCGACAGAAAATGACAAGAATATAACACCGGTAAGCTAAGACACGTGTTTTTATGTTGCGACAAAGTTTCCAACATGGAACCAAGTCAAGGAAGAAAAGTCTATCGTGACAAAGAAAATCCTGTCGCGACATAACATTTAGAGTTCACAACAAGGAGCAACAGAATCTCTATCGCGATATTTTGTCGCGACAAACAAAACATGAGGTTAAGGTGAATTCTATCGCGATAAGGAATTCTTTGTCACGACATAGAAATTAAAGAGCAATACAAGAGGAATGGCGACAAAGAAATTCCTATCGCAATAGAGATTGAAAAAAAAACTAAGATTAGCCAAGTTAAGTTTGTCATATGAATCTACATGTCATGATCGACCGGGGGATAAGGACTGAAGAGAAATCGTATCACGACATAAATGCTTCGATCGTGACGATTATTAAATAAGCGAAATTATTTCGCGACATGGAAAACTCTGTCGCGATAGAGTAGATATGCTGAAGAGGAAAAACTTGTCGCGACAAGGAAAATTATGTCGCAATAGTTTCTAGAGGCAGGTGTGTACAAAGAACTAATTGTATCAAATTTGGTGTCACGACATAAGACACTCCTGTTGCGACAAGAACAAGATAGGCTGCATCAAAATTCTGTCGTGACATTATCAAAGTCTGTTGCGATAGAATCCAAGTAAACTCAAAGCAGTGTGGCCCGAGAAACAACAATACGACAAAAGTAGTGATAAAGGCGAGAAGGCGTGCTGATAGGCGACGACTTAGGTCGAAATTTGGGGATCCTCAACGTAATTATTGAAGTGCGGACCAACAGTGGAAAGTCTATAAATAGATGCATCTAGGGCATTGTGCGCAGTTTTCGCAAATCTAGGATTTCTAGGTAGTTGAAGACTCTTTGTATATTATTTTTCTTTTATTTTTTTTCTTTTATTTCCGTTTTAGTAGATTTTGATTTAGGGTAGTTTTTAGTTAGTTTTCTTTTTATTTTCCGGAGTTGAGTAATGAACTATAGTGCAGCTTCGAGCTAGAATTTCTTGTTAAATTTTCTCTTTCATTACTGTTCTTGGGTAAAATGGAGTTTAGAAAATTTCTGGATTTCATTTATTTCAGTTCGTTTACACTTTTAGTGAATTTTCACGTCGAGTTAGTCAGCGATATGGGATAACTTGATTTTGAAGAAGTTAAAGCTCCTACGAATGGATCGATGATGATCTTCATTTTACGCACAAAATAAGCATGTAATTAAATTCTTGAATTTATTTGATTGGTATTATTTCTTAACACTTGTTCGGTACTAATCACAGTGTGCAATAGTATTTATCTTGCTCGATTTTAGGAGGACCTCTGCGTGACACAGAGATGGAGAATCCTGAGAGTATATAGCAGTTCTTTGTGGGTATGGTAGACTAATACTATGGAACTAATGAACTTTGATGGATTACTCCGATAGATCACCAACTTACTCATGGTGTGAGGATAGTTGAATGAAGTATCAGTTTAATCACTCGAAGGTTGGTTTCTCCTCTTTCTGATGAACTGATTATGATCCCGTGTTAGAAAATATCTAATCAAGGAGATGGAAATTTTCATCGAAATGAAGGATGAGGTATCAATCAAATTGGAGAAGGCTTGCAATATCTTTGTCTGTAGAGCGAGAATTCTCAATCTAAGAATCTGGGTATGAAGGACTAAAAAGGAAAAATATTTAAATCCTAGAAAGATGGTTATATCTTACAAGTAGCTGATTAAATTCATGAATTCAAAATGAACATGAATCTCTAATTAGTGAAAGGTATGATTGGGAGAAATCTGAACTATACCCTTGAAGTATCTTGGCCAGTTGACTTTCAACTTATGGCTTAGCTAAGATTCAAAATGATGTAGAAATTGACAAATTATTCTTTGATCTATATTCTAGTGTTGTCTCACTCAGTGAACTCTCAATTCTATTCTTATTAATATTTTATGTACACCAATAAATTTACTTTAGTATTATTTCATTCGTTTTCCAATCATTTTAATATTGGAGTTCAAATAGTAAGGATCTTGAGTAGTTGGTGGATTTATTGGATATGCTGTCACTTGTGGGAGCGATATTTAGACTAATGAAAATCACTTTTTATTACTTGTACGATTTGTGCATTTGCAGTGATTAAGACCTTTCATAATCTTTAATGAATCCGATTTACAAAAAAATGGCAAACATATGTTTTCATCACATTTCAGTTAACAAGTTTTTGGCGTCATTGTCGAGGACTTTAGTTAGTTTCTGGTAGCAATTCTAATCACTTGGAAATTTTTGGTCTATACATAAATCAGTCAACAAGATTTTGGCTCCATTATTGGGGAATAGATAATATTCCTTAGTAGCAGTTCCATAAATTTGTTTATATTTAATCTTGTTTGTTCACTGGCTATCTATATCACATTTTAGTCGAACAAGTTTTTGGAGTCGTTGCTTAGAATATTCGAGTCCTTAGTAACTGATCATAACACATTTTTGATTTGATCACAATGCTGCACAAAGGTCAACAACAATGTATCTAAGTACGGATATTGATCCATAAGGAGAAGTGTATTAAATTCTAGAATTGGCTCTATGATATTATCTGGACTTAGACTTTTAATGAATTTCTAATTAATGTAGAGAACTAAAACTAAATCTAAATAACTTGTAAAATTTCTTTTATGAAAACTAGGGTTTTGCCTCCCCTGCTTTCACATCGTGGATTTTACCTAGAGGAATTATTCATTCGATATATTAATGAATTATGGCGATGGGGTGATGGTACTTCTGAGATATCCTCTCTCGAGTATATCCGCCTATCTCATGATAGGGTTAGGGCGCATCTACGCGACCACTGGACTCAGAAACGCTTAAATGCTCAAACCCTAATCGCCACACTCGGAATAAGGATAATATCTATTAATTGATTGTTGATGAGAGTGTTTACTCTGCTCATATCTAGGGAGTCCTTATCTCTCGATCTCGGATACCCAGCAAGATCATGTCAATGTTGGCAAGACATTACCATGAAAATAAACCACAGACATAGAGCAAGTCGATATAACTCATGAATAAATTGAACAAAATATAATTTGACCCTAATCCATGCAACTATAGCAGGGTTCAACAAAACCCTAGAAATAAATCTAGAACATAATGAAAGTTATTACAAACATTGTTCTATAAATCATTAATAGTTCGAGAAGAGAAATACAAAGACACAAGCTTTCATGATCTCTCGGATCGCTCCTGCTTCGTGTTCCGCTCCTCGTTCGTACGTCTCTCGATGGCTCGAAAATTAGATCTCCCGTGTTTTTATAATTCTGCTACAGGAATCGCAAGAATGTCGCAACGTTGAGCTGCTCTTTGGCTTTCACTTTTGTTGACCAAACGCCGCGACGTTGGCATGTCACGACGTTGGTGCTGGGTCTTCACTTCTTCTTCGTCACATCTCCACAAAGCTTCTGAAAACCAACATATTCACCTATAATGCACAAAAGACCCAAAAATCAGCTATAGGGTAGTAATGCACATACTAATATATAAAATAGAACTAAAACGAAGTAAAGATGCGGGTATGACATGAGTGTCCATATGACATGAGTGTTTTGGAAACTTATCAATATATCTGAAGGTCAGTGGGAGTAATTTATATTTTTTATTCTATATGTTGATGATATCTTTCTAGCAACTAATGATCTTAGTCTCTTATATGAAACGAAAAGATTTCTCTCTAATACTTTGAAATGAAAGATATGTGTGAGGCGACCTATGTGATTGGGATAGAGATATTCTGAAATAGATCACAAGGAATGTTAGGTTTGTCTCAAAAATCCTATATAAATAAAGTTTTATAGATATTCAAAATGCAGAATTGCTCCGCATCTCCTGTTCCATTTCAAAAAGGAGACAAATTTAGTCTCATGTAATGTCCAAAGAATGATTTGGAACAAAAATAGATGGAAGCAATTCCGTATGCATCTGTTGTTAGGAGTCTGATGTATGCTCAAATCTATACGAGACTAGACATAAGCTTTGTAGTAGGAATGTTGGGAAGATACCAAAGTAATCCTGGGTTAGATCATTGGAAAGCTGCAAAAAAGGTTCTGAGATATTTGCAAGGAACAAAAGAATACATGTTTACTTATAGGCGATCCAATCACTTTGAAGTAATTGGATACTCAGAATCGGATTATGCTGGCTGTGTAGACACATGAAAATCCACTTGTGGCTTGCTATTTGTATCTTTGAGCAAGGGGAGCTATCTCATGGAAGAGTATGAAACGGTCAGTGATTCCTACATCTACCATGGAAGCTAAATTTGTGGCATGCTTTGAGGTCATGGTTCAGGCTAAATGGTTGCGAAACTTTATTTCAAGGCTTAGGATTGTTGATAGTATAGCCAAACTGATGAAAATTTATTGTGATAATTCTGCAGCAGTCTTCTTCAATAAGAATGATAAGTATTCCAAAGGTGTTAAGCATATGGAATTGAAATATTTTGCTGTTAAAGAAGTTTAGAAACAAAGAGTGTCAATAGAACATATTAGCACCAATCTTATGATTGCTAATACTTTGACAAAAGGGTTACCACCCAAAACATTTATTGGTCATGTTGAAAGAATGGGTCTCATGCCTAAAGATTTATGATTGTTGATTCAGTATTAATGTATATTGACACTTGAGCTCATTAATGTATAAGTTTCTGAATTTTCTTGTTTCCACCTTATGTGTACACATATGTCTTATGATGATTGGTAAATATGACTTATTTTGAATGGAGATAATAATTTTTTGGAACTCTAATGTATATCTCACTTATATATAATGGTTAAAGGAAGAAGAGAACTAGTACAATGGTACATGGAAGGAACTATGTCGTATAATGATGTACAACCGTCATGATAGTTCTTATTCTTAATTATGATTTTATGATGAACCAATGAATGACTAAATAACTCGTATAATGCGCATTATGAATATATTTATTAGATCATAAATGTATTTATCCTGAAATTAGTGGGAGAATGTAAGATTTATTTTCTTATGTGACTCACGTGATAAAAATGTATGATTTAATAAATATATTTATTAAGGGTTTTAAATAAATCAGTTAATTGGGATGTTGACACACCCCCACCCCCTTCCATCGGCGGGCGTGCTGGCCACTCCACAGAAATCCCCAGTCGTTACCTCGCATTGAAACTCACGTGAAGCGGCCGTATTGCTTGCTAAAACCTCCTATAAAAATTTTTCTTTAATTTATCTAACTTAGGATTTGGTAAATTCTTAGCGGCGAATAACCCCGACATTTATGGCGGTACGCACATGGCATGGTACAAATCACGCGCACATCGATTTACTCA
This sequence comes from Tetrastigma voinierianum, assembly GCA_016808115.1. NCBI lineage: Eukaryota > Viridiplantae > Streptophyta > Magnoliopsida > Vitales > Vitaceae > Tetrastigma > Tetrastigma voinierianum. The sequence goes on along the minus strand of JAEQBH010000477.1, from coordinate 528,768 downwards.
CAAAATCGAATATCCAAACATGGCGGTGACATGCCAACACATTCTCACAACTAACTATGTACATATGTCCCATCATACAATTTCAAAGTATGTTCTTCACAATCTCGTAATACACAGCACTTTTGCGTGTCGGGACCAATCTGTGTGCTCCGGCGTCTTGCGTACTGTACACAGAAAATAGTTTTAAATACAAAATAATAGGCTAAACGAGCTCAGAGTGAGTGTATACTTTTATAAAGGTTTAGCACTGGAAGCCTCAAAAGCGTAAAACTTTCTTTTACAATATTTTCCAGAAGCTTTACTTTGCTTTGCTTGCTTTAAAAGTTTCTAAAACTTTTCTTTGCTTGCTTGCTTTTGTTCTTGCTTGCTTGCTTTATTTTTCTTTTCTTTAAAAGCTTGTAAAACTCTTATTTCTTGCTTGCTTAGAAGTTTATAAAACTTCTCATAATTTTTCTTGCTTGCTTGCTTTATCTTGCTTGAAAAGTTTCTTAAAACCTTTCACAAACCTTTGCTTTAAAGTTTCTCAAAACTTTTTCATAAAAGCAGAGGCCTTGGCTCGACATGCTTTGAAAATAAAATCCCACGGGAGCTTGGCTCAACTTCATTTTGAAATCTAAACGGGAGCCTGGGCTCAACCGTTTGCTTTAAAACTCTTCGGAAGCCTGGGCGACCGGGAACCAATGGTTGATTTTCAAAACTGTATATCATGCTTGTAAAACATCAACCCTTTGAGCTATTTTGCTTATCATACCTGATGAACACGGGAACACAGTAACTCAAGCCGTCTTTGGTGGAAGGACATGTGTCAGCGTCACCTTTCGGTGAATATGGGTGATTGACCTCGATGTCGCCATCACCATACTTAGTTAGAGCTCATAACCTTATATACTCTGTACGTCTGCGGTCTCTTTAAATGCATGATGTATGTCTAAGTTTGCAGGCCAGGCAAAACTACAATGCATGTATGAAATCCTAACACCACAGGTGCACGTACGGAATACCACCTACGACCGGTTGCTTGCTTAGAACTAGGGGAAGGCCTTGTTTTCTCAAACTTTCTTTGCTTGCTTGCTTTGCTTGCTTGCTCTTTATGAAATGGTTTGCTGCATTCATTTGCCTTCTTGCTTGAAAAATGGTTTAATTATTCAAACCATTTGCTTAGTTGCTTGCTTGCTTGAAAAATAGTTTAGTGATAAAATATTTACTTTTTAACCTTGATGGTTTCAATTAAACCAATGCTTTCTTTTCACAAAATGGTTTAACCAGAAACCATTTGCTTGCTTTCTAATTCATTGCTTGCTTCTTGAAAATGGTTTGCAATCAAAACCATGAAATACCAGTGTAAAACAATTTATAATAATAATAATACACTAGTAATTGGAAAATGAGTTTAGAACACTCACTTCTTTGTATGCTTGAGCACCGTTCCACACTTATCCAGCCTTTGCTTTTAACCTACACAATCAGCGAATACGACAACCAATTAATCACCTATGCATAGCAACATCCCATACTTATTCACTATCTCTTTGTACTCTTTTAAAGCTAAGGTTCTGAGGTTCTATTCAACTGGAATCACCAATTCGGAACAGAAACTCAGTACATGATAAAACAACTCAATTTACTCTATGTCCAAAGCGATAAATTTTTTCTTGCACATGACCCCACTTTGAGTGAATTTTTAGGCCACTTAGGTTCATAATTTTACGATGTTTACTTCTTAAGTTTTGTTCTCCTTGAAGTCTAGTTTAAGTAGCCACTTGAATCACTCCAATCGGATAAGAAATGAGCAAGTTATGGCCAGAATCTGGCGGTCGAAGCTTAGGAAAGCGAGTGAGGTGTGCAGGTACAACCTTAATGTGTACCGATTACACTTTTACACTTCTAGTGGGGTGTCTCAGTACACTACTGTTCATGCCGGTACACCTTCCATATTTTGCCCAGATTTTGTTATTTTCCCACTTTTGATGCCCATTCTCCATACAAATTCTATAATTCATAATACCTCAAAAAACGACTTGGAAATCATCCTAAAAATAACTTCCTGACTTATTTGAATTGGTGCTTTGGAACCTCAAAACACAAAACCTTGAGTGAAAATTCCAGAACTCAACCTAGGTCCGCAATTCTTTTTTAAACATCATATAATTTGATGATTCCATGGTTATTTTACATCAATTGAGGTTTTACCCCAACCATTCAAAGGCTTAATGTGCTCTTTGCACAAAACCCAGACCAAAGGAGAACTAATCTCCATACCAAAAACTTTAGGATTCAAATCAAAAACCCAAAAATAAGGATTTCCATGCTGTGATCTTCACCTTCTCCTCTTCCTTGCCTTCCCCTCTCTTCCTCTTTTGCTCTTGGCTCTCTTATCATACCAAATCGTGAACCCTAGCAGTATGGACCAAATGGATATTTTGTTTGTCTCTCACATTTAGTCTCATATTTTCTAAATTATACTATCAACTTTTCAATAATTGTAACAAGCCCTCGTGTCTCTTTAATGTGCAATTCCAACTTTTGAAATTATATTGGCCCATCTCTACTTGATTATAATTTCCATATCCTTTAATAATGACCATTGTGCCTTGGTTTATGCAATTCCGGGTTCCATAGCTTATTTCCCTACTTTAGTCTCCAAAATACTCTGAGTGTGACACTTGGTACTCTTATACACCCCTCTGATATCATATGTTTGTACACACTCTCCCGGAAGCAGGGTGTTACAAATCCTCCTCCTTAGGGGTATTTAGGTCCTCGAAATGGGGCTAAAACTCAGACAAAAGGAAGGGTATACCTCATCGAGAAAAATAAGTGAGAATGCGATGGGCGCGCATCTGGGCCTCACAGCTCCCACAGTAGGCGCACTCCCTCTCATGATTCTTCCATAAGACTTTAGTATGGAATCGACTTTCTTCTCGACATGTTTCCGCTGCGATCCTCTGATCTACCTGGTATCTCCTCATAAGTCAAGTTCTCTTTTAACTGCACTGGTTGCTCTCTCAATACATGTGAAAGGATCAGGGATATGTTCCTCGACATCGACACATGGAATGTATCATAGATCCTTGAAATAACTCTGGGGAATTGCTTCAATTTGTAAAGCCCTACGCCCACTTTGCTCACGATCTCTGGATCATCTTCCGGACTAAGCTTGCCTCGTTTCCCTAGTCTCAACACACCTTTCCAGGTGAAATCTTAGACTTGGTCACTATCTCGAAACGCGAGTCTCTGACGGGTGTCCGCATAACCTTCTGTCTATCTCTTGCTATCTTTGGGTTATGTGAACAGCTTTCACTTTCTCTGAAGTGATGCGTACTAGTTCGGGACCTGCTAGTCTTCTTTCACCAGCCTCGTCCCGGCTACTTTGGAGTTACATTTCCACCTTATCTGATTACCAAAATGGAGCCATTCTATCTTAGCTGGTAGCTATTGTTGTAGGCGAACTCCATTAGTGCCAAGTGGAGTTCCCAACTTCCTTTGAATTCCATCACACAAGCTCTCGGCATATCCTCTACTTGTCTGAATAGTCTCTCTGACATCCGTTTGTCCCGAGGATGAAATGATGTCTTTGAAATGTGGCGAGTACCTATGGCTTGTTTGCAAAGCTAGGCCAAAACACGGATGTGAACACAGGGTCTCGATCACAGCCTTCTCGACCTTTGGAACCAGAGTCTCACTATCTCATCTACATCAATTTGTGACTTTTCTAAAGAATCCTCAACATTAATACGGTAGGAAATGGCGGACTTGTTAATCGATCAACTATCACCCATATGCATCATCATTTGCCTCTTGAGTACGTGGAAGACGTAACAAAATCCATAGTGATCTTCCCATTTCCATCTCTTTGGAATAGGGAATGCGTATGCTCTTGCGGACCTCGATGCTCTACTTTCCACTGGCAGCCAGGTTGGAGCACCTAAAGCAAGAGCTAGAGATCTCTTACGTCCGTTCCACCGGTAATGTTCTTTCAAAGTTACGTACATCTTTAGTACTACACGGATGTTTGCATAGCATATGCGGATGGAATGTGCTTCTTCATAATTTCTCTCTTGATTCGCCATACTACGGCACACACATTCTCTAACCTCTCATTATCATACCATCATCTCTAACTTTTGAAGCTTCTGCTTTCTTCCCCTTTTTCTATCTCTTGCTTTTAAAAACACTCATCTGTGGATCCACACGACGCCTGCTTAAGAATCCCTGTTCCACGAGTGGTCTAACATGAGCTTGTGGCTAACAAGGCTCCTGAATCCTCAACCTCAATATCACCCTAAAGCTCTCAAGTCCACGACAATGGAAGGTAACCTGATCTCATGTGAGAGCAAGAGAACTCTCTGATGCCTACTCGAGGCACACTTTCTGACATTAGCTTTCTGGATGGTGCTCGATAGTCTGATCGTAGTCCTTAATCCTTTCGAGCCACTCTTCTTTGCCCCTCGGGTTTAACTCTTTTTGGGTAAAAATATATTGAAGACTTTTATGATCTATAAAGATCCTGCAAAGAGGAACACCATATAAATAATGTCTCAAATTTTCCAAAGCAAACATTGTGTGGCTCTAAGTCGTGTGTGGGAGTAATTCTCCTCATGTTTCTTTAGCTATCTAGAGGCATATGCAATCCTATCATTACGCATCAAAACACAACCAAGGCCTTGCCATGAAACATCACTATAAATCCATGAAGCCATCTTTTCCATTGGTGACTAAGCTGGAGCTGAAGTCAGTACATTTCTTCCAACTCCTCAAAACTCTTTTGTGAGCATCCTACCCGATCATGTAACATCTTTCCTTGTCGGCTTGAGTCGGTGTTGCTATCCTGAAACACAACCAAACTTTGTAGTACCTGTAAACCAAGGAAACCACGACCTCTGACACATTGCTGGTGGTTTCAATTTGCTTGCTTCTATTTTAGGGATCCACACTCACCATCAGTGAAATCCATGACCTGGTATTTTGTAATCGAGCCAAAACGACATTTGCTCGACTTGGCATACGCATCGTTCCCTTAAGGTCTATGATACAATCCTCGGGTACTCTGAATGTTCCTCGAACTAGTTGAATACACTAAGAATATCATCAATAAAAACTATGGCGAACCTATCAAATACGGTTGGAATACTTCGTTCATGAATCCGTAAAGCAGCTACGGAGCATTAGTGAATAAATGGCATCACGAAAACTCATAATGCGGCGCGTGTCACAATGCGATCTTAGGTACATCACTCTCACAGCCTCTCAAGCGATGATACCCCGACCTCAAGTCTGTCTTCAGAGTATACTCAAGATCCTTGAGTTGATCAAATAACTCATCAATCCTGGGAGTGGATGCGATTGCGGATAGTAACTTTGTTGATTATCACGTAATCTATACGGCCATGAGCTCTATCTTTCTTTTCACGAAGAAGAAGCTGGAGCGCCCCATGGGGATATACTCGATCTAATCGTCCCTTACTTAACAATTCTTCTAACTGAGCTTTAAGCTCCCTCAACTCTGCAGGAGCCATCCTATAAGGAGGAATGGAAATGGGCTCGATCCAGGATCGAATCAATGGTGAACTCATTCTCTTTAAATTGGTAATCTCTGATATCATCGGAGAAATATGCGGGAACTCTCTATTCATTGGAATCTCATCCAATATATTCCCCTCCTTCCTGTCTCCACCATAAGCTAGATAACCACGACATCTTTGCGACAATCTACGTGCTTGTCATGGCGGAGATCATACAGGAAGATAACTCTCTACGTAATCCTCTGAACTTTACCTCCAATTTCCCTGGCCTATGCAACTTTACTTCCTTTTTATAACAATCTAACGTGGCTCAATGGCGAGACAGCCAATCCATACCGAGAACCACATCGAAGTCCCTCATATCTAAAAATTTCTGAATCAGTGGGAACTCTGTCCCTCAATCCAGGAACTTCTACTTATCTCTGACTACTGCAATGCGCGGAGTAGGATCTCAATTTGGAAGGGGAAACTCTCATCTCACGACCCTCTAATGCATTGCAAGGTCTCTATCTGGAACGATCTAAGAATGGCTTGGATGCAAATGAATGTGTAGCTCACTGGTCTGCTAAGGTATATGCATCATGATCAGGACAAATAGCTTGTGACCACGTAAAGGGCTACATGCATGCTGTTTGAGTCGGCGCCTGCCTGGCACAGTCTGCGAGGCTCTGTCGTATCCACAGGGCCTTGCCTCTGCCTCTACCACGGCCACCTGCGCTGCTTGGTGTCTTGGCCCTACGTTTAAACCTCCCCGATGACCTTTGTGTGCTCGTCACGATGCTTTGGGGTGGCTAAATTGCCATGATGTCTCAGCGCCCAATCGGTGAGGACACTCCTAATAAAATGGCCTTCACGGCCACGATTAAACTTTCCCCGTCTTGAATCTCTGCCTCCCGTGGTGTCGCCGACACATATAATGGCCCCGGAGAATACTCTGGGTGCTATGGCAAGAGACCTCGGCTGATCCCTTTGTTAGAGATAGCTCCCTCGGCTACACCTCGGCCTGCGTAACCTCGCCTTGCTCTTCTTTACCAATGTCGCGTCTACAGGCTTTGTTGGGACGTGCACAGTGCCTCCTCTTACTCTTACTTTCACGCCTACTCGATGTATGGTGTAGTACTTTGCTCAGCTCTCGAAGCGACCTCACTAAGTCCCAGATACATTAGGGACCTGATAAATGCACTACGATGGAGTCTTTGTGAATCACGACAAAAATCTTTGCGCCCGGGACTTCATGCAGCGAATGTAGAGACCAATCCTAACTAATTGAGAACTTCTTCTCATACTCGGATCTTGACATGTTCTTTGTTCCAGCTTGAAGAACTCCTGATTTTTTGAATCCTTATGACTTTGAGGGAAAGAAGATCTGTCAGGTGAATTCTTAACAGAAGTGGTCCCATGCTATTCCATCGGGATACCTCTGTCTCTGTATCCCACGATCTTTAGCCATGTCTTCCATGGCGGAAAACAAGACCCTTTGCTCATCCGTGCGACCCATAACTCCGTAAACCTTATTGACTGGATAGCCATAACAGTGCTTGCGGATCCTGCCCCGTCATGGCTTAGCGCGGGATTACGTACTCTCTGTTACACTCCCACGGTTCTTCCATAACCTCTACGAGTGGCGGTGGAGGTTGCGGCTGGCCCCGGCGGGTCGCTATGGCCTGTCTTGTCTGTCTGTGCCACTTGCTCGAAATGCTTGATCGGCACTTGAGCACCTTCGGGTGGCGCGGATGGTCGGCTGACTTTCTTCTTGGAGAGCTGATTCACTGATCACGGTGGTGGAACCTACCTACGTGCTCATCTTTCTGCGTGCGTGGACTCGGGAGCCTCGGAATAACTCTCCTAGGGCGACCTACGTCATAACACGGCAATAGTGTTGTATTTACCAAAAATATCAACAGTTTAATACTTTGAATCACTTCATATGTATGTACTTTAAACTTAACATGCATGGTTGCCAATACTTATGCTCTGATACCACCTTGAGTGGTATCATCTTTACTCAAGTCCTAGGTTATTATATACGACCTGCTCTGATACCACGATGACACACTTTGCCCCGCTTCCGGCGACGGGCGTGCCGCCACTCCACGAAATCCCGGCCGTTACCTCTAATGACTAGAAACTCACGTGAAATGGCCGTATTACTTCTTCAAACCTCCTATAAAAATTTTCTTTAATTTATCTAACTTAGGATTTGGTAAATTCTTAGCAACGGAATAACCGGCGACATGGCCAGTGTACATGGCATAATTCAATCTGTATACATCGATTTACTCACAAATCCAAAATGTCAAACATGGCAGCTTGACATACCAACACATTCTCGCAACTAACCACCATACATATGTCCCGTAAGCACAATTTCAAGAGTATGTTCTTACAAAATATAATTAATACACAACACTTATTCTGATGTCAGGACCAATCCTATTGTACTCCAGCGTCTTGCGTACTTGTACCTGGAAAATAGTTTTTTAAAATCTGAAAATAATGACTAAGCGAGCTCGGTGAGTGTATCTTTTATAAAAGGTTTTGCTTTTGGGAAAACCTCCAAGCGTAAAACTTTCTTTTACAATATTTTCAGAAGCTTTACTTTGCTTTGCTTGCTTTAAAAGTTTCTAAAACTTTTCTTTGCTTGCTTGCTTTTGTTCTTGCTTGCTTGCTTTATTTTGCTTTTCTTTAAAAGCTTGTAAAAACTCTTATTTCTTGCTTGCTTAGAAGTTTATAAAACTTCTCATATTTTCTTGCTTGCTTGCTTTAACTTGCTTTGAAAAGTTTCTTAAAACCTTTCACAAACCTTTGCTTTAAAGTTTCTCAAAACTTTTTCATAAGCGAGCCTTGGCTCAACATCTTGAAAAATAAAACCCACGGGGCTTGGCTCGGCCGTCGTTTTGAAATCTAAGCGGGAGCACAGGCTCGACCATTTGCTAAAACTCTTGGAAGCACAGGCGGCCAAGGAACCAACTGGTTGATTTTCAAGCGCTATATCATGCTTGTAAAACATCAACCAGAGCTATTTTGCTTATCATACCCTAGTGAACACGGAACGTGCTCGACGTCTTGGTGGAAGGACATGTGTCCAGCGTCTTTCGATGAATATGGTGGAATTGACCTCGATTATTAAAGCCATCACCATACTTAGTTAGAGCTCCATAACCTTATATACTCTTGTACATGCCACGGTCTCCTTTAAATGCATGATGTATGTCTTAAGTTTGTAGGCAGAGCCAGCTACCTGATACATGTATGAAATCTAACACCAGGTACGCGTACGAATACCTCTGACGGTTGCTTGCTTAGAAATAGGGAAGGCCTTGTTTTCTCAAACTTTCTTTGCTTGCTTGCTTGCTTGCTCTTTATAAATGGTTTTACACTTTGAAACCATTTGCTTGCTGCTTTAACTTGAAAAATGGTTTAGTGTTCAAAACCATTTGGCAATTTGCTTCCTTAGCGAAAATGGTTTAATTATTCAAAACCATTTGCCTTGCTTAATTATGGTTTTACAATTTTAAAACCAATGCTTTCTTTTCACAAAAATGGTTTAACTCAAAACCATTTTGCTTGCCTCTAATTCATTGCTTGCTTGAAAATGGTTTGCATTCAAAACCATGAAATACCGGTGTAAACAATTTACTCCAATAATATGTAATGCACTAGTATTTGGGAAAATGAGTTTAGAACACTCACCTCTTTGCTTGCTTAGCAGAGCACCGTTCCACACTTATCCCGCCTTTAGCACTTTAACCTACACACTCTGACCATCCTGACGACGATTAATCACCTATGCATAACTTAACTTACTCCTTATACTTATTCACTATCTCTTTGTACTCTTTTAAAGCTAAGGTTCTAAGGGTTCTATTCCAACTAGAATCACCCAATTCGGAGCACCGAAACTCAAGTTACGTCCGAAACAACTCGGACTACTCTATGTCCAAAGCTGGAATCAGAATTTTTTCTTGCACATGGCCCCACTTTGAGTGACTTTTTAGGCCACTTAGGATCAGGATTTGACGATGCCTACTTCTTAGGTTTTGTTCTCCTTGAAGTCTAGTTTAGGTAGCCACTTGAATCCTCCAAATCACGGATCAAGAAAGGAACAGAGTTATGGTAGAAATCGCGGTTGAAGCGGAGAACCGAAGCAGGTGTCAGGTACAACCTTAATGTGTCTTAGGTACACTTTTTGCACCCGGTGGGGTGTACTGGTACACTACTGTTCATGCGATTACACCTTCCATATTTTGCCGATTTTGTTATTTTCCCCACTTTTGATGCCATTCACTCATACAACTTCTATAATTCATAATACCTCAAAAACCTGACTTGAAATCATCAAAACAACTCCTGACATTTGAATTGGTCTTTGGAGTATAGAAACCATAAGAAACCTTAGAGTGAAAATTCAAACTCAACCTAGGTCCACCAATTCTTTTAAACATCATATAATTTGATGATTCCATGATTTATATTTTACATCAATTGAGGTTTACCCACATAACTGACAATTGAAAGCTTAATGTGCTCTTTGCAAAACCTGAACCAGAGAACTAATCTCCATACCAAAAACTTTAGGATTCAAATCAAAAACCCAAAAATAAGGATTTCCATACCTTGATCTTCTTCTCCTCTTCCTTCTTCTTCCTTCTCTTCCTCTTGCTCTTGGCTCTCTTCTCCTCTCACCAAATCGTGAACCCTAGCAAAGTATGAGACAAAATGGATTATTTTGTTTGTCTCTCACATTTAGTCTCATATTTTCCTAAATTATACTATCAACTTTTCAATAATTGTAACAAGCCCTCATCTCTTTAATATTGCAATTCCAACTTTGAGAATTGTATTGTGGCCCATCTCTACTTGATTATGATTTCCATATCCTTTGTATGGCCATTGTACCCTTGGTTTTAATACCACAAATTAGGTTCCATAAACTTTCATTTCTACTTTAGTCTCCAAAAATACTAGGTGACACTTGGTACTCCATACCCCTACGATGCCAGTATCTTGTACGCTCTCGAGCAGTGTTCTGAATGTACCCCCTTGATGGAAGTGGTTTGAAATTTTAAATTTAAAACAACAGGCATATGGTCCTCTCCCTACCCATAAAAGTCTCTATGGAAAAAACAGTCACCATCGTGTATGTTAGTCAAAGAAGAAAGAAATGGAAAAGGGAAATAACAAGATACAAATTACATTGTAGACAAGTTGAAAGCTTTGTCATTATGGATCCAGGTTAGTAACAAATTTTTTATTTGATTTAATGTGTGAATATCATGAAATCAAGATCATGTAATGTTCTGGTTTCTCGTAATGTCCTGGGTTCCTATGATGTTCTGGGTTATTATGAAATATGATATTCTTATGTTCTAAGTTACGTTTTAAATATTACAGAAACGTAGAAATCCTAGAAATGGCTTATAGTTGAGTGTGACTTATATTGTTTATAACTAATAAAACTTTTATTGTAATAGATAGATCACTCTTATTAGAGAATTAGAGAGAAACTCAACATTTTTTTTTAAATCATATTTCAAGGCGTTTCCATCCTTTCTACTAACTCTCTTAGGTGATGTTTGTTTGTTTTTTTTTAATCCTTTTTTTCAACCTTCTTGTTTTTTGACTTTTTCTTGACTTATTGCTGAATTTTTTTTAATTTTTGGTTGAATATAAAAAAGAAAAATATTTGGCTTTTTGGCTTTTTCTTTTTTTTTTTTTTAATGTTTTTCTACTAAGAAAATACTAAATATTCAAATATCAGAAAATCATGTACTTTATTCTTCAATTGAAAATCTTATGATCTGTTTCATACTAATCGAATAAAATCACATAAATTTTTAAATTTTTATTTAAAAATTAAAAAGTTGATTTTTTTTTTTTAAGAAAAAACAAACTCAATATTCCTATTAAGCATTACTTAGAACAAAAATTCTATTCAGCATTAAGTAAAAATCTCTCTACCTCCCCTCATCTAAAGGTAGGTTGTAATACCCGTAACAAAAAAAATAGCAAATAAGGAAATTTTTATGAAGGATATTTTTGTAATTCCTTAGGGGAAGCCCTAAGTATAAATAGAAAGATAAAATAATAAAAATACATTTTATTCATCATATCTTCGATTTCTCTCTATGTAGGCTCACCCGATCATAGAACTCCTTGATCTAGGGTTGAAGAAGGGCTTCCAAGGTAAGTTTTCTTGTAGATTTCACTCTAGATTTAAGAAAATAATATTATTAATGAAAAATATAATTATTTTGTTCTTTTTTTAAATAGTTTTCTTGTTCGTAAGAATTCCGGGGAAACCTAGGACGATAGATCTAAAGTTGAAGAAGACGAAAGGTAAGATCTTGATATTTTCTTGTTATTCTTCTAGATCCCCTTCTATGGATTCTTTGGTTTCTTTAGGTTCGGGTCAACCTTGAAGGGATTGATTTTTATTAAGTTCAAAGAAAAAAAAAAATCAATCTAGGATGATCTTTCTGTTTAGGAAAATGAGAATTTATTTAAAAATAATAATAATAGAAAGAGGAATGTGACCGGGGACAATTGTAGAAATCAAAAAAAGAAAAACAAAAAAAGAAAAAATGAGAGAGAAATGTGGTAGGGGACCACCATAGGCTATGGAATTGAAAAGAAAAATAGAAATCAAAAAGAAAAAAAAAAATTAGAGAAAAAGGTGGTAGGGACCACAATAGGCTCTGGAGAGATGTACATGTACAAAAGGGGATTTGTGTATTTGTATAGCATGTGACTTTGAAAAGTCAAAGGTGAAGATAGTTAGACAAAAAAATAATAATAATAAACTAAAAATAAAGATGTAGGCTTAGTGCCCACCCTTCGTGTGGTGAATGAGACTTATGATATTGAAAAAGACAAAAAAAAAAATGTTCTTTTGATCATGAGATGAGCTTTTGAAAAGCCTAAATAAGATTAACCATATTTGGGTAGGCATTGTGAAAAGACAAAATTGGGCATGTACTTGAAAACTTGAGTATGGAATGTCTTAAAAAAAAGGTGATGAGAGATAATTGAAAATGACAACAATATTAATAATAGTAATAATAACAAAAAAAATAAGAATAATTTAACAAAAAATGGTACGTATTTTAATTGTTTCTTTTTAATATTCGTTTTAGGTGAAATAGACTCTTAGTTAGGTATTTCGGAGTGATTTTAGGACTTTCGAGTTTGCTTTGAGGTAAGGGAAAATTGATGCACTCATTTTCTTAAAAAAATGTTTTATATGTATAATTTGAAAATATTTGCACTGTATTTGTTTAAAATATGGATTAAACATGTTTTGTGTGAAATACATGTTGTTTTGATTATGAAGAAAATTAGGGAGATGTTATGTTTTATGAATGCAATTTATGAAATTATGTTTTAACTCTGGTTGGTCAGGCCCCATCAACGGGATATAATAGTTGACAAGAATCTGACCCTATCAACGAGATACAATAGTTGACAAAATCTAGTTCTTTCAACGGGATACAATAGTTGACAATATTTGGTCTTGTCAAATGGATATAATAGTTGACAATGTCTGACCCTGTCAACTGGGATATGATAGTTGATAATATCTGACCCTGTCAATGGGACATAATAGTTGACCTTAAATCATTTGAAAGTCCCACATGGTTGGGCATCAATTTGATATTCAATGACTAGTGGAAAGAAAAATTATGATTTGAATGTTTAGTGGGAATTGATATGAAAATGTTTGTACTTAAATTGAAGTATTTGGTTTGAGGATTTGAATAATTTGTCAAAGAAAATTTATTGAAATTATAAATGATTATATCTCCTATTTTTGCAATTAAGTTGAAAAGATTTGATCCATGAACTACATTAATCCACCTTATTAGGCTTCAAGCTCATCCCTGTTGTTGACTAATTTTTCAGGTACTCCTAGTTCTGGTGATGAGTGATGGCTAGGTTGGGGGACTCATCGTTTTTTTTTAGGACTTTTGATTTTGGAATCCATTATGGATTTTGTTTAGAAAATGAGTTATGTTCCTTTGAATTATTTAGTTTTCAGAGTTGGTTTAAATGTGTATGGATAATTATTTTTGGACTTTTATGTTAGTTCATATTTGAAGGTCGAGATTTAGAAAATTTTTGTTACTATGGAATTTTGAAATTTGTGATATTAAAATGTTTCACTTTTACTCTGAACATATGTGTAGTAATTGAATTTAAACCAATTACAGAGTTGAAGGGTTGCGACCCTTCAGACTTGAGGTGTGAAATAACAATCAATCCCCTAGACTAGGTTTCAGGATATGACAAGGGTAGTGATTTATTTTTTTTGTAGATATTGTTTGCTTTTAAGTTTAATGGATTCTCACAACTTTAAAACTCATTTACAAATGGTGTTTTTATCATTTGTAATTCTTTGTATATTTGGCTCCACAAAGAGCATTTTGTTTGTTTGATCGTATATTTTTAAGGATATCACGAGGGTCATAATGATTTACACAATATTTTCTTCAAAATTCCCAAAAATCTTTTTCCTTCTCTTTATCCCCTCCCCCAGGTACATTCCTCCTCCTTATATATCCCTCGTGGGGGGGAGAGGGTACATAGTGGATATTTATAATTGGGTCATTTATGAGGAGCCTTCATCTCCCTTATGTTACACATCCCTTTCTACACTGATTGCCACACATTAACTTTTGCATAATTCTTATCGAGGTGGACTTCCATTGTAATACCCCTAATTTTTCCAACAAAGAAAAAAAAAAAGGAGCTATTTCGCAATTTGTAAAAGATGGAAGGGACTATATTGCATTTTTCTAAAAGATGAAGGGACTTTGAGGCAAATGCGGAATTTGTTTGAGTATAAAAAGGCTCTCCAACTCATATGACTCATTCTTCATTTCATTTTTTTTCTAGAGAGAGAGAGAAGCTAGTGCTTCATAAGGGGGAGATTTCAAGCCTCAATAATTCAATCCAAGTATTTCTTTTCCACTTTGATTTTTGGTAGTTATGGTTTTTAAAAGTCTAGATTTGAAAGTTTAGGGCTTTCTAAAGATTTAGATCTAAAACCCTAGAAATTATTGGAATCCATAAAAATAAGAAACTTGGTTTGGGTTTGATATTTGATATATTTGGGGCCATTTCTCACTCTTGGAATCCTAAATTTGAAAACTTATGGTTTCCTAAACCTTCAAATTTGAAAACCTAGAAATGATTGGAATGCATAGAAACAAGAATCTTTGTTTGGGTTTGATGTTTGATATATTTGGGTGATTTCTCACTTTGAATCTTAGATTTGAAAACCTAAGGTTTCCTAAACTTTCAAATATGAAACCCTAGAAATGCAAGAAAAACATAGTATTGAGAAATTTGTTTAGGAATGGATATTGGATATGTTTTGGTGATTAAGGCTTCACCAAACTTTAGATTTGAAAACTAAATCGAGGTTTATTAGTAGTTCGAATCTTGTAGAGGGTAATCACTATAGCATAAGTTGGCGTTCTGTGACATGTCAGTGTCCACGAGGTATTTCACGTCTCCATTACTCAGGAGGAGTACCTCGAGATCCGACTCATGTGGTGGATTAGGGAGAGATTGAGGTTGACACAGATGGGACCTTCGAGGAGGGACCCGTGTGCATTATCGGCGGGATCGGGTTTTACTGGCATGGACCGTGAGGCTAGTGAAGTGCTATGGCGACCTTGCCAGTGGAGTGGAGAAGTCAACGTAAGAGTGCGAGGACATGATGCAGGCCACCTATCCCTTCTTGTTTAGGGATGAAGTTACATGGTTTAGTAGTTTAATACTTAGATGACTAGTTTACATGCATGGCATAATGCACATTGCATATGCATGATTACGTTGAAGATTATCTGAGTTGAGATGAAATTCTTTTTAGGAAGGGAGAATGTAAAACCGGGAAAATTCTAATTTTAGAAAATGGTAAAAAAGCGGTAAT
The DNA here is from genome assembly GCA_016808115.1 of Tetrastigma voinierianum. Lineage (NCBI taxonomy): Eukaryota > Viridiplantae > Streptophyta > Magnoliopsida > Vitales > Vitaceae > Tetrastigma > Tetrastigma voinierianum. Next base: position 513,309 of record JAEQBH010000477.1, on the reverse strand, counting down.
TTCGCTCCAGCTAGAAATTTTTTTAGATGTAATTTGGCGAACGAACCGCGGGTTAGGTGTAAATCTAGCTACCACATCGAATTTAGTAGTTTCAACGTTGGAATTTCCGTTTTTCGAGGCATCGAGTGTCGGGTCTTTATCAAAAACCGTGGTTATGTGATGTGACAAAAGTCACCTACTACATGTACCCATGTGACACATGTTGCATGATTAGAGAAAGGATGGAGATTAATGACTTAAATTAAGCCAAGTGTCAAAATCCAAGACTTAAGGGGACACAAGTGGAATTAATGGAAATGTTAAATGAATAAGACAAAAGAGAAAATAGTTATCTTCTCCATTTTGAAAGCAAAACAGCTTGAATCGACGGTGAAATTTGGGTTTGAGTTTTTAGAGAGAGAGAGTGGCTTCTACGAATTTCCGTCGTTCGGACGTCAGTTCTCTTGGGTAGAAAGTAAAGGTGTTCTGAAATTTCTGTGGATATTGATTTAGTGGAGTTCCAACAACTCGAGGTAGGGATCTTTCCTACTTGTGTTATTAACTATTTAGAGCAGTAAATGGTTAGGAATATTACGAGGCTTAATTTAGTAGTGATTTCGAGTCTCAAAACATTTGAATCAAGTGGAGAATTCCTACTTGTGTGGCGGGTGACGATGACACACCCGCCTTCTAGCGGCCCGAGTGTGCGGCCATCCCGCAGAGAAATCCCCACCCAGGTTACCTCCTAACAACTAGAAACTCCTGTGAAGCGGGAAAAATGATGGCAACGAAACGCATTTATTATATTCATTAAACGGGACACGGTAGATCTTGTGGAAACTCTGGTAGTATGACAAATGGGATCGAATCGTAGCATCAGTTAATAATCATGATATGGCAACTATGATCTCATTGACACATTCTCTAAACTACACTATGTACATACATATGTTCAATATACAATTTCAAAGTATTTTCCTTACAAAATATTCTTAATAACGTGACTTTGCCGCGAATGTCAGATCTCTTCTTGCTCCAGTGCAGGTGCACATTACTGGAGAGAAAATAGTTTAAAATAGAAAACAATGAGCTAAATGAGCTCGGTGAGTGTATGCACATATTTTTCTTTCCGAAAAACATCTCAAAACTGTAATTCTTTTACAATTCTTTGAAGCCTTGCTTTCTTACTTTAAAGTTAAGAACTTTACGTACTTGCTGCTTTTAAGGGTTCATAGCTTTTTAATACTTGCCATATACTTAGATTTACTTTGCTTTTCTTTAAAAGCTTATAAAACTTTCTCAATTCTCTTGCTTGCTTGCTTTACCTTGCTTGCTTTAAAGTTTATAAAAACTTTTTATAAACCTCTTGCTTTAAAAATGTATAAATGTTTTTCTCCAAATCTCTTGCTTTAAGTTCAAACTTTTATAAATATGGGAGACTAGGCTCCAGCAGCGTCTTTGAAAAATAAAATGGGGCACAGGCTCGGCCGTTTGCTAAAATCACCACGGGAACTGGTCTCTGTAGTCGTTTTGAAATACTTGGCAGGGCATGTATAACGTTTTTCTTTTAAATCTCTGAAGCGTATTCTGGTACGATGGTTGATTTTCAAAGCGTATATCATGCTTATAAAACATCAATATTTATTTATACGCGCTTGTTTGTACCTAGTGAACAGGGCTGGCATGGCGATCTTGGTGTGGACTGGTGCTCTCGTTAAAGACTCATTTGTAATACCTTACTAAATTAATGTGGTGCGGAATTGACTGAGTCATGACAGCATGCTTAGTTAGAGGCTTCGTAACATATCTCGATGCGTCTTTTGGTCTCCTTTAAATGCATGATGCATGTTCTAAGTTCTTGACCGAGCCGTCTAAAATGCATGTATGATATCCTAACACCAGCGCATATGCGGAATACCTGCGGATTCTTGCTTGTAGTTTTAGTTAGGCCTATTTACAAATATTCTTCTTGCTTGCTCTTTGAAATGGTTTAATTTAAAACCATTTGCTTACTTCTTGCTGCTTGAAAAGTAGTTTTAATAATTGAAAACCATTTGCTTGCTTGCTAGAAAAATGTTTTAATAATTCAAAACCATTTTCTTACTTCTTGCTTGCTTGAAAAATGGTTTCTGACTGGCTCCATTAAATACGATGTAAAGCAGTTTATAATAATAATATTTAGTATTTGAGAAAAATAGGTTTAGAACACTCACCTTTTACGCTTACTAAACTTGAGCACAATTCCTGTTTTCAGCCTTTACTTGCATAGCCTACACCTCCAAGCGAATACGACGACATATTAATTGCCTACGTATAACGTATAAACTTAACGTACTTCCTAGCGTTTCGTCACACTCAACGAATATCGCTGAGGCGGCGAGGTACGCTACGTTTTTCGTCGAGTTCTAATCTTATTTGAACCTCTCTTAATCATTTAGTAAGGTTCCCATACTAACGGTGTATGAATTTAGGCTTACTTATACATAAATACAACATTCTGGGCATTTTGGGCACACCTGTACCGATACACCTTGGACTGTGCAGATACGAGGTTGCATTACGTTGGCACATGCCGGTGCGGCCACCTCTCTGTCTTAGGTACACCCTCGGAATTGCCCGGGGTAGCCATTGCCACTTTTTGTGCCAATTCTCTTCCTTTAACTTCTAGATTCCTTAATACCTCCAAGAGACAAGCATAGATTCATCTAAACAACTCCACCTTACTTGTATTGGTGGTTTGGAATTCATACCACAAACCCTAGGTGAAAATCCAAGAGCTCTTATAGATTTAACTTTCAAGGCCCTGATTCTTTATAAAACCATATAAATATGATGATTCCATGTTTATTTTACACCAATTGGGGTTTTACCCACAAAACCGCAACAAAAATCTAGGGTTTAGGTGATCTCTTCCAAAACCCTAGACAAAGGAGGAACAATTCTCCATCCCAAAACCTTAGGAAATCAAAATACACTTGATCCCAAGATGAAAGCATATGCGAGTCTTCTTCACTCTTCTCCTCTTCTTTATTTCTCTCTTCTTCCTCTTCTTTTCTCCACTTCTTCTCATAACTTCTCCTCTGGTTTGCCTAGCCTTTGGAGACCAAAATGTGAAATTTTGGTTGTCTTTATTTATAGTCTCAACTTTGCTTTAATTACAAATAGATCCTTGATCTCTTTAATATTGTAAATCAACTTGTTTTATTTCTATTATGGCCCATCTCTACTTTGATTATGATTTTCATATCCTTTATTGCAATTACAATTTTAACCCTTGTTTTGTTACAACATTCCGGGTTCCATAATTTATCACTTCCCAATTTAGTCTCCAAAATACTACAATGTGACGCGGTACTTCTTATGCGCCCTACGGTTACATATGTGCATCTCTCGAGGCGGGGGAATTCTGAGGCGTTGCCAGCCCGGGGTTTCAACAGCCGCGTGATTTTTGGTGTGAATTTTTATGATGTTGAGTGATTCAAAATGAATTGCTTGTAATTGTTAATTAGCCCATGTGAGCTAATTTTGGTGTTATTGATGTGAATTTAATAATATGAATTATGTGGATTAATTATGTTAGTATATACATGTTTTATATATTAGCATGAGTTGTTGGGATTAGCATAATGTTAGGAGTGAGTGCATGATATGAAAGAAAATAAAAAGGAAAATTGTTTGTGAAAGGAATTTCGACGGAAGATTTTCTGGAGAATTGTGTTGGGAGATTGTCGGCAATTCCGTCGAAGGGACTTTATGAATTGTTTGGAGGGGTTATCCAGCAGATTTACGCCTCAGGAAGGGTTGTCGACAAGATTTCACCAGAAACTGGTATTAAGTTTCGAGCGAAAAACTTGTTTGAATTGGATAATTCTTCGCATTTGGCTTAGGCATGTGTGCGGGTCGGTGAGGACTGGGCGTAGGATTAGGCATGCGAGCCCATTCAAGTAGGATCATGTATTTGCTTGAGTGTGTTTGTTTTTCCATGACATGTGCACTTAGATGGGTGACCATGTAGGAAATTTTCACTACGGCTTTGCTCATACGTCGGGGATCACTATTTACAGAGTATAGGGGTGTACGGGACTGGCCTTCCTTTCGAGAGGCCACGTTTAGAAGAAAGCCGGATTGTGGCTTTGAAATTTTCATTTTGTATAACATGTATTAAAATTGTAAATCGTAATATATGTTTGAATTTAAGAGTAATTTATTAACTCTTGAACTATTGTATATAGTTATTTGTAGTATTGATGCGAGATTTAGTGGCCATTATTTTACTCGCATGTGGACCTGTGTGAATCATTGTTAGTGTTAGGGTTTGTACCTTGGGTAGAGCTCCGTCTGAAGGAGACTCTGCTGATTTTAAGTGAGTAGTGTGGGTTGCAGGCATCCCACAGTATTCGCGAGGTTGACGGGTTGTCAACGGACTCGGGTTTGGGGCGTCCATTATATGTAATTATGAGTTTTTGAAATTTCTATTTATTTAAATCATATGCATGGATCAAATACATGTTTTGTATGGAAAATAGATTTGAGAATGTTTTTGTTAAAGATTGAAAGTTATGGAGATATGATTTTGTATTTTTGTGAAATTAGAAACATGTAGGAAATATTTTACTTTGTTTTATACGGCCCTGTCAACGAGTTATAATAGTTGACAAATATGGCCCTGGTCAAAAGGTTATAAACTTGACAAATATAGCCCCGATCAATGGGTATAAACTTGACAAATACAGCCTCTATCAATGGGTTATAGTAATTGACAAATATGACACTGTCAATGGGTTATAATAATTGACAAATACGGCCCCCATCAATGGTGGGTTATAGTAATTGACAAATATGGCCTTGTCACTGGATTATAATAATTGACAAATACAGTCTCGATCAATGGGTTATAATGCGACAATATAGCATGATGTGGGATTTATAATAGTTGAAAATAACATGTCAATGGATTGAATAGTTGACATTCTATTTGAACTAAATATCAGCAAACAACGACGCTCATTTAGAAATAGATTATTGTTAGTGAGTTGGAAATAGTTGACATTGCTGATGAAGTATGTTTTGAGAACCTAGAGTGTAAGTATTTTGGAATAGCCCATGTTAATGGGGTTAGAATAGTTGATATTATATTAGAAACAAATATATTTTGATAATCAAGTGCATAAGCGTTTTAAAATGGCCCTTGTCAATGGGTTAGAATAGTTGGCATTCTATTTGAAACAAATATGATTTTGGGAACTAAGAGTTATGGCCCTTGTCAACAAGTTATAATTGTTAAAATTTTATTTGAAACAAATATTTTTGGAGAACCATGAGTATTTGCGTTTTAAAACATTTGTGGATTTGATTATGATATAGAATTGTTTAAGAAATATAAAATATGATGAACAACGGTCTGAAATATATTTATATGTTATTTATTCGTACTTAAGGATTTTATGAGATTTATGAGGAAAAGATAAATATGTTATATCTCCAATTTTGTAAATTTAAAATATTTGAACCATAAAACTATATTAACACTCCTTACTAGGCTTTCAGCTCACTCCTTATTGTTGATCATTTTCAGGTACTCTAAACCTTAGCGAGGAGTGATTGTAGGGTAGGCATGGATGAAAGTTAAGAACTATTGTAAAACCCTAAAAATAACCTAGCAGTTTTATAACATGTTTAGGATATAAAATAAGTTAAATTGTATTTTTTAAATTTATATTTATTAAGAACAAAAAAAATGATAAAGCAGGAAATTATAAAGAATTAAGGTTAATTGGTAAAATGTCAAAATAGGACCCGAGATTAAGCTAATAGAATAATATATGCAAAAATGGAAGAAGGGTAATAAGTTGAATAGCAAATGAAAGAGAAAATGATGATTAAAATGCAAAAATGAGAAATGATGAAATAATGTGTTAGCCAAACAAAGCCTAGTGAAGGTTTTGAGTTAACACAAAAAATTGGTCTTTGAATAGCATTTCTCATTTGGGTATATCTTCACATTGAGAACTAGGGCACAGTTGAGAGAGTGAGAGAGGAAACGAGTTGGCTTTATTATAAGTTTGAGTACAGCGAAGAAGGAAGAAGAAGGAAGTAAAAGAAATATATTAAAGTATAGAAACTAACCCCCTTTAATGTTGTGTTTGGGTTTGATGAAAACCCCGAATCGGAATATAAGTGTTTTTAAATGGTTGTAGATGGAGTTTTGGGGTTGTTTTGCGTTAAGTTTCAAAGTGCTTTTGGGTTATGATTGGTTTTGAGGAATTTTTGTATAAAGGAAATATTGGGGTTTTAGGGGAGATGCTGTCAAAATTTTCCAAAACTCATGTTTTTGTTTTGGCCATAACTTAGTCATCACTCATCCAAATTGAGTGATTAAAATTTTTGAATAAACTAGACTTCTAGGAGAACAAATCTCTTTGAAATAAGTATATTCAAATTTTGACCTCATTGGACCCAGAAATTCGTCAAAGTGAGGCTCTGACACGACGGAATTCTTATTCGAGTTTGGTGCGGTTTGGTATTTTGGAACAGTTTTGGTATTTAGGCCATAAGTTGAGTTTCACTCATCCAAATTTAGTGATTCAAATTCCTGGATAAACTAGATTTCTAGGAAAACAAATATCATTGAAATAAGTATATTCAAATTTGGACCCATTTGACTCAGAAATTCGTCAAATTGAAGCTATATATTCAAGCAAATTCTGGTTCTGTTTTGAAAATTGAGTAGTCCCGGTTGTTTTGAACATATCTTGAGTTTCAGTGCTCTGAATTGGATGATTCCAATTTTTGAATAAAATAGATTTATAGGAGAATAATGGACTTGAAGGAAGTTGGATAAAATGTGGATCATTTGTTCCCAAAAAATTTTACTTGAAGGCGGTTTGGTAGAAAACAACCATAACTAGAAACCTAAATAAGCCAACTAATATTGTTCTCTAATTGTGATGGATTAAGGGTTGGTGACGAGGAAGCTGACCGAGCGGGATTCAAGGATAGGAATCGGAGCGACAAGCGCTTTTTGGGTTTATTCTCTATACCTCTCTTCTTATTTCAGGATTTGTGATTGTTGGTAGAAATAATTTTCAAGAAAGCGCATATGCGATTTGTTTTCTTTGGGAAAATTGATTTCAAATGCATTGCCATAAAGTGTATGAGCATCAAAATGTATTATTTGGGTATAAATGTATATGTGTAGAATTACTATGGCGAGTTTTAATGCCCTTAATGAAGGTTATCTGTCATATTCGGAGTTAAGGGGATAGATTGGTATACCAATAAGAGATTCGAACTAAGTAGTCTTGTGAGCGAAATAAAATATAGTGGCATACCGATCCGTATTACGGTGAGGCGATTATCGATGATGTACGAATGATTTTAAATAGCGGTCGACCAGCGAGGTAGTGACATGTTATAAAATGTTTTTCTTGATGCGACCTAGTGGACCATCGATGATTCCGTTATCCTAGGCACCGAAAGAAATTGTTAAATTCGTTTAAGGGAAAAATTATAAGTAAATGTGTGAAATGCATGATTTGAGTTTCGAATGAAATATTGCATATGAAATTATATACGTTGAAGTGATCAAATGATTTGCAAATGAAAGTATTTGAAATAAGCACATATATATAATGTATATTGCATGGACTATTGAAATTGTGCCAAAACATTGTTTCATAAAAGCTGCATATTTGTATTTAATTGAAATGAAGAGAGAATTGCATAGAACCACTAAACATGAAAGTGCTTAGCGCGTTGTTTTTATCATCACACAAGTACTGAGTGACTAGGAATGATATGAAGCTGCGAGAGTTGAGTCATCGTGAATCATGCAGTATAAATGCTTGGCCTTCGGTCTCATGCATACATTTCATCCCATTCCATTATTTGATTCTTTTGTAATGGAAACCAAAAATGCTATAAGTTTTCATAGAATTTGTTGTGCTTTGATAATGTTTTTGCAAATGATAAGGTTGAAAGGGCATACATGTCATATTGAATGGAGAGTGTTAATTGACAAGCTCTTTCATGAAATGATTATGCGACATTTATTTCTACAAAGATTCAAAATATATATATATATGGTAAAATCGAGCCTATGCCTCGATCCATTCAGCCTGTGCCGAAATGTACGGTGCAACAACTATTTTGAGTTGGTGTTTATTGGAAAGATTTAGGATTGTTTGAGTACTTTAATGCTCTGGGATTGAATGTTTGCAAATTTTTATTTGAAGGATTTTATGTATCTAGAATGTACATTTTGAGAAAATTAGTTTTGGAAAATTTATCTTGTTGGAAGATGTTGGTTTAATGACATTTTGTTATACTTTTGAAGGTTTTATGTCATTGGAAGATTTCGATTTTACGAAATTAGTTTAATTTTTCTTGTGAGGATATTCAGGACAAACAAGATTCATGAGCAGAAATTTTGAATGTGTCATTTACATGTGGGGTTTTAGAGTCCTATATGACGTGGACAAGAACGCCCCGCCTAAAGTTCAGTGTTACGTAATGGTATCATAGCACAATATATGATCTTTGGTAAGATTTTGTGAGTAGATTTCTGGTCAAGGTTTTAGGTGACGAGAATTATTAGTTATTATTTGAATGCAATTAGTTTCATTGAAAGGACTCTAAGGTCATCATACATTTTTAGGTTGACATAGAAATGAGTAAAGTTTATTTTGTTTAATGATTATGAACATGGCTTCCTATAGTTGAAGAACAAATTAGTAATAACTCCTACTTTGTTTATTCTATTAGGTTTAAGAGGATTCGTTTTGCATTATGATGTCTTTCATTAGGATTTAGGTTGTGTTCTTATGTAAGATGGAAAATTCGTAGTCTATGCTTTTAGACATTTGAAACCTTAAGTTAGAAACTACCTTCTTATGATTTGAAGTTGAGTAAAAATTACTTTTTCACTTACGATTTGGAGACATTTTTCTTTATGGCGAAACTTATGAGATATTCATAGATTATGAGAGTTTGAAATTTTGTTTTCGTAAGAGGATTTAAACAAGAAATAGAGGAGATTGATAGAATTAATTAGGGAATATGACGATATTATCTAGTATTATTAAAGCTATGAGAATCTTGTTGTGAAACCCCGAAAAATCCGAATTTTCGAAAAAGGACAAAATAGTAATTTCGGTCAGAAAAATAGGAACTTTTATAGATCTCGGATGACGAAACAGGCTTCACCGTTGAAATCTTCTCGCAAAATCTGAAGCAATACGTCGAATTTCGGGCTTGATTCGAGATAATGATTTCACGCTGGCGAGATTGCACAGCCGATGACACATGCATAAGAGCCATGTGATTCACTAGGAAAGGAATTACTCAGATCGGAAACATGTGTCAGATGATTCCATGGCTCACATTAAGCCATGTATGGATGATGCAATAAAAGGGAAATAAGAAATGAAAGAAAAATGAAGAAAATCAAGCACCACAAGTGGGCTCAAGGAAAAGTGATAAGTTTCTCCTTCGACCTCGATTTTCGCGATGATCCAAAAGAGAGAAAGAGAAAAGTAAAAGAGGAAAGAGGAAAAAGAAAAGAAAGAAAGAAAGGAAAAAGAGATCGTAGAGAGAAAAAGAGAAAGGGAGGAGAAAAGGGAAAATGGAGGATTTCCCGGCATTCCGACTGTCGAAACTTGATGGTCTGAGTACTAAAGTTGGTACACAACACGATCTAAGTGTGGATACCAAAAACTTGGAGTTTCGATAAACTCCATAAGGTAGGGGATTTTCCTACTTGGTTTACTTTGAGTCTAAAGGTCATATAATGGTATGGATCAAGCGCATGGAAGTCATGAGGCCATGTGGATTTTAGTTCCCAAAACTGGGACTGATGGTAGAGAATTTTATGATCAAGCTACGTCCGAGATCATTGGTTTGGTTTGATCCTCGAACTAAAAGTTTCGTGTTTCGTGGGCTTGCTCGATGTCAGACATTTATCAGAACCAAACTCGTTCATATGCTCAGAAGGACCAAGGAGGCACTCGGCTGGATGGTCCAAGATTGTGACCTATATGTAGCAATTAGAATTATCCATGGTATGTTAATGTTTCATGTAGCACTCATACATACATGTAACATGAAGGAAAATGCATTGGCATCATGCATTTCATATGCACGGGCACATCGCAGACGAGTCAAAAGGGTGCTTGGTATCGTTTATTACCTAACAGGAATGGGTCACGAGTTTCAAAAATGGACAAAGTCCAAGGTAAAGACTCATGAGGGTGTAAAGCCATGTAAATGGCAAGTTACGTGTGTTGGGTGAACCAAGTTAGAGTAGATCCCCTCCCAAGATGAAAGACCTAGATTTTATTCACTGTTAGACATGTTTGCCCGACGATGTAAGTTCGCGAAAATGTCCGACGATCCCCACAAATGTAAAACACACGGGAGTCTGTAAGGTAAAATTGGAGGATTTTATAATGGTTTAAGTCCTTGGGTTAAATACCAAGGGCTAGGTTGTCCATACTTGGCAGTTGCAAGTGTGGGGGAGTCGGTTGGGACTCAGGTTGTGAGCATGAGGGGTCACATCTCATGCATGACACCTTAACATTTCATATAATGCTGCATAAATCAGAGTAAAATGATTGATGTTTATGTACGTCATTGCATGTGCATTTTAGATGGGGAGTAACCCTTGTAGGAAAACTTTCTACTGTGCATTGCTCACCCCATGTGGGGAATTATTTTTCAAGTACGTAGGGGGAGGAAACTAGTTTCGGAGCTAAGTGGTGAAATAGGTCGGTTTGTGGCCTATTCAGTTATTTTTAAAATGTTTTGGATGGAAAATCCAATATTAAATGCATGTAATATCGTGTTTTGTAATAGAAACTGAGTTCTGGGGTGTTCCAGTACAATGTTAATATTTTCTCTGATGTTTATAGTGCCTGAAAAATGAGTATGAAGGAATGCAGTATCAAAATTACTGCATTTGGGTGAAATTTTGTGTAAAACCCGAGAAATTTTTAATTTTCTGAAAAATGGTAAAATGGTAATTTCGGTCAAAATCCGAAATTTCTTTAGATCTCGGATGACGAAACGAACTTTACAGTTGGAATCGTCTCGCGAAATCTAGCTACTAATACAATTTCATGGAATTTAATACAATAATTTCACTTCTTCGAGGCACCGTGTCAAAAAATAAGATGATACTGCGGAGAGGCTGTGATGTGACAAAAGTCACCTACTACATGTACCCATGTGACACATGTTGCATGATTAGTGAGATGATGGAGATGAATGGCTTAGATTGAGCCATGTGTCAAAAAGGCCCTTTAAGTCAAATTAAAGTGACAAGGAGGGAATTAAGTGAAAATATTTAAAAAAGACAAAAGACAAGTTCATCTTCTTCCATTTTTGGCTTAAACGTGCAATGAAGGGGGGGGAGAACCAGTTTTAGTGAGAGAAAGGGCAACTTCTCTCTAGATTTCCCTGCTTTCGGACTGTCAGTTCTCGTTGTCGGGCCAAGAAGCAAAGTTGATCTATGCTACAAGGGCTACCCGTGGACACCGATTTTGTGGAGTTTTGACAACTCCAAGAGGTAGGGGTCTTCTCCTAATTGGTTTATTCTTTGGCTAAGAGCCATTTTAATGGACTCCGGGATTTGTCAGCCTCGGATGGACGGTTTTCTGGCCCTTCAAAATATTTGAACTATGAAGAAAATCCCTATCGTGACTTGGAACAAAGGCCGAGCCCTGGTGGTTTTCCTGCTCACGTTGATTCAGTGTGATTTGTGGTTGTTTGGGTGATTCAAAATGAATTTCTTGAATTGTTTATTAGCCCATGCGAGCTAATTTTGATGTATGTGAGTTAATTTATGTTAGTATATGCATTATTTATATATTTACGTGAATTGTTTGGAAATGGTATAATGCATTCCATATGCACCGGGGCATCCTAGAATGGTAGGTGTGAGTGCATGACATGAAAGAAAATGAAAGAAAAATGAAAATGGTTGTGAAATGAATTTCAAGGAAGATTTTCGAAGAATCGCTCTTTGAGAGTTGTCTACCGCTTCATCTTCGAGGCGACCTACGACTGTTTTTAGAGAATTCACCCCGTAGTTCACCCTCGGGAGGGTTGTCCAATAGATTTTACTGAAATCCCAGAATGCTTGAGAACAAAACCTTTGTTTTGAAAATGCTGTTTTTCTCACATTTGGCTTAGGCATGTGTGAGGAGTCAAGAGAATCGAGATACGGGATTGGGAAAAGCCGTAGACATTCAAGTAGGATCAAGTGAATTTGCTTGAATGTGTCATTGCCATTACATGTGCACTAGGTGGGGAGTAACCATGAGATTATCACATCGGGCATTGCTCACCCCGTCAGGGATCATTATTTCGTGTACAAGGAGTGTTCGGGAGATTCACATTACTAGAGGCCGCTTGAGAAGAAAGTCGACACGGGCTTTGGTAGATACTTTTGTATAACATGTATTAGAATTTTAAATTTTAATATATGTTTGTATTAAGAGTGATGTATTAACTTCGAACTACAATATAGTTGGTTGGATATATTTTTAATGAGTATGGATTGGCGGTCAATGTGCTATTTTACTTCATATGGGTCTCAAGGATATGAGACACGTATTCCGTAGGTCGATTCGTGGTCATCGTGACTCCCGAGATTGGGGCGCCACATTTTGTGAGTGTAGAAGGAATATGATAGGTTATTGCCCATTGCCGGGTCACGCACCTTAAATGGTATCGCGACTACGAGCCTAGCGCCGCGGGTCGCAAGTATTGAAGGCCATGTTGCACTGCCATACCGCGATACATCGCGCTACGATAGGGTCCCGTGTGCACGCGACATGGGCCAAGTAATTCAATGTCGTGACATAATTTTTGGTGTCGCGACACACTTCTTGGTGTCGTGACATGGTTGGCCATTTGGGTGTCGTGATCAGCCATGAGGGCATGCGCACCTAGCGCGCTATGATAAGGAGCCATGCGCGCACGTAGCGCACAGCGATAAGGCGCCATGCGCGCTCACAACGCTCTATGACAAGGTGCAAGGCGCGTGCGCACTGTGCACATGACCCATTTGCTGCAGTGAACTGTGTTGTGCACTGTTTGGGTCACTGTTCAAAAAAAAATAAAAATTTGACCCCCCGAATTTGGGGCGTCACACTTGTGGTTGATGCCTTAAGTAAGAAATTTGTTGATCCCTTGGAATTTATAAGAGATTATCACAAATGATTACTTTATGATTTGAGATGTCTACAAGTAAATGTCATAACTTTGGACTTTAAAGTACTTGTGTTGAATATCATAGCACAACCCACCTTGTTAGGAAAATTAAGACCCTATAAAGAATAATTGCGATTAGTTGATCATATGAAATAAGTTACGAGAGATGGCGATTTGACTTTGTTTAATCAGATGATGATATCTTGAAATTCAAAATTAGAGTTGATGTCTTAAATAATTGAGACATAAAGAAATAGCTTATTGAATGAATTTTATTACTTCAAGCTTATTATTCGCCTTAGGGGAATGCAAATGTACAAAGATTTGAGATAGAGTTTTTGGTGGTCAAGTATAAAGTTGGATATTACACGATTTGTGGCTTGGGGTTTAATGTGTTTATATATGGACATTTACATCAACAACCAATAAAGTTTTACTTCTTTGTATTATTAAGTGAATGTGGAAACTTATTACCATGGATCTTGTGATAGGGTAACTAAGAACCTTAATTGGTGACAACCTTCATTGTGATAGTTGGTTTATTGATAAAGTCTACTTACTTTCTATCACACTAGCTTCTTTGTATTAAAAAGATTTAGAGAATGTATGAGATGTCTTATTCTAATATATATGGTAAGGATTCTTGTTTTACTAATAATAAGCACCAAGTTAATCTTTATAGTAACTTCCATGCTTAGGGTGATAACTAATTGAGGAGAGTAATCCCAAGTTTGAAAGGATTTGTTGGGAGATTGTGTTTCACATATGGAAAGCAATTAGAATGAGTACTTACATTTTCTTACGATAATAGTTTTTAAAGCTAGCAAAGAGATGATACTTTCAAATGAGTTTATGGTAGGAGATGATGATGCCCTATTTGTTATGATCATATTGGAGAGAAAACTTTAAGACCTGAACTCAAAGTAATTGATTATTGAAAAGAAAGCCTTGATTAAAGAGGTAACTTAGAAAATCAAAGTACATATAAGGATTATGCTGACAATATGTAGAAATACTTGGAATTTGAAATTGATGATTTTGTTCTTAGAAGTTTGCTTGTTAAGTTGTAATGAGATTTGGGAAAAAAAAATGGTGTCTTTGTGTATTAAAAGGATTCAAAGCCTATATAAGTTTATAATGTCTTTTATGCTTTAAGTTTGACAAAATATGTTTTTTTTTATCCCTCTTAGGTTATGAAATTTAAGGCTATTTAGATTTTGGAAGATTGGACATCCTAAATTATATGTTCAAATTATGGATGGAAAAAAAATTAAGAAAGAAAAATGACATCCTAAATTGGTTCAGGACCTACTTATGTCAAGTTTAAAGGACTAAACATCTTATAAGGTATGAAGAATGTAATACACTTAGTTTTTCCAACAAAGAAAAAGGAAAGAAGGGTTCTTTTGCAATTTTTAAAAGATGGAAGGGACTATATTGCATTTTTCTAAAATATGAAGGGACTTTGGGGCAGATGTGGAATTTGTTTGAGTATAAAAAGGGCTCCAACTCATATGACCCATTCTGCATTTCATTTTAGGAGCTAGGGTTTCAAAAAGGACGAGATTTCAAGCTTCAAGAACTTCAATCTCAAGTAAGTATTTCTTTTCCACTTTGATTTTTGGTAGTTATGGTTTTTAAAAATCTAGATTTGAAAAGTGTAGGGTTTTCTAAAGCTTTAGATTTAAAACCCTAGAAATGATTGGAATGCATAAAAGTAAGAAACTTTGGTTTGGGTTTGATATTTGATATATTTGGGGCAATTTCTCACTCTTGGAATCTTAGATTTTAAAACTTATGGTTTCCTAAACCTTCAAATTTGAAACCCTATAAATGATTGGAATGCATAGAAACAAGAATCTTTGTTTAGGTTTGATGTTTGATATATTTGGGTGATTTCTCACTTGGAATCTTAGGGTTTCCTAAACTTTCAAATATGAAACCCTAGAAATGTAAGAAAGACATAATATTGAAAAATTTTGTTTAGAAATGGGTATTTGATATGTTTTGGTGATTCTTAGGCTACCAAGCTTTTGATTTGAAAACCTAAAGGATTCCCTACAAGTTACAAAGAACCATTTGTTTATAAGAGATTTAGGGATTTCAATCAAAAATCATGTTTTATGGTAAAATCCCTAATTTTAGGGATTTAAGGAATTTATAGAATTGGAAAATTGGTGATATTAAGGCTTTTGGGAAAAGACCCTAATTTATTTGAGATTATCAAGCTAAAGTATCTTTGAGATTTTAAGTTTAAATATTTTGGGTTCCTAAACAAGAAAAATAGGAGCTATAAAACCTATAAGTGCGAAAAAAATTTTATTTTTATCTAATAGAATATTGTTCATATTATTTAGGTGATTTGTGACTTTTTTGAGGCTTCTTGGTTTTGCTAATATCTTGGAATACCATGTAAGGAAGATTAATGCAGCTTTTCCTATATAAACAAAATATCTTGCTATTATATGTAATCATGAGTTTTGGAAATTTCTTTTTATTTAAATCATATGCATGGATCAAATACATGTTTTGTATGGAAAATAGATTTGAGAATGTTTCTGTTAAAGATTGAAAGTTATGGAGATATAATTTTGTATTTTTGTGAAATTAGAAACATGAAGGAAATATTTGACTTTGTTTTATACGGCTATGTCAACAGGTTATAATAGTTGACAAATATGACCCGATCAAATGGGTAAAAAAACTTAACAAATATGGACCCGGTCAATGGGTATAAACTTGACAAATACAGCCCCCGTCAATGGATTATAGTAATTGACAAATATGACACTGTCAATGGGTTACAATAATTGGCAAATACGGCTCCTGTCAATGGGTTATAGTTGACAAATATGGTCCCCGTCAATGGGTTATAATAATTGACAAATATGAGCCCGGTTAATGGGTTATAATAGTTGACAATACGACCCTGGTCAATGAGTTACAATAGTTGAAAAAATGGCTCTTATCAACGGGTTAGAATAGTTGACATTCTATTTGAAACAAATATGTTTTGAGAACCAAGTGCATAAGCGTTTTGAAATGACTTTTGTTAACAGGTTAGAATAGTTGACATTTTATTTGAAACAAATATGTTTTGAGAACCGAGAGTGTAAATATTTTGGAATAGCCTCTGTCAATGGGTAAGAATAGTTGACTTTCTATTTGAAACAAATATATCTTGAGAACCAAGTGCATAAGTGTTTTAAAATGGCCCTTGTCAATGGGTTAAAATAGTTGGCATTCTATTTTAAACAAATATGTTTTTGGGAACCAAGAGTTATGGCCCTTGTCGACGGGTTAGAATAGTTGAAATTTTATTTGAAACAAATATTTTTGGAGAACCATGAGTATTTGTGTTTTAAAACATTTGTGGATTTGATTATGATATGGAATTGTTTGAAAAACATAAAATATGATGAACAACGGTCTAAAATATATTTATATGTTATTTATTCGTACTCAAAGATTTAATGAGATTTACGAGGAAAAGAAAAATATATTATATCTCTAATTTTGTGAATTTAAAATATTTGATCCATGAAATTGTATTAACACTCCTTACTAAGCTTTTAGCTCACTTATTATTGTTGATCATTTTCAGGTACTCCAGACCTTGGCGAGAAGTGATTTTGGGTAGGTATGGATGAAAGTTAAGAACTATTTTGAGTTGGTATTTGTTGGAAAGATTTAGGATTGTTGGACTACTTTAATGCTCTGGGATTGAATGTTTGCAAACTTTTACTTGAATGATTTTATGTATCTAGAATGTTACTTTTTGAGAAAATTAGTTTTGGAAAATTTATCTTGTTGGAAGATGTTAGTTTAACGACACTTTGTTATACTTTTGAAGGTTTTATGTCATTGGAAGATTTCAATTTTACGAAATTGGTTTAATTTTTTTTTGTGAGCATATTTAGGACAAACAAGATTCATAAGCAAAAATTTTGAAGGTGTCATTTACATGTGGGGTTTTAGAGTCCTATATGTGAATGGACAGTAACGCCCTTGGTCTGAAGTTTGGGGTGTTATAGCCACGCTCACTAGCTTGCTTCATCTCTCATGCCCAAGGTGATCTTCCTGCTCGCATGTCCGACCTTATCTATCTTAATGCTCGAGGTGGTTGGGCTAAGCCATCCGTCCTTCTGTTTTGCTGAGCTCGGGCTATTCTCCATGCGATCAGATTTAGGTTGTGTCATCCATATGGGTATCAGAGATAATCACCTATGGGGCAAGTTCACCATAACTTATCCCATTCCATTAGCCCCCCCTAACGTCATTCCACTCCATTAGGGTTGGGAATGGCGCTAAATTTTTGTTGCATGAGTGCGCCACCAAATGCTAGATCATTATAGTGGTTGCCTCGAGCGCCACGTGCAGCCATCATTGCATTATGCGGCTTACAAATGGCAATTCTGGATTCGCTCTTGGACTTGGCTTGTCCTTTCATCTATTCAGCACATTAAATTCTTCTCTTGACCTTCTTGCCCATACTAATGAGCTTTTGGATTTAAAAAGCGCTTCTCCTTCCGTTTGGGGTTTGCTTGCCAACTTCATCGTCTTTGCCTTTGCCTATTCTCTCTGGTTTTTTCCTCAAGCATCCCACAACCTGCACTCTACAAGTCTTTTTACATATTGACCTGCACTGTAAGATCGAAAAGGTGTCTCTCACTTGTGAACCTTAGGCTTCCCAAACCCAAGGTTCCTTTGGGTCTAGACACCCAAGGCTTAACAACTCTTAACAACTCTTGGACATCTTATGGAGATAATGTCATCTTATAGAGAACATCTCATGGAGATAGTGTCATCTCATGGAGATAGTGTCATCTCATGGAGATCAAGTCGTCTCACGTAGAGCATCTCATGGAGAACATCTCATGGAGATAATGTCATCTCACGAAGATAATGTCATCTCAAGGAGAACATCTCACTAACATGCTTGGTCATATACTGTCTGATACCTAGGATTAGTGCCATCATTTGATGTATTAACAAGGGCACAAGAACTTCACAAGAAAACTAACTTTATTCATTCTCGAAATCTAGGGACAACAAATGCCCGCTTATTGGAAATACTTTTTCAAATAAATAGAGTTCCATGGACAAGGTTCCACTTCACTACATGGCGATTGTATCATGTATGCTCCTTTGCAACCATCGTTCATGATGACATAGTGTCCTTCCTACTTTGGTTTCAACTTCCCTTCGTCAAAAGTTCATTGAAGGACTAGTTGTGAAACCCCAAAAACCCGGTCCGCTGACAACCCAACTCACGCATTCGTGGAATGTCGGGTAACCCGACACTACTCATTTAAAATCGCAGTCTCCTTTGTACGGGGAGCCTACCCAAAGTACATACACCCGTCCCAACGACCACAAAATCACATGGATAAAAGTGAGTAAAAATGGCCACTTGTGCCCCATCAATACTCACAATTATCCCAACTAAATATATATATATATATATATATATATATATATCATGGTCTAAGAGTTGATAATTCACTTTTATACAACATATATTAAAATTTTAAAACATTCTAATACATGTATCCAGCTTCTAAAACCAAAGCCCTGGCTTGGCTTTCTTCAAAATCGGTCTCTAAGAAGAGCCGTCTCCTCGAACGCCCCCTATACCTGAAAATAATATCCCTCGACAAGGTGAGCTATCGCCCAGTAATAGAATCACCCTAAGTGGGTTACTCTCCACCTAAGTGCATATGCAATGCTCCAAAGTAAACACACATTCAAAGCGGGTCGTGATCCTACTTGAATGTCTAAATGAGTGACATGTCAGGAGTCCTCGGAGCTCTCGCACTTACTTTAAGCGTATGAGAAAACATCTTTTTTCAAAACAATTCTTGTTGTTTTGAAACTATACTTCCGAAGTATCGGTAAAAATAATAAGGACTACCCTCAGGCGAATGTGTTGGAGAACCTTAAGCTGATCATGGTCCTCATCGAAATGATCATTTAGGGCATCTCTAACCCCATTCTCAAAAATTCATCTGTGAAATTCCTTTCAAAACGTTTTCGTTTTCTTTCAATTTTCATGTCATTACACTCACCTAATTTCTATCTTCTTTGGTGCATATGAAATGCGTTATCTTAAATTCCTTTACTTGATATATCTGCAATAGCGTACAAAAATATAAGTAAATGCGTATATTTAATAATTTAAGTCCTCTGGCGTGTTATGCAATTTCTTAATACATTACACACCAAAAATTAGCTCACATGGGCTAATTTAACAAACACAAACAATTCAATTTGAATTACTCAACCATACACAATTTCTCATAAAATTAATTCATGAACACTATTCACGTGAACAGTGAGAGCCCTCGGTTTTTCTTGTTCTGACCAATCATCCCGATCATCGGTTCGCTTTGTGAACTGATTTCCACGACCATTTAGGCCTCATACAAACCAACACATGATTTATATCACAAAGAACAACCCAAGCAGCCCAAATCGACGTGCAGTCCTGCAATTTTACAGATTGGTTTAAAATTTGCTAACAATTCGAGTTCAGATTTGGGACCACTCACGACCTCAATCGGCTCAAGCATCATAAACACACTTAAACAAAATTGTAAAACTCAAGTAGGACAAACCCCTACCTCCGCGGAGTTTTGTGAAACTCCTTAAAGCCGGAGCTCACGCGTGGCCTCAGCTACGTGGTAACACCTTCTTACTCAAGAAAAATTCCGACGATCGGATCCTTGTAAACACAGAGAAAATTCTGCTCTCTCTCTCTAAAAACGTAACCTAAAAAGCTACTGCAAGATTTTATTTTTTCTTTTCAAGTTTTGGTCTTTGGTTTAAAGGTAGGAGACAATACTATTCACTATTTCGTCTTATTATCATTAAATCAATTTCAATAATGCCAATCATGTCCTTTCTCTTGGATTTTTTACATTTGGTACTATCTCAGTCGTCTAATTCCATCATTTATCTACTCATGTAACATGTGTCACATGAGTACATGTTATATGTGACTTTTGTCACATCAAAAGTCGTTTTACGGCACCCGATACTCGATGCCTCGGCGGTGCAGAATTTGACTATCTCGGGTCGATGAAGTCGGCGTGGTAGCTAGATTTGAGCGATTACAAGAGTGAAATCCGTTTTAAATCCGAGATCTGAGAATAAATTTTGGATTTTACGAAATTACGATTTTGTCCTTATTGAGAAAATTTGAATTTCTTGGGTGCTACGTTCTCACCAGCCAAAGGAATTTCGTCACCAAGTGCAGACAATCGCGATCGCTCCACATGCATATGTAATGTGCACACTACCATGCATGTAAACTCGTCATTTAAATCTCAAACAACTAAACCACGTACCTTCATCCCTAAACAAGAAGGGATAGGTGGCCCGCATCTTGTCCTCGCGCTCCCACGTTGACTCCTCCACTCCATAGTGCCGCCATAGCACCCTCACTAGCCTCACGGTCTTGCGTCACAAAACCTGATCACGACTATCCAAAATGCACACTGGTCCCTCCTTAAAGGTCTCATCAGTGTCAACCTCAATTTGTCCCCAATCCACCACATGAGCTTTATACGGGTATACTTAGGAGCATGGAGCGTGAAATACCTCGTAGACACACGACTATTTGGCGGTAAAAATAGCCGTGCCTTAGCGGTGCCTACCCTCTCGAGTATCTCGAAAGGCCCAATAAACCTCGGCGATAACTTCCCGCACTTGCCGAACCTGACCACTCCCCTCTTAAGCATCACCTTCAAGAATACGTGATCTCCAACCTCGAACTCCAAGGGTCGACGTCGTACGTCCGCATAGCTCTTCTACGAGGCTACGGCTAGGTGAGAGAAGGCTTATTGTCGTATCAATCTGCTTCTCGGAGGTGTCTCTAATCATATCAGGACCAGTGATGGAGCTCTCTCCACCTCGGTCCAAACATAACAGTGATCTGCATGGCCTCCCGTACAATGCCTCATGGTGCCATCGTATGCTAGCGATAAGCGTTGTTGTAAAGCGGGTCCACTAAAGGCAAGTGCTCTTCCTAACTACCCTGATGATCCAGGATGCATGCTTGTAGCATGTCCTCTAACACCTGTATAGCCCTCTCAAACTGACCATGCATGCGTGGTGGAGAAAATTTGTGCTCATCGTCGGTAGATGTGCCCATAGCCTTTTGGAAACTCTTCCAAAGTGCGGCGTATTAAACCTCGGGTCCACATCGGAACACTTATGGATCTTGGCACTCCATGTAATTTGGACTATCTCTTGAATATATAACCGACAAAATCTCTCCATTGTGAAGGTCGTCCATGTGGTGAAAATCTTGCGGAGCTTAGTGGTGATCCTTTATCACCATACGCATCATGTCCCTGCGTGTCGGGTGGCAAGTGGGTCTGAAATCCATCGTGACGTGCTCCTTCCACTCGGCCACCTCGGCGGTAGGAAGTAGCCTGGCGTCTTCTAGTGCTCGGCCTTAACTTTGTTGACGTGGAACGCGCCAAGTGCACAAAGTCCCTAATGTCTCTTCATCGCTCCACATTAGAAAGGCGAAGATCTGCTGGTACATCTTCGTGCCACTTGGATGCACGGTAAATCGAGAGCAATGAAACTCCCTGAGAATCTCCTCTCTCAAATCGGTCGAATGTGGAACCACTACCCATCCTCTATACCGAAGACTACCATCTGTGTGGATGGTCCAGCCCTCGTCACCCATACCTGATTGTACCTGGTCCCTGATGGACACTATCTCTGCGTCCTGCCACTGGGACTCGATCACTCTGTTCAACAAAGACGGTGTAGCCACTAAGCTCCCCAACGTACCACATTACTGCTCGATGTCTTTGTAACAAACTCTGTATCCACAATCTCAACCATCACCACTCTCGGGAAGCTATACTAGCCAATACTCCTAGTGACTTAGACTAAAGCGCATCGCCACCATTTGCCTTACTAGGATGGTAATGCAGTGAAGTCATAATCCTACAGGAACTCAGTCCATCCCTACGTTACTCGTATTGAGGTCTGTACGTGAAAATATACTTCGAACTTTTGTGAATTACGAGTACACCTCGAACTCCTCGCGCCATATAAGTAGTAGGCGCCAAATCTTCAAGAGAAGACTACGTAGCCAACTCCATGTCGTGTGTGGTGTAATTCTGCTCATGATTCTTCAATGGCTGGGAACCATGGCTACTACCCTCGAGGTATCAAAACACATCCCTAGTCGACCCTCGAGGCATCACAATACACCATTGTACCCCTGTCCCCTGTCCGGGACTATCAAGATAGGAGTTGAAGTAAGTCTCCTCTTCAACTCCTGGAATGCCTCCTCGCATCGGTCATCCCAATCAAACTTGACCTCCTTTCGGGTCAACCTCGTCATAGGTGCTGCTATTCGGGAGAAATCCTCAATGAATCTCTTATAGTACCCAGCCAATCCCAAGAAACTGCGTATCTCGAAGACTGACTTCGGCCTCTCCCAACTCATCACGGCCTCGACCTTCTCGGGGTCCCGCGGCACGCGATGACACCACGTGTCCCAAAATCTCCTCGATAAGCCAAAACTAACATGCGAACTTGGCGTACGGTGATGGTCTCTCGACAATTGTAACACAATCCTCAAGTGACCTCATGCTCCACTCGGCGGGGTAGATCGAGATGTCATCCACGAAGACTCACGATAAAGCGATCGAGATAGGGTTTGAATACCTATGCATGAGATCCATGAATGCGTGGCGCGTTAAGTCGATCGAAAAGGGCATCGCAGTAAACTCAAAGTGCCCACTTAACGCGTTCTAGCGTTGTCTTGGGATATCTATCTCACTGACCCTCTCTCGACTGATGGTAAACGGTGAGGAAGATTACATCTTGGAGTAGACTCGCTCATATCGAATTAATGATCAAACAAATCGTCAATCCTCGGTAATGGTCGCAGATTCTTGATCGTAACCACGTTCCTACTAAATGCGTAGTCAATGCATAGTCGAAGGGTCTTGTCACTTGCTAGCCATAAATAAAACCGGAGCGCCCACGTGGTGAAGTGCTTTGGTCTAATGAACCTTGTCGAGTAGCTCTTGTAGGCACGGACTGCGAGTTCGCAACTCAGCGGGTGCCATTCTATGCGAGTCATAGAGATGGGTTGAAGTGCGGGGTATGGCTTCGATCTGAAGTCCTGACCCTCTGTGGAGGTAGTCCGGTGGCTCATCACGGAAAAACATCCACATACTCATACACTACTCAGGTAGATCTAAGTCGTCTCTCCAGTCCTCTAGGGTAAGGCTCGCTAGCCAATCCGCTAACTATCCTTGACACGGACTGCATTACCTTTATGCGGGGTAAAATATCATGCTTGTCCCCTGAGGAAATACACGCTGAGTCTGGGTCATAGCGTGTAGGCGAGTAACCTCCTACATTTCTAATCGATAATGACCCTATAAGGCGTAGTAATCCATCCCGGGATGACATCGAACTCGACATGTCCATAATCCTCGGGGTCCACTTTGTGAGTAGAGTCCACAGAGATCTCCCGACTACGACTTCAGGCCATATCATTCCTATTCTCAGCCCCTGAAATCCCTAGGGAGAACTCACATACAAAGGCTCCTCGAGGTCTCAACCTCTAATGACTCTATCACAATACAATTGGGCGTAGCCCAAATCGATCCCTCGCTAATTTTTCATTTTTCATTTTTTTCATTTCCGGCTATTGGAAAATACCAAAAATATATATATATACTTACTTTCTCATTTTCTAGAACACTCAAAATAAATAAAAATTTATTTTATTCAATTTTCTTCAGTTTTACACCCTGTAAAACCTTAGAAAATTATTTTCTCCCAATAAACCAAATAAATTTATAAAATTTATTTTATTTAATTTTCTTTTTCCAATTTTACACACTGTAAAACTCCCAAAATTTTCTAACATGTGCACCTACTAAGCACACAAACCAAACACAACACATGATCACACATCATTCATGTTATGCATATTTTCACACAACAATTCATCAAATCACACAATCACACAATCACCTAAAACACATGCATGCAGTGTCCTAGTTTTGTCCCATGATTTCCTAAGTAATCTCATACCTAAACTTAACATAAAACCACACCAAGTGGTGATATTCTTATACCTCAATAACTCTGGCCTTGACCCAAATCCCTCAAGCCCTAGGTAATCGTATACCTAACTTATCAACACTAAGCTCTAGGTATTTATAAACCTAGGCTCTGATACCAAATTTGTAGGCCCCAAGCCGGGGGTCCGTTGACAACGATCGGCAGCGGAATACTCGTGAATGTCGGGTAACCAAGACTACTACTCGAAAATCGGGCGAGTCTCCTTTGTATGGGGCTCTACCCCAGAAGTACATAACTGTCCCAACTGACCACACGGGGTCCTTAGCATGGATAAAAGGAGTAAAAATGGCCCACTTAGGTACTGCATCAGCTCTCACGATAATCATATCGACCAAATATATATATATATATATTTACTATATATATATATATATATATATATATATATATATATATCATGGTTCAAGAGTTGATAATTCACTTTTATACAATATATATTAAAAGTTTAAAACATTCTAATACATGTATCCAACTAAAATCAAAGCCACAACCCGACTTTCTTCAAAATCGGTCTCTAAGAAGAGTCGTCTCCTCGAACGCCCCCTGTACCTAAAAATAATATCCCTCGACCCGGGGTAGGCTATCGCCTAGTAATTGGAATCACCTACAAGTGGAGTTCTTCTCAGCTAGGAAATACGTATACAATGCTCCAAAGTAAACACACATTCAAGCAAATTTGTGATCCTACTTGAATGTCTAAATGACCAACTCATGTCCCGAGTCCTCACCGACTCCCTCACACTTGCCTAAGCCATGTATGAGAAATATTATTTTCAAAACAAAGGTATTTGTTTTTAATTGTAGACAACCCTCCGATATAAGTAGTGGGCCAGAGCTCCCGATAATCTATTTAGTGGACAACCCTCAGTGTATATCAATTGGTAGACTCAGACGATTGATATCTTATATGGACTATCTCGGAATATTATAATGGACACACTCAGATAATTATTATTATTAGTCAACCCTCAGAAACAATTCTCTCCAATAAACCACCTCATCGCTCCCTCCCTATTGTTCTAGAATTCTTTGATATATGGAATGCATGATGCTAATTCGATACAATTTATATAACACATGCAAATATATATAACACGATATACATTTACATAATTTAATCACCTGAAACATGTTATGCAATTTCACGATCCATTACACGAAAATTAGGCTCCGCGGGCTAATTTACAACCCGCAGAAGCAATTCGATTTAAATTGCTCAACCAAACACATTTTCTCTACAAAATTTATTTCTTGCCAGACACTATTCCGTGAGCGGTAAAACCCTCGGGTTCTGCCCCATTCACGGCCACTATCCGGCATCGATTAAACATTGAGAGCGAAATGCATGGCCATTTCCGGTCTTATACACATCAAAGCATACTTTATAGCCGCAGGTGTACATTAGCAACCCCAAAGCGATTGAGTGGGCGCCTGAGGCCCCAATCGGAGTGAGCTCGAAGAATTTGCTTAATTCGGTCGAGTTTAGGCCAGATCAAGCATGTTTCATCAAGGCCTGAAACAACAGAATCATCGATCAAAACACTTGTCGAAAATAAGCCAAAGTAGGATAAATCCTTACCTCACGGAGTTTGTGAACTCAGCCCAAAGCGAGGCACGTGCGTGGCCTCAGCTGCGTAGAGCGACTTTCATGCTAGCGAAGATTTCGACGGTCGGATTAGTAAACCTAGAGAGAAACTCTGGCTCTCTGCTCTACAAGCGTAACTTTAAAAAGCTACTGCAAGATTTCATTTTTTCTTTTCACATTTTGGTCTTTGGTTTAAAGGTAGGAGACAACACTATTCAATATTTCGTCTTATTATCATTAAATCAATTTCAATAATGCCAATCATGTCCTTTCCCTTGGATTTTCGACGTTTAGCGTATATCTGGGTCGGTCCCATCGTTTACCTGCTACCGTGTAACATGTGTCACATGAGTACATGTTATATGTGGAAGGCTTTTGTCACATGAAAGTCGTTTTCTGACACCGATGCTCGATCGCGCCGGCGTGCAAATTCATTTGTCTCGAAATTCTACGAAATTCGACGTGGTAGCTTGATTTCACGAGACGATTCCAACGGTAAAATCTGTTTCGTCATCTGAGATCTAGAGAATAAATTTCGGATTTTTATCGAAATTACGATTTTGCCCTTATTGAGAAAATTGGAATTTTTTTGGGTCTTACACTAATTCTCCTTTACGAAAGGTCCTAGGCTTAACATATTTCTCCATCTATCAAGCGATTCGACGCTGGTACCTGAACCATTTGTATGGCTGCCCGTTCTCTTCTTTCCTCAAGCTCATCCAAAGCCTACGAGAGATCGAAACCATCTCCTGTGCGGAGGGGCCTAAGTCCGAACTCAACAGGCATCTGCGCCTCTACCCCCTATGCGAGGGCATATGGTGTCTCCCCGGTAGGTTGCTTCGGAGTAGTGCGGTAGGCCTAGAGTGCTATTTTCAATTCATCTACCCACTTTCCTTTTGCCGTCATAAATCGTTTTTTTAAGTACCTAAGCAATGTCTTGTTTGTGACCTCGGCTTGCCCATTAAATTGAGGGTATCGAGGCGTCAAATAAATATTCTTCATCCTTTATTCCATGCAAAAATGTTGGAATGCCTTGCTGATGAAATGTGGCCCGTTGTCCAAGACGATTATGTAAGACTTGGAAAAAACCTAGAAATTTGAATTTTTGCTAAGAAGGGCAAAATGGTAATTTTTTCGGAATTCTTTCTAGATATCGAATGACGAAACGGACTTCACCATTGGAATCGACTCACGAAATCCTAGTCGCAGTGAATTTGTTAAATTAAAGAAGACATTCGATTTTCACAAATTTGAAGGAGTTAATTGGACCCAGAAATGAGATTTTAGAAAAATCTAAATATAAATATTTAAAGAATTTCCATTTAAGATAGATGGAACTAAAATCAGGACGAAATAAATTGTTTCGGGGTGAGAACGGAACCAAAGAAACGTGACGTGAGCCACGTGTCCACACTATAAATAGCCTAAAATATCTAACATGCCAAAAAGATCTCATTTTGGTCTAAGAGAAAAACGTGATAGAGAGAGAGAGGAAAGAAAACCTTTCTCAGAGGCAATTTCACGGGTTTTGCCGATCGAAACTGGTAGTAGAGTTAAAGGCACTCACAAGCGAGAGCTACGCATGGGTACTGGAGTCACAAGATTTCTCCAAGGTCCAAGGTTCCGGTTTTCACGAAAATCGAGAAAAAGGCGATGTCCCGGGAAATCACACTAATTGAGATAGGGTTTTTATCCCACTCGGTTTAATTTCTGTCTAAGGGCATGTGTGTGTGTGTGTGTCAAAATGAAGAATGTTGTCTAGTTTTTTTTCCCTCGCCCCCATGACTGTGTTTTGGCCATAACTTGGTCATACCTCATCTGAATTGAGTGATTCTAATTTTTAAGTAAACTACACTTATAAGAGAACATATCTCCTTGAAATAGGTCTATCCAAATTCCGACCCCTTTAGACTCATAAATGCATTCAACGTGGAGATATGTTTAGGCAGTTTTCCTGTTCTATTTTGAGACCCTATGACTGTGTTTTGACCATAACTTGGTCATCACTCATCTTAATTGAATTATTCAAATTTATGGGTAAACTAGACTTATAGGAGAACATATTTCCTTGAAATAGGTCTATCCAAATTCCAACCCCTTTGGACTCAGAAATGCATTCAAATGAGAGCTATGTTCAGATAGTTTCTGGTTCTGTTTGAAAACTGAATAGTCTCAGTTGTTTAGAACATATCTTGAGTTTCGATGATCCGATTTGGGTGATTCCAGTTGGAGAAAAACCCTAAGAACCGTATTTTCAAATGAATACAAAGAACCAATGTCAAATTATGGATTAAAACCCCTAAAAGCGGGTATCACATACTGTTTCCAGTGTAAGCAGAGTAAACTGACCAGTTTTGAATGAAAAGGCCATAACTTCTTCGTCCGAACTTCGTTTCAAGTGTTCTTGGACTCTATGAAAACCCATTGAGTCAAGAACCTATCCATATGCCTATGGAGGGTAATTGGTATCCACAACTTTGCTGAAAGTTGGTGTTTGTACCAAGTGTGCAAGTGGGACACAAGGGTCCTTTCCTGTTTTATTGCCTCCAACTTCGGATGACCATATCTTTCACGCCCGAACTCCGTTTGGGGTGTTATTAGACTCTATGGAAAGCCCATTGAGTCAAGATGCTTTCCATGTGCCTGTGGAAGGCAGTGGGTGTCCACAACCTTGCTGAAAATATATGTTTTTCACCCAGTGTGCAAGTTATTTGGTTGTGTCAATGTGAATAGCCGGGTTTTGACATGACCATTGCATGACATGCTATAGGCTATTGTATTGGGTATGAATTGCCATGAGTTAGCCTAAGGAAGGCTATATGACTTTACTTGTTTAGTCATGTATTGATGAATGCTAATATGCATGATATTACGATATCTATAAAGATGGCATGAAATGTATGGAACTTATATGCTTGCGATATATGTTGCATGGTACTTGACATGAAGTACGATTGATTAGAATGTTCCATGTAGTGTGCATCATACATGTAACATGAGAACATGCAGTGGCATTAGCATTGGATATGCATAGGGACATCGCATTATGTTGGGTGTGTGTGCATGGGTGGGGTCATCCATCATCATTGTTGATGAATGGGTAGTAAGCTCGTACTTTGGACGACGTCCAATAAATGCTCACTGTTTAAAACATAAAAATAAATATAAATAATGTGTGTTGGGCGGAGCAAGAAGGGGATCGTTAACCCCCTTGGGTGAAAAGCCTGGAACATGGGTGTAAGAGACCCGTGGTGTGATCCGAAAAGTTCTGTATGGGTGTAAGAGACCCACGGCGTGAGCCGAAAAGTTCTGTTGCCCAAAGAAGACACACGATCATGTTTATCACATAGACTTCGGGTTGTGTGATAAGAGTCGGGATTGACTCAAGATTGGTTGCCCATTAGCACTTGCATTGGGTACTAGTGAGCCAGTGAGGGCTCGATACATGGGTCATTGGTAATACCAGTGATGATTTTCACACTTTCCATATGCATGTGTGAGGGAGTCGGTGAGTGACTCGGGATCTGGGCATGATGAAATTTCATGCATGACATATGACATTCATGTAGACATTTTACTTGGATGTGTGTTTGTTGTGCGACCATTGCATGTGTACTTAGATGGGGAGTAGCCCTTGTAGGAGTCATCCTCTACCGGGCTTTGCTCACCCCGTCGTGGGACCCCTTTTTAGGTACAGGTCCGATGCAGGCATCTGACCCGCATATGGGACCACATGCAGGATGAGAGCCAGATGCGACTTTGTTTTGTCCTGTTTTGTTTTTGTCTTGTATTATATTCGAGCAGAACCAAAACATGTATACCTTTTTGTTGTATAAAAAGACTGTTAAATGGACTATTGATTAAATAGTCTATCATATATTTTTGTATATTTGTGAATTAAATATGCAGGAATGGGTCTCAATATATGAGACAAATGAGTGTGATATCAGATTACCCGATATTCACAAGTTTCCGCAGGTTGACAGGTTGTCAACGGGACCCCCGAGATAGGGGCGTCACAGATTGAGTGCGGTACCCCAAATCTACACACGATGTTCCTCTGTACAAATTGGACGAGTTGTGTTGCCATGACCTATGCATAGGCTTCCACCTTCGCCCACTTGATGAAATAATCGGTGGCTACCAACATGAATTTTCGTTGGCCAGTAGCCAAAGGCAGAGGTCCTATAATGTCAACCCCCCACTTATAGAAAGGCCACTGAGTGGAGCGTTGTGGTTGGCACATGGATGACATTGTTGAACTTCTGACATACATCACATTTGCGTACGTATGCCTCTGATTCTTGCTTCATTGTTGGCTAATAGAAACCCTAAGTCATAATTCGGTGGCATAGCGAGAGCCCGTCAATGTGTGTGTCACAAATGCCCTGGTGGACTTGCTCTATGATTCACTCAGCTTCCCCTTGGGGTATACACCTCAAGTACGAGCTCGAGAATGACCGCTTGTATAGCATGTTGTTTATCAAGGAGTATCTCGTTACTCGGGCCTTTACTTTGACCGCCTCGGTTCTGCTCTCGGGTAATGTTCCACTCTTAAAGTAGTTCGAGATAGGGGTCATCCAAGATGGTTTGGCTAGGAGATCAGTTGTGAAAACCATTGTGCTTGAGATGGACGAACAGTCCATGACGTTCAACTCTACATTACACGGATACAAAGCGTTGGATGCCAAACTAGCGAGGGCGTCTGCCATTTGATTTTCTGATCAGGGAACTTGAGTCAACTCGAAGTGTTCAAATCCAACCATGGGGGGTCAAGCCAGCTGTAGATACTGCTTCATTCTCTCATTTTTAGCCTCGTATTCCCCCTACAACTGCAACGCCACTAATTGGGAGTTGTACAGGAGTTCTATGGTCGTGATTGAGATTTCCTTAGCCACTCTCAGCATGAGAAGGACCACTTCGTACTCAGCCTCATTGTTAGAAACTACAAAGGCGAGCTTGACCGCTTGTGGGATAGTTGAACCTTCTAGAGACCGCAAGACCATGCCGGCACCCTCGCCCTTTACCCGAGACGATCTATCACTTTCAAGGATCCATAACTCGTTCCTGTGCTCTTGGGACTACACTTTCGATTTTTCCATAATAAAGTTTATCAGCATCTATCCATAGACGGCGCCAATGGAAAGGTTTGTTTCTTTCCACAAATGATTTACACAATATTTTCTCCAAAATTCCCAAAAATCTTTTTCCTTTTCTTTCTCTACTCCTGGGGGTACATTAGTCCTCCTTATATATCCCTCGTGGGGAGGGGGGAAGGGTACATAGTGGATATTTATGATTTGGTCATTTATGAGGAGCCTTCATCTCCCTTACGTTACACATCCCTTTCTACATTGATTGCCACACATTAGCACTACCTCGCGGCTTGTCGGGTGGACCGTCACGCTCAAACACTTCATCTCCCATGCCCAGGTGATCTTCTTGCTTTCGCATGTCACAACCTCGTATCTCGGCAGGGTGGTTGGGGCTAAGCCATCGCCGTCCTTCCATTACGCTAGCTCGGGCTATTCTCCATCTGTCCAGTTCGGGTCGGTCATCCATATGGGTGTTAGAGATAATCACCTGCGGGGCACACGCACCATAACTTATCCCATTCCAATATTCTCATTAGAGAATAACCGTGATATTTCACATTAGATAAAATTAGAAGTTGTTAACATTTTGTATATGTATGTGCTAAGATTTGTTGAAATTTTTATGTGGACCTCATGTATATTATTACGTGATATTTATTAATGTTATGGGCTTAATAAATGTATAATGTGGTTAAAATCTTATTGGCCAATTTTAGATACGGGAAAATTTTCATCAATTGTATGCAAAAAAAATAAGAATGAATGGTCAAGGAAGAGAAACACAATTTTTCACCAAGATTATTTTGATCTCCTTAAAGAATCCCCAAAGGATTAAAGGTGTCTTTTATTTTTATATCGATATTATGAAAATCATATAGTTTTAAAGTTCGAGACTATTATGTAATAATTAA
The DNA here is from genome assembly GCA_016808115.1 of Tetrastigma voinierianum. NCBI lineage: Eukaryota > Viridiplantae > Streptophyta > Magnoliopsida > Vitales > Vitaceae > Tetrastigma > Tetrastigma voinierianum. The sequence goes on along the minus strand of JAEQBH010000477.1, from coordinate 481,393 downwards.
GGTTTATTGTTATATGGGAATCAGGGCTTATGTTGGATTTTAAACAAAAATTGATTAATGAGTTGTAATATGAGAAAAAAAATCCAACAAGATTCTCTTAATCATGCATATGCATTTTAAAGGCTAGAATTAATTAGTCCTACAACGAAGGGGATGGATCGTTAACATAAATGACCTTTTACTAAACGAGATTTTACCATGTTGAACACTTCAGCTTGTGGGGTTCGAACCCCATAATATGAACTATGCTTTTCAACGATGCTATGATTGTGGGGTTACAAAAGATGGAAGTTCAAGCATTAAATAAAAAAATATCACCTTCTAAGGATATGGTAGCTTCCAAACAAGAAGACCTAAAACCTGAGATTGATATAAACATAGGCAAAAAGGGCTAAGTTTGGGATTCAGAGAGGCAATAAGAATTATCAAGGGTATGTTTGTTTTCTGTTTTTGAAAACTATTCTTGAAAATGATTTTTGAAAACACGGAGAAAACCGTTTTGGGGTTTTCTGAAAATTGTTCTTATTCTCTAAACTTAGTATTTTTTATCTTCTTTATGTTTTTCAGAACAAAAAAAAAAAAGAACCAAACATGTTTTTTGTATTTTTTGTCTTCTTGTTTTTTAAAACAAAACACCAATTTCAAAAACCGTAAACAAACAAGCCCCTAGTAACTCAAATAGAAATTATTGTGGCAAAGCAACTAGAGACACAAATATAATCATTTTAGGCATGCTTGATACCAAACCAAGAGAGAATAGGACTTCCCTTGTGGTGAAATTGGTGATGACATAGTACAACCTATTTATATTTTCCTCTTATTTTTTTCTTTCCTCTACTATTCCTCTCTGTTTTCTTCCTTTGCTCTATTTTTTCTTTCCTGTACTATTCCTCTCAGATTTCTTCCTTTGGCATTTTGCCTCAAATTTTCTTGGAACCACACATAGTCTTAGAGATCCCTTCTTAAGAACAGGAGTAATCGAATCGAGTCGATACAGAACCAAACTCGAGCTTGACTTGATTAAAAAACTCGAACTCGATCAAGCTTTTTTTCATATGTTCGAAACTCGACTAAAAAAATAGTTGTGCTACTCGAACTCGACTCAATTAAACTCGAATAAATTTTAACTTCATAAGAGATCCAGGGTTTTTAAGGTTATTTATATAGTGAGGATATAAACATTATTTAATAAATAATAAAATGGTAAAGCTCGATTAAGCTTCCGAGCAGGTTTTGTTAGGTATTGTGATACTCGAAATCGGTTCAACAAGCTACTCGAGCTCGACTCTATTAACTTTGAATTGAATTCGAGTATTCTACGAGTCGAACTGGAATAGCTCACTAGTAACTTACGAGTAGCTTGACTCCTTTACACCCCTACTTAAGGATATGGTGCTTCCGATCAACCAAGGGCTAAATCCCATTTACTCAATCTAGCATTGAAAGAGAGAAGAACAAAAGAAACAAGTATGGTATAACATCGCATAAAACAGAAACCGGAATCATGCATATGCATACAATGGAGTGCTAGGGCTTTCACAAAATAGAATCAATTCAGGAGAAAAACATCAACCCTAAATAAATATGACACCAACAAATGATAGTAAACTCATTTCCTACTATGGTAAATCAAAGATACAAAAGCAATTCTCCATTACAGGAAATTTAATATCACTAACTGATATGTTAAATACATATAAATAGATATATGGGCCATAGGAATCTATTTGAACAACCACAAACAACAGATAATTACATTTTAGAAGATGGCTCTGTTCATTACTATACCTCATTGCCCAGAGGTTTTCAATATTTCGAATCTTCTTCTCGAGCAACGATAAGTTCATCCATGTTATTTTCACCAGTGTCTGAGGTTGCCATAATGTCATCATCGACTGTGAAATTGTATCGCTCCCCAATAGCTCTTAGAAATTGGAACAGTTCAAACATGGAAGGTCTCTCTTTGTGTTCTGGCAATACACAATTACATGCAACTTTAAGGAATTGGAAAACCTCACTATCAAAACCCTTCCCAACCAGAGATTCATCAATGGCGTCATGGAGTTTATTCTCGCTTGACAGCTGAGTTATCCATTCCACTAGATTTCCCCTAAAATCTTCAGGGGCTCTAGATACATGGATAGGCCTCTCACCGGTCACCAACTCAAGAAGTACTGTTCCAAAACTGTAAACATCACCCTTTGGAGTGGCCACAAGAGTTCTAGCATACTCTGGAGCAACATAACCCAAATCTCCAAATTCTCCATTTACAAAGGTGCTCAAGTGTGTATCAATCGGGTTCATGAGTCTAGCAAGTCCGAAATCAGATATTTTGGGCTCAAAATCTGCATCCAGTAAAATGCATTTGGAGCTTATATTCCGATGAAGGATACGGGGATTGCAGCTATGATGGAGCCATGCAAATCCTCTAGCAGCTCCTATCGCAATTTTAAGCCTCAAAGGCCACTCCAATGTTCTTTCAACGCCTTCAGGAGGGTGTAGCTGATCATGAAGGTAACCATTAGGCATGTTCCTGTAAACCAAAAGCCGCTCCCTCTTTGCCACGCAGAAACCTAGAAGGGGAACCAAGTTACGATGTTTCACACTCCCTAGAGTAGCCATTTCAGACATAAACTCCTTCTCAGAGTGTTGAGAATCTTGCAGCCTCTTAACCATAAGTGAAGTGCCATCTTCAAGCACTGCCTTGTACATGGTTCCCGTTCTTCCTGATCCAATGATGTTGTCTTTGCTGAAGCTGTTGGTAGCTTTCATGAGATCGCTTAGCCTCATTTTGGAAACTGACTTCTCAAACATGGAAACCTGAAAAATTACAACCCCTGCTATAAATTAAAGATAAAAGCAATGTAGTATAAAGATTTAACTGAATGAAAAAGAGAAAGCGGGAATCAGAAAAATTTTAAAATTGAAATAAAAGAGAGGAGGAAAAGAAAAATAAAATTGCCAACCATCTTAATGTTCTCCCATTATAAAAATTAACAGTTTTAGGATCCTAACAGAGATGCACAAGTCAGCTTACCTTGATGGCTTTGGTTCCCTTTATACTCCTTGCCCATTTATTTCCTTGAGGGTCTTCTTCCTTCTTCCTCTTCATGGATACATTGCGGAAATAGAAGGACAAACCAAGACCCGCTACTAATGCAGAAACAGTCACTGCACCAATAGCTGCTCCAGCAATTATTCCAGCGTGCACTTTCTTATTAGGCCCCTGACATGGATTTGAAGCATACCCACATAGGCCTATATTATTTGCATAATTGTCTGCTGAAAAGTTAACATGGGCAAATTGAGGGACTGGCCCTGACAATTGATTGTTGGCCACGCTAAATGATTTCATCCGACTGAGCAGGCCAAGCGTCAGAGGAATTTGGCCGGATAACCTGTTGTTGTCAAGCTTAAGCACATTCAGATAGGTACAATTAGAGAGACTTGAGGGTATAGATCCAGAGAAATTGTTAGATGACAGATCTAGCGAAGTCATGTACTTCAAAATTTCATTTATATCATCAGGAAGAGTTCCATAAAGATCATTATTGGAAAGATCCAAGCCTGTCAGGCTCGAGCAATTCCTTATCGCTCGTGGGAACACGCCCTTTAGTCCCATATCTGCAAGCTTGATATTCAAGACCCTGTTCTCATCAGGGTGCCAACATTCAATCCCAGTAAACCTACAGATGAACCCTTCTGTATTGTTGTTAAAATCCCATGACGAGTTCAAGTAACGAAAAGGGTCTACCAATGATGCTTTTATGGCCTTCAAGCAATGAAGATCACTATCAGTGGCATAGCTCAAACTGCTACTCCATAACAAACAGAGCATGATGGCTACAAAAACATTAAGACTTCTGCAACCCATGGCCATTTTCATGAACAAACCCATCCAAAATAACAGGAAAACTAGAGATTAAACATCAACCAGACCAGCAACACCACACCTGAAATAGATTAAAGGTTCAATTCAAACTCAATTTCAGATCATAACAGAAAAAAACAATCCCAAGTCAGCAATTTTCCTACATAAAGAGACAATAAAGTCACAAAAACAAAGCCGAAAGAGCAATAATTTGGCTTATGAACCTAAAAATCCACACTAACAAAGACACTAACAGAATCATAGAGAGAATCCCAAAAGCTTGAAAGACCTAATTGAGCTAATTCAGTCATCAATTAACACAGATATGTGAAATTCAAGTCTTACCTGATTGTCAAGAGCCCAAACTGAGAAACACAGAGGAACCCACGAGAGGGTTCTTGAATCCAGTGAAGAACATCTGCGGTTTCGCGGAAATTTGAAGAAGACGACCAAGGGAAGACCCGTAAGGGAACGGAAAAAGCAAGACCAGGTCTGAATGGACCCAGATGAAAGTTTAAAAATAGAAATTGGGTAAAACAATTAGGAGATACAGGATAGGAGAAGGAGAAATGAATTAGGATTGCAGAAGCTGGGATTCTCGGAATTCATTGGTGGAGATAAAGAGCAGAGCGTAACGGGTCAAACAAGGCATGCCCATTTTTTCCAAAGGGAGAGAAAGACAGTCAGGAAGACTTGAAAGAGCAGAGAGAGAGAGAGAGAGAAAGAGACTTTGTGTGAGTGCTTGACTTGGTACCATTGTGGGAGGCCGTAAATGCTCTCTCATTTTCTGTTTCGTCAGTCAAATTTGACTCCTCTTTCACACAGCACTCTCAGCTCGCCTCCTGTAATTCCACATTTTTTTCCCAACCATCTCTCAAAATCAACAAGCATCCAAAAAAATATTTAATGCGTTTTCACTTCATTGATCATACTGTGCTGGCAATTCAAGGCAAGCCCTCTACTTCATGCTACATCAATGTTATAACAAAATCTAGGGAAAAATGTTTCAAAAAAAAAAAAGTTACTTTTCTAATATAAAAAATGATTTAAGGTTTTTTTTTATTTCTTTTCACTTTACATCATATGATTGTAGTTAGAGATAAAAACGAGTCCATGGCGTCGAGCTTGAAATTCGGCTCGATTAAAGCTCGAAGTTGGGCTGATCAGAATTCGATCGGCTTTTGCGGATCTCCAAAACTCTGCTGAAAAATGAATTGAGGCTACTGGCTATTTCAGCCAAGGCTTCGAATTAATTAAAAAATTAATAAATAATTATATTCGAACAAGACTCAAATTGAGTTCAACTCGATTAACTCTAAATCGAATTCAAGTATTCTATGAGTCAAGTTTGAGTAGCTTGACTCATTTACACCCCTAGTTGTAATACTCTATTCTTAGATTTAAATGTGGGATCTCCCATAAATCTATCTCACCCATTTTGCCCATGAGTTGGGCCTGAAGGGTGAAAATCGAATTACGACACTAAAATACCTGAAATTTTACCCATTGAACTATAACTCAAATTTAATTTAAAAAACGTAAGTTATATATATATATATATATATATATATATATATATATATATATATATATATATATATATATATATATATATATATATATATATATACACTTATTATTAAAAATATGTATCAAACTCCTTTTTCGTAAAGAATATTGTATAGGATAATTCCTAACTGTTATATTATTATAATATTATGTTTCCTTATAGAATAATAAAAATTGTTATGAATATTCCTATAAATATTTTAGGTCATGAGGAGAAAAAGTTATAAGGGAGATATTGGCTTGTTAAGGCTACACAACATGTCTAGAGATATAAGAGTTTTAGGGATTGGGAGTATTGAGAGGTGTTTTCTTGGTATTATGGGCATCTTAGGGTTTTGTGATTTTGTGATTTTTTCTAATCGTCGCAATACTTTGATATTCCAATCTTGTACTATGTTTTCAGAGTAGTGAAAATTCTCTCTAATCCATGGATGTAGGTATGATTAGCCAAACCACGTTAAAACCCTCATGCACCTTTATGTTTATTTATTTATCTGTGTTCTTGAATTGATATTTTCGTGCATCAAAGCTTCCGTTTTTATAGCAAACCGATATCAAAGTTTCAAGATTAAAAGATATTTGGAAGAACAAAATATTACAAAGCACACAAGATGAAGATAAAATGAATTTTATTTTAAGGTGGAGTTACTCTCTCATCAAGATTTGTTGGATGATTGACTCGATTGAATTTGATCAAAAGTGGAGATTTGTTAAAATATGTCTTAAATTCCTAATTAGTATTTATTCTTTTTCTTTTCTTTTTTGTAAAGAATATTGTATAGGATAATTCATGGTTGTTATATTATTGTAATATTATGTTTCTTTATAAAATAAAGAAAGTTGTTAAGAATATCCCTATAAATATTCTAAGCCATGAGGGAAAAAGTTATGAGAGAGAAGTGAGCTTGGTAAAGGCTACACGACGTGTGTAGAGATGTAATGGTTTTAAAGATTGGGAGTATAAGTATTTCTAACTTCAAATTTTCTTGATTCCCATCCAGATAAGAAGTTTCATAAACTAAGCTATTTTCATAGCATGTCTCTTTAAAGTGGAATCCATCCTTTGTTTTTTCCTTTCCATTTACCCCGATCTCTTCCGTTTCATCGATTTTATCTAGATCCTCATTTTCTTTATAATAAGGGAAGGAAAATCTTCCAAATTTTGTTAGGAATATCTCTATAAATATTCTAAGCCGTGAGGAAAAAATTTATGAGAGAGAAATGGGCTTGTAAAGGCTACAGAGCTTATGTAGATATGTAAGGGTTTTAAGGATTGGGAGTTTTGTGAGGTATTTTTTTGGTATTATGGGCATCATAGGGTTTTGTGAGGTATTTTCTCGGTATTGTGGGCATTATAGGGTTTTGTGATTTTGTGATTTTTCCTAGTCGTCACAATTCTCTAATACTTCAATCTTGTAAGCAATACTCTAATACTTCAATCTTGTACTTCGTTTTTAGAATAGTGAAAGATTTGATCTCATCCACGGATGTAAGCATGATTAGCCAAACCACGTTAAAATCCTTGTGCACCTTTATGTTGATTTCTTTCTTGTAAAACCCAGGAAAAAATTAATTTTTCTCAAAAATAGCAAAAAATAATAAAATTGCTAGAATGGTTCAGGGAAGCCAGGAAAATTCTCTAGATCTTGTGAAACGGAATTCACCGTTGGATTCGACTTGCGAATTCTAGTTACTCAGAAAGATTTCGTCGAATTCCAAGACAGTCGGATTTTTTGTGATTTCTTTGGGTAGACAATTATTCAGTGACTCGGGGACGAGATTTTCACGAGAATCTCGGGAGTTAAGAAGTAACTCAAGTTAAGTTCTTTTAAAATAAATTGAAGTTGAACCGAGACGAAAATAAATGGTTTCAAGAGTAGGAGCCGGATCAGCGAGGATCATGCGACACGTATTAGCGTCATAAAAATTTTACATTTTATAAGACAGAAATTCCAATTTACGCAGAAAAAGAAGGCAAAGCCCGTATTTGATTTACAAAATTATAATTTCGGTTAAAAATCGAAATTTATTCTCTGAATCTCGAATGGCAGAAAGCAGTTTCATCGTTGAATCGTCGCGAAATCTAGTTATACATTCAATTTCGTAAATTAGGGCGGTCAATTTACCGCGTTTTTGACGTTCTGCGTTTAGGTCTTAGTAAAACAAATTTGATACAGCAGTCACATATAACAAGTATATGTACCGCAGTGGTATGGTAAATGATGAAAATGAGCGGCGAATAGTGTAGAATGTCAAAAACTAGGAAGGAAGGGACGTATTGGCAATTAATTAAATTATTAAGTTGGATAATAAGACAAAAAGCTACGATTTGTCTCACCTTATGAGTGAAGCCAAAAGCATTAGTGTGCGGGAAGACGGGCGGTAGCTTTGGAAGTTATGTTTTAAGAGAAAGCATCATGCCTGCAGAATATCGGCAAATCCGACGTCGGTGATCTTCGGGACAAGAAGGAAAGTTGTTCCTGCAGCGGGAGCGCACCGATGTAGTGCTTGGTTGTGAGTTTTTGATGACTCCGAGAGGGTAGGGGTTTACTCCACTCTTTTAGGTTTCTGACTTTATATTTAAGTGTTTTTGATGTTCCCGGTTGGGCGAAGGCGCCAGATGGCGTTTGGTCGGATCAACAGGGCGGAATTATTCATTATTAAAGCAATTTTAAACTTGATGGCGTGAGGGGCTGTTACGGGCTGTTTTTGGTGGCTAATTTGTGTATTTTTGTATTAAATCATGTATTAGTTTTGATGAGGTCGGGAATGGCCGTGAAATGAGGGTTCTAAGTGAGCCGGAGTGAATTAACGATTTTAGGGAATAATAGCAGGGTTTCACTATTCCGAAACAGTGTTCTCAAAATATATATTTTTGTGAAATAATGTGTTTAGTTTGAGTAATTCAAAATCCGATTGCTAGTGTTTGATCATTGTAGCCCATGTGAGTTAACTTTGATGTGATGAAATGCATAATTACACTTAACATATGATTGTGTGATTGAATTTTATGTGAATATGCGTGTTTATATATTTACACATATGACATAAATTGTAATGAAATTGGCATCATGCATTCCATATGCCTTTGGGAGCACCTAGGATGATGAGAGTGAGTGCATGAGGGTGAGTCTAAAATGGTTCGGAGGGTTATCCACAAATGTTAGTGTCGGTAGTCAAACTAAAATATCAATGGTGAGCTGACGATTGATATACATCGGAGGTGATCCACAAATAATATCAATCGTCGAGCGGATGTGTCTCACCCTTGGAGGATTGTCCAGTAACAAATAAATATAAAAATTCTCATACGAAACCAAAACGAAGTGTGAGGAGTCGATGAGGACTCGGGTATGAGTTGATCAGTTAGACATTGAGTAGGATCATGCATTTTGCTTAAATGAGTGTTTATTTGGAGCATTACCACTGCACTTGGGTGGAGAGTAGCCCACTTAGGGTGATTCCACTCACGAGCATTAGCTCACCTATCGAGGATACTATTTCTGAGTCTGAGGGAGGCGTGCGAGGAGATGGCTCGTCCTAAGTAGGGTTTGAAGAAAATTAGGATTTGTGGCTTTGATGATTTTAATACATGTATTAGAATTCTCTAATTTTAATATGTGTTGTATAAGAGTAAAACATTTGAACTCTTAGAACTGTGGATATAGTTGGATTTATAGTTGGTATGTTTTATGGGTATTGTTTATGGAGCTTAGGCGGGCTACTCATGTTGTCATGATATTGATGTTTGGGACCGGGTAATGCCTCTGGGTTTTTGTATTTAGGGTAGAGCTCCCACATTACAAAGGAGACTGCCCCAGATTTCTATGAAAAATGCGGATTGCAGAGCATTCCTGATCAGCGGGTTGACGGGTAGTCAACGGACCGTCGGGTTTTAAGCGTCGCGACTTGGTATCGAGCAGGTATCTGAATACGGGAGCTGGGTTTGGTATCATCACCACGGATTTGGTTTGATGTAGAGTATGAGTATATGGTGCTGGGCGGGGGCTTGGGCTTAGGCCATAGTGGTGTAAGAACATCTTGCTAGGTGTGGTTTTGATGGATTAGTGTAAGTTACTGGGAAATCACGGGACAAAAACTAGGACAGCGCATGCATGTGTTTAGGTGATTGTTTGATAAATGATGTGTGAACATGTGAATGTTTGATGAATGGTGTGTATAACATATGGGTGTGTGTTGAGATTGTTTATGTGCTTAGTGAATTAGCATATAAATAAATGAAGTGTTAGAAAATTTTGAGAGTTCGATTAGTAATATTGGAACAAAGAAAGAAAATAAAAATAAATTTTAATAAACAAATTTATTTGAGTTGTTGAATAATGAAATCAAATTTTAATAAATTTGAGGTTGAACACTAGGGTTAGTGTTATATAAGGAGGCTTTGAAATTACGGACCATTTTCGAAATTAAAGTGAAAAAATAAATAAATAAAATAAATTTTTAAGAAGTTTATTTGGTTTTATTGAAAAGAAAAAAAAAAAGAAATATAAAAGGTGGGAAAATTTCTTTTAGTGTAAAACTGGAAAAAGAAAATAAAGAAAATAAATTTTAAAAATTTATTTGGTTATAAGATGAATAAATTAATTATCTAAGGTTTTACAAGTTGTAAAGTGAAGAAAATGGAGTAAAATAAATTTTTATAAATTTATTTCGATATTATGGAAAATGAAAAAAATGAGTGTATGAAATTTTTTTATTCTTTCGATGCATTGGAAGAAATAGAAAAAAATGTGTATACTTATGTTTTGGGAATTATTTTCCAATAGCATGTGTGAGAAAAAAATGTATATATGTATTTTTGGGTGATTTCCAGTGACTTAAGAAAAATCAATAATAAAAAAAATATGCTCAAAAAGTGCAGCGAAGCAGTTTGGAGCTCTTTACGCCCCAGTGTATTGTGTTTTTTTTTGTATTGCAACCTTGCAGTGTATTGCAAGAGAGGATTAGAAAAAAAATTGTATTGCAATTGTATTGCAGAGAGTGTAAGTGGCTTGGGATTGTATTGCAATAGGAAAATTATGTACAACCTTAGGAGTGTAGTTAACTTAGTTTTTGTATTGCAAAGAGAGAAGGCTTGTAGGGTTAAATTGTATTACAATAAAAGAAACTTGGTGGTATGGATTGTATTGCAATATAGTCTTACTAATAAGGAAGTGTATTGCAATAGAAGGAGCTTAAGAAATTTGGAAAATTAACATTCTTGTCTGAGGAATTGTATTGCAATAAGGAGCTTAAGTAAACTAAGAATTGTATTGCAAAGAGAATGAGAGTGTATTACAAGGGAAATGAAATTGTGCAAGGGAAGGTGTATTATTACAATACAACTGTAGCTTTGGAAATTCTTCTTGGAAGTGTATTGCAATAAACAAATTGTATTGCAACAGGGAGCGATGCGGTAGTGAACTGATGCTATGAAACGATAAAAAATTTTGAGAAAAAAAATTTTTTGAAGGAAAAAATAAAATAAAATCAAACAAAATTAGGACAAAATTTTGAAAAAAAAATGAAATTTTAAAAAAATAAAATTTTGTTGATAAAATGTTTTTAATGCATAATTGATTGCTTGCTTGCATTACACATAATGAAGGACAATGTCATACCTTTGAGTTATGTGTATGAATAGTGTATCGAGTTTGTGTTTACATAGAATCACGCATTGTATTTAACCTGTTTGAATTTGTGATTGCGCAGTTGTTCACGTAGGAAACTATATACGTAGTGCTTAATGTGTATAGAGGAAAAGGGTGAATCTTGAGGTTAGTAACTATGACCTTAGGGTTGGATAAAGAATAGACAAGAAGCTTAAATTTAGTGAAATAAATGAAGTGAGTGGTTGGAATTTAGCGCCGCACTTAGAAGCGAAGCGAGGTCGTTCATGGTTGTCGAGTCTATTAGTAATTAGCATGTGCATTGCTAGTTAGGCGAAATGAAAATTAAATGATTCTTGTTGCCATTGAAACTCCCGTGGGCTGGTCGAGGCCCAGAGGGCGTGAGGGCGTCCATAAGTGCCCAGTCGAGACACCGCAATATTTTGTCAGCGGGCCTTTCTTGAGGTTGTGGTATTGCGGCGGTGCTGTATGTCGCCTGAAATTTGGTATAGCGAGAGGGTGAGTGAGGGGAGGTCCTAATAACCTCGGAGGTTTGGGGCGCATGCGTCCTCCGAGCATTCCACGGGGAGGAGATCCGATGGTGGCAGACCATTGATTCATATAGATCGAGAAGGTGTTAGAGACTATGGAGATTACCTCTGATACTACCAAGATTAGACTAGCTGCGTTCCAGCTAGAGAGTGAGGCCCAAGTCTAGTGGAAATGGGCAAGGACCTCTTGAGACCTTAGAGGAGCCTTTGTATGTGAGTTCTCCTAAGAGTTAGGGTGAGAGTCTGGATGATATGGGGTTGGGTTGGAAGTCTCGGGGACTCTACTCAGTGGACTTGAGGATCATGGACATATAAAGTTCGATGTCATCCTAAGTGGATTAGTTTGGCAACCTGAGAGTGGGTTATCGATTGGCGTGGCGTAGGAGGATTTACCGCTGCGCGGATGAAGGTACTCATGTGTGAGTATACTTTGGAATAGCATGACGATTTTGCCTGGAATGGTATATGAGTCCAAGTGTCAAGGACGGTTAAGCCGGGTTAGCTAGCGAGCCTGGAGGGACGGAGAGACCATGCAGATCTACCTGCAGTAATTTGCGGTATGTGGATGTTTTTCCGGATAGGCTACGGACTACCTCCTGGAGAGATTCGTAGACCCCGATTGTCGGTTACACCACGATGCTTCCACCCATCTCTATGACTCCGCGCAGGATAGCAATTAGTGCGAGAGACACCACTTTTTGCTTGCACTTTTTTGCCCGCCCCTTTTACATGCCTGGGTCAGATTCTGGAGCTATTGGACAAGGGATTCATTGGTGAGCACTTCACCATGGGAGCACTCCGGTTCTATTTGCGAGAAGAAGAAGGACAAGAGACCCTTGGCGTGCATTGATTCTGCAAACGAGTTGAGCGAGGGTTACAATCAAGAATCGGTACCCATTACTTGGGGATTGATGATTTGTTTGTCGATTGAGAGGAGCGCGAGTACACGAGATGAACCTTCGCTGCCCCGGTTACCATCGAATTTGAGGGTTAGGAGATAGGGTCTCCCTAAGGCAGTTTGGGGCGTTATGGGCACTTTGAGTTCACGGTGATGCCCTTGATTGATGAATGCGCGGTATGTTCATGGATCTCATGCATAGGGTATTCGACCTATCTTCTAGATCGATTCGTCGTGGTCGTCGTTGATGACATCTTGATCTCGGTTAAGTGGGAGCATAGGTATCACTTGAGGATCGTTTACGATTGAGACCTTCCATCGATTTAATGCGCTGAGTTAGGTGGTCGGTTGAAAACTGCGGGGTGAGATTTTTGGGACACGTGGTGTGTCTGACCGGGCGTGTCGGTGTTGACGGAAGGAGGTTAGCGGGCGTGATGGGTTGGGAGATTGAATGTCAATCTTCGAGATCTGGTTTCTTGGGATTGGTTGGGCAATACAGGGGTCGAATGGGGTGAAGTTGTCCATTCGTGGGGTAGGATCCTCCCCACGACTTCGCCTACGGGACATGGACTCCATGGTTTGGAGCCCCAGACCATAGAGAGATCCCGGGGATGCTCGGAGCACTCGGGATGCGGGTATTGGTAGCAGAGGAGGATCAACCTTCTTCTAGTTCGGGAAGAGCGAAGACCGCTACGAGGATTTCAAGACGGGGGCGAGGATTGGGCATGTGAGGCGGGATTACCCCAGCGACGGGGATCCCGGGACTGGGACGGCTCGGTTCCGGTTAATTTGGCAGAACATGAAATTATCTGGTTCATTCCTCCACCCTAGTAAAGGTCGGAGGAACGATTCGGTTGGGGTGCTATCTGGCTTCACTGCGTGACCGCAAGAATAAGCAGGGCGAGTGCGAGGTGGAAGTCAGACATATCAATTGCGCGTAGCGTAGTGGACCTTAGGGTGGTAGACTATTGGTTGTTGATGTCGACGACATGGATGAGTTAATGACCATGGGTTGTTAGTAGTGAGACTATGGCCAGGGTTTGTCATGCGAAGCGACCTTAGTTGAAAACCCAGGGTTAAGGCCTTTGAAGCGAGAATAGATGTTCTTCCCTAGGATGTAGGGTGAGTTGGCGATAGTGGGATTATAGTGAAGTCTTTGAGATTCTGCTCATGGTGGACCCGGGGATTGGGTGTCACAGTATGGCATTATGGCGTTCGTGTGCACAGTACAGTCATTCACCACTCTTGGTGAGTGTGGGTTGAGTTTGTCTTTAGGACTACGTCCAATGAAGACTCATAGCTCGATTCAGGAAATGAAGAGTTATGTTAATCGAGATGAAAACACACGGTCAGGTTATCACGTAGACTTAGAGTTGAGTGATGAGTGGGAGTATTTCGAGATTTGGATGATACCCCTTGGCAGTGCACATTGGTGTTATTTAGGCCGGCGTGAGACTCGGTATATGAATGTCATTCATGACATGGATAGGTTGGCAGTCCATTGGATTATCAATGATTGTGACTACGGAAATTTGACGTTTACACACAGTAAGGGTTGTGTAGGGTTACACGTTGTGCGGATTATATACGGTGTTAGAGGACATATTTGCGAGCATGTGTCTGAGGTCATAAAGTAGAGAGCAATTGCCCTTATTTGGATCACTTCTAGCGGTAGTTATCGGTAAGAGTATATAAATGGCACCATATGGGGCATTGGGGCCACGTGGAGTCACGTTATGTTGGACCGAGGGTGGAAGAGGCTCCATCACTTCGGTCTGATCGGTCAGAGACACCTCAGAAGGTGAGGAAAGCAATCTGACGGCGTCTTCTCACTGACTCCGGAAAGCGAGACATAAAGGCTATCACGGATGTCACGACATCGACCGCCCAGGAGTTCGAGGTTAGGGATCACGTTTTCTTGAAAGTCATGCCTAAGAGAGGAGTGATCAAGTTCGGCAAGCGTGAGAAGTTATAGCCGAGATTCATTGGGCCTTTCGAGATACTTGAGAGGATAGGCACTGTTGTGTACCGTTTGGCTTTACCGCCCAGCATGTCAGGTGTCCACGAGGTGTTTCACGTCTCGATGCTCTGGAAGTATACTCCGGATCCAGCTCATGTGGTGGATTAGGGACGAGATAGAGGTTGACAGTGAGACAGCCGGAGGGGCCGGGTGTGCATTTTAGATAAGCCGTGATCCCGAGGTTTGCCTGCTTGCAAAGGCCGTGAGGCGAGTGAGGGGTGCTCGGCTATAGGTGGAGGAGACAGCGTGGGAGGCGGGACAGTTACGATGCGGGCCACTGTCACCTTTGTTTAGGGATGAAGATGCGTGGTTTTAGTCGTTTAAGATTTAAATATTTGTTTTACATGCACATGGTAGAGTGTGCGTTGCATATGCATGTGAGTGATTGTGTTGTCGAGAATTTGGAATGAAATTCCTTTAGAGAGGGAGAATGGGCTTTGAAATTCCAATTTACACGGAAAGGGCCATCATGTAATTTCGGTTACAAAATTATAATTTCGGTTAAAAATCAGGGAATTTATTCTGGATCTCGGATAGCAAGCAGTTCCGCAGTTTGGAATGCGTCTAAGTGAAATCCTAGTTAGCGACCAATTTCGTCGAGATTGAGGCGTTCGAATTTACACATTTTGAGGGCATCGTGTTTGAGATTAAGTAAAGCGAGCCCCCAAATCTGACGAAAGTCACATGCAACAAGTACTCATGTGCCGCCAAGAATGGTATGAGTGAAATAATGAAAATAGGCAGTAGAAGTGTAGTCTTAGAATCAAGCGGGAAAGGAAGGGTAGTGGGAATTAATTAAATTATTAAGTTGGATGGCAAGACAAAAAGCTGGTTGTCTCCTACCTTGCTGAGTGAAGCCAGCGTGAAGTGTGCGGGAAGACGGGGCGAGTAGCTTTGGAGATTATGTTTTAGAGAGAACATCATGCCTCTCTCTAGAATCTCGTAATCCCGGCCAGTCGGTCTTAGGGACAAGAAGGAAAAGGCATTTCTCTGCGGACGCTCTCAGCGTCGTCACCGGATTTGTGAGTTTTTGAAGAAAAACTCCGAGGGGTAGGGTTTCTCCCTACTTGGGTTTTACACACTTTATTTAAAGGGTGTTTTTCAGTATTCGGTTAGCTTGAGGCCTTGAATGGCCAGTTTGATCGGTCCAGAAAACTTGGGACCCGGTGTTCAAATTTATTAAAACCATTTTTGCTTGAGTGGCCGTGAGAGGCATTCTGAGCTTTTTGGTGGCTAATTTGTGCATTTTTGTATTAAATTATGTATTGGTTTGGATGAGGTGGGGAATGGCCGTGAAATGCGGGTTCACAAAGTGAACCAATGAATTGTGATTTTTCGGGAATAGTAACCAAGGGTTTCACTATTCCCGAAACAGTGTTCTCAAAATATATATTTTTGTGAAATAATGTGTTTGGTTGAGTAATTCAAATCGAATTGCTCGTGTTTGATCATTAGCCCATGTGAGCTAACTTTGATGTGATGAAATGCGTAATTACATAACATGATTGTGTGATTGAATTTTATGTGAATATATGCATGTTAATATATTTACATGTGACATCATTATCAATGGAGATTGGCATCATGCATTCCATATACACTTTAGGAGCACCCTATAGGATTTATTAGGGTGAGTGCATGAGGTGATCCTAGAAAAGGGGAATGGATTCGGAGGGTTGTCTAAAATGTTAATTATCGGAGGGTGAGTCAAACTAAAATATCAATGTCGTGGAGCGGCCCAATTGATATACGCCGGAGGGTAGTCCACAAATAATATCAATCGTCGAGAGGCGGTCCAATTGATATACACATGGAGGGGTTGTCCACTAACAAATAAATATAAAATTTCATACGAGGCCAAGCGGTGTAGCGAAGTCGGACTTCGGTATGAGTTGATAAGTTAGACATTCAAGTAGGATCATGCATTTGCTTGAATGAGTGTTTATTTAGACATTACTGCTTGCACTTAGGTGGAGAGTAGCCCTTAGGGTGATTCCACTGCGGGCATTAGCTCGTCTGTCGAGAGGAGATGCTATTTTTCACAGTGCAGGGAGCGTGCGATGAGATGGCTAGATCTAGAGGCCGAGTTTGTGAAAGCGGGTTGTGGCTTTGATGATTTTGTATGTATTAGAATTCTCTAATTTTTAATATATGTGTTGTATAAAGTAAAACATTTGAACTCTTGAACTATTGGATATAGTTGGATTTATAGTTGGTATGTTTATGGTGTGTTTATATAGGCCCAGTGGCCGTTTACTCATGTTGTCATGATATTGATGTTTAGGACCAATTAACATACGGGTTTTGTATTTGGGTAGAGCTCCCGTACAAAGGGAGCTACGCCGATTTTGATAATGTCACGGTTGCAGGCATTCCTAAGTAAAGCGGGTTGAGCGGGTCAGTCAACGGACCGCGGGTTTAGGGCGTCACATTTTAACTTAAAATAAGGTTGGAAAGAAGCAAAAGAAGGAGGTGGAGAAAGAGAAACGAAAGGAGAAGAGAGGGAGAGAGGAGAGAAGCTCTACCTTCTCTCTAAGATCTACGAAGCTCGGGTGGTCGTCTCGCGTCAAGCCTAGACTTAAAGTCGGAGTACTCGGCGAGGGCTACACGTGGATGTCCAGCTCAAAGAGTTTGCCGGGACTTTCACGTGGGTTTGTGAGTGAAGCGGGTTTGGGAGATAAATGGGACTTGCTGGGAGTTTGCTCACCCTTGTTAGGGATTCTTACTACTTTGGTTTATTTTCCATTATAGGGATGTTTGGTTGAGTTTAATGCCCTAGGGTCTATTTGGCGTTTTTCCTAAGGGTTGTTGGCGGCAATAATGGGTTATGGGAATAGTGTCATGTTTTGACCCTTTATGATGTCAGTTTTAGGGCTGATTTTAGTTAGAAAAGGGAGAATTGGACTACTTAGCCAAGTGTAGCACTATCTAGAAATTGATGAAGGCTTTTGAATCACCCAAATCGGACCTCTATAACTCAAGTTACAGTCCGTTTTCCAGGATTGCCCCAAGCTGCCCTATTTTGGACGAACCTACTGTCCAAGTTTTTGGTACTGATTTCAGCTGGGAAAAAGTGATCATTTGGACTAGAATCTTTCAAGGAACTTGTAGCTCTATCTAAGAACTTGATGTTAGGCTTTTGAATCACCCAAATCGGATCTCTATAACTCAAGTTATGTTCCATTTTCCAGGAATACTATAACTTAGGTTGTTTAATGATTTGTGTCCAGATTTTTGCCACAATTAGTATATGATTGTAGTTTATCATTGCTTGAATTGAGTGATATTCTTGGTTTAAATTGTGTGGAAGTCAAATTATATGTTCTAATGGTTTGGCTTATGATGTGTTTGTATGAATAAGGCCATTACATGGCTTATTGTAGGCTAGTTGTGGACATGTCTTGTCACAATCCGACCTAGAGGTTGATGGATGTCGCTACTTTCAGTATTGATGACTTGTGATGTCTTCAGTAACCATACGTGTATTGATATGATGACATGAATTGTATGATATAATATTGGAGATTTGTATGCTTTTATATAAATGTCCAAATGATGCATGGAAGTAATTATGCATGAGTAGGCATGCACATATAACACTCATCATATATGTAGCATGTGTGAATGAGCAATGACATGATTGCATTGCATTATCGCTAGGACATCACATGACATGGGTGTAGTGCATGGTAGATTATCAACACACTATGTTGCGAATAATTCGATGGTATGTCGTGGGTACATGGTTGATCGACATTATGTTTGGTGTTCGATGGTGGCCTCGGTAACGAGGACAACGTCAAGCGTCTCGGTTTTAAAAAATGAAAAAATATGTGTTAGGCATAGCAAGTTGGGGTGATCCCCACGGGTAGAAAGACGGTGTGAGTTAGACATGATCAGGCGATGAAATAGTTAAAAATGTTGGAAAGGCGCGACGCCTTATGGTGTAAACCCAGAAATCCGTGGCCCACAAATGCATAAACACACGGAACTTGGGAAATGCAAGTTGATATCAGGAACCGTCTAATGGATTTTGATTTATAAAACAAAAAGCTTTTGTTTTGAAAAATGGCCATTGATGGAACATAATGACGGTTCGATTTTTCACACTCGCCATATACGTAATGTGAAAGGGGAGGTTGTGAGGACGAACATGGGATAGGGTAAGTCATTCTCATCCCATAGCATGTGAACATTTAATTAGAATAATGTTTTACTTGAATGTGTGGTGTGACGTGCACATGTACGCAGGTGGGAAATAACCCTTAGCAGGAATTATTCTACTAGACATTGCTCACCCCGTTGTGGGATCCCTTTCAAGTCTGAGGGAGTGTGCGGAGGCAGCCTTTTCAGAGGCCTTCCATGATTTTGGAAGGAAGGCAGGATGTGGCTTTGATAAATATTGTTAATAGCTATATTGAACCAAGCTAGTTTCAATAAATGTTTGTATAAAGTGTTGTAATAAACTCTTATGGACTGTGTGATATAGTTGTGTATTGGACCTTGGAATGGGTGTGGACCCTTTGTGGTCATTACTACTTACATTGAAGCCACTGGATGGGTTATGGTTATATTGGTTTCTGAGGTTGTATATTGGGTGAGAGCTCTGAGCAGAGGGAGACTCTGCAGATTTGTGGATCTAATAAATGGGACAAAACAATGTGGTATTGGGATTTTAGAAATCCACAAGAATTCAGATTTGACAGGGTTGTCACTTGGGACTGAGTTTTGGGGCATCACATTTATATTTGTGTTCTTTAATTGATATTCTCATGCATCAAAGCTTCCGTTTTTATAACAAACCAGTATCAAAGTTTCAGGATTAAAGATATCTGGAATGACAAAAAATTACAAAACACACAATATAAAGATAAAAGGAATTTCATTTTAAGGTGGAGTCGATTGTTCTCTCATCAAGATGTGTTGGATGATTAACTCGATGGAATTTGATCTAAGGTAGAAATTTGTTAGAATATGTCTCAAATTCCTAATTATTATTTTTTCATTTTTTGTAAAGAATATTGTATAGGATAATTCCTAGTTGTTATATTATTGTAATATTATGTTTTCTTATAGAATAAGGAAGGTTGTTAGGAATATCCCTATAAATATTCTAGGTCATGAGGGGAAAAAGTTATGAGAGAGATGAGCTTGTAAAAGCTACATAAGGTGTGTAGAGATGTGAGGGTTTTAGGGATTAGGGGCATTGTGATGTATTTTCTCGATATTGTAGGCATCCTAAAGTTTTGTGATTTATTTTATTTTATTTTTATTTTTCATAATCATTGCATTACTGATACTCCAATCTTGTACTCCGTTTTAGAATAGTAAAAGATTCTCTCTTATCCATGGATGTAGACATGATTAGCTGAACCACGTTAAAACCCTCGTGCACCTTTATGTTGATTTCTTTATCTTTGTGTTCTTGAATTGATATTCTCGTGCATCAAAGCTCCGGCACACCACTTATATATAAACTTTAAATTGCTCATACATTTTCAACAAATACAATATTTTAACTATGTCAAAGATCCGGTTTTTGTCAAAAAAATATCTCTTTTTTGTTAAGCTTTTTTTGAGGCCTAGCTCCTTTATGAAAGTGTTTGGTGGATTTTCTAGTGTAATTCACTAGAACATACAAAAAGCACGGACATTTGTGAAATGTACTGGCATGCTAAGAGTTTATAGTATTTCCGAACTGAAACCGGGCAAAAAATTAACTTATGCTCAAGCTAAAAATGGATCCCTTAGTTCCCTTGACAGTTCCTTAGAATCTAAGCAGAAAAATACCTTGAAAATTAGATTGCATAGACTGAATTGAAAGCTAAGAGGAAACTTAACTGACTAGCTAGAAAAATAGTAGATTTTATTATAGAATTGGACTGAAAATCAAGTCTTTGAAACAGAAAAGCTTTAGCGTAACAAATGTCTGTGAAAAACTTAAGTAAAAACTAAGCCAAAATGCAGGAAAAAAGACGGCTAATGAACTTATAGAAATACTAAAATGCTCTTACTCAGTTTTTATTCTTGGTTGTTGATCTCCTAAAATTGGTGTTGAGTCCCCCTTTTATAGGCATTTCTGAGTAACTACACTAGCCCACTTTCTCAAATAACTGTCATGTCTCCAACATGGAGTCTTGCTCCCCAAGTAACTTTCCACCACTGTCCACATCCTCTACCATGTCATGACTTAGAGAAAAGGTCTTCTCCATCTTTTGCCTTTGAGACAAAGTCTCAATATTCTCTGCTGGTAGCTTTGAATTTTTTTAAAATTTCAAAAATGTCCCTAGACCTTTTCATGGGCTTGGGCTTTATCAGATTGGGTGGGCTCGCATGGTTTGGGTTTAGCATATCTATTACATTGTTCCACTACCATTTAATTTGAAAATTTATTTTTAATTATTAAACGATTTCCCAGCACAATATGGCCATAGGCCATGTTTGTATAATATTAAAAACTTTTTATATGTCAAAAGGGTTTCCTTTCTTTTGATCTTCTCACTACCATGAGACCCAAAGTGCAACTTACACCTTTGGATGTGGATTATCAAGAGAAAGAATGACCCAAAACCTGAGCCCGGTTGGATGATTTGAAGAAGCCCAAAGTAATACCTCAAGAAAAGCCTCCTGCCAATTTTTCTTTCAGACATGTGACTTTTGATCTCCCTCCCCCTACACAACCAGTTCCGTGATGTCCATAGAGTAACTATTTCTCTTCTTCTACATCAAAAGACTCACCTTTGGGATTTAAAAGGTTCATAGGAGGACATCCCTTTGATTTACATACAAACCCTTCCACATTCTCCTCTATATGTTCTTCTTCTCTCCCACACTCCTCTCTGTGGCCCGTAGCATTTATGTTTAGTCATTCTTTTTCCTTAACGTCGTTAACAACGACATGGATGTTGCTCTTGAATCGACGCCACCGCTGGCACTTTAGACCAATATTGTCACTATTGTTCCTTAAAGCGACGTCATTACCAGTGTTCCAATCGTCGACGGTTGTGCTGCTACTCTTGTTTGTTATGTAGTTGCAGTCGCCATCGAGGCTGCTCCAGGTGCTGCTTGTGTCAACGTTGATCCTTCTTCTACATTAAGTTCTAATTTTTACCATCCTTGACTGAAACCCCTAAGTCGACGGCGCTCTTGAGATTCCTCGTGCCAGCTTCCGTGGCTTTCATCGGTGTTCATGCCATTGACATGCGGCCACCACAACGTCGAAAGGTCAAGCCCAACTACGACCCCTCCATGACCAGATTTTCCTTTGCCTTTGGTGAGCTTTGTTTTGGTTTGATTTTCGCTGCTTGTACTTGTGGATGGACTGTGCTTTGCTCAAATATGATTCCTTGGGTGCCAATTTTGGTCTGTCCTGATGCCTTGAGAAACTTTGTGGATTTTTGCTCTTAATAAGAAACTTTCAATCTTGATTGTCCTTTCGATACCAGCAAATTGTTTGAGAATGTACGTCACATTCTCAAACAATCTTTTTAGTTTTAGAACTTAAAATCCTTTATTCTTCACTGAAAAAGTCTTTGAAAATCAAGAAACGATCATTTTTCGATTTTTAGAACTCCAAATCCTTCATTCTTCACTAAAAAAGTCTTTGAAAATCAAGAAATGATCCTTTTCAGGTTTTTAGAACTTCAAATCCTTCAGTCTTCATCGAAAAAGTCTTTGAAAATCAAGAAATTACCCGTTTTCGGTTTTTAAAACTTTGAATCATCTATTCTTAACCGAAAAAGTCTTTAAAAAAATCAAGAAACAGTCCCTTTCCGGTTTTAGAACTTTTGAATCACCTATTCTTCACCAAAAAAATCTTTAGAAAAAATCAAGGAAAAGCTTGGTTCTTATAGAAGCTTTTTCTCCTTTGTATGCAGATCTCGATCTCTCTTCCACTACTCGATCTTTTCGCCTCTTCTACCAACGAAGACATCACAAAGGTAACTCCTTAACCTGACGATCTTGCCTTAGGGAACTTAAGTTGGGTCATGCCTACCTAGTATTCTTAAGAGATTTTCTCATATGCCTTCCCAACATAAGATTGCAAGACTTCAAGGTTATCATGGTAGTAACTAGCATTTGGAAATTTTGAAAATTTTCCATACAAAAAACTTATCTTGTCAATCTCTTTTAGCATTCCATATGCCTGATTTCTTCTTGGTTCTCCCTATGCAGGTTCTACTCCATCTCTTAACATGGTTGAGCAATCTTCCTTAAGGTATGGGCATTTCCCTTACTCTTTCTCTATGTTCATTTTCTCTTTTACCACTTGATTGCTGTTACTGTTTCTGTGTTCCACTTGCACTGTCTATTCTGTCATATTGAGTTGGGACTAACTCATGTAGTTTGGAGATGTGTATTCTTACTAGCCTTTCCTTTTCCTCTAACATCTCCATCATATATACTTATTGGGAAAGAATTACGACCTAGGGCTCTACCGGCCAAATCATGGCCTAAGGCATCCAAGGATTGGATCACTTAGGTGGACAGACTATCTCCTCATTTCTAGGGACACTGGGAATCCTTTGGTATTGCCCAATTTATTAAGCTTACCAAGGTGAGCGTAACCCTGGATTTGGATTTGATGAAGGTTTTGGTCCAAGGGTTTAAATTCATTTATCTTCCCTTCCTGTCCTACATCCATCACCATGAGGGACATTTTTATCCTTACTAGATTGCCTATTGAGGGTTTAAAGGCCATATGCCTTATAGATGTCCATGACCCATCACTTTCTCATCTTGAAGTCTCTTTCACCTCCTAGACTTCTCACTCATCCACCATACAGAAGTGGCGAACTTCTACCAAGGTTCCTTCTACCATAAAGTATGTTGGATACATAAAAGTGCGATATTTATATAGGGTTTTAAGCCCCTCGACTCATGTTTTGCTTTGCGTGTAGAATGGTTGGCACGGCCTTTTCTACCGGTTTGATCGTGTCACGTTGTTTGATGTCCGTACGCATTTCTGCTGTTTCTTTCAGAGGAACAAGCGTAGATCTATACGATTGTAATTCATTGCTGTCCGGAGGCCGGGTAGTGCTAAAGTGAAGCATTGTGGAGCGGTGGTACAGGAATTTACCACACTTGCAGTACCCGATTACCCACATGCAGTGAACGTAAGATGCAGGTGCAAATATAGTGGTACCGATACCCCAAATTTGGTATTTAGATTACCGGTGTACTTTGATCTTTAGTACCACCTTGGCAGCAACTCTTAGAATTTTTGACATCGATCTGTGAATTTGGCGAATTTCAATCATGGTGCAAGGCATGCTCATCTTTCGATCACCACTTTAGGATACTAATGAGGATTGTGTGACCCACTTTAGGGCGAAATTAAGGGAGTTCAGTTCACAGGGTTTTAGCTCTCTTTACCTTTGGGTGTTTTCTCCTTATATTTCTAAGGTTTTCATGGTATTGATTTCTTGATTAAAGTTTTTAGCGATTGGTTTTATAACTTGGTGTTCATTGAGCAACTACTGCATTTGATATACCAACCTTGGTGAGTTGTTCTTAATTCCCATTTACTAGTGATGTTCCTGACAGTGCTTGAATCAATTCTCGGCTTTAATGGAGTTAAGCCTCTATGACAGGTTCTTGATTGGAACTCACTCTTTTACTTTGGATTCTGACCCTCAATCCTCTTGTCTTCAGCAGGTTGTCACGATGTTGTTACTTGTGAAATTCTTCCCTAAACCTTAGTTTGCCATCTTCTTCGACAACGTTCTTGAATGAGGAGATTCTTGGTACACGTTGTACTTGATCTCGTACAAACTAGAGTCAAACTCCAATCATTTGAGCAAGTGTTTGATATGGTTCAATTGTTCTTTCTTTAAAAGCTTTTAAAGTTAAATCCCCCATTGAAGGCCATTATTAATATTAGCTCTTAGATGAGATTATGAAGGTAAGGGTGGGTGTTACCTGGTTGGTGGTGTGCGAAACTGGGGATCTATCATTAGCCCTTAGTTTTACAGTTGTCAATCGATTAAGCCAAATCAATCAATCCCCTTCAGTTTTACTTTAATCTCACATTCATATGAAAGAAATCCCTAAGGATCACCTAGGAAACCACTCCCTATGGAAATGGCATGGACTCCCATTAATATAATGTGACCTTCTTTTTTGCATCGGTTCCTGCGGGAATAATTGACCTTCTGAAATAGGCCGACATTTTGTTGTGGATTCGGGGGGTGGCGAGCACTCTAGTTGATCGGAGAGATCATTAAATAATTTTCAATTGCATTACCTGTCAAGTGCGTTCTCTACCTTTTTTTTAAGATTCTTTTTGTAGATAATATAAGTGGATATTCTCCCAGATTAGGGTAATAATGGTGCATGTGGTTTGGGCTCTGCGTGAAAACAGCGCGTCGACTCCTTAGAGTTACATCTCGGACACGCCGTGAGTCCACAGTGAGGCGTTTGTTTCAAGAGAACCACACACCTCAAATGGACCATCCG
Source organism: Tetrastigma voinierianum (assembly GCA_016808115.1). NCBI lineage: Eukaryota > Viridiplantae > Streptophyta > Magnoliopsida > Vitales > Vitaceae > Tetrastigma > Tetrastigma voinierianum. The sequence continues at coordinate 456,417 of JAEQBH010000477.1, read as the reverse complement.
GGAATCGACAAACTCCTTTTTTAATCCAACAGTTGCCAGTAGCCCACAAAGATATATAATACCCTCTGCAGATGAATTGTAGTACTCTTGTGACTACGAGAGCGGGAGGGGAAATGGTACAAATAAAATCAATGTGAGCTCACGATTGGTGCCCAATTTTATTTGAACCCCAACATTATAGGTTTTTGGTGTGCACATGTTTACTTGTCAATATGTCTTTCAATTTGCACATTAAGGTTCCTCTCTATTAATTGGCATTTTGGCAATTTTGGGTTTGCTAACCATGACTAATTGCCACCAGAGTGATTTAAGTCGTCGACATGAAGAATTCAAGTCAAACTCAGCATTGCAGATCAAAGACCAGAAGGAAAGAAGAGCAAAATGTTGAGAGAAGAAAAGAAGAAAACTACCCGCTGAGAAGCTTCTCTGAGCAGCATTCAAGCTCGACCTTTGAGCCACTCCTGCTATTAGTTCTCTTTGCGCTACATACATTTGCTTTTGCTTTTGGTTTTTCCATTTACCTGTACTTTGGGGATTTTGGTTTTATTCCTTACACTGAGCATCTATATAGTCTGGTTTGTACCAGTCATGACGAATTTGTGGATGCTCTGATGGCGGGAGGCGGTTTCCATGACTTCCACTTTTCCCTTTTGCTGCTTTTCTTCCATTTTACCTCGGCTGCCAAACGCCTCCTGCGAGGATGACCAGCTCAAAATGTTGACGAACCCTCTTCCTCCTTGAAGAGGACCGGTGTGTGGGTGTAAGGTAACTCAGTTCCATTTTAACATACGTATTTATGGTTGTTTGTGTTTCACCTTCTCACTTGAGTTCTTAAAATCTCATAAGCATGTCTCTTTAATGTGTATTTGGCAAACTTTTTGGGTTCAATGGATACTTTCACTAGATCCATTGAGGCTCGATTCAATTGTCTCTGCTAGTTAGCCATTGGATTAGGGTTTTGAGATGTTTTCCTTTGACCCAGGAACATTTATTCCCATTTAAATGCTATTTTTCAAGGAAAATCATAGGGTTTATGATTTTAAAGCTAAATGAAGATCAGTTCGGAAATGACTATGTCATGCTCTAGCGAGGAGAAAAATACCCGGGGACATGTGGTTGCATGAGCCCTAAACAGTGGCTAACACTTCAAGGGGTTCTGTTTTTACATTTTTCTTCTTTTGAGCCGATCGGTGAACACCAAACCCCTGTTTTTACCAAACCTTAGAAATCCAAATTTAATTCACAATTTTGCCTTCAGCATTAGTCATTTGTATGAAGAAAACCATCACGTATTTAGACCCTGAACCCCTTTGTCTTCATGATGAAAACATTCTGGCTGATAGGAGGAATTATAGGATATAAATTTTGTTGATTCGGATCACTACTTTGTGGCACGAATCAAATTGGCCTTCTTAGGGGATGATTTCAAAACTACCTAATGATGAGTTGAAGTGTACTTGTGATCAACATCACAAGTGAAGGTAACCCACCTCTTTTTATGGCTTGATTGCGAGGCGCCGAGTTTCATCACTTTGCGGTGGCCCTTAACATTTTGCTTTCATTCGGTTTTAATTTTGTTAGCTAATTTTAACACTTTTGCAAGCTTTGTTTGAGTACTCTTTATTTGTCTCTACAATTTTAGCAGCAAGTGTTTTATGCTCCAATGGATAAGAACACATCAGGTAGACTACATAGAATCAGTACACAACTTGACCCAGTCACTAGCGAAATGCACAGTATTAGCGAAATGCACAGTGTTTCAAATTTGTTTTTTATTTTATTTTATTTTATATTTTATTATATATTAAAAAAAAAAAAAAAACGTTTGTTTCTATGCATATTATTTTATTTTAAAAAAAAGAATTTATTATTGTTTTTTATTTATATATATATATATAAAATTTTGTCTCATAAAAAAGAAAAAAAAATTTTTAAATTTAAAAAAAAAATAAAATAGTTTATATATATATATATATATATATATATATATATATATATATAAATTTTAAGCTATTAGACATAGCGAAATTTTCATAAACATATGAGAAATGCTTAATTTTAAGCTAGCTAGCGAAATTTATTTAGCTAAGCGAAAAATTTTCGCACCTCACCCCAGTTTTGACCTCAATTTTGTTTCCTCACGCTTTTCATCCGATTGTTTCGTTTATTCTTGGTACCGTTGGAAGCTTAGAGTGTAGAATCAAATATATTGAAAAACATTTTGATTAATATGAAGAAGTGTAATTTAAAAATGCTCCAACTGGTCACTTTTCTCTATTTTCTTCTCTAACCTTGTTTGTTGAAGCTGACAGGAGTGAATAAGGTGTCGATGGAAAGCTTGTAGGGTCTCTCCTATCAGCAATGATCACATCTCATCAAGGTATAACACTTCCTTCTTTAATTCAATCCGAACCCCATTTCGGACTGCAAGAGATGTTTGGGTTGAAGTTAAAGGAGTGATTTTGTGTTATGTTTTATTTGTATTATTTTGTGCAAGCCCATTTGATGTTCAGTGAAGCTACTTTGGGTCCACTATAAAAGTACATTATACTTTATAGCTTACTTTCAAATTCGGGCAGTTTTGCAACAAAAATTTTGTGGTTTGCAACGTGGTTTGAAAAAATTGAAGCTTTGTCCAATTCTGATGTTAGATTGGTTCCATGCTTAGTTAATTATGAATGATTAGTTGAATTCTTTTGATTTGTGCTTTCTTCACCTTTAGCTAACCACACTACAATGTACATGGGTTTCAATAATGGCCCGGCGCACAACCTCCTTTTTGCATAACCTACCTAGTTTCATTGACCACCTTTAATAGGTTATGGACCCCTATGGAAAAGAAAAGAAGAAAAATGAAAAAGAAAGAAAAGAAAAGAAAGAAAAGAAAAGAAAAGAAAGAAAAGAAAAAATTTTAACACTTTTACTTACACGAAACCACTGGCACGGTCAGGGGCTGTGAAAGCCTTTAAAGCCCGGTGCCCTAAACCTCCTGAGGTTGGGAGTCTGAACATTGTTTTTGTTACATGGGTGGATGGGTGGGTTTAGCAAGTTGTGAGTCTTGAGTCTTGAAATCATTGAAGTCGGGGTGAAACACAGTAGAGTTTGTGGTGAAAGATCCTTATGACTTGGTGCCCTAAGCCTTAATTGGTTGGGAGTCATCGGTGATCCCGTTACATGGACTTTGGTGAGGTCGATTCCTCCAGCATTACCCTACAGCGCAAAAGGGTATGGAATAAGGGTGGGTCCCGATCTATTTAGGTTAGTTAGCATCTTGGGGTAGTGGTTGCCTTGTAGCTAGGTTACGGGGGAGAGTGCGGTTTGACAGTTTATTGTTGAGGTTAGTCAAACAAAACACTTAGATTTTGGTATTTCTGGTTGTTCACGAGAAAGGCTCTTTTAATACTCAATTTTGTATGGCCCCTTCATTCTCTCGTAGTAGTTATTGGACCTGACATTGATTATTCTTACTTAGGGTTAGGCATTACTCATTCACAATACCCCAGTACAACCTTTGTAACTAATTTTATTTATCATTTTGTGTGTCTTTCTTTCAACACACCACATTTGCTAAGGGACTAGCAATGTGGCAAGGCTGAAGGGATGTGATTGGTGCCCCAGTGCTATTTTGAACCCTTTATTTATTATAGGTTTTGAGTGCTTTGTGTACTAATCATATAATTAACGATTTGCACATTAAGGTTCCCTCTGCGTGATACGCATTTTGTGGCAAATTTTGCAGTTTTGCGAGCTAATTATGCCAAAATTGTTGAGTCGATCAAACACGAAGAATTGAGTCAAACTCAACATTGAGATCAAAGATCGGAAGGAAGAAGAGCAAAATGTTAAGAAAGAAAGCCTGCTGAGAAAGCTTCCTGCGAAACCTTTGTCCCGACTCAAACAACGTTCTCTTCTTGCAGACTGCACTTTCACGCTACACCTTTGTTTTGCTTTTTACTTTATTTTTCCATTTACACCATGGCAAGCATAGATTTGGTTTTTTGCTTCCCTTACTTGAGCATCTATATAGTCAATTTGTACAAATCTTGACGGAATTTCGGATTATCTGATGGCGGAAGCGATTTCCCATGACTTCCTTTACCCTTTTTCTTTCCTTTTCTTTTCCATTTCTCATTTGCAAACACTCCTGGGGATGACAACTGGAGGATGGCGAAACTAGGCCTCTTCCTCCTTGAAGAGGGGGCGACTGTTGGCTAGGGTGTGGGTAACTCACGGTTCCCATTGTTGCCTTGCATTTATGGTTGTTTGTGTTTCTAAAACTCACTTGGGTTCAAAATCTCTTAAGCATGCTCTCTTTAATGTGTGTATTTAGCGAGCTTTTGGGTTCAATGGATACTTTCACTGAATCCGTGAGGCTCGAATTCAGTTGTCTCACTTTAGTTATGGAGTGGATTAGGGTTTTTTGAGATGTGTTTCCTTTGTTAGGAACATTTATTCCCATTTAAATGTTACTTTCAAAGAAAATCATGAGTTTAGTTTTCAGCTAAATGAGAAGATCCGGTTGAAATGACTATGTCATGCTCCCCAGCGCGAAGGGGAAAAATAAGGGACATGTGGTTGCAGCAAACCCCAAACCAGTGGCCTAACGCTTCAAGGGGTTCTATTTTACATTTTTCTTCCTTTTTAGCTTAGGTCGGTGAACACAAGCCCTGTTTTACGAACCTTAAAATCCAAATTTAATTCACCAATTTTGCCTTCAGCATTGGTCATTTGTGCGAAACCCATCACGTATTTAGGCCCTGAACCACTATCTTGCGGTAACATTTCTACGGCAGTAGGAAGTATAGGATATAAAATTTTGTTGATTCCCGGATCCTCTACGTGGCGCAGTCACTCCACACTTTTTGCAATGTAGGAAAGGAACGCCGAGGAAGTGCAGCCTCGAAAAATTGAAACAAACTCATGTATTCGCCTACCTAAAGAGGCTAGCCAATTCCTCATGAAGTTGGAGATGATTCATCTTCTCCTTGTGTATCAAAGGGGGTGGGTGTAGAACCCTTCTCATTCATGAGAGACTTTGAGGACTGCGGGTGCACTCCTTTCTATAGGATAGCCCTGCGTATAAGTTTGTATGGTTTTTATTCCCATTCTCTGAAGGAAAATGCCAAAATAGCGGTTTCACTCCTTTCTCCCAATTCAATTTTACCTAGGAAGACATACGAAATGAATTTTGAATAAATTCTTCCCTCGACAAGAACTAATGCACTCATCGAGCAATCAAAACTTACGGCAAGATTGAACCTTGCTATTGTATGGGAAAGATATAAGGACCTCCTCAGCTCTCCCTCACCATGAGTTTGGATGTTGGACAATTTATTTGCATATTTTCACCAAGGACTATCCTTGAATAACAAACAATACATCGAATGATGTGTGTGTAAGTCTATGTTTGCCCCAATCCAGGTCTTTTACGGAGTAACCTTGATAAGCTATGTAATAGCCTCATTCACGCATATTCACGTGTCACTCAATTATTAACAATGGCCTGCAGTCCATCTCATTCAAGATTCTAGTAGTGAATTGCATAGTGCAATGATCAATTTTCAAGAAACTATGTGAGCACCAAATGCCATCCACAGGCATGTTAAGGACCCTCAAACTCAGAGATCTTTCCTTGGGGTGAAGCGGCGCCCAAGCAGACTTTGGACGAGGAAGTTATGGTCGTCATCAGGGAGTTGGCATTCTGGCTGGGCCGTAGACGGTCGGCTCTCGGCCAAAGGGGTAGAGCTCGACTGGGAATCGACTTGGCTATGTTTAGGAGCACTAAATTCCATCCAAGCATGTGGTCGATTCTAGACTCAGGAGCTTTCCATAGAGTCTAAGAACACCTGAAACGGACTTTGGACAAGGAAGTTATGGTCATCCAGAGATTCAGCCTTCATCGACGACAGCGACATCGGAAGGCCGACGGTACCTACTGTCTTTCGTCTTTTTGAATGAACACAATATGAGCTCAGATTATATTGATCCATATATGGATGGATTCTGGAGCCAAGGGTTTCCATGAGTCACGAACGCATCAAAGCAGGGCTTCGAGGATGAGAGTGCAGATCATCAGGTTGGCACTTGATCAGGCTTCGTTCCTGGCGAGGCTCGACGGAGAGACAACGAGGAGGTGTTTCGGCTCGGCTCAGCCTGTGGGCTCGGCGGAGAGCTTAGCCACGCACGAAGAGGCCAGCTCATGCGCGGGAGGCTCAGCATTGCCCAAAGGGTCAGCTCTGTGCGGGGGCTGGCCTTTGCCCGGTCGGCTCGTGCGGCTCGTGCAGGGAGGCCCGGCCCAGCACTCCAAGAGGGTGATGTGGGAGGCTCGACCAACTGCTCAAGGTCAGCTCATGCAGGAGAGCTCAGCTCTGACCAAAGAGGTCAGCTCAGCTCTGCACAAGAGGTCAGCTCATGCAGGAGAGCTCAGCTCGACCTCAAAGAGGTCACCCGGGCCGGGACAGCTCGGCCACAAACTCACCTTCCAGACCTCTTCGAGTAAAAAGGCCATAACTCGCTGTAGAGGTCCGATTTGGTGATTCAAAGCCTACATCAAGCTTACTGATGGGGTTACAATATACCGTAAGGGAAATAGGGCAAATTCCCTTACTTCCCAACAAAAATCGTCTTAAAGTTCGCTAATACATAGGATCAACAGAGCGACTTCCTATGGTTCGACGCTGTTCCAACGCCCCTTCAAGGAAAGACGAGGCCTTTACTAAATTGTGGCTGAAACATATAACTGAAGCTAATTACAATTTATTTATATCACAAGTACAAAATTTTGACAATAGTTCAGTTTAAACAAAAAGGTTTTCTACCTATAAATTTTATAAAGGAACACGATAGGCCATCTTAGATCTTCCTCTCAACTAAGACCTCATGAAGTGCCTCTCTTCGTGTCCTCCATCTGAAAATATTTTTCCCATTAACTGGTGAGCTATGCCCAAAGAGAGAAAATCTCCTACAAGGGCTACTCCCCACCTAAGTGCACATGGCAATGGCATAATCCACCAATTATCTCACACTCATTCATATATAAAATATGCATATATCATATATGAATGTCTATGTCATGCCCAAATTCTCACTCGACTTTCTCTCATACATGCAATTTTCCATGTAAGAAAACTAGTTTCAAAACAAAAGCTTTTTGTTTTTTATATCAAAATATTTTGCACACTTGGACAACCCTCCGAGTAGTAAACCATCGGACAATCTCCGAGTATCGAACCATTGGACCATCTCCGAGAACCCTTTATTGGACAACCCTCCGATAGAGTTCAATGGACAAACCTCCGATATAATTTATTGGACAACCCTCCGAAATAATTTATTGGACAACCCTCCGAATATCCATTTTATTCATGCACTCACACCCGATTCACGCGATGACCTCGTGCACATGCAATGATAATGTCACTGCATAATATTTCATGTTACATGCATGATGGGAACTACATGCAACACTCATAATACATGCTTCACAATTACATCACAAGTATATAACAAGCATGCATATATATTAACATTATTTTCACCCAATCGCATGTTATTCAAACAAGTATAACACACAAAAATTGGATCTCTAATCTCCAACCGAGAGAACAAGATATACAAATACAAACAAGATCATCCCGTCGTATCCCAAACTATAAAGACTACAATCGCCCAGAATCGCAGCTCAAAACCACTGTAATCTGTAACCTAGTCTCCAACTAACACACAATTTATCGAAATTATTCTTTAAACCAGCCTTTACCACGCTAACCGTCATAGCCATTTTATGGTTCATAATAAAGATTAACTGCAGTAGAGAGAACCCTACCTTTCCTCGGGCGTAGATTCGCTCACCGCCGCAACTCGCTTTGTTAATCGCAGAACCGCTGGGTCTTTCCTTCGCTGTCTTTCTTTCTTTTCTTTTTCTCTTTTCTTCTCTTCTTTTCTTTTTCCCTTTTTCTTTCCTCTTTCCCACCGAACAAATTGCTTTAGGTGGAGATTACTTACCTAGGTGTAGAACATCTCTTCCTTCTCTCCTCATGACACATAGCATTCCACATGTCATTCATGCCCACTTTCCCACCACTATCCTCTCATGCAAGATAGAAGTGACACTCGGGTTTCCACCTATGCTAAGTGTCCTTCTCAGCCACATGGCATGCAATCTTAATGCCACGTGTCACCCTCTCATTCGCTCGTTTGTCTCGAATGATAACTCGACCTTCTCAATTCGACCGAAATCTCGGATTATGTACTTAGATTTCGCGAGACGAACTCAACAATATGTCCCGCGTCGTCATCCGAGATTTAGAGAAATTCCCAGGTTTGCAACCCGTGTCTATCATTTTACTTTCTTCCCCCCTTAAAAGAATTTCGTCCCAAAATTCACACACACATATACATACAATCACATGCATATGTAACAGTCATTTAATGCCAAATGACTAAAACCATCGCACTCCGCCCTCAAAGATAAGGATATCTCACGCATTGTGTCCTCACGCTCCCATGGTTGCCTCCTCCACTCCTGCGTGTTGCCCTGACACCTTCACTAGTCTTCCTGAGTCTTGCATCGCAAAACGCTCTCGGTATCCACCAATCATACGGGTCCCTCCTCGAAGGTCCATCTACATCAATAACAAGCTCACTAGTCCACCATAGTACGGATCGATTCATATAGAGACATAGAGACATGGAACACCTCATGTGGACATGGCTTCGTGATGTGCTAATCGATGTCTGCCAGTGCCCTTTATCTCGAGTACCTCGAAAGGCCCAGTAAACACATTTGATCGTTTCCCAGCTTGCAGAATCTGACCACTCCTCTCTTGGGCATCACCTTCAAGAAGACATGATCCACCCGCCTCAAATTCTGAGGTAGGTAAACATCGGGCGTAACTCTTACGTAGGCTGCAGTAGAGAAGGCGTTTCCGTATCAGACCCACTTTCTCGGTGGTGTCTCGAATCAAGTCAGGACCCGTGGTGGAGCTCTCTCCCACCTCCGTCCAACAAATCGGAGATCGACATGGCCTCCCATATAAGGCCTCATAGGGTGCCATCGTATGTAATCGATGCTTCATTATTTGTAGGTGAATTCTATGATGAGTGCAAAACTCTGTCCTATGTTTTGAGTTCATTTCATATGCTATTTTGTGCATTTAATATCCATATTCATGTAAAACTCATAAAATTTCCTCTAAACTTGGTTTTGTAGGATTATTGATGAAAAGCAAGTGATTTCGCAAGAAATGAGCAATATATTTCCAAAAGAAGAGTCAACCGAGAGTCTCATAGCGCACCACTGGAAATATGAATTTTTCTGTACCATCTGGAACATCAAATGGTTCAAATTCCCTCATGGCTGCATTCTACATTCAAAGAGCTTTCCAACAGTACTCACCTTGCATTAAATCCGAGTTAAAGCGAAGAAGTTATGGCCCGGAGCAAGTTAGAGAAGAAAAACGGAGTTCGCGTCGAGAAAATGATGTCGCGACCAGATTTGATGTCGCGACCTGTGTCGCGACCAGAAACGCTGCAGAAACCTAAAAAAGGCCAAAAATTGATATTTTGACCTAATTTCAAACCCATTTCACCCTAGGACCATATATATACTCGTTTTTTAGGTAAAGAGGCAAGCGAAGATTGGAACTCTCGTAGGGTTTCTCTCTACAGGCGCCCCATTTTCCAGTTTTTGTAGATTTTGATTTGTTTTAGATTTTAGAGTAGTTTTAAATGATTTTTATTTATATTGAAAGAGATTCCGGTCTTCGTATAATAGGGTCGAATTTCACTAAGGTTAGACAAAGATTGAAGCTAAGAATGCAAGTTTTTCTCTATATCATGGGTTTTTCTCTCTCCTATTGCCCATTTTCTTAGTTTTTCTTTGCATATTTTTTATTTTTAATAGATCTTAGAGCAGATTTTTATTTCTATTGAAGAGATTTCGATGGTGTACTCAGATATTCAATTTATTTACTGTTGAGGAGAAGATTTAAGCTAAAATCTGGGTTTTTCTCTTATTTCTCTTGATTTCTTTCTTCATTTTCTTACTTTTTGTTTGATTAATGATGATTGGAATCGATGTGGAACATTAAACACCCTCTGGGTTGGGGTTTAGTATTTGAACATTCGGTTGCGGAGTTTTTAGTTATTTGTGGGTTTGAATCTTTGAATTTATATAATTGAGATGCCCCATTCATATAATGAATTGTTCGAATATTAGTAGCTTATACCCCGAGAATTTGTATCTTTGCTCGATTTCCAGGAGGCCCTCTGATGACACTAAGATGGAAATTCTGAGAGAGTAAGAGCGGTAACTTAGGGTATGTTAGACTAATATCTTTTGGAACTAATGAACTTTGAGAAATTACTTTGATAGATCACTAATTTACTCATGGTGTGAGGATAAATTAGATGATGTATCAATTTAGTTAAATCAGAGTTTCTCATGTCGATAAAGGATCTTGATCCCGTGTTAGCAAAGATCTAATCAAAGGAGATGGAAAATTTTATTAGATTTGAAGGATGAGATACCAATTACATTGGAGGAAGCATTATCACGTACATGAAGTGAGAGTGCTTCAACCTAAGAAAATAGTTGTGAGTATTGAAAAAGAAAAACAATCAAATCTTACAGAATGCCAAATTTGCAATTCGCTATTTAGACCATTTGTCCTGAAAAGGAATGGTGTGTTAGATAGTGAAATGTATGGTGTATGAAAAAGAATCAGGCTATACTACATTATGTGGACAAGTCTAACATTCGCTCACAAATGTTTGCACTTTCAGGAAATGCAATGTTTTGTAAATAATTATCCCCATCACATATTGACTCTCTTCATACCTTTTTAGAGAATTAAGTAGTTGTTTATTTGGTAGATTTTTAGGATTAGTTTTAAATCAGTTCATTTCAATTAAATTGATTTTATTAGGCCTCTATGAGTCGCCTAAATAGTGAAAAACCATATAAGCCAGATAAATTCCAGTGAGAACCTCCAATCCTGCATTAGTGCAGTATCGGACTCTAGAGTCCACTTTATTGCTGTATGACACATTGCACTTGCGGAAAGGGTTAGTGTTGATAGCCACTTTTCATTTCAGTTTTTAGTATACTTACTTTTGTTTCAAATCAGTTTTTGAGCATTTACCACATTCACTCCCTTGGCCATATTTTCACATATACATCAATTTGGTCAATCATTAAACAAGTTTTTGGCGCCGTTGCCGGGGATTGGCGCGGTTCACTTTCTCTCATTGGAAGTTGACATTTTTTGAAGCAGGTGGTGTTACTCTAATTTAGGCAATTTTATTATTTTTATCTTTAGTTTGATTTTGTTTCCTTAGTTAATTTTTTTATTGTCATTTCATACTTTATTTTCTTTTGTTTTCTTCTTGTTGGTATGGAGGAACATTCAATAGAAGATAGATTTGCCTCATAGAAGCCAAGCTTGAACTGCTTCTTCATAAATTGGACCAAAAGAATTCACAATGACACTCATGGAACAAGGAGTATTGCCTTATCGAGGAGTTCAAATCCCACATTTCAGAGGAAGAAGTTGTCTCCTGTTAGGAGCAGATTTTTATCTACATGGAGGAACAAGAAGATGATTAATCTTCATGAAGCGAGGCTACAAGATCTAGATGCCTTCCCGAGTCCCATGTGCTAGATTGAAAAATGTAGAAGCTCAGGTGGGCCCTTGGTCCCAGCATTAGGAAAAATTCTCTAGGACCTCTCCTAACACTTTTCAAATCCCAATGAATGCATTGATACTCCTTTGAGCGTGTGCAGAAATTTTCTATCACGAAATACGTAGGAAGAAGAGTGAAAATGGCTGAAATTGAGAACCAAGGCATCTAAACAACTTAAATGATGAAGAGCCATTGTGGATAAACTGAAATTTGAAGAAATGGGTGAAGTAATGGTTATTGAAAACATTTTTGGTGAATTGACACATTACCTTCGATGGATTTTGTGACTTGGGGCGTGAAGGGGATCTACAAAATTCTCATATAATGAAGACCGCTTCTTTCCTGCGAAGCGAAGCATGGATTGACATCATGAGAGGAGCCTTATTGGGTGAGAAAGCAAGTTCAATCTTCACCCGACCATTAACTTGTGAGCAAGAAGAGCCGTAATGCGAAAGTGCATGGCTTGCTTCAATCAAAGGGAACAAGTTTGAGCAGTCCCATAGCATAAATGTGTTTACATCTACTTCACATAGGGGACTTCATTTTGGAAAGTAATGGCTGAGCCACCAGCCATAATTAGAGGATTACGAGTTTCTTTCCCTTATTTAAGTCACGGGGAAAGAAAACATCCTTGAAATTTGAATGATTATGAAGAAAGTGCTTTCGAAGAATGATTGAGTCAAGTGGAAGCACTAGTACTTTTCAATGAGTCATTTGGACTATAAAAACGGGCTGACTTCTTGGGAGGCAACCTAAGCTAGGTAATAAAGTTCTATCATTCTCTTTTTTTTTTTTAGTTATTTTATTTGTTTGCTGTTTTTTTTCTTCTTTGGGATGAAATTCGGTGATGTTTTTCTTTGTTGATTAGTGTTTCGAATAAGATAGGATTTGAAGCTCAACATGTTGTGTGACTAGTTTGCAGAGCGAGAAGGCAAGAAGTTGGAAAGTGGTTGATGTAATTATAGTGCTTGAAGTGTGAAAAAAAAAATGGAGTGGAGATGTTCATCAAATTTCAAGTTTTTGAGATGAAAAGAACCAAATTGAACTGAAATATAAAGTTGGAAGGTTCATGATCGTAGCGAGGAGAGTGAAGACAAGAGATGGTTTAAGCATGAATGAAAGCATTAAGGGTTGCTATTGGAGGAATTTTGAGAGAATATATAAGCATGAAGGACTTTTGAAGGATAGCAAGTGATATGGGCAGAGACAAAGCAAAAGGAGAACCCTAGAGTCAAGAAATCATCACACTGGACAGCATTGAACATTCTGATTTTCTGTATTGATTGAGGCTCCAAACGGTTCACCTCAGCCCATGACATTTACATTGAAGAGCTCCCAGCAGTCCTTACACATCCAATTTCCGGCTAAAATGAAGGAGATATGAGTATAACAAGTTGGATAAAAAACAGGGTGCTGAGCAGAATTGCTGACGTGACCAGCACCACAGTCACGAAAACAGAGGCTTTTTAACCCTTTAAAACCCATTTTCTTCTTCCTACTTTATACTCTATCTTGCCATACTCTTTCCCTCCAACCCTTGTAACCTAGCAGCTGCAAATTCTTCTCCCATCCTCGGAAATCTAAAAATCACGTCCTCCCCAATCCCATCTTAATTAAATCTTGACTAGAAACCCATCCACAAACCCCTGAAACTTACCTTTGTTGAACCCCGATTTTCCATCCATCATTCCAAGCATCAAAGAGGAGTTACAATGGAAAGAAAGAATTTTGTGCTTGGTTGTTTGTTTTGGGTTCTTTGTGGATCATTGTTGATTGTGGAGTGATTTGCATGTATTGAAGGAGGTTTTGAATCAAAACTCACTAATTTGAGGTGAAGGAAGTTGGTGCACACCAAAGTGTTTGAGAAAATGCCAAGCCACTTTCATGGCTCCAAAGAGCAAAAGAGTGTATCAAGGCATTACAATGTCAGTAATACGAAAATCATCAAGGTTCCTATTCAAGTGGCGAGACTACAAAAGGGAGTTCACTTTTCCCAACTCTCTCTATGATCCTTTTACTTTATTGCTTCCTTTTGCTCATTGCTAGACATTTAGGACAATGTTCATCTCAAAGTTTGGGGGTGTTTATTTTTGTTAGTTTATCATGTCACACCCCATATTGAAAACCAACCAACTTTTGAGCATGAAATTTTACCAGTGCTTTATGGATAATGACTTTGTTGATTCTTCTAGCACTTATCTTAGTTTGGTATATTTTTTTAGTTAGGTTTATTGAGTTAATTGAGGATTTTGCTTGGAGTTGTTGTGATGTCAATAAGGACCATAAATGAACCCTTGGCATGGACAATATTAGAGATAATGGACTTAATGCTTAATGAGTTATCTCTTTTTAATAGGCTATTTAGTCATTGGTTTCTCAAAATCCATGCACGTGGTCATTAAGTATGGCAGTTTTTGCTTGGGTTAGAGAAGGTTTATGAGAATCCATCTACTTTTGATCTCCATAGGTTCTAGAACATTCTATTGCCAGCTTGAGCGAAATCTAGGCAACACAACAATTGAAATGATATAGGCCACATCCTTAAATATTGTGCCTTTCAAGCCTTGATGGCATGCATATGCATATTCCTCTAGTACGAAGATGTTGGGCCTTAAAAGGCCAAAGTGCAATTTGTAAAAAAAAAAAGCAAGTTTGAAGTAATGGCCGCGCGCCATCACTATCCTCGATAAAGAACCAAACTCACCCATAACAGCAGGGATTTTGAACATAATTGAGAAATGTGGTGGTGAGCAAGTTTAGGAGTTATTTTTCCCATAGGAAGAATAACTCCAAATTAGTTGAGGAAATGAGTAAAGTTGAGAAAAAAACAAGAAAATTTCAGAGTGTAAAGAAGCGAAAATGCAATAAAAAAAGTCGAGGAGGAGTGAGTGCAGCCTCGTAGCCTTCCTTCACCAGAGCAAGTAAATCTAGGGACATCTGGCTTTAGTACCCTAAGGCGGTGGTGCAAGGCTGTGATTTCAAGCTCGCTAAGGGTTGGTAGAAAGCAAGGGGTTTTGACATTGCACCACTCTAATGTGTCTTAGAAAAGGCTTCTTGGTGTTTTGTTGAAAGGAATGCGAGAATTTGTGCGAAGAAAAGTGATATGAGGAGTATGGAAGGATGCACTAAATGATTTTTGGAGTGTTTAAGGGATGTTCATGGATAGTAAACTAAATTGAATGGAAGTATCAATGAAAATATATATGTTGGATAGTTTTTACTTAAGACATTCTGGCTATTAAGCCTTACATTACAAGCTTATAAAGACCTACTTGATCTTGAGAGTTGTGTGTGCTACGTATTAGTAAGTGATAAGAACAACAAGCCTATGGAACCTAAATAAATTATCTTAGGAGATCCGCGTACTTATCTCGATTCTCATAAACTCATCTAGCTTGCAATTGTTTGGATAAGGGAAGACCACACACACACACCAAGTAGGAGCCATGATCTAAATTTGTCTATTATGAGATTAATTCACTATTAAAATGAATAAATTATCTTGATCATATTCTCTACTATATTCCTTGTAAGGTAATTCTTGAGACACATATCATACCCCTTGCAAGAAAGCAATTACTTTCAGTTTGGTTAAATAAAAGGGTGAAAATGAACTATTCTCTTCCATTGCTTAGGAACCAAGCAACCTGCTCTTTTCTTTCTTGAGGACAAACAAAACTTCCAAGTTGAAATTCTTTGATGAGTGTAAAAACCTCATCTATGTTTTGAGTTCATTTCACATGCTATTTTGTGCATTTAACTATCCATATTCATGTAAAACTCATAAAATTTCCTCTAAACTTGGTTTTTGTAGGACTATTGATGAAAAGCGAAGTGATTTCGCGAAATGAGCAATATATTTCCAAAGAGTCAGCGAGAGTCATAGTTTCACTGGAAGCAAGATTTTTTCTGTACCATACGGAACATCAAATGGTTCAAATTCCCTCATGGCTGCATTCTACATTCAAGAGTTTTCCAGCAGTACTCTGCGCCCAAATCCGAGTTAAAACGAAGAAGTTATGGCCCCGACAAGTTAGAGAAGAAAAACCAGTTGCTGTCCAGAAAATGATGTCGCGACCAGATTTGATGTCGCGACCTGTGTCGCGACGAAACAATGCAGAAACCTAAAAAAGGCCGAAAATTGATATTTTGACCTAATTTCAAGCCCATTTCACCCTATGACCATATATATACTACGTTTTAGGTAAAGGCAAGCGGGAAGGTGGAGAGCCTCTCTCTCATGAGGTTTCTCTCTATTTGCCCATTTTCGATTTTAATAGATTTTGATTTGTTTTTAGATTTTAGAGTAGTTTTAGACGATTTTTATTTATATTGAGAAGTGATTTCGGTCTTTGTATAATAAGAGATTCAGATTCACTGGGTTGAGACAAGATTGACTAAGAATCACAGTTTCTCTCTCTCTCTCATGGGTTTCTCTCTCTAAAGCGCCAATTTTCTTAGTTTTCTTTACTTGATTTTTATTTTAATGAATCTTAAGCGATTTTTATTTCTATTGAAGAATTTCGGTGGTGTACTCATATCATTCAATTTATTTCTTTGTTGAGGAGAAGATTTAAGCTAAAATCTGGGTTTTTCTCTTATTTCTCTTGATTTCTTTCTTCATTTTCTTACTTTTTGTTTGATTAATGATGATTGGAATCCAGTAATGGAACATTAAACACCCTCTAGGGTTGGGGTTTAATTGTTGAACATTCGGATTTAGGTTTTAGTTATTTTTTTTTTTATGGGTTTGAATCTTTTGAGATTTATATCTGAAACAGCTGGTGCCCGTGTCTCACCACAGGGCGATATCTGTTCCCCTGGCCCATGCTAGGGTGAGAAGGAACATACGTAATGCAGTGTGTGCGATGGTAGGACTTAGGTGTCCAGTGGTACTGGTTCCCTTGCCTGCAATGGGGCGATCGGAGTCTCGTGTCGAGGTGATGCTTAATGATAACATGTCATCGGTCTGGCCCGGTTGGGAGCCTACTACGGCTTTGGCCTGTGGCTTGCGGCCTTTGTCACGAAAACCTTCGTGGAATGAAGTCAGCTAGCTAACTCCCAGGAAACTTGAAGAAAGGTGACCCTCATTCCACTTATCACCGGCGCCCGTATCTCGAATCTCAGGGCATCAAATCTATCTCTCTCTCATGGCCAAAGTTGTCGACCATAAAATCCATGTCTTCGGGAGAAAGTCGTAATCTTGCCCGGATGAACCTTAAACCATCCTCGAACTTTCTCCAACTTGGCCGTATGCGAGGCCACATAATCATCCGAAAGCAGCTAACTCTGTAAGCTTGTACGTGCACAAAGTACTATCATCGTCCCTGTTTCAACTTCCCGGAACTCTCGGGCTTTTGTATGTCTAGAAGATTCGGGAAAAACTTGCCCATGAAGAGCTCTCTAAACTCCTCCCATGTCATTGCCTCCAAATTTCTTGAGGCTTTAACCCAGTCCCGCCCATACAGGACTTCACCCTACAGCAATGTAGCTAACTGAATCTTTGTAACGTCGGAGGCATCTCCATAGCCTCCAAACTCTCTCAACTTTGTCGAGAACCAATGGTCGCTACCATGGGTCCCTCCTCCCCTAAATGTTGGAGGATGATGTCTTTATAAACCTGCGGAGGTTATTACGTCCTCCCTTGTCCCCAGTGCACTAGCATTGCAATGGCCAGTGATGCTTGTACCATGGCACCTATAAAGGCACCTTTGATAAAAAGCAGTGGTGTGCCTCGTAGAGCTGATACCAAAATCCCCTTCCTTGACTATATCTACATATATCAAATAGAAATTTATTTATTTATTTTTAGAACCCTAAGTTAACTTCTCACCCTAGTGTTCAATACTTCCTATATATTATTCACAAGCATATAATTCACATAATATATAGCATAATATCGTAGCAATTCATCGAGAATGCCTTGATGGATGCATGATCTGGCTTAACGCATTACAACTGAGTAATCGTGTACTAAATTTTCACGATACTACTTTATTCTTGTGTATAAAGCGTTCAACACTGGTATTTATAAACCTAGGCTACGATACCAATTTGTGACCTGAATCCCGGGGGTCTTTTTTTTTACAGGTAACCTTCAACAAGATATCTCTTGCCTCATTCACTATTCACGTGTCACTCGATTATTAAGCAATGACACATACTTGATCCATCTCGTTCAAGATTCTAGTAATTAGTGCACTTAGTGAAATGATCAATTTTTCAGAAACTATGTGAGCACCAAATGCCATCCAAAGGCATATGGTTAGATTCTAGACTCAGAGATCTTTCCATAGAGTCCAAGAAGGCAAAAAACGGACTTCGGACAAGGAAGTTATGGTCATCCGAAGTTGGAGTTGCCGAGCTCATTCCCTAGACGAGGTCAGCTCGGCCAAAGGAGGTTATCTCGGCCAGAAGAGGTCAGCTCGGCTATATTTGAGCACTAAATGCCATCCACAAGCATGTGGTCAGATTCTAGACTCAAGGATCTTTCCATAGAGTCTAAGAAGACCTGAAACGGACTTCGAACGAGGAAGTTATGGTCATCCGAAGTTGGGGCTTCATATGAGCGACAGCAGGCATGCGAGGCAAGCGGTACCTGCATCTTTCGTCTTTTGAACGCAATAGGCTCAGATTATATTGAGCCATACCTGTATGGATCATATACTCAAGGGCTTTCCATAGAGTGCGAATGCGTGTGGACTTGGTCGAAAGTTATGGTTGTTCGAAGTTGGCTGCAGTAGAGGCTCGTTCTCTTGAGCTCGGCCGGAGCTGACCGGAGGTGGCTCGGCCTCACACGACTCATCCTGGGCTTGGCCGGGGAGAGCTCAGCTGCGCACGAAGAGGCCGGCTGTGCGAGGCTGGCCTTTGCTCAAAGAGGTCGGCTCATGCGGGAGGCTCGGCCAGCGCCGAAGAGGTCGCTCGTGCATTTCGTGCGGGAGAGCTGACCGCGCTCGAAGGTCGGCTCGTGCGAGAGGCGGCGCAAAGAGGTCGGCTCGTGCGGCTCATGCGGGAGGCTTCGACAACGCCGAGGTCGGCTAAATGCGGGGAGAAGCAGTGCTTTGCTCAAGAGGTCGCTCATGCGGGGAGGCTCGGCTCTGCGACCCGAGGTCCTTCGGCTTTTGTCTGAGAGGTCGGCTCATGGCGAGGCTTCGGCTCGACCAAAGGAGTCCTTCATTTCTGCACAAAGGTCGGCTCATGCATGAGCACCATTTCGACCAAAGGTCAGTTCGGCGAGATGGGCTTCGGCGGCTCATCCTCTCGGACCCTTCGAGTAAAGGCCATAACGGGTATGGGGTCTGATTTGGGTGATTTGAAGCCTGTCAAAACTGCGTGAAATTCTGATATACGAGAAGGAAAGCGAGGGGACAGAAATTCCGCTGCTTCCCAACAAAAAAATCAGTCTTAAGTTCGGCTAATACATAGGATCGAAAGAAGCGACTTCACATGGTTGAGGGCTGTAACCAAAGAGAGTCCGCCCGAAGCGAAGGCGTGGCCCTTACCAAGTGTATTAAACATATAATACGAGTTTATTACATTTATTTATATCCTGAAGTACAAAATTTTGACAATATTTCGGTTTAAACAAAGCGGGTTTTTCACCCGAAATTTTGTAAAGACAGTGACCATCTTAAGATCTTCCTCTACCGACTAAGACCTCATGAAGTGCCTTCTCTTGAATTGTCCTAAATTTTGAAAATGTTTTCCACAACGGGAGTAGGCTATGCCAGTCGAGAAAATCTCCTAAGGAATACTCCCCACCTAAGTGCACATGCAATAGTAATCCACTAATTCATTCATATTCATATAAAATATGCATATATCTATATGAATAATCTATATCATGCCTAGTCTCGTATTTCTCTCATACATCTGATTTCCATGTAGAAAAACTAGTTTCAAAACAAAAGCTTTTTGTTTTGATATCAAAATATTTGCACACTTGGACAACCCTCAGGTAGTAAACCATTGGACAATCTCCAGTGGAACCATTGGATACATCTCCGAGAACCCTTTGTGGACAACCTCAGATAGAGTTGATGGACAAACCTCCGATATAATTTATTGGACAACCCTCCGAAATAATTTATTGGACATCCCTCCGAAATAATTTATTGGACAACCCTCTGAATATCTATTTTATTCATGCACTCAAACCCGATTCACGTGATGACCCCGTTCACATGCAATGATAATGTCACTGCATAATATTTCATGTTACATGCATGATGACTACATGCAACACTCATAATACATGCTTCACCAAGCATCACTTATTTAATATATATGACATGCATATATATTAACATTATTTTCTCACTTGTCATGTTATTCAAACAAGCAATAACAAACACCGCAAAGTGGATCTGATCTCTCGAGAGAACGCGTATACAGCTCCGCGAGCAAGATCATCACCCTTTCGGATCCCGAAGACTACAATACCCGCAATAAGTTCCCGAGCGCGAGTTCGAAAACGCTACTCGAGACCAGAAATCGGTCCCAACCAACAATAATTTCTATCGAAATTATTCTTTAAACCAGCCCACTACTCGGGCTAGCGTCATGTAGCCATTTATGGTTCGCCAAACAAAGGTAACGAGTAGGAGAGAACCCCTACCTCTCGAGATCAGAGATCAGGTACCTTCTTTGGCCTCCTACATTTGTTAATCTCAGGCTGTTGGTTCTCTTTCCTTTTCTAGTTGTCTTTCTTCTTTCTTTTCTTTTCTTTTCTCTTTTCTTCTCCTCTTTTCTTTTTCCCTTTTCTCTCCTCTTTCCCATAGAACAAATTGCTTTAAGGTGGAGATTATACCTAGGTGTAGAACACCTCTTCCTTCTCTCATCATGACACCACGACATTTCACATGTCATTCCTTCCACCTACCCCTGTATCCTCTCATGTGAGATAGAAGTGTGACGCGGTTTCCACTTGAGTGCTAAGTGTCCTCTCCTCAGGTGCCACATGGCATGCATCTTAATGCCACGTGTCACCCTCTCATTCGTCCGTTTGTCTAGAAATACGTGTAATTCCGACCTTCTCGGAATTCGACGAAAGTCGACTATCTCCTTGCACTTAGATTTCATTGGTAGACTCATGATATATCCGTCGTCATCAAGAGATTTAGAAATTCGGGTTTTGCAACCGTGTCTATCCTTTTACTTTATCAGGGTCCACGAATTCTATGAAAAGGAAAGTGCTAGGGAAATGCGATTTTTTGATATAATAGCGAAAATGCTTGAACTTGGGAGAATGATACCTCCACAGATCTTTGCTAAAGTGCATAGTACACCTATAGGAGGAGAATACATCATAAGAGATAAGATGACACAGCGAAAATAGCCAATTTCTTAGGAAGTTAGAGACCATCGAATTGAAAAAAAAGTGAATGAGATTGTTTGTTGCTTGAGGCACTGCGTGCCTATGAGATCTGGGTGGAGGAGCCATGCATCATTGCGATGACCCGCTCATTGACCATTAAGCGCCCTAATCTTCCTCAAGTCAAGGGACGATCTGATTAAACGGTAATGCTCTTGAGTACGGAAGCCGCTTGATTCTGCCTCTGAAACTTATAATCCGAGTGGGAAGCACGAATTTTTAGGCTGGAAGGCAGGGAGGCCAACACCATTTGCGAATAACGAGGACAAAACTTCAAAACCAAGGCTTTTCAAATCAAGTCCCTCGGTTCCAAAATCGAGGTCTCGAAGTTTCCTGAACCACAACTAAAGTTTCACCCCTCTTCTCGAGGGAATCCGAATCAAATTTGCGACGCCCCGAATCGAGTGCGGTGACTGCGAATCAACTTTCTTGAAACGCCGTGAATGGGTGACGGAGCATTTCTCACAATCGAATGAGTCTCCTTTGTACGGGGAGCTACTACAGATACAAACACAATCCGATATCGATCTTTGATACAAATATGGATAAAAAGCGGCCTCTTGGGCCCTTTTCTGATATCCATCATCATGTACATCAGCATATATATGTTTTCAAGAGTTGAGTTTACTCTTGTAACATAATAAAATTAGAAATTTTTAATATATGTATACATCAGAGAACCCTCAAAAGCCACACTCAGGCTTTCTTAAAGGCTCGTATACAGGACGCGATACTCTGCTCGTCTTGGCTCGCATGCGCGAAAATATATTCCCTCGCCGGGGTGAGCTAATCTTTCGATAGTGGAATCACCCAAAAGTGGGCTACTCAGCTAAGTGCATATCTGATACTGCAAAATAAACACACATTGAGAAAATGCATGATCTACTTAAATGTCGACAGTATCTCGTATCCAGGTCTCCCAGACTCCCTCACACACCTAAACTCACGTATGAACCCTTAGTTTTTATTTGTTTGTAGACTGACCCTCGGAATTAATATATATATCAATTGAGTAGACTCAGACCGATTGATGTGTGTATGGGTACCCTCAGATGTATACTCCCGATTAAGGTGAGTCTCAGGTGATTGATATTTTTAGTATGGACTACCTCAGATCCTTATTATTTTTAAAATGACCCTCCAGACCATTCTCTCGAATTACCTCATACACTCCTCCCTATCGTCTAGGGTGCCCGATTGCATATGGAATGCATGATACCAATTCCATTTCAATTCTATAACACATACGAATATATATAAACATGCATATATTCACATAATTTAAATCACCTGAGCTTGTGTTATGTAATTTCCACGTCCCGTTTCATCAAAATTAGCTCACGTGGGCTAATAATCAAACACGAGCAATTCGATTTGAATTACTCGACGAAACACATTATTTCACAAAAATTATTTTGTGAACACTATTCTCGGGAATAGTGAAACCCTCGGTTACTATTCCCGACAAATCACCAATCATAGGTTCACTTTGTGAACCCGGGTTTCACGGCCATTTCCGGCCTTATACAAACCAACACATAATTTATTCAATAAATTATCACACATGAAACCATAACAATCCGTAACAGCCCCTCACGGTCACTAATTTCACAAATGGGTTTCAATAAATTCAAACAATTCGGTCCCAAGATTTGGGACCGATCAAGCGATCACGGCCTCATTGGCTCAAGCATTCATAAAGTATAGCAAGAAGAATACAAAACCCAGTAAGGGAGAAACCCTACCTCCACTGGGATTAATCAAAAACTCCTCCAAATCCGGCGCCACGCGTGGGTCTCTCCACGTGAAGCGGCTCATGGCACCTAAGACATTTACCGGCTGGTCGGATCTCCTGATTCTGAAGTCTAACCTTCTCTCTCACAAACCTCCATTTCCAAACTCTCTTCATCTCCTTCCCTTTAATTCACGTTTTCTCCCCTTTTGAATTTGAGAAGATAAATCTTGTCATTATTTTTGGCTTTTTACAGCAAGCAATTCCCAAAATGACATTTTGTCCTTCTTTTCCCAGTTTTGTCATTCGGCACTACCTCGGCCATCCATTTTCATCGTTTCTCTACTCATGCCACTTATGGCACATGAGTACGTGTTATATGTGACTTTTGTCGCATCGAAAATCGTTTTCTGGCGCTAAATACGATGCCTCAACGTGTAAATTCCATTTGTCTCGGGAGTCGGCGAAGTCGAGAGTGCTAGATTTCGCGAGATGATTCCAATGGTGCAATCCGTTTCATTATCCGAGATATAGAGAATAAATTTTGGATTTTTAATCAAAATTAAAATTTTGTAACCGAAATTACGATTTTGCCATTTTTCCAGAAATTGGAATTTCTCGGTTCTTACATCAACAGCTTTACCAACCTCCACATAAGAGAAGTTTGGAGGACAATGTGACCTGATTTATTCGGACTCAACAATCCACCAACTATTAGATTGACATACCCCAAATGATGTGAGATCCCAAATCACTAAGTCGGCCTCTTCTATGGGAAATTTTCCAACAAGAAAAACTCCTTCTCGGACCATCAAAACCCGGGAGTTAAAATAATGTTGGAGTCTCGGGTCAATGAGGTAACCTTTGAACATTGCAAAAGGTTGTCACCACTCTTGAAGTGGAAAAACAATTGTAAACCATTCATCCCAAAACAACAAAGACATGCAAATGAGCGCTACAAGGGATGATGAGGTGTTTGATGAGCTTCATTTTCCTAGAACAGATGTTGTTGATGTTGAGTCAGAAAAAGATAAAACTTCTCACGTCCCTCCTGCTCCATACCCTCATAGGTTGAGAGCCCCTAAGAAAGTGAATAATCACTCTGAAATCTATGAGTTGTTCAAACAGGTCAAGGTAAACATCCCCTTATTGGATGCCATTAAGCAAATTCAAAATCATATGCCAAGAAGTTTTTTAAAGAAACGTGCCTTTGTGAAAAATTGAAAGTTAAGAGTGTCAGCGAGGCGCATTCATGATTGAACAGTCCACCTCCTTGATTAAGAACAATTTGCCCCCAAAATACAAAGACCTAGGAAGCCCCACCATTTCCATAGTGGTGGGAAATTCAAAATTAGGACATGCTCTAGTGGACTTGGGAGCAAGTGTTAACTTGTTGCCATACTCAGTATATGTTGAGCTAGGGTTAGGAGAGTTAGAACTGACTAATATCACCCTTCAACTAACTGACCGTAGTGTGAAAATTCCTAGAGGGATAGTGATGGATGTATTGGTGTAGGTAGACAAGTTTTATTTTCTTGTAGAATTTGTTGTTCTTGACACTCAACCTGTGGTGAATCAAGGGACTCAGTTCCCAGTGATTCTTGGTAGGCCATTCTTGGCCACTGCTAATGCCATCATACAACGTGAGGAGAGATAACATTATCTTTTGGTAACATGACTGTTAATCTAAATATCTTCAATATTATCAAGGAGATAGGGAATGATGAGGACGTTTGTGAGGTAAATATGATAGAATCTGTTATGTAGAACTATGTAGATCATGTTTCATATGATGATCCTCTCACGTCTTATCTAGTAAGTTCAAGTTGTGGTGAAGAGTTAACCACATCTGAAGTGGGGTTTCTGCACTCCATAATTGAGCACAATGAGGTAATGGAAGAAAATGGGTGGACACCCAGACTTGAAAAATTGCCACCAATTGAGGACAAAGTATTGCAGCCCGAGAAGAGAAACCACCTGGCTTGGTGAAGTCATACCATGCATCCCAAATATGCATTCCTAGGGGTAGAAGAAATTTTCCCGGTAATCATATCTTCCTCTTTAGAGTCAGATCAATAGAATAAACTTTTGGAGATATTGAGAACCCATAAAACTGCCATAGGGACAATTGCAGATATTAAGGGAATTAGCCCCTTGATTTGCACACACAGGATTCTCTTGGAAGAGGATGTGAAACCCTTTAGACAACATGACGGTGGCGAACCCGATCATGAAAAGTTGTCAAGAAAAGATGTTTTTAAGCGTTGGATGTGAGTGTTATTTACCCCATACGCCAAATAGCAAGTGGGTCAGACCAGCCCCAGTAGTTTCCTAGAAATGGGGTCGCGTGGTAGCAACGAACACGATGAGCTAATTCCTTTCGGGTCACCACCGAGGTTGGAGGTGTTATAGACTATAGGAAGCAATGCTGGCACTAGGAAAGATCATTTCCCTCTGCAACATAGATCAAATGTTGGAGAGGATTACGGGGCATGAGATTTTATTGTTTTCTAGATGGTACTCGAGGAATACAATCAGGGTGAGATAGCCTTAGAAGATCGAAAACCCGTTCTGTGGCTTTTGGCATTTGCACTGGGGAAAATGCCCTTCGGATTATGTAATGCATCAAGAACCTTCCAGCGGTGCATGATGGGGATTTTTAGTGATATGATAGAGCATATCTTGGAGATTTTCATGGACGATTTCTCTATTTTTGGAGATTATATGAAGGATGTCTGGAGAATTTAAGGAGAGTACTGGAAAGGTGTCAGGAGAAGAATTTAGTTCTGAATTGGAAGAAGTGTCACTTCATGGTGACACAAGGGATTGTGTTAAGACACATTGTCTCGAGAGAAGGAATAGAGGTAGATAAAGGAAAAGTTGAGTTGATCTCAAACTTACCCACCCCTTAGTGTGTCAAAGATATACGGTCATTCTTAGGTCATGCAAGATTTTATAGGAGATTCATAAGAGATTTTAGTGCCATAGCCCGTCCTTTGTGCAATTTTCTTGCCAAGGATGTCACCTTTGAATGGTCACAAGCATGTGAGGTAGCCTTTGATAAACTGAAAACTATGTTAGTGTCACCTTCTATCATGTGATCTCCTAATTGGGACCTCCCTTTTGAAATCATGTGTGACGCTAGTGATTATGCCATAGGGGCTGTATTGGGGCAAAGGGAAGATAAAAAAGCTTTTGTGATCTATTATGCCAATAAGACTCTAGATTCGGCTCAATCCAATTACACAACTACGGAAAAAGAGTTCTTAGTTGTAGTCTTTGCCCTAGAAAAGTTCAGATCTTACATTGTAGGGTCTCTTGTAACCATTTTCACTGATCACGCAGCGTTGAAGTACTTGCTCTCTAAGCAAGATACTAAGCCTCGTTTGACTAGGTGGATCCTACTATGTCAAGAATTTAACTTGACCATTAAGGATAAGAAGGGAGTTGAGAATGTGGTAGTTGACCACTTGTCTCGGTTAGTTAGGAACTTAACCTGACCTACCCATAGGCGAACACTTTCCCTTTGATGAGCAACTTTTGCTCTTGTCCACGCCTATGGTATGCGGACACTTAGTAAACTATCTAGTGACCGGGACGAATTCCATCCCAATGGACCTCTCAGTAAGAGAAATTTTTTGTGGACATAAAAAAATACTACTTTGATGATCCACCTTGTTTTAAATATTGTCTTGATCAATTCTTTGAGGTGTGTATCAATGATCAAATTGGTGTACTTTACATACTTGCCGCTCTAAAGCTTATTGGAGGGCATTTCTCCGCAAGAAAAACAGCGAACAAAATCTTGCAAGCTAGTTTTATTGGCCCATTTCTTTTAAAGGCGCTTTGATTTTGAAAACATTAGCAGTGCCCAGTGATTAGGAGGGATCACAAAAAGGAACATGATGCCTCTTACCCTTATTTTAATTATTGAGATCTTTGATTGTTGGTGTTTAAACTTCATGGGGCCTTTTCCCCCCTCATATGGGTACCTTTACATTTTATTAGCAGTTGATTATGTTTCTAAGTGGGTGGAGGCGATCGAACTAATGACCACGAATTCGTTTGAAATTTTTGAAAGAACATATTCTTTCTCTTGAATGCCTCAGGCAATCACTAGTGATGGTGGGCCTCCATTTTGTAATCCGACCTTGAAAATTCCAAAAAGTATGAGTCACACACAAAGTTTCACGGCTTACCACCCATATCAATGGTCAAGTCGAACTAAATTACTGTGAGATCAAACATTTTGGAAAATGTATATCTCTAATCGCAAGGATTGGTCGCTCGACTAACCGACGCCTTTGGGCCTATCAGACTACTTTTAAGACTATTCTGGTATGCTCTTATAGGCTAGCTTGTAAGGCATGTCATCTCCTAGCGGAAATGGAGCACGTGAGCATATTGGGCCATTAAACTCTTAATTTTGATTCGCTACAAGGTAAACAGAGACTCATTGCAAATGAACGAAGCTTGATGAATTGCGCGTTGAATCGAATGAGAGCTCTGAAGATCTACAAAGAGAGGCCCAAGATCTTCCATGACAAGAAATATCAGGTGAAGACCTTGAACCTCACCAAAAGGTATCACAGACAACTCTCGCTTGCACATCTTTCCGTAAACTTCGTCTCTAGATGGATTGACCTTTCATCACAAGGCTTCACCGATACGGGCGTCATGAGATTGAGAATCCGGAAAATGGGAAAATCTTTAAAGTCAATGGTCAGCGCTTAAAGCCATTTCTAGAGAACTTCGACCGCCAGGAGAGTAATGAGGAACTGGCACTACAAGAAATTCATAGTTTACCGACAAAAATTACCGACGAATTAAATTCTGTTGGTAATTACCGACGAAATATCGACGGAACAAGACATATTATTTTTTCCACATTTTTGCTACCATATACCGACGGAATACCTATAAAAATTTACCGACGGAAGTGTTTCATTGGTAATTTTCGTGTGGTATGTAGGCGTCAACTTTTAGGTACCATTTACCAACAGATTACCTACGGAAAATTACCGATGGAAGTGTTCCGTAGGTAATTTTGGCACGCTAACTTTTAGGTACCATTTACCAACGGAATACCTACGGAACATTACCGACGAAAGTGTTCCGTAGGTAAATTTTACCTATAAATTACCTACGGATTACCGATGGATAGTCTTCCGTAGGTAAATTACACAATAAAAAATTCACAATTTACCGACGGAAGTGTTCCGTAGGTAAATTTTACCTATAAATTACCTACGGATTACCGACGAAATTTACCGATGGATAGTCTTCCGTAAGTAAATTCCACTATGTACCACAGCTTATCGATTTTATGTTCAGAAAATTTACCTATAAATTACCTATTTGATATCGACGAATTTACCGACGGATAGTCTTCCGTAAGTAAATTACACTATAAAAAATTCACAGTTTAAAGACGGAAGTGTTCCGTAAGTAAATTTTACCTATAAATTACTTATGGATTACCAACACAATTTACATATAAAAATATTTGAAGATTATCCTTAATCATACTTAATTTAATTACACTTGAAAAACAATTTAACATGTACATTATTGTTTATTTAATTATTTTTGAAGATTTTTTAAATATCTTCATAAATTTTATATGATTTTAACTTATCAATATTTTGTCCATCATTTTATATATTAATTATTATTATATATTTATATATTATTTATTTTTATTTGAAGAATTATAAAATTTGTGAAATTATTTTTTTAACATTTTTTTATAAGATTTTGACCTAAAAATCTTGAATATGGGCTTTTTGAATATGGGCTTTTTCATAGTGCCAAGTACCTGTGTCATCCTTCATCATTTTTCGAATGTGGTTCTTTTTTTTCCCGTTTGAGGCAAAAGAGTGGAAAAATTTTGTATCACCATCGTCGTCTCTCAACCAGAACTGTTTTGCCTTTTGTAGCAAGTAGATCTCTTGTTGGTGCAATACACCATAGAATTCCATGCTAGCTTTGTTGAACTCTAACACCCCCAACAAATCCCTTCTCTTTCAGAATGCTATCATCTTCTCTTTGTGGTTCTAGATCATGTTCTTAAATTGCTTAGTCATCAAGCCTCCTCATTTTGAGAGCTTCAGGGAATATAACTTCAGCTTTTTGAATCAATCTTATGAAGGTGATTTATATCCAAGACTTTTCTACTACATTTCGCATCCCTCTCCTTCAATCAAAGATTATCAACTTAACCATCGGGATTTTGGATGTACCCTCTTCAAGTCAAGGGACTAATCTAGAATTTTATCACACTACAAGAAAAACTCATTGACATATAATTCCCAATTTATGTAAATATTAGTCATTGAAACCTATTGTACCTGAAAACAATAACATATATGTGTCTATTGAAAGTTACTTTGATAGATGTTTAATTTTGGAAACCAATATTGACATATGATATAAGCTTACCTTGATAGATGCTTTTAAGTCAACGTTAAAATTTAGAAGCTATAATACATTTTATCAAGATAACTTAACATTTAATGTATAAGCCGAGGTAAAAAATGTATGAGCCATGACCATTCTCTAATGTACCTAAAGATGCAAATTTAGTTTCTTATTTCATTTTCAAAACCCAATTTTTATAATCTCTTTTGAAACATGATTCAAAGTCGTGATATTGGTCATCGATTCAAAGAGTCCTGAGGCATATTACTGGGGTGATACACAAAATATATTAAATTAAGAAGTTAAAATTTTTAAAAGATCTTTTAAAATTATCACAAAAATCGGCATAATCACATAGATTAAAAATTAATATATAAAAAAATTATTTCTATACAAATTAAAGCATAGATTAAAAAAAATATTATTTAATGTTGAATATTAAATAAAAACAAATAAAATTTATTTTTGAAATCATATTTATTTAAATAAGGATAATCATACTTAAAAATATAAATATAATTTTTTACCAAATATATTTTAAATAAAAATTATTAATTTTATTTTCATTTGACTAAGTTAACATAGTTTTAATATATTTGCTTTTTAAAACACCTCTATTCTTCCCCTATCTCAAACCCTTCCTCGCTTTTCCTTTTCTTTCCTCCCCTCTCCCCACTCGTTGCCTCTCCGCTTCTTTTACTTCTCCCGACAGCCGCCCCACCTCTTTGCCTCTCTCATTTTCTCCCCTCACCCTCAACTTTTGCCATTTTCTTTCTCAACTCTTTCTCTTTCTTTCTTTGACAACCCTCTCTCTCTTTGACTGAAAGTGGCAAGCTACTCTTTGGTGCCCTCTTTCTTTGCTTCTCAGACAAGGAATACCCCTTTAATTAATCTGATATATCATTCGATTGAATTGTCCGGTACCGGCTACAGAGGTGTATACCACTCTCTACACAACCCTAACGCTGGTAAATTCAATAATTTATGCCTTAATTGTATTTTTTTTTCATCTTTACTTCAAATTCGGCAATGGAAAGCTTCTGAAAATGCAAGATCTCTTGCCAAGGAAATGCTTTGAGCGCATAAATAAGTGAATCAGTAGTAAGCTATTTGATTTGGGGATTTTAACTTGTTGAGTCTTTGTGAATTTTATGGGTTTGGGCCTCTAAATCTTGATGTATTAACTTTTGATTGGTGTTTTTATATCGCATGGGAGGTAAATAGAAGCTAGTTTCATGCATTTTGGTAGTAAATCAGAATTGAAATGGAGAAATCGGGTTTTGAAATTATATGGTTGTTTTGGATGCGATTTAAAAGTTGAATAGCTTGTTGATTTGTTGATTGAATTAGTGTTCTAGTGATATTGAGGTGCGTAAATGCTGTTTTGAAATTTTGTTCTTGTATTTAGATGGTTGAAAAGGCTTAAATTGTGCTTAATCTTAAGAAGACAAATTTTTTGAATTATCAGGATCACCGTCAGTTTGAAGATTAGCCTCTATATGAATCAATGGTAAATTCCAACCCATCGGAAACTTATATTAGACCCTTTTAGTTATTTATATGTTCTTTCTGTTATTAGAAATTATGGTTTATATTTCTTTTTTGCCTATTGATTCTTTTGTATTAATGGTATTTATTTTCATATTAATATAGTAGAAGAAACAAAAATCAAAATATTGTTATGAATCATAGAAGAGTAGTATATATATATATATATATATATATATATATATATATATATATATATATATATATCAAGTGGAAGAGATCTTTAATATCTGGCACTTAATTTCGATCCGGTCTCGATTCTTTTCCCTTTTGACATGCTGACAAATTTTCTTATTTTATTCTACACACACACACACACACACACATATATATATATATATATATATATATATATATAGAGAGAGAGAAGAAGATATGGAAATACTACATATATTAGATAATGAGAAGTTACTATGGCCGAATGGCTCCATTAAACTATAATATTTTACACTTATATAATCTTATTGGCTTAAATTAGTATCGATGTAGCACTTGTTTTTCCTTTATCTATTTATTCTCTATTTTTTGTTCCTTTTTCCTCTTTTTTTTTGGTTTTTGTTTTTACCTTTATTTACTTATTTTCAGTGGTTGATGTGGGGTGGGGTTGAGAAAGCTAAGAATGAGATTTGAAGCTAGCAAAGTGTGTTTCTTGAAATTAAGAGAAATGAATTTGGAAAAACTACTTTGCTTCTTTCCTGCCTCGTAAGGGACTACTTTGTTTGTTTTAGAGCCAAGCGTTCATAGACATGTCTTAAAATATGTGTTTTAAGTTAAGTTTCTTTCGACTATATATCATCATCATAGACTTGTTATTTTATAATTTATTTACAATCATATCTTACGGTGTTATATTTCCACTTATTTACATCGATATCATGATAATGTTCAATTAAATAATGGATATAATTTCAATCATAGCGCTTGGTGGTTTGTATTGTTATTATGTATGTTGTTGCTTGTAGAGTGAATCCTGATGCACCGATGGTGTGGGTCTAATACTATGATGGGTGTTACATGAAGAAACGGCCGCGGGGAAGAGAGGAGGAGGCGGCAAGCGATTAAAGATGAAATGCCTCCCACCTGCTTCTCTTCAATATGCAATATGTTCTTTAGAATGAATGTCCTTGTGGTTACTAGGAAATATTTTGTTTTTTGCCTTTACTAGACCTAAAGCAAAAACAATTTAACTCTTCAAGTTGCCCTTGTATGGCACATTGCAAATTTTGAAACCGGCTCCATCAACTTCACATTGAAGAAAGAGTCATCACATGGGTGACTATATCCCTCAGAAGAGCTTGAAAAATTCTGTCTATGTTTACGTGTTCTAACCCTCACGAGAAAAATTTGTGAGAGAATTTGCGAAAGGCAAAAATCCAGGCTGACAATGTTGGACATAAACTCCTGTGTAAAATGGGTTGGAAAGAAGGTTCTACACCCCCTATTACTCTCTCTCTCTCTTTCTCTCTCTCTCTCCTCTCATACAAATATGATTCCTATGGAAAATTGTGATTGGACTTTTTGGTTCTTTGGTAATATATAAACATTTGAATATGATGCTAGTTTGTCATTTGTGGATCGTAGGTTAGGGTTTGGGGAGCTCTAGAAATGGTATTGCATATCCAATCATGGATGGAAATGTGAAGTTAGAAAACTTGGGGGTTAGTGCTCACTGGCGTGGTAACTCCCGAGGATGACATATATGAACAATACAAGAAGCGGATGATGCTTGGTTATCATTACAGGCGAATCCACACATGGTAAACCACTGTACTCCGCTGACCATCTCCATCCATCTATTTTTGTTCTTGTGGTGATATATCAACTATTTTTATATTTGGAAAGCTTGGAGTTGTGTTTGTTTAGTTAACAAAGGCTATCTTTGTTTGTTTTTTCATAAATTCTAATATTTCTTTGTCGTTCTCTTTTCTGAGACAATCCACAGAAAGGCATACTACGGGGACTTTCTTTGTAAACAATTCACTTCTCAAGACTGGACAAGAGAAATAAGTTGAAGTGAAACTACTCATTATATTTGGGAAAAAGGAAATATGGATTGGTATTGCATGAATGAGTGGAGCAAGTTTATCTGGAGCTTCATTTTTTTTTTTTTTTGTGAATTCAGTGTTTATTAGAAAATTATCTATACTGTTGTTTTTTAAGGGTGCCTTTCCTTTTTTTGGTAATCTTGTTCCTTTGTTATTGTCATATCATTGTACTTGCTTGATTTGTGTATTTTTAATTTAATCAGATCTCATTAAGAAATAGCAGTTCACTAAGGATATGGTAGCAAAAAGCTCAAAATGTTTCATAAAATAAAATAAAATATCCCCTGTCTGTGTATGGTCTTTTGGTAATCATAGTCTATGCGCAGGCTTACGGTGTATGCAATGTAACGACTTATTCTACTACATTTGGACAACTAGCCCCAATGAGTGCAGTGCCGGACAAACATTATGTCCATGAGGAAGTTATAGATTAGATGCTGTAGGCGGCATGTACCTTTTAATAAACTATCTTGATAAAATTGGACATGGTTATGGATTTTTAGTCTAAGGCTGTCTAGGTTTTTTCTCCTTTGGTTTGCGAATGGGCTAGAAAATGGACAACCTTAATCAAGCCAATTTTGGGGGGACTCAGGCTGGTTAGACAAGGTTAACATAGACCAAATTAGTTTTCTTTGCTTTGATAGTATAATAATATATGTAATTATTGCAGCTCCAGGATGTATCACTAATATATTTGTAGTAGTAAAAATATAAATATATTTTTATATTTACCACCACAATTTATCAGGCACCTACGGGTGGTGAATGTAACTACTCCAAATTCTAGACGGATTACCTCTGAAATCATAAATAATCTTAAATGAAGGACTTCCATAGCTAAATTAGCGATAATTTATCGATGGAATACCTACAAAAGTGGTTATCAATTACTGACAAATTACCTACAAAATCACCAACACAATTCGTAATCAATTACCGATATAATACCGACGGAATGCCTATAAAAGTGGTTGCCAATTACTGACGGATTACCTACAAAATCACTAGCAAAAAACCTACAAAATACCTACAAAATACCTACAAAGTATATTCGTAGCAAATTACTGACAGAATACCGACGGAATGCCTATAAAAGCGATTGCCAATTACCGACGGATTACCTACAAACTCACCAACAAAATACCAACGGACTTTCCGTAGGTAAATTACCGACATATTACCTACGGAATTTTGTCGGTATTTCGTCCCCATTTTGTAGATTTCCCTCAACTTTACCTACCACTTTTCCACACAGATTTGTTCTTGTGGAATTTGTAATTGAATTTACCTACCAGTTGATTTTCCGTTGATAATTTATTTACCTACGCCATAACAACCAACGAAATATAGTTATGGTGTGTAGGTAAATTTAATTCTTGTGGAATTTTTATAATACCCTACGGAATTTTAGTAGGTAAATTGTCAATTTGTTGTAGTGTGGTAGATCCGCTCTACCGAGATGTTCCTTTAGCGTAATCTATGTCCTACCCTTTTGTATATAGTTTTTTTTTTCCTTTTCTTACATTTCTTTAAGCTTTATTCATTTAGTCTGTATTTTTATTTTTAATAAAGGAGAGTCCACCCTTATGTAACACATATTTTTGGCCCTCTCTTATAGTCTGTGGGGTGTATCGTCAGTGCATTAAGGGCAATGCCTATTTCCATGGTGGGGGTGGGCACATGCATAGTTTGAGCCATTAGAATGCATGCTATTTGGTTTAATTCAGTGTTCTTAGGGGGTTAAGTGTGCATGCTATTTGGTTTAATTCAGTGTTCTTAGGGGGTTAAGTGAATGCAATTTTTTTCGATTTTCGACTCTTTTGAGTATGGTACTTGACCTTTGATGTATGCAGCCACATGACCTTATGTATGTACTCCATATAGTTTCACTGCACATACACAATAACAGGCATACAAACTTTTTTCATGGTTGGGACCATATTATTGATTCTTTTCTATTCTCGAGAGTCAATCTTGATTTAATTATCATTCTCATTTACTCCTTTGCCTGAGTTATTGACTTCTTGTTCCAAAGCTCAATTTGCTTACTATTGCTCCAGCCTATGCATTTTTAGCATTCTTTGTCAACTACATGTATTTTATTCTTTAAGGAACACCCATACGTAGTTGAAAAATGATTTTAGGCCATAATTTATCTTTTACACTTCTAAATCAAACCGAGTCATCCCTTGCACCCTTATTGAGCCTTGAGTTGCCAGTTCCATTCAAACCTTAGGACTCTTGATCACGTGGAGTAAGGATGACTCCAAGTAGCGAGCTACAGTGATGTCCAAAATGTGGAGAATTCTGGAAAGTGTTGGAAAAATGGTACCAGTACCAATGATGAAAAAAAATAGGCAATACCAAATGGTACCCATTGGTGGTATTTTGATATTTGTTCCCTATCAGCCCAGTGCCGGTATCGCGCGTCTTGCGTGAATGGAGCTATTGAAACCTTTCTCAAATTTTGAATCTTTCATATTCCCCCCTCCCGCTCATATAAGAGAAACCACCTTCTTCTCCTCTCACCAAGCAAACCACAGGTCAAAGCCGATTTCCTCAGTGTATGCATCACTCGACGAGCATCCACGATAACCATACGCAGAGGCACGAGTGCTACACCCGTGGTGGTAAGTGCTCCTCATCTTCTTGAGAGCAATCTAAATGGTTTTTCATTGTGTTATTATGGATTGTGTTGGGTGGCTTTGGGTTGCAGTTCTATGCTCTTGGTTGGTTAGGGCATCCGCTACGAGCGGTATGGGGAGGAAGGTTTTGAATGATTTGCAAAGGGTGAGTCCAATACTGTTAGAGATGGGTTATTAGGAAGCTTTTGTGTGTGTATGGACTGTTCTCACAATATTCGCCGTTTTGGCCATATCTATGGCGAGATCGAAGAACACGGGGAAAAGGAAAGACCTAAGCTCTTCTATAGGCGGTGTTAAAAAAGCGAAAGGCGATGCCCGCTGATTGTGAAAGGAAAATGAAAGTGGAAAGGTTCTTCATCAGTGAGGAAAGTGAGGCTGACGAAGAAATTGAGGCTATGTTTATTTGAATCCTTCGAATCCAGAGCGAGAAGGTGGGTCAGTCAATTGAAGGCGGGGTTCAACGTGGCGGGAATGAAAATTGAAGCGTTTACGTTTACTCACCTCATTAGTGCCGTTATTCGAGATCGGAGGAATGCACTTATTTGTCGGGGAGGAGGTAAGGTATATCACATCCATTGTTAGGAATTTTATTTCGACTTGAGAGAGGAATTTGAATGTGGATTCCTTTTGGAGACCACAATCTCGGGAAACAACTAATGGTCAGCCTTGAGCTCAATCGTAGATCATTTGCATTATGATCTCCTATCGCATATCGGGCCTTACCCACTTTCGAGTATTACGAGTTTGATGCTAATCTATTTGCAGCCATGTGCACCCGACACGGGTACCCGTGGGGGTTTGTGCTGTGAATTCATCGAAATTAAAGCACAGGTATGCATTTGATAGACAGGTCATTCCGCAGTATAGTCAGTAGAAAGGAAAGGAGGATTGCAAGCAAGGAAGAAATCCAATTTCTGTATGCGGTTATGAATGGGAAAATTATTGACTATGCTTTGGTAATATGGTGTATAATTAGGGACTTTCTGAGGTCCCTAACTAAGAACAGGCACATACCCCTCCCGACCCTAGTTACAAATTTGGTGGAGATTCTTTGGGATAAGGGGAGTTACGGTAGTGAAAAAGAGTTCTTCCTAAGGTTGGGGGCCCATCATAAACAAGACATAAGCAAGGCGAGGCGCTTCCGCGAGGCCTCGATCGCATCACCGACTATTTACGAGAAGCCGTAGGTAAGTCGGCTCCTAGTCGATGGTATCTCCCTTAAAGAGGGATGGAGTGTAGAAAATCAAAAGGATGGTTTAAATGCATCCAGGGGAAGCAAAAGCAATTGGATCCAAGGCTCTCAGTTGAGGATCATCTACGAGGAGAGCCCATTGGCGTTGGATAACCCTCCTCGATTTGAAGGAGATTCGTATTTGGATGACTGTGTAGATGAAGATGCATTTTCCTCAATTGGGGAGGAGGAGGACGATGAGTAGCGGTGTTTTGGGTTAGAATAGGGTGGTGTTAGCAATTGGGTAGAGACCTCAGCCATGTCATGCCAACACCCATTTTGTTTCTGTAAACCCTATTTGTGTAGCCCATGGTCATTCTAAAAGACCTTTTTGATTTTAGTTACATAGGGTGTTCCTTATTGACTTCTATGCTATGGTAAAATATTTACAGTTCTAATGAAGTTCATTCCAGTTTGGTGATTTCATTGCAGCCTAATTTCAGATTTGTGATCCCTTATATGAGAACCTTTGTTTTGTAATGGTTGCTATTTTATGCATTTACCGTGGAGCGTAGTGCTCATATAAGTGCGGGTGGTTGCATACTCTTGGGATTCCCCTTATGTTTATAATTGCTCTTTGGGAATCTTGCAATGCTTAGCGCTATTGAGCCCGCCTTATTTGAGCCTCATAGTCGGTAGGCGTTACTAGTCCAAATCTTGCTAGGGACTAGCAAGATGTGTAGGTTAAGAGTGTTGGATACATAAAAGTGCGGCGTTTATTTAGGGTTTAAGCCCCACGACTTATGTTTGCTTTCCTTTTTGTAGAATAGGTGCTTTGGCCCCTTTTCCTCTGGGTTTGTGCGTGCAAGTTGTTCGATGTCTCATGCACATTTTAAATCAGCGGTTCTTCGAAGAACAAGCGCAGATCATCATTGTCTATTACAGCCGCTGTCGGGAGGCCCCGGGTAGTGCTAAAGTGAAGAGGAGCAGTTGTGGAGGCAGTGGTATCGGTACCACACTTACTGGTACCGGTACCCACATGCAGTGGAGCAATGGTACCGGTACCAAATATAGTGGTACTGGTACCCCAAGGTTGTTGGAGTACCAGTGCACTTTTGGTACTGGTACCACACTAACTGTGCAAATGCCAACATCTGATCTCTCTGAATTTGAAGGCGGAATTTCAATCTTGTTCAAAGGGCATGCTCTTTTTCGATCACCGCCGAGATCACTAATGAGTTGTATTTAAACCCACTTTTAGAGCGGGGGAGCAATGGAGTTAGTTCTAGGGTTTTAGCTCTTACCTTTTGAGTGTTTTGCATATTTTTCTAGGGTTTTCATAGATTAAAATTACTTAATTTTCTTCGATTCCCGAGTTTTAAGCATTTGTAATCTTCGATTAGTTTATAACTTGGTGTTCTTGAGGGACTCGGTTTTGATATCTAGCCTTGCAATTGAAGTGTTATTTCTCAATTGGTTTACTAGTAGTGTTCCGGCAATTATGATCATTCTCCAGCTTTAATGGGTTACAAACCTATCGTGTGGGTTCCTAGCAGTGGAACTCACCTTAATTAACGAGGCCTCAATCCCTCTTTGTGCTTCAATGGGATTTTATGCGATGTGTTCACTTGTAGAAAATTCTTCTAAAACCTTAGTTTGGCATCTTCTTGACAACGTGTGAGCGAAGTTCTTGGTACACGTTGTATGAGTCTCAAATGCAAAATAAGAGTCTAAAGCAATGGGTTTGAGCAAGTGTTTGATATCGTTCCAATTATTCTTTGTCTTACAAAAGCTTTTAAAGTTAAATCCCCCATCGAAGACCACATTCATCAATGGCTCCTAGATGAGATTGTAAGTGAGAGGTTGTAAAACCCGAGAAAAATTCAATTTTTCTAAAAAATGGTAAAACGGTAATTTCAGTTGAAAGCAAAGAATTCTGGGTCTCGGATGCGAAGCGGATTTACGCCGTTAAATTCGTCTGGTAATCTAGTGACCAAAAGTTTCGTCGAATTTAAACCGGTCCTTAATATTTACTGCAATTTAAGGTGATAAATGTGGTGACTTAGGGGCGAGAAAGTTTACATGAAAATCTCGAAAGTCGAGAAAATGAGCTTGAGTTAAGTTCATTTAAAATAAATTGATGAAAAATATAAAATTTCGGAGAAAACGAACTGAATGAGGCAATATAAGTTATGTATCAAAATGATAATAATAATAAATATAAATAATAATAATAAT
Organism: Tetrastigma voinierianum; assembly: GCA_016808115.1. NCBI lineage: Eukaryota > Viridiplantae > Streptophyta > Magnoliopsida > Vitales > Vitaceae > Tetrastigma > Tetrastigma voinierianum. The sequence goes on along the minus strand of JAEQBH010000477.1, from coordinate 417,560 downwards.
AATAATATTATAAAAGTAATAAAGAAAAAAAAAAGCGGAGAGGCTGATTTTCGTTAGACGGAGAGAGGTTGAGATATTTTATTTTTATTTTTTTCTCTCTTAGTTTTTCTCAGATCTATGAAAATCGGATCGCAGGTTTTCGTCGGGACTGAAGGCAAAGTTGATCTACGTGATGAAAGCTACGCGTGGACACCAAAAAGTTGGAGTTTCGACAAACTCCGTGAGGTAGGGAATTTTCCTACTTGTGTTATTTCTAGCCTAAAGGCTATTTAATGGTTTGGAATTGGCTTAGAGGCCGTGAAGGTCGTCGTTCCGGTCCTCAAATTTTGGAATTTGAGTGTAAAGATTTTAGAAATTTTGGGATTGTTTCGGACAGTCACGGAGCTAAATTTGGGTGTTTTGAGCAGTTTGGGCTGAATATTCGATACTATTTTGGGCCCAGTCATGAGAATTTCGGGACTATTTTGTTGATCGGTATGTGAGTTTAGTTTGATCCGGGGTGATGTCTTTGGGTTTTGTGGTGTGTTTGGTATCATAATGTCGGTGATGAAGCGAAGGATACAAAGAGGAGTGCCACAGTTTATATGGGTAGAGATTTGGTAGCCGTTTGTGTGTTATTACTAGAAAATGAATAACATGTTTTATGTGATTTAATTATGTTAATATATATGCATGTGGAGGGAATATATTTAGCATGAATGTGTTAAGGTGGCATCACATGCATTCCATAATAGCAGGGTAACTTCAGCTCTTTGAGTGGAATTGGCTGAGTGTGGTTAGGAGATGAACTCAAACTGATAATTAAGTGTTTGATGGTGTGAGACAGAAATTCAATTTCTGAAAAGGAGGCAAATCATGTGGTTACAAAGATTATAATTTGGGTTAAAAAATCCGGAATTTATTCTCTAGATCTCGGATGGCCAAGCAGTTTCATTATTTGGAATCGTCTCGCCAATCTAGCTATACGTAAAATTTATTCGAATTCGAGATAGTCGAGATTTACTTTGCACGTTCGAGGGCATCCGCGTTTGGTGCCGTTAAAGCGTTTTGATCTGTGAAAGTCACATATAACTGCTGCATGTAACTCATGTTCGGAAATTGGCATGAGTAGAGAAATGATGATGAAGATGGACGGCTGGAATGAGTGCGAATGTCAAAACTAAGGAAAGAGGACATAATGGTCATTATTTAAGTTTAAACGGCACTAGAAGAGATAAACATGAATGAGACAGCAGTCTCACACCACATGGGTTAAAGAGGAACCCAGCGTGGGAAGAGAACCAGGTGGTGATCGTGTCCATTTGGCATTTAGCAAATCACGACCGTCGGATCTTGAATGAAGGAAAGGCTGCTCTACCGGGGAGAGGGGTTTCCCGACGTGGTCTGGATTTGGGAGTTTTCCTCAAACTCCAAGCGAGGTGGGGTTTCTCCTATGGGTTTTACTTGCGTATTTAAGTGTTTTTCAATGTTGGTTGGTGTGGGGCCTTGAGCGGCCGTTTGGTCGATCAAAAAACGGGACGGGTGTCTAATTTTTTGGAGCCATAGTGCGACCGTAGCACTTGTTTTAGGGGTTGTTGGTTGACAAATCATGGGGTGGCCAATAAATCGTGTGCTTTGATGTGAAGTGGCGGGAATGTGCATGAAACCGAGTTCACTAAGTGAACCGATGATTTAATTTCGAGGAATAGTAACCGAGGTTTCACTTTATTCCACGAAAGCGATGTTCTCAAAATAATTTTGTGAAAATATGTTTAATTAAAGTAATTCAAGTAGAATTGCTCGTGTTTGATCATTAGCGCATTGAAGGCTAATTTTGGTGTGATGAAATGAGAAATTACATAACATGATTGTGTGATTTAATTTTTATGTGAATATATGTGTAAGACCCGAGAAATTCCAATTAGGAAAAATAATGAAAATCGTACAATTGATTCAAAATCCGAATTTATTACTCTATATCTAGGATGATGAAACAGATTTCCGTTAGAATCGTCTCCATGAAATCTAGCTAGCGATCGAATTTCGTGAATTTAAGGCGGTCGGAGTTGACCCGTTTTTAAGGGGGCATCGCGGTTCGGTCTTGTAAACGATTTTCGATATTATCTGAAAACCATATAACCATACTCATGTGCCATAGTTATGAGTAGAAAATGATAATGAAAATTTGAGATAGTCAGAATGTCAAAACTAGGAAAGGAAGGGCGTATTGAAATTAATTAAATTGTTAAGTTGAATAGGACAAAAATGCTTTCTGATGTTGTCTCCTCAAGTATGAGAAAAACGTGAGAAAATGAAAGAGAGTACTTACAGTGGGGTTTAAATTCGTTTCTAGGAGAGGAATTGTCTTCTTCTCTGCAGAATATTCTGAGTGTCAAATGATACAGAAATTTAAGTGGACAAGGAAAGGAAAGGCCCAGCTCTCTGAAGGGCTTTAATGGCATTGGTGCAGTTTAGGAGTTTCAACAAACTCCAGAGAGGTGAAGTTTTGCCTACTTAGGTTTACACTTTGTTTAAGTGTATATGATGTTTCGGTTGGTACTTGGGGAGCGCAGGCAGGCGGTTTATTCGGTCCAAAACATGGGATAAGATTGTTTAATTGGAACCCAAAATTTGGTGTCAGTGGCTATCAAGACTGTTAGTGTAATTGGTATCTTTATGCCATAAATTATGTGTTAGTTTGTATAAGGCAGTAGTATTGAAACCCCGAATTCACTAAGTGAATGCGATGATTGAGATTTCTTGGGAATAGTAGCCGGTTTACGCTATTCGAGAATAGTGTTCACAAAATGTTTTTGTGAAATAATGTATTTGGTTGAGTAATTCCATCCCGGAGTTTGCTCGTGTTTGATCATTGCCCACATTAGGCTAATTTTTGATATGATTGATGGTGAAATTACATGACATGTTTTGTGTGATTTAAGTGTGAATATATGCATGATTATATATATTTACATGTGTTATTAATTGTAAATGGAATTGGCATCATGCATTCCGCCTTCACCTTTGGGGCACCCCAGGACGATAGGACGGGGGCGAGGTAATTCTTAGAAATATGGTTCGGAGGGTTGTCTAAAAATAATAAATATCGGAGGAGTAGTCCAAACCTTAATATCAATCGTGCGAGGAGGCACAGCCCAGTTGATATACATCGGAGGAGTAGTCCATACACAATATCAATCGTGAGACGACCCAATTACAAATATATACATCGGAGGGTTGTCCCACAAGCAAATAAAACTAAGGTTCTCATACGTGGCAAGCGGGTGTGAGAGTCGAGGGGACTGGGATATGAGATGAAGCAGGTTAGACATTCAAGTAGGATCATGCATTTGCTTGAATGTGACTAATTTATTTAACGGCCATATCCATTTAGGTGGAGAAGTAAGCCCTTGAGGTAGATCCGCTCTTGAGCATTAAACCACCTGTCGAGGATACTATTTTCTGAGTGCGAGGCGTGCGAGAGACGAGTTCATCATAGGAAGTGGCTGAGAAAGAAAGCCGAATGGTTTTGATGGTTTTGCATGTATTAGAATGTTTTCTTTTAATATATGTGTTGTATAAGTAGATCATTAACTCTTTGTAACTATGATGCATATATAGTTTGGATGTTTATGAGTATTGGTTATGGGCCCAGTGGCGTTTACTGTGTGATGGATTATATTGGATGAGTTGGATATGTTGTGAGTATTATGTCCCGGGGCCCGAGTCATTTTTACTCGGTATAGTTGTATATGAGACCCTGTGTGGTCATTGTGTATATTGGGATAGGTTATATACAGGTGTTGTATTTGGGTAGAGCTCCCCGTACAAAGGAGACTCTGCTCGATTTTCAATAGTGGCATCGGGTAACCCGACATCCACTAGTATTCCGCGGGTTGACGGGTATTCAACTGGCCCCCCGGGAATCGGGGCGTCACAATATGCATGTTTATATATTTGCATGTGTTATAGGCGCCAATGGGTGGCATCATGCATTATATGCCTTGGGACATCCCCCAGGACGGTAGGAGTGAGTGCATGAGGTAATTCTTGAGAGAATGATTTCGGAGGGTAGTCTAAAAATAATAATTATTGGAGGGTAGTCCACACTAAAAAAATATCAATCGTCGGAGACAGCCCAATTGATATACATCGGAGGGTAGTCCACAAATAATATTAATCATCGGAGACGGCCCAATTGATATATACACATCGGAGGGTTGTCCACAAAAAAAAAAAAAAAATTCTCATACGAGGCTTAGGCGAGTGTGAGGGAGTCGGTGAGGACTCGGGTACGAGATGATGAGTTAGACATTCAAGTAGGATCATGCATTTTCTTGAATGTGTGTTTATTTTGGAACATTACCTTTGCACTTGGTGGTAGCCCACTTAGGGCGATTCACTGCGAGCATTAGCTTCCTTTTTGTCGAGGATATTATTTTACGATTACGAGGGGGCGTGCGAGGGGCGACTCTTCTAGGCGGGATTAGAAGAAAGCCGGGTTGTGGCTTTGATGATTTTAAACATGTACTAGAATTCTCTAATTTTAATATATGGGTTATATAAGGTAAACATTTGAACTCTTGAACTATTGGATATAGTTGGTATGTTATTTATGAGAGTATTGTTTATGGGCCAAGTGGCGTTTACTCATGTGATGGATATATTGCCTTTGTTTGGGACATGTATATACGGTATTGTAATTAGGTAGAGCTCTCGGTACAAGGAGACTCTGCTGGAGTCCTGAAGTGGCGTGGTGGCGACATCCACTTGTATTCCACAGCCCGAGGTTGACGGGTGATCCATAGCGGTTGAGGTTTTAGGCGTCTGACTTGAGTATCGAGCATAGGTATCACATTACCTGAGACCCAGGGTTTGAGCCAGGCCATAGTCTTTGAGGTGTAAGAACATTACCACTAGGTGTGGTTTGATGTAGAGTTAGGTATGAGATTACCTAGGAAATCACGGGATAAAACTAGGACACTGCATGCATGTGTTTGAGGTCGCGTTTTATTGTGATTTGTGCTTGATGTGTGGACATGTGAGATATTTATTGAATGGTGTGTATACCATGTTGTATGTGTTGTTATGAGTTGTAAGAGAAATGTTTTGTGTGTACTTAGGTAAAATACTTTTATAAATGTGTCGAAACTTTTAGGAGTTCTGATGTATGGCGGAGAGGAAATAAAAGAAATAAATTTTACAAAATTTATTTGGTTTAGAGACAATGAAATAAAATTTTAAATACATTTTAAAGTGAAGTCATAAAATTATTGAGTGTAGAAGTGCGGTGTTCAAGCCCTTTGCATGTATGGAAGTAACAAGGAAGACTCTTCTTGAAATGAAAAAATAAATAAATAAATAAGTGGAGAGAATTTTTTCGATTGTAAAAGCTGGAAAAAGAAAGTAAAAATAAATTTTATAAATTTATTTGGTTATGAGTGAAGAAAATGATTTTATAAGGTTTCTGAGTTGTAAAATTAGAAGAGTGAGTAAAATGATTTTTAAATTTATTTGAGTGTTCAAGAAATATATATAATAATAACTAATTTTAAGAAATTTTCAGTAGCTGAAATAATTGGAAATGAAAAAAAGAAAGAAAAAAAAGGAAACGGGAAAAAAATAAAAAATGTTGGTGTAAAAATTGGAATAAGGCTCTTTGCCCGATTGTATTAAAGAAAGGATTTTGCCATTTGTCTACGGTCGATATATTACAAAGTGGAAGGCTTGGTATTCAGGCATTGTATTCTGAGAAAGTGTATTCACCAATACATTGGTTGTATTACGAAGAAAAGAGAATTTGAGGCGCTATCGCAATACGAGTTCAACGTATTTTGATAAGCGAGGGCGGTGGGGCTGGCGGGCGTAATCACAACACGGTACGCGACCGCGCCCGACCCGGGCCGGCGACACGGTGCGGGCGTCTGCGTGAGGCGCTAAAGTGGCCCAGCGACGAAGCCTGGCGGTAGCGGCCCGGGCCCAGCTGAGGCGGGCGCTGGCTTACGGTGCCCGGAGCTTCGCGGCACAGGCGTCTTCTTGGGCTATGGGGCATGCGCCCAGATGCGCTCGGCCTGTTTTGACGGTTTGACTGATCTTGTTCTGGTCATTTTGGACATTGTTCGTGAACCCGGTTCATGAACACTGTTCATCACAAAATTTTTCGAAAAAAAAAAATTTATTAAATTAAATTAAAATAAAATAAAATCAAATAAAATTTGACAAAATTTTCTAAAAATAAAATTTTTAAAAAAATGAAATTTTTGTTGATAAAAATGTTTTAATGCATTACCTGTAAATGCAAGGACAATGTGTATACACTAATTTGTAATGTATGAATAGTGTCTCGGGTGCGTGTTTATGCCTTAAGAATACGTATTGAGACCCCTTTGCCATGTTAATTGTGTAGATGTTTAGTAGAGGGACGAGCTATTAGAGAGGGCGTCATGGGACGATGGTTAGGCACCACAGGTGTTTGATCGTGGGCTTTTCTTTTGTTTATGGGGTATTATAGCATTCTTCTGCACAGAGTGGTATAGCGGGTGGGCAGGGGTCTAGCCAGCCTCAGGAGGTTAGGGGCGTATCATCCTCAGGCATTCACGGCGGGGGCAGATGGTGCGAGACCATTGGTTCATACGGTCGAGAAGGTGTTAAAGGCTATAGGTTACCTCACGGCCTTAGGATTAAGTTGGCTGCGTTCGAGTAGAAGTGAGGCCCAAATAATTGAAATGGGCAAGGACCTCTAGAGACCTTAGAGGAGCACTTTGTGTATGTGAGTTCTCCCTAGGGATTAGGAGGCGAGAATAGGGATGATAAGTCGTAGTTTAAGTTAAAGATCTCGGGACTCTATCACGAGTGGACTTGAGGATCATGGACATGTCGAGGAGTTGATGTCATCACAGGGATGGATTGGTGATAGCTTACGGGGTCGTTATCGATTGGCGTGGAGGGTTATTCTGCTTACACGCGGGACGGTACTCGTGTGGTATTTCGAGGGGCAAAGCATGACATTTTGCCCCGGGCGATATCTGAGTCCAGTGTCGAGGGACCCAGTTAGCGGATTAGCTAAAGAGCCTTACCACTAGAGGGCGAGAAGAGACGGACTTAGATCTACCTCGAGTAGTATGCGGTATGTGGATGTTTTTACGGGCGAGCTACGGGATTACCTCCACGAGAGGTATTAGACTTGATTATGGAGTTACACCTGGTACCCATCTCTATGACTCATAGGATGGCACCGGTTAGTTGCGGAACTGAAGTCGATTACGAGGAGTTATTGGACTAGGGGTTCATTAGGCGAAACACTTCACCATGGGGCGCTCCGGTTTTATTTGCGAATAAGAAAGACAAGACCCTTCAAGCGTACGTGACTCTGAGTTGAACGGGGTTACGGTCAAGAATCGGTACCCATTCACAGGATTGATGAATTATTTGTCAGTTGAGGAGGAGCGAGTCTACTCGAAGATAGACCTTAGCGGCTGGTTACTGCTCCGGTGAGGGTTAGGAAGGCAGATATCCACTGAAACTGACATTTAGGACTCGTTATGGGCACTTTAAATTTACGGTGATGCCCTTTGGATTGACGAATGCGCCAGCGGCATTCATGGATCTCATGCATAGGGTATTCCAACCCTATCTAGATCAGTTTGTCGTGGTCTTTGTGGATGACATTTTGATCTATTCGCAGTCAGAGTGGGAGCATGAGTATCGCGAGGATGTCGTTCTAGGTTGTTGAGAGACCATCGGTATGCGCCAAGTTCGATAAATGCGAGTTTGGCTTCTTGAGGTGAAAGTTTTAGGACACGTGGTGTCGGCATCAGAGTGTCGATTCTCGACTGAGAAGGTTGAGGCCGTGATGAGTTGGGAGAGACCGAATGTCAATATTCGAGATACGTAGTTTCTTGGGATTGGCTGGGTATTATAGGAGATTCGAGAATGGGCTGGAGTTGTCCATTCGGGGTAGGATCGTAGGACTTCGCCTACGGGACGTGGACTCCATGGTTGGACAGGCTTGACCGCCGAGGGTCGAGGATGCTCGGAGACACTTTCCCGGGATCACGGGTGTTGGTAGCGAGAGGGAGGATGTTCTTCTAGTTCGGGAAGGGGCGGAAGACTACGCTTCACACGGATTTGGGACGGGGCGGGATTGGGCATGTGAGGCGGGTTGCGAGAGACGGGGATCCCGGGACTTTGGGACAATGTGATCCCTAGTTAGGTGCCAGAACATGAGAGTATACGGTTCATTCCTCCGCTTTAGTATGGGTCGGAGGAGCCGGTTTCGGGTTTAGGTGCTATACAAGCACTTCGGCCCAACACGAGATAGGCGGAGGGGCCAGAGTGTGGGTCGAAGTTAGGGACAGATCAGAGTTGCGCAACTTAAGCGTAGTGGACCTTAGGGTGGTAGACATATTGATTGTTGATGTCAGGCTTGACATGGATGAGTTGTGACCATCGGGTTGTGGAGTAGTGGGACCTTAATAGGGTTGTCATACCCAGAGCCACGACATGGATTTGGGCTTAGAGGTTAAGGCCTTTAGAGAAGCCAGGTATAGATGTTCTTCCCTAGGATGTAGGGTGAGAGTTGACCTGATAGGTCTGGATTATGAGTGAGAGATCTCCGAGAATCTGCTCATGGTGGACCCCGGGATTGGGTGTCACAGTAGGGCATGATTGCGTTCGTGTGCACGGTAACATCCGCGTCAGTCGGGTGTATGGTACGCGGTGCGATCATTCACCACTCTTGGTGAGTGTGGGTTGAGTTTGTTTGGGATATGTCCAATGAAGACTTATAGTTAGTTAGAAATGAAGAACAATTAAAGTGTGTTGGGGCGAAGAAGCAAAGAGGGCGTTAATCCCTAAGGTGAGAATCTGGAGTTAGAGATTAGTAAGGGCAGGAGATATCGAAATTTACGTGTGAATGCAAGAGAGGCTCGCGGTGTATGCCCGAGGTTATGTTGCTAGGAGATGAAAACACGGTCGGGTTATCCGCGCGAGACTTAGTGTTGAGTGATAGTAGTCGGGAGTGACTCGAGATGAAAACACGCGGTCAGGTTATCACGCAGACTTAGTGTTGAGTGATAGGAGTCGGGGTGGCTGAGATTTGGATTCCCAGCACAAGTGCATTGGAGTGTTGTTGAGCCGGTAGCTTCGTCATGGATGCCGTTCATGACATGGACTAGGTTGTGATCCATTGGATTGTCGGTGGTGCCGACCTTGGGAAGGTCAGCGTTTACACACCAAGTAAGGGTCGTGTAGGGTTACATGTTGTGTGGATTATATACAGGTGTTAGAGGACACGATGCGAGCATGCGTCTTGGGTCATAAGGGTAGAGGATTAATTGCCCTTAGTGATTAAACACAGCAACGGTTGTCGGGCTGAGTATACGGATGCGCCATATGAGGCATTGTATGGAGGCGAAAGTGTAAGATTCTGGATTATGTTTGGGCCAGGGTGGAAGAGGCTCCGTCAACTGGTCAGAATATGATTAGAGACACCTCAGGAAGGTGAGGCTTGATGCGACGGCGTCTTCTCACGGCTCGAGCCGGCGAAGAGCTATGCGGGATGCGACGTTGACCCTTAGAGTTCGAGGTTAGGGGATCATGTCTTCTTGAAGGTGATGCTAGAGCGTGAGTCATGTTGGCAAGCGTGGAAGCTATCGCCCAAGATTCATAGACCTTTGAGATACTCGAGAGGATAGGCGACTATGGCGTCTTGGTTGGCTTCCGCCCGGCATATCAGGTCATCGCGAGGTGTTTTCACGTCTCTATGCTCAGTATACTCGGATCCGGCTCGTATGGTGGATTGGGGATAGATCGAGTTGACAGATGGGACCTTTGGGGAGGGACCGATGTGTGTATTTTGGATATACATGATCGGGTTTTGCGGCGTAAGACCGTGAAGGGCTAGTGAGGGTACTATGGAACACTATGGAGTGGAGGGAGTCCGTGGGAGCGAGAGGACACGATCTGGGCCTATCACTCGTTTGTTTAAGGGATGAAGGTACGTGGTTTTTAGTCGTTTAAGATTTAAATGGCTTGTTTACATGCATGGTAGAGTGCACGTTGCATATGCATGTGGTGATTATGGTGTCGAATTTCGAGACGAAATTCCTTTTAAGGAGAGAGCGAGGAAATAGCAAGACCCGAAATTCGATTTCTGGAAAAAGAGGCAAAAATCGTAATTTAGTTCTGAGTGTAATTTCGGTTAAAAATACAGAATTTATTCTCTAGATCTCGGATGATGAAACAGATTTTACCGTTGGAATCGTCTCGCGAAATCTAGCTAGCACGTAAAATTTCGTCAAATTCCGAGACAGTTGGAATTTACACGTTTTTTGAGGCATCACGTTTCGGATGCCGTAAAACGATTTTGAATGCGACGAAAGTCACATATAATACGTACTCATGTGCCAGAAGTGGCATGAGTAGAGAAATGATGAAGATGGACGGCCGAGATAGTGCCGAATGTCAAAACTGGGAAAAGAGGGACATAATGGTCATTATTTAAATTTTAAATGGCACTAAAAGACAAAGCATGAATAGGATCGTCTCCTACCTTGATTAAAAGAGCAAAAAACGTGGGAAGAGAACCAGGTGGTGATGTAGTAGCCATTTTTGGCATTTTAGAGACAGAAGGACCTCCTTCTCTCTAGTTTTTCGGCAAATCCGGCCGTGTGATGCCCGAGACCGAAGGAAAGGCGCTCTGTAGACCCTCGATTTTGTCCACTAGCACTTGCGTTTATTACATGGGTGTCGTACTCACCCATTATTCTCATATAACACCATTTAGGCCTTTTGACTGGTCTTTCTAGAGCCTCAGGTGGGCTTGTATATGGTCCATTTAGTGCGTATGTATTTCACTTGGTGTCATCAGTATCGGTTATTGGCATCGTGCCACCAAGAGCAAGTGGCGCCCCAGGGGTTTAAGCTCAATCGGAGTTTATGAAGTATGTCAAATTTGGAGCACTTGAGCTTGTTTCGATTGTATCTCCTTTGTCCGAGCTCAGAATTGTTCACTGTTTGTTTTGTTGGATTCCTTATTCGCCAAGGAGGTTTATGTTAAAAATTCATAATTTTGGTCAACCGTTTGACTAATCGGTTTGACTGGTTCGTCGATGTAGTATGTATACAACACTGTTTTTTTGGGTGATTTTGGCAAGCACTCCTCCTTGTTTTGATCATATCTCCCTCATCTGAACTTGGAATTGTGCACCGTTTTTTTGTTGGTCTCCTTATTCTTGAGGAACATTCTATCAAATTTCATAATTTTCCTCAGCCCAGGCTGTTGGTTGGCATTTAGTTCAGCAGGTTAGTTGGGACTGACTTGTGTGAGTGCTGATTTTTGTGATTTTGGAGCCAATCCTAATGGTTCGGGCCATGGCTCCAGCTCGACCTTAGGAAGTATTGTGGGTCTATTTTGGGCCTTGTCTTAGGTTACATACAGCCCACCATGAACCCCATGTGGATGCTTGTGGTAGTGAAGCAAGCTAGCTTAAGTGATTCAGCTTGCATGGGAATGGGGAGGGAGTGAATGGGAAGCTATTTAGAGACTGATTAGGGCCCTTTCAAAGCTTGAAAGGAGAGAAAAACAGAGGCTTTGATGGCTGGAGGTGGGAATTAGCATAAAAGGACATAGAGATCATATTGGAAAAAACCTTTGGAGGGGCACACTTCCAGGCTCGGACACACGTTTGCTGGATTTTTCCGGGATGTGTAGCTTGGTTTCTGTTCAGCGTTTTATGTGAAGAGGTAAGAAATGGAACCTGGCTCCACTCTATTCTATACAGGATATTCTGACCAAATTTTAGGTTTTACCTCAACCATTTGAACCGGTTTTCACGCTCATACGTGAGAAGCGGGTTCTGCCATGATTTCTGCTGGAACTGCAGTTTCGACGGTACGATTTATTTTGGTTGGTTCTCACTCATCAAGCTGAATCAATCACCGTTTGTTTTTGGATTCCTGACTCCTTAAGAAGATTCTGACAATTTTCAAATATTTTCTCAGCAGTCCAGACCGGTTGGAAAACTGAACCAACCGGTCCCAGGTTGGTTTGCTGGAGCATTACGACGGTTTGGGTCGTTGATTTGTTTTGGTTGGTTCTCACTCATCCGAGCTGAGAATCAATCACCGTTTGTTTTTTTGGATTCCTGACTCCTTAAAGAAGATTATGACAATTTTTCAAATATTTTCTCAACCGTCCAGACCGGTTGGAAAACCAAACCAGCCTGCTCATTTGGTTCAGTTTGCTGGAACGGCATTTTGGGTGGTTTGATTTGTTTGTGTTGGTTCTTAGTTACTCGGAGTCGGAATTGAACTCCGTTTGTCTTGTTGGATTCCTGACTTTGTAAGGAAGGTTCTGAAGATTTTTGAAATATTTTGTCAACCGTCCGGACCGGTTGGGAAACCAAACCAGTCGGTTCATTTGGTTCAGTTTGCTGGAACGGCAGTTTGGGTGGTTTGATTTGTTTGTCTTGGTTCTTAGTTACTCGAATTGAATTGAACTCCGTTTGTCTTCATTGGATTCGACTTTGTAAGGGAAGGTTCTGAAAGATTTTGAAATATTTTGTCAACCGTCGGACGGTTGGGAAACCAAACCAGCAGTTCATTTGGTTCAGTTGCTGGAGCGGCAGTTTAGGTGGTTTGATTGTTGTGTTGGTTCTTGGTTACTCGAATTGGGTGTTAACTCCGTTTGTCTTCATTAGTTCATGAATCTTTGAGAAGGTTCTTACAAAATTTTGGAGCCCTCTCCAGCAGAAGCTGAACGGTTGGGGAACTAGATCGGAGTCAGTTTGTTGGGTTTAAGTAGGGTCCTTGATTCGGTTTAATTAGGCCCATGATCTTTGTGAGTCCAGCCCATTCGCCACACAAATCAATGTGGGGCTATATTTAGGGTCTGAGTAGGGTTTATTTCAGGTTAATGTGGTTCCATTTTGGATTCTTGAGAATCGAGGGTCTATGCGGGTCAGGGTGATTAGTTAAACACCGGTAATCTGAGTGTTTTAATGGGGCCCAGGTTTCTTTGGGATGGATGAGACGTGTTTGTATAGATTTGGACAAGTGTTGTAGCGTCAATGGGTGGCTGAGATGCAATGTATGGTTTCCTCTGGCCTTTGCTTTTTATATTTAATTTTGAAACAGTATGCCGAAAGCGTTGGCGACCTCTTATACGGCTAGCTTGGTAGGGACCTGGTATGTGCTTTAGTGTTGGGTAATGAATTTCACATGGATGCTTTGTGTTTAGGTGCCATGCATGCTTGCTATGTTTGTTGGCTAACCTTTGATGTGTGACGAGAGGACCGGAGTCGCACCATTTTCGCTTTTGGTTGAGTGTTTTTTAAGCATCTTAGATACGATTAGGTTGGTCTGATCCAAGTTGTATGTTTAGCTATGAGACTATCGATTTTGGCCTTATGCTCCTACATACCCGATTCACTAGTAGAGACCGAGTTAGGGCTTAGGGTGCTACCTCATTATAGAGGTACCTTCCCGATGTCGATCCGGACCCAGTAGTTTTTTGAATGGCTTTTCCATCTTGGAGTCATTGGGGTTTTTGTTCTTGCTTGGTTTCCCCACTTAAAAATAAAAATAAAAGTAAGTGGCGACTCAATAGCTTGATTCCTCCTTGAAGACGGATTTTCCAAAACTCGAAAATCAACCCACATTTTCTTTTCACATTTTTTCCTTCCATTTTCGCGAGTCGCGCCAGGTCTGTGGATCGGGTGAGGTCCAAAATTGCGAGAGCTCGGCGGGGATCAGGCAAGGAATCTGGTTTCATAAGAGGATCAAGCTTGAACTTGAGTTGGGTATATTGGAGCGCATGGTTCTCTGATCAATAGGCTCTTAGGCTACATAGATGGCCAGTGATCAAAAACTTGGTTGGTATTTGGCATACACTTATGGTTTGTTTATGCTTGTGTGTTCACCTGTTGGATTCTAGCATGTTTGTTCATGGTTGATTTGGTACCTAGCTATATGTTTTTGATTAGCATAGATGGTTGGTTTATGTAGATTTTGTGATAGGCTTGCTCTTTTGTGCATGATTGTTTGTTGCATGATTGCTCCTTCCACAGTATGTTGCACGCTTGTGTTTGTGGGACACGGTTGTATCCCTTACTTGAATCCACTAGTCTTGGTCGAGTTATTCTCGTTGATTGCTTGAGTTGCTTGGGAGTCATTCCCGACTGTTTGCCATCGACCAAGCTAGGGGGTTTAGATAGGTCACAGCATAAAAATTTGTATCGATGTATGGGAGCACTATGGAGATGACGGATGTCCGAGCAATGAAGACCTATATAGCCCTGAGCTAGATTTCATGGATACATGCGTGGCCAGTGTGTCATTGTGATTGTTGATTGATTATTGATTAGGATCTCCGGTTGCGTATCCTTGTGGGTACGGTCATCTAGCCTTTTAGGACTTGCCTTTCCTTTGTTGGCTTTTAGGCAGCCTTACCCCTAAGGTATTACCATGTCGAATCTCGCTCCACGCATGTGGGGGCCTCATATCAGTTAGGCCCATTGATGTCACATGTCCGTTCATTCCCTTAGAGGATTTCATTGTGGGATTGCATTGCTGGATTGATTTGGTTGATAGACACGGGGCGACATGCCCCTTCATTTTGTAGGATTGATTAACTAAAGAGCGACACAGGTTCAGAGCTTGGATTCGGATCGGGTAGACTTGTTAGAGATTCGGATCCACGGTCAGTTGACGGGCATCAAATCCTTAGAGATATGGACCCTCGATCACGCTCTTGTCGACCGGTTAAATTTGAGATTACCCGACCACCATGACATCTCCGGGATCTTTATTTGGGAGGCTGAGACGGAGGATTGATGGGCATCGGGGCCCGACCATTGCCAATTTCGGGAGCACCACACGCGACTCACGCACCTCCACCACCACCACCATCATCGGACCCATGGCTACCATGAGGACTATAAGGTTCCACCTCCACCACCCCCACCATTATCTGGACCTTTGTACAAGCGAATTTATACGATTCCACCTGCACCACCACCCTTTGGTTCAATCGGCCATGAATTTAGACTTTGTTCACATGTGACCCGAGACCATACCACGATGCATTTGTGACCCACGCACTTAGATTATTGATAACACTGGGGCCAATATCGATGGGATTGAGACGGAGGATCAGGTCTGCATGTTTCGATGGAGTTATAGGTTGAGACGGATATGATGACCTTCCGGTGGCGGCCTTGCAGTTAAGGTTACGCATCTGCGGACATTGAAGTACACCGGGAAAGTGCCGTATTCACTTGCGGTTATATTGTTATGCGCGGGCATAGGTGGATGAGTCCTGAATGATTATACTTTCCTCTATCGGTAGAGTGGTGCCGCTTAAGCGTTGGTTTGCATCATTAGACGCCGGCGTAGGACATGGTGATTTGGAGACGAAGTTTATCAGACGGTATTCTTTTCCCAATAAAAGTAGTGGATGTATCCGGAGGTTAGAGGCCCTCGGGCGAGGAGGCTGGATAGGTCGATTCACTTCATTTATCGATGGAGAGGGGAGAAGATAGCCCGCAATTATGGAGTAGACTGGAGCGCGATCAGATCGGCATGATTATGCGTGATCTTCGGCTCCTTTCTTGTCTCATGGGCTTTCCACAAACAGATTTTGGATCATTGGTTCAGGCCCTCTATGGCATTGAGGAGGGCATATCTAGAGGATTATGGACAGACTCTTCTCCTTCAGACTCAAAGGGGAAGAAGCCGGGGTCGAGGACCCAGACCATCGGATGTTGGTGCCCCGTTGGCGACGGGACTGAATCCACCGCGTCACCCTCGTTTCGAGACGGTTTGAGACCTCCTTACGGATGATAGGCGGGGTCGATGCAGACCCGACTACTCGCTTCGGGCGGTTGGACCTACTTTTCTACATCCGCTACCACAGCCAGTATATGCTACACAGGCACCTCAGAGGCCACTTGTACAGTACCATCAGCAGTATAGAGCACCACCTCCACCCAGGCGAGTAGAAGGTTTACCTGACTCGGGATGCCACTGAGCCGAGCATTTCAAAGATTGGTTGAAGGGGGTTTGATTATTCCACTACCACCCAGACCACCACTACAGCCTACCCCACCTGGATTCAGGACAGATCTTCACTGTGCTTATCATCAAAGAGCTGGTCATGATACAGACAATTGTGCTGCACTGAAGCACGCTATTCAGGACTTGATTGATCAAGGTTTGGTTGATTTAGGACGTCCTGCCGTGACTACAGACCCGCTACCCACTCATGACACTAGAGCTGTACCTCCACCAGTGGCTGCATTTGATTGAGTATTCAGGAGATGAGATATTCATGATGGGATGGGATGAAGAGGCTCCTCGGCCAATCAGTTTGTATACAGGCTTCGAGTTTAGATATCGCCCCCGGGGTCGTGGTCTCAGATCCATTTAGATTGACTCCGGATGATGTTCCGACGAGGGCGAAACAATATCGCCCAGGTATACTTGCAACATGTTCCTCCCGCAGACACCTTTCATTACGTTTCCGGGTATGGGCGGTACATAGAGATGTTATTGTTACAAGGAGTGGGAGGTAGCTCGGCCCCCACACAGTGATAGACCCTGGCGGCATTAGTCGCAGAGATGAGATTCGGAGGGAAGATGATGGAAATTTTCTACGCCCGGCTGCGCACCACTCGGGCCCGCATTTCCATTTGGACATTGGCCTCATCCATTTTACATAGAGATCGTTGATCGGGGCTCTTAGTCGATTGGGTTGATGCCACTACCGCTAGGGCGATCCATTTTCTAACAACAGCGGATGGGGCTGCATGAATAACTTTTCGACAATGATTTACCACGAGGATTAAGCCATGTTCGTCCCTTATTCGTGATGTTGCTTGTTCGGTCGAAGGGTGCCATCGAGTCTTCTTTGGACAAGCGGCTCGCCCTAAACGTTTGTCCGGTAGTTCTTGCCATTGCTTTCCAAGTTTTCACCATGGGTTGGGCCCATCCACACAGGTCGTCAAAGCTTATGATGGGACTCAAGAGCGGGTTTTGGGTACACTCGCACATGTCTCATGAAATTGGTCAGGTCATATCTCCATACTCTTTGAGTTTTGAGGATCCAATCATCCTTTAACCTACTTCTTGGTCGCCCTTGGATTCATAGAGGCGGGTCTTTATACCATCTTCCTTCATCGGAAGGTGAAGTTCATACATGAGGAGCGCATTATCCACGTCTGATCCGATAGAGATGTTATTACTTCCTCACGAACGATTACTTCACGGTCGATACCGGTGAGGATGACCTACATTTGTAGGGTTTATTAATTGAAGTTCAAGTTGTTGCTTTGAAGGATGGTAGGGATATGGTACCCGTGTCATTCGACGGTCTGATGCTTGCTGGTGCTTAGCATGATGAGAGGCATGTCTTATATGCAGTTTGGGATTAGGTCGCCGCCAGGTAGCGTGAGTTTATTCTGATTGATCATGACATATCTTATGGGTTCAGTTTGTCGGCAGCGGATGATCACGATACATGGCGCTGGCTGGCGTGAGAGGAAGTGAGCTCGCATTTACGGCATTCCATTCGATTATCCCTTTAGCCCATACACTTTTCAGTTAGTTGACTATTTTACGGAGGCGAGTATGCACCATACGGTAGTGACCATGTTTCAAAGATGGCTGAGATTCAGGGCATTCAGCATGCCCTAGGACAGATTTGTTTGAATTCTGAGACCACCAAGCCACCCGAGGCCGTGAAAGTTACACCCCCATCACCGGATAGAGCCAGTGTGTTTTCCATGTGCTTTCACTGAGGAGATCCACGTATGATCTACCTATGGATTTGGGGATGAGGCCCCGTGGAGCGCTCTTCTGATACCTACATGGATGAGATGGACATGTGGTAGAAGCCTTTGGCTTAGTTTCCTTGATCTTGCCTGCGGGATACCCCATTACGCTTGACATGTTTGGGTTTCTATGATTGATTCGATCTTTTATGGCTAACACCTTTGAGCAATGGACATGATCGACCTTGAAGTCGCGTGCGGATGTTTTACGAATAGATTAACTTTTGATGTGTTTGAATTCTATGCTTGGGTTTGATGATGATGGGCTTGCTATGATATTACTCATGATCTTTGTTTACATTGAGGAGCGATTCGACTACGTAGACCCACCTCTTTCTTTTGACACTATGTCCGGGTTTGTCACCTGCTTTGATGACATTTCTGATGGTAATAATGACATGAGTATTTTCGAGTATTTGCTTATGTCACAGCATTTTCCTTTGATTACCACCGGCTTTAAAGCACATGTATACGATGTTAATGACGCGGAGTACACATGCTAGCGCGTAAGATCATGAAATTTGAGGTTACTTTTGGTTGACTATGGAATGGGTGTTGCCGGTTAAGTCTGAGAGATGTCACGAATTAGCCGAATGCACGGAGACTTGATACGTGCCCTTATGCGAGGTGCATGCGCCCCATCCCCTGGCGTTTTGGTATGGGGTATTGATATTGTGGGAAGATCTCACCCCGAGTCTTCTAAGTGGACATGAGTACATCCTGAGTGGCTATTGATTATTTCCTTTAAGTGGGTGGAAGAAATTCACTTCTTATCTTTGGATTGAGCGTGGCCCAGTGACGGAAATTCATCCCGGTCGCGGTATCTATCGATATGGGGTCCCTCATGAGTTGATCTCGAGATAGAGGCGCATTTGAGAGCGAGTGGATACATTGGTTCAAGAGTATGGTATTGACATCATCGATCATCTGCGTATAGGCCCGCGAGACTAATGGCAGTTGAGGGCCGCAAATAAGAATGTCGAGAGGATTTTGAGAAGATGGATTTGAGACTTCTAAAGGTTGGTCGAGAGAAGCTCCCTTTCGCATTGTGGCCTTATTGTAAATCTTTTCGTACTTCTCACCCAGGTCTACACCTTATTCTTTGGTATGGCATGGAGCGGTCTTTGCTGTTGAAATTGAAATAGGATCCTTAAGAGTAGCATTAGAGCATCAGATATCTGAGACTGAGTGGGTTCAGTCCCGTTATGATCAGCTCAACCTTTTGGATGAGAGGAGATTGAGGGCAGCAGATCATGTTCAGGCCTATCAGAGGAAAATGACTCGTGCATTTAGAAGGGTCAGGCCTAGGAAGTTTTAAAAAGGCGACCTAGTCTTGAAGAAGAGGTCCCTCCCAGGGGATTGATCAGCTGACCTAGAGGTAAGTTTGGAATAAATTAAGGCGGGCCTTATGTCATCTAAGATCTGACCCAGAGGAGCAGCCTGGTTGACCAGGACTTAGGCGAATCGGTTCATAGAGCGATCGATGTGGATCGGTGAAGAGGATTTGCGCTTGAGATCGTGGTTAGGATGGGTGGCCATCACTTTGAGTAGCCATATTCCTATTAACCCATACATTGATATATCCTATTGCTAGCCCTTTGACCCTCACGCGGTTTTATTATGGCCCTATTCTTTCATTGACCTTGCATACTTTTCGACACAGGTTGGGAAATTTCCTAATGCGCTTTCATTTATTGTTGGATATGTGAGCATTATGAGCATTGTGACATTCTTTGTTTGTTCTTTCTCGCATCATGCTTGTTTCTTTTCTTCTCCATTTTGCATCTTCTTACCATCTATCTTTGAGTCTAGTTTCTATCATCTCCTATTTGTTCTTTTATCTCCTTTTGTATGATGATGACATGCTCTCATCCCAGGCTACTAGTCGGGTTTGTCACCTTCATTCCTTTGTAGGTTTGACAGGGATTCTTAGGTTGAGGGACCATTTGGGCTTAGGGTTTGAGGTTCTTTCGGTTGGATTGTGTTAGTATGGCATTCGACCTACTTTGAAGGTTCGACGCAAAAAAAACAAAAAAACAAAACAAAAAAAAAACAAAAAAAAAAAGCAAAAAAAAAAAGTGTGTTTGTTTGATATTCGTTACTCATTTAGGTTTGAGAGATTTATTATTCCTCTGAGGTTGAATTAAACATTGTGCGATCTTTCTCCATGGATTTGGGTAACATTGGGTATGGGTTTGGGTTGCTTCGCACTAGGTCCTGGATCATTACACCGCATCGCCCTCCCGTCTTATAGTGACTTGCTGACTTGGCGTTCTTGGGGCCGAGTTGTTCGTCATTGTCATTGCCACATTTGTATCGACTTGTTTCTTCCTTTTACGCTTTATCCATTCATCATTTTCTTATCACTT
Organism: Tetrastigma voinierianum; assembly: GCA_016808115.1. Classification (NCBI taxonomy): domain Eukaryota; kingdom Viridiplantae; phylum Streptophyta; class Magnoliopsida; order Vitales; family Vitaceae; genus Tetrastigma; species Tetrastigma voinierianum. The sequence goes on along the minus strand of JAEQBH010000477.1, from coordinate 397,381 downwards.
CAGTCTTCTTCTCTTATTGATCGTCGATCTCACTTCTTAAGCGGCGTGTCCTTTAGTCGCTTATTGTCATTTCGTGGTAATTCGGATGTTGGTTGGTCGCCTTACTCACATGATCCTTTAATAAACGACATTCTTGCGTGCAAGGGTTTGGCAGTATTTATTGGAGTGTTGGGCCTTTGTTTCCCATCATGTCATTCACCTTTCACCACGGCTATTACGATTCAGAATTCGTAGAACCACCCGAGACCATGAGATCGTGTTTGCTTGAAGCATTTTACATGGGCGGAGTTCGTCTCTTGATTAGTCACGGGATGTCGACAGGTCTGCAATTCTTAGGAGTATCGAGGGTCATGTTGCTTCTCCATTTGGTTTGCTTGCATTCGGGTCCATGATCGGTCACAGACGATCTGAGAGTCGGGACCATGGATAGCCCATTAGCTTTATGCTTTGACACGTTCACACTGGGGCATACCCCTATCCTTTCATGTTGGCATTGGCTCGTACGCATATACACTGGCAGCCCATTTTGCCTAGAGATGTTTTGGCATCAAAGTTTGAGTATGCTCTACATGCGGTAGGTTTTTGTTCCAAACAACGAGTGTACAGGGCACAGGTCGGATTCATGGATATTTGTCAACTCAGTAGGGTTACTTGTTGCTACGCCCATATGTTGTCTTGTTCTCTTGCTCAGATGATTGGGTCTTTAGAAATTTATTTTAGAGTTTTTTTTTCATCAAGGCACTTGCATATCAGATGTGCTGCTTGGGGCATCTTTATGTCAGTTTTTATGAGTGAAAATGGATGATTTTTCATGAATGAATGATTGTGATATTTTCAGCTCTCGGCTGACCACATGTGTAGTTATAGGATTTGACATGGCATTGATACCCTAGAGCTAGGGGGCACCAACCCTTTTCTTTCACCCTTGGTCACATTTATGCGATTGTCCTACGAGAGCATACCCACTTTATTTCCATCTTGTTATAGAGTTCTTGGTTTCTAAACATCATTTGTAATTTTTCTATTGTCATATTGGGCGTCCCTTCTTTTGTCATGATTGTGTTTGATTCCCGGCTTATTGAGTCATTTGTTGGTAGACCACGGATGTCATACTAGGGCCTACCACTTTCACAAAGTTTGTTTATGTTTAGCTTGTTTGGGTTCTCAGCATCTCGCCGGGATTTCTACCTTTCGAGCTGGCAGGATCCCACATTTCGGTACCCGGATCCATTCGGTACTTGCGAGATCCACATTTAAGTACTCGCCCGGATCCACATTTACGGTACTCGCCCGGATCTACCATTTACGGTACTGCGCCCGGATCCCACATTTCGGTACTTGCACGGATCCTGCATTTACGGTACTTGCGGATCCGCATTCTGGGCGCGCACGGATCCCACATTTAAGTACTTGCGGATCCACATTTACATTTTCGCCCGGATCCACCTTCCCGAACTCGCCGGTCCACATTTACGGTACTGCTTGGATCCGCGCTTCGAACTGCTGGATCCCTCTGGGCTTTGCAGTACTCGCGAGATCCACATTTCGATTACTTGCACCGGATCTACATTTGGTACTTGCCGGATCCACATTTACGGTACTGCGCCCGGATCCCATTTTAGTACTTGCCCGGATCCACATTTACGGTACTCGCCGGATCCCACATTACGGTACTACGCCGGACCATTTACGAGTACTCGCCCGGATCCACATTCACGGTACTGCGGATCGCATTTACGGTACGCCGCCACGATCCAGCATTACGGTACTGGCCGGATCCCGTTTAGTGCGGCTGAATCCCACATTCACGGTACTCGCCGGATCCCACATTTATTACTTGCAGGATCCACATTTCGGTGCTCGCCGGTTTCTCACCTTCCGGTTCGCCCGGATCCACATTTACGGTACTCGCGGATCCACATTTCTAGTACTTTCCTGGATCCTACCTTTCTGATCCCACATTCCTAGTACTCGCCTGGATCCTACCTTTTCCGGTACTCACTCGGTCATTGCCTTCCGTGCTCGCCGGATCCCATGACTGCAGTACTCGCCGGATCCACATTTCCAGTACTCGCCTGGATCCTACCTTTTCCGGTACTCACCCGGATGTTACCTTCCCGGTACTCGCCCGGATCCCACATTTCTGGTACTCGCCCAGATTCCACCTTTTCGGCACTCGCTGGGATTCCACCTTTTTTTCGGTACTCACCCGGATCCAACATTTTCGATTGCTTGCCCGGACCTTTCTCAAGTTTGCCCGGGCATCCTCATCTTCTCGGCACTAGCCTCCGGATGTCATTATCTTTTCGGCATTATGTCAGAGATCACTCATCTTCCAGGGCATCGTGACGACATTTCTTTAAGTCCTTCAATCGGAGCGACTACATTCCGTTATCCTTGATACTAGGTAGGGGACAGCGGTAGTCATGCGGGTTCTTCACTGAAGTTCATTTCACTTTTGCATCAGCTTACACTTCGCACCCACGATTCCTCGTTCATTCACTCTTGAAGGGGGCATATTTGTAGACCCTCAATTTTGTCCTAAGCACTTTGCATTTATTCTATGGGTGTCATACTCACCCATTATTCTCACTCTCTTACCATTTAGGCCCTTTTAGGCACGGGTCTTTCTCCGAGCCTCGGGTGGGCTTGTATATGGTCCATTGGTGCGTATGTATTTCATAGTGTCATAATTATCAGTTATTGGCATCGTGCCATAGGAAGCAAGTAAAGCCCCAGGGTTTAGCTCGATCGGATTTATGGAGTATGTAATTTAGACACCAGGCTTGTTTGATTGTATCTCTTTGTCCGAGCTCGGGATTGTTCGTGCTTGTTTGTTTTGTTGGATTCCTTATTACATGAGGAGGTTTATGTTAAAATTCATAATTTTTGGTCAACCGTTTGACCAATCGGTTTGACTGGTTCGTCCCGATGGTATGTATACAACTTTGTTTTTGGGTGATTTTGTAAGCACTCTCCTTATTTTGATCATATCTCCCTCATCAAACTTAGAATGGTACACACGTTTTTTTATTTGGTCTCCCTTGTTCGCCGGGGAACATTCTATCCAAAATTTCATAATTTTCCTCAATCGGCTCGTGGTTGGCATGCGTTCAACTGGGTTAGTTAGACAAACATGTAGACCTTTGTTTTGTGATTTGGAGCCCAAATCCTAATGGTTGATTATAGCTCCAGCTAGACCTTAGGAAGTATTGTGGGTCTATTTGGGCCTTGTCTTGGGTTACATACAGCCCACCATGAACCCATGTGGATACTTGGTGGTGAAGCAAGCTGAAAACTTAAGTGATTCAGCTTGCATGGGAAATGAGGAGGGGAGTGAATGGGGAAGCTATTTCCGAGACTGATTAGGGCCCTTTCCAAAGCTTGAAGGAGAGAAAAACGAAGAGGCTTTGATGGCTGGAGGTGGGAATTAGCATAAAGGACATAGAGATCAGATTGGAAAAAACCTTTGGAGGGCACACTTAGGGCTTTCGGACACACGTTTCAACTGGATTTTTCGGGATGTGTAAGCTTGGTTTTTGTTCAGCGTTTTATGTGAAGAGATAGAAATGGAACCTGGCTCCACTCTATTCTATACAGGATATTCTGACCAAATTTTAGGTTTACCTCAACCATTGAACGGTTTTCACGCTCATACGTGAGAGCTGGGTTCAAGCGATTTCTCTTCGGAGCAGCGGTTCGATTTGATTTCATTTTAGTTGGTTCTCCTCATCCGAGCTGAGAGTAATCACCGTTTATTTTGGATTCCTGACTCCTTAAAAGAAGATTCTGACAATTTTTTCAAATGTTTTCTCAACCATTGAACCGGTTGGAAAACTGAACCAACCGGTGTTAATTTGGTTTTGGTTTTTCTTTGGAATAGCTGTTATGGCGGTTTGGGTGGTTTGATTTTTGGTTGGTTCTCACTCATCGAGCTGAGAATCAATCACCGTTGTTTTTGGTTCAAGCTCCTTAAAGAAGATTATGACAATTTTCAAATATTTTCTCAACCGTCCAGACCCGGTTGGAAAACCAAACCAAGCCCGGATCATTTGGTTCAGGTTCTTCAGAGCGGCGTTTAGGTGGTTTGATTTATTTGTATTTGGTTCTTAGTTACTCGAGTCGAGGTGAACTCCGTTTGTCTTGTTGGATTTCGACTTTGTAAGGAAAGGTTTGAAGATTTTGAAATATTTTGTCAACCGTCGGGGACCCGGTTAGAGCCAAACCAGCGGTTCATTTGGTTCGGTTCTTTGGAGCGAGTTTAGGTGGTTTGATTCTTTGTATTTAGTTCTTAGTTACTCGGTCGAATTAAGACTCCGTTTGTCTTGTTGGATTCCTGACTTAGGAAGGTTCTGAAAGATTTTTGAAATATTTTCAACCGTCGGACCCGGTTGGGAAACCAAACCCGGCCGGTCATTTGGATTGGTTCTTCAGAGCCGGCGGAGTTTAGGGTGGTTTGATTTGTTTGTGTTGGTTCTTGATTTCGGGTCGGGTGGGCTCCGTTTGTCTTGTTAGTTCATGAATCTTTGAAGGTTCTTACAAAATTTTGGATCCCTCTCTCAAATGGCTGAGCAGAGTTTGGGAACTAGATCGGTCGGTTGTTGGAGTTTCGTAGGATCCTTGATTTCGGTTCAATTGAAGCCCGTGATCTTGTGAGTCAAGCCCATTCGCCTAAATCAATGTTAGATTATATTTAGAGTCTGAAATGGGGTTTATTTCGGGTTAATATTGGTTCCATTTTGGATTCTTAAGAATCAGGGTCTATGCGGAGTCGGGTGATTAGTTAAGCACGATAATCTAGTGTTTTGTCGAGCTGGAGTTCTTTGAGATGGATAAACGTGTTTGTATATTTAAGACAAGTGTTGTAGCATCAATGAGTGGCTGAGATGCAATGTGGTTTCTCTAGCTTGCTTTGCTTTTTATATTTAATTTTGAGACAGTGTAAAAATGTTGGTGACCTCTTATCTGATGCTTGTTTAGGGACCCGCAATTATGTGCTTTAGTGTTGGGTAATGAATTTCACATGGATGCTTTGTGTTTAGGTGCCATGCATGCTTGCTATGTTTGTTGGCTAACCTTTGATGTAGCGCGTGGCGAGGACCCGATACGCACCATTTCGCTTTTGGTTGAGTGTTTTTAAGCATCTTTAGATACATTAGGTTGAGTCGATCAAGTTGTATGTTTAGCTATGAGACTATCGATTTTTGACCCATATGCTCCTACATACCCAATTCACTAGTAGAGACCGAGGAGTTAGGGCTTAGAGTGCTACCTCATATGAGGTACCTTCGATAGGTAATCTGATCCCGAAATCTAGTTTGCGGACATTTTCCATCTTGGAGTCATTGGGGTTTTTGTTCTTACTTGGTTTTCCCCACTTAAAAATAAAAATAAAAGTAAGTGGCGACTCCAAAGCAAAACCGTTCCTCCTTGAGACGGATTTTCCAAAACTCGAAAATCAACCCACATTTTCTTTTCATTTTCCTTCCATTTCGCGAGTCGCCTTGGGTCAGTGGATCGGGTGGTCCATGACCTTCACGGAGGGGCTTCCGCATTAGTCTTTGGTTAGGAGTTTCCTCAAAACTCCGTGAGGTAGGGGTTTCTCCTACTTGGGTTTTACACTTTATTTAAGTGTTTTTCAATGTTTCGGTTGGTATGAGGCCTTGAACGGCCGTTTGATCGGTCTCAAACATGGGGCCAAGTGTCTGATTTTTGGAGCCATGGTGCAGCCGTGCTTCATTTTAGGGGCTGTTTGGTTTGAAATAAATCTATGAAATTTGTGAAATAAATCATGCTTTGATGTGAAAGAGGCCGGGAATGGCCGTGAAACCCGGGTTCACTAAGTGAAGCCCAGTGATTCAATGAATTTTTCGGAATAATGCAGAGGTTTTCACTATTCAAAAAACCAATGTTCTCAAAATAATTTTGTTAAAATATGTTTGGTCGAGTAATTCAGAAAGATTGCTCGTGTTTGATCATTATCCCACGTGAGCTAATTTTGAATTGTGATGAAATGAGAAATTACATAACATGATTGTGTGATTTAATTTTATGTGAATATATGCATGTTTATATATTTGCATGTGTTATAGGCTTGTAATCGAATTGGCATCATGCATTCCATACGCATTGGGACACCCTAGGACCGTAGGAGTGAGTGCATGAGGTAATTCTTGAAGAATGATTTCGGAGGAATTGAGTAAAAATAATAATTATTGGAGGGTAGTCCACCGCAAAAAATATCAATGGTCGGAGGCGACGGATGATATACATCGGAGGGTAGTCCACAAATATGTGTCGTCGGAGGCGACCGTGACTCTTATATACATCGGAGGGTTGTCCACAAAAAATAATAAATTCTCATACGAGGCTTAGGCGGGTGTGAAGTCGGTGAGGACTCGGGTCTGAATGATGAGTTAGACATTCCAAGTAGGATCGTACATTTGCTTGAATGTGTGTTTATTTTGGAACATTGTACTGCACTTAGGTGGAAAGTAGCCACTTGGGCGATTCCACTGCGAACGATGCTTCATACAATCGGGATGTTATTTTACGATTCACGGGAGCGTGCGGGACGACTCGTCTAGGGCGAGGATTAGAAGAAAGTCGGGTTGTGGCTTTGATGATTTTAAACATGTACTAGAATTCTCTAATTTTAATATATGGGTTATATAAGAGTAAAAACATTTGAACTCTTAGAACTATTGGATATAGTTGGTATATTGTTATGAGTATGGTTTGCATGGGCAGTAGCGTTTTACTCATGTGATGGATATATTACCTTTGTTTGGAGACAGGTATATGCAAGTATTGTAATTGGGTAGAGCTCTCCGTACAAAGGAGACTCTGCCCGATTTTCTGAAGTGGCGTCGGGTAACCCAGACATCCACTTGTATTCCGCGGGTTGACGGGTAGTCAACGGACCCCGGGTTTAGGGCGTCACAGATGGTGTGTCATGAGTACACGGTTGTGGATCAACACCGCGTAGGGTGTTGATTAGTGGGCTTGACTAATAAGACAACGTCCAAATGAGTCGCACGGGTTAAGAAAATGGGAATGGCTAATTGTATTTCATATGCACTGGGACACCCTAGAACAATAGGAGTGTCGTGATGGTGTGTCGTGAGTACACGGTTGTGGATTAACACCGCGTAGGGTGTTGATTAGTGGGCTTGACTAATAAGACAACGTCCAAATGAGTCGCACGGGTTAAGAAAATTGAAATGGCTAATTGCATTTCATATGCACTGGGACACCCTAGAACAATAGGAGTGAGTGCATGAGGTGGTTTCTTGAGAGAATTGTTCGGATGGTTGACCAACAATATTATTTATCTGAGTGTGTCCACATATACATCGGAGGGTTGTTCATATAATATCAATCGTAGTCTTGAATTGTGATATACATCGGAGGGTTGTCCATATAATATCAATCGTCGGAATCTGCCCAATTGATATACATCGTAGGGTTGTCCACAAAATAGATTATCGGAATCTGTCCACTATTTATATCGAAGGGTTGTCCACGGTTAAAAACAAATACCTTTGTTTGGAAATGGTTTTCATTCATGGAAGAATGCATGTTTGAGGGAGTCAGTGAGAACTCGAGGCGTATGGGTGTAAGAGACCCGTGATATCATAGTTCTATATGGGTGTAAGAGACATGTGGTATCACCCGAAAAGTTATGTTGCCTAAAGAAGACACACGGTCATGTCTATCACGCCAGACTTGGGTTGTGTGATAGAAGTCGAGGATTGACTTGGGATTTGTTGCCCGGTAACACTTACATTGGGTAATGGGTAGGTGGTCGATGCGGGTCAGTGTAATACCGGTGACGGTTGTCGGTTCAGGCGTATGCATGTGAGACTAGTCCGTGAGTGACTCGGGGATATATTACTCAATGACATATTGAGTGATGGAGTCGAGCTGGTGCATGGGGCATGGTGGTCGAGTCTCATTCGCCCAGCATGTAGACATTCGGTGAACATGTATGTTGCACTTGGATGTGTGTTTGATTATGCGACCATTGCATGTGCACTTAGGTGGGGAGTAGCCCTTGTAGAAGATTATCACTACTGGGCTTTGCTCACCCCGTCGTGGGACCCCCCTTTCAGGTACAAGTCAGGTGCAAACGGCTGACCCGCATTCGGGACCGCACATATGAAGAAAGCCGACTTGTGGCTTTGATGTTATTATATGACATGTATTAGAATGTTGTAATTTTAATATATGTTTTGAATTAAGAGTAATTTATTAACTCTTGAACTACGTGAGATAGTTGGTTGGATATATTTGTGAGTATTGATGCAGGGGCTAAGTGGCCATTATTTTACTCGCATTTAGACCCTGTGAGGTCATTGTGAATTTTGGGACAGGTTATGTACTTTGGGTAGAGCTCCCCATACAAAGGAGACTCTGCCCGATTTTCGTGAGTGGTGTCGGGTTACCGGCATTCACGAGTATTCCGCGGGTTGACGGGTTGTCAACGGACCCCCGGGTTTTGGGGCGTCACAAAGGTGGGTGTTACCTAGTTGGTGGTGAGCGGAAACCTGAGGATCCTATCATTCGCCCTTCTAGTTTTACAATAGTTTAAGTCAATCAGTTAATAAATCAATCAATCACAACCCTCTAGATTTTACTTTGTCATACGTTCATTTGAAAGCAATCCCCAAGGATCACTAGGAAACCACTCACGTGGAAATATTTTTGTGGACTCCACGTATTATAATACTTGGCAGCCATCGGTTTCTACGGCAGGAATAATTTATTTTTCGAAATGAAGCGAAACAAAGCACATAGAGTTCCTGTGGTTCTTCTTTTTTGTTTTGTTTTATTTCCTCATTTGAGTAAGCTTTCCATGAAGTATCTTCCCCTGGCTATGGCCCTTACCATTGGGCGGCCCTATGCTTTAGGTACCCTTTTCCTAGCCTCCTTATACGGGCCATAAGCGAGTATGTGATTGAAAGTAGCTTACCATAGGGTGGGGAGCCGCCCTTTAGTTTGTCTGAAAATCTGGATATTTGCATATTTCATAGCTATTAGGTGTTGAGATCTTTTTCGTGTCTTTAGGGCTTAGTGTGGCTTTCGGTCATTAGGACTATATCTGACTTTCTTTCCTCTTTTTCTTAAGCTTGCGGTCGTTCTTTGCCTCAATTGTACTTGGAACTTTTTGATATGGCACCAACCCGTCACGGCACGGACAGTTCTTTTTCCCCCTACTTGCTGAATTTTAAATATCCATCAGCATTCCTCAGCATAGTTTGTAGGGTCCTGATCTTTGGGGGTTGTTATGCCTTTTTCCCTCAATTGTCTTCTTCTTCTACAGTTTTCTTACTCTGCCTTACCTTATGGGCCATGAGTTCAGTTACCCAATTTATCCCTCATTTCCCTTCCCGCCCACCCTCGAGCACCTCTGACAACCTTAATAAAAACAAGCTGGACCCGATCTTACAGGAGACTCATATTTGTGTCCCTCCCAGATTATTATATTTGTCAAATGTGAAGTCCTTCTCAACTGGTAATTACTGTCATATTTGATAGGCTTATCAGTTCCTGCCCTTCTTCATTAGGTATATGAATTTATGTTCATTGTTTCTTGCATTCAATTCTTTGACTTTCACCTTAATTCTAACTTTGTCTTTCATATGTAGGCTTCACTTCCTCTTCTAGCAGGCCCATTGCAAAATTGAAGAAAGGGGTTGGACAGTCTAAGCCTCCCACTGTTAGGCCTAAGCAATCTAAACTGGTTGTAGTGAAGAATACCTCCTCCCAGGCTTCAGCGGAGATATCGAAAGGATAGATCCCGAGCTTGGTCACCACAACACACAAGATGATCCACATAGAGATTGAGTGGCCTAGAAGAGGAATCGGTGAAAGGAAAGATCGACTTTACTAAGGGATGGAATCAAAAAGCAAGATGGATTCAGCGACATCTGAGGGAGGTCGTTATCGATGACCTTTCAGAATGCGAAGAGGCCGTTTTCAAGCTGGTGAGGCTCCATTTAGCAAACTCCTCCAGCTCTTTTACCTTCAGTTCCTCTGGTGAGCACTTTACCTTTCCTTTACTCCCTTTTTATCAACTATCAAGTTCCTTACCTTTGTCTTTCTCAAGTCTCTCAGCAAATGCACTTTGCATCGAAGCGAATCAGTTCCCTTCATTAGATCTCATCTTTTTGGACCCGAGCGGCTGCTTCGTGTTAGTCCATATCCGGACCTCCTACCGGGCCAGATGTATGTTGCAGCTCCACTATTAGCCTTATGCGAGCTTAGACCTTCTCTCCTTATCCATTGCCTCGAAAAAATGCTTTCCCACATGGCTATGGCAGTACTACAATCTGCTTATAGCAGGCCTAAGGTTGGGGCTTTCATTTACAGGGTTATAAACCACACTCTGAGAGTATTTTCTTCCACAGGCATGCGGTAAAGAGAATGCTCAAGTAATTTCCGAGTTGAAGGAATTGAGAGGGAAAAAGTCTAAGTATGAGCAATCTAAGCTATCTACTGACCAAAGCATCTAGAAATTGGAGGAAGTAAAACCTAAGTATAATGCCCAGGAAGAGCGAATCAGATTGTTGGCTAAAGAAATGGAGAGGGAAAAAGCCAAGTTGTTTTCTCTAATACGATAGGGTAAGGTTCTTCATGCTCAAGGCCTAAAGCACCATCAAAATACTATTTCCTTAGGTGATTTTCTATCCTCTATAAGGGGAAAGGTTGTTAATCTAACCTCCCAATTGTAGCAAATTGATTCTTCATGATAAGAGAGCTTGGGGTTCTGGGACTCTTTGAGATCTTTTGCTTTTTCTAAGATCTGATCCCTCAACACTTCAGACATGGTTATTGGTTTTGACATGGCCTTGGACATTTGACATTACCCAACTAGCCAACATTCTTTGATGGGTATGTTGGGAACTCACTAACATTTGCATAAATGCACTACTATATGTGTATGAACTAGTGGACCAAGGTGGCACTAGGCCTACGTTTGGATGTGTGCTATCACTAAACATTAACACAAGTGCACCACAGCCATGACATTGCATTAGTGGACTAAGGTGACACTAGGCTTACCTCTGGATGTGTGTGTTTGACAAACATTTGCACAAGCAAACTTCTTGCATGTGGATGAACTAGTGGACCAAGGTGGCACTAAGCCTACCTTTAGATATTTGTTGAAAATTTACTTTGAATAATTATTGAATGATTGTTGCTATTGGGATAGGTACATTTTTTAGGATGTTATATTCCCTCAATTTGGTGGTCATAAAGCCTACTTTATTTATTTATTGTGATTGGGACGAGCTTGATAAAAACCAACCCTTTTTCTCGAACTGCTGGTTAAAGGCCTACTTTACCTGGACTCCCTCAACTCTTAACTCTTCCGCTTTAGAATAGTTATGGAACCTAATTTGTCCTTTTGTGATGAAAACAGTGTCATAGTCAATGATTATGCCAGTCTTGACCGCCAAATTAATGTTAGTCACAATCATGTAAGCTATGGTCGAACACCCAATTCCAGTGCTAAAATCGGTACTGGGTCATAGTCGCGACTATGACAGCAATTTGCACAACTTCTTCAATTTCATCCACTGCTTTTGATTCTGCCTCATTTTCTTCCATTTCTCCCAAGGGATGACCTATCACTTGGTGCAATGATGTAACATGTCCAATTCTTTAGAGAAATCTTACATTTGAATGTGCAGTGGCTATAAAGCCCACTTTCCTTGACTCCAATTCAACATTAGGGCTTATTTCCTCAATCTTAGAGTGATTATGATACCCTCTCATGAACTTGTCCAAGTGCTCTATTTGGGGAAATATGTGTACCCAGTGGCCTAGAGGCCTACCTTATTCACTCAGATATTTCCACCCTTATTTCCCTAATCTTGATGTGGTCAAGAAGTCTTCCTTGGGAAATTAGAATGGAATCTTGAAGAAGTTTGTGTTTTTGAGGTGAAGTGGCTAAAGGCCAATTTTACTGCCTCAAATCCTATCTTGGAACTAGTCTCATGCCTACATTGGTCAAGGGGCCAACTTTAGGGAATTGAGGATACAAGGTAGACTTTCTGGATAAAAGCATGAATGTGAGGAAACCATCGACAAGAAGTCTATCCAACCAGTCTATTTGTACCTATTCCTCCAACACCAAAATAGTCCTAGACCACTTATATGAGATTTTAGAAATTAAGAGGGCAATAAGAACACCCTGAGAAATCTCAAGGTGCTAATCGAATGCAATGGCCAAGAAGCCACTTTATTACTAGGTCATCCCATATTTATGCAATCCTAAAGTGGTAATAGAACCTACTTTTGGAGAATTGATGACACGATAAGCTCATTCTTAGGGAAAAGCCTTTATTTAGGATCAATAGAGATCGCAAATCCTACTTTAAGCTTTCAACCCATAAGTCAGGCACATTTTCCCCACTTTAAAAAGGTCGTGAGACCTACTTATTTGATTCATAAAACATTGAGGGTATTAATTATATAGACATTGAGGACTACAAAGGTTTGAGCAGTAGATGGTCAAAAACAGCTACTTTATTATTATCACGTAACTACTATGAATAGTTTTCCTTAATCCAAAAGGTCAATGAGACCTATTTACTTGTTATTCCTCATTCCTACCTTAGTTTTTCTTGGCAATCCATTTCCTACATAATGGGAAAAGTTAAGACAAACCCTATAATTTTTTTTTCAATAACACTAATATAGATGAAGATAAAAGATGGTTGAGCGCTACAATTTATACAATATATGACCGTGAAGAGAAAAACCTATTATAAACAAGATACATCCATTGATAAACTCAACATTAATTATACAAAAGGTACTCCAATTCCTTGTGAAAACAACATGTGCTTCATTCTTCACACGAATTTTTACACATTCTAAATCCTTGGTTCTTCTAAGGATAGTCTATACTAACAAGTGTACAAAAGTGACATATATTACATTGTTTCATCAAAAAAGGTGAATTTACAAAGCCCAAAGCCTTAAAATCTCAACACGAGTAAAAATTGTATCCAAACACCAATCCATGCAAAGCTCGATCACTAGTTCTAGTAAAAGTCCTCTTACCTGCATCTAAGGGTGGAGGAAAGATAGGGTGATTTCACAACTAAGTAGAAAACTTTATAATTATTCTATGCAAACCCTTAATGCTTCAATTAAACATTAACAATATGCATGATGCTAAACATTTGTAACCATGAACAAAGTAGATGAAATAATATCAACTATGCATTTAATGGTGCAATGTCATCCCCGCTTCATCCTCTTATTCATTCTCTTCCACGTGATCAAACAGCTTTTACCATTCTCTTCCACAAGATAACCTACTATTATCACCAATATACATATCTATCATCAATTGCTTCAATAGGAGATCAACAATAAATAATGACTATTCTAGGACTATCACCCAAGGACTAGTTTTATCCCGTGTCTTTGGGACTTTATAATCGGGCCAGGTAGAACCAATCCTATGTCTTTTGGGACTAAAACTCAAGGGTAGCAGGACCAACCTTTATCTTTAGGGGAATATCACCAAGGGCAAGACCAACCCATACAATTTTTATCTAGGTGTCTTCCCTTTATGGTTTCTACAATTTTTCTACCAGCGACCCATGGTCCCATAAATAATACATCAAAGGTAAATCGTATATCAACAATATCTTCCATTATCCATATAATTTAAATAATATTTTCCACTTAGCTACAAATCATCCTGATGAGTAACCAAACCATAACCATGTTCACCATACGTAAAACCATGATACTCAAATCAATGTATCCACATCTCAATACCATGTTTCAAAACAAACCATGTAATCGGTAATATGAACATCATGACAAAATAAAATGCTTCATAACCCATATCAATTATTAAGATCAGAATATATTTAATACGAAAGCCATCAAAGATAAACACTAGAATGGTATAAAATTCCCTACCTTTCATCGAAGTCTCCTTCAAAATTCTTCTATGTAGACAATTATAATTAATTACAAGGAACTGAAATAAAAGAATGAACTCAAGTTATGGCACTTCCTTCTTAGCTCATATCATCAATTTAATGTTGTTAATTTAAAACCCCAAATTTTCTAACTCTTGATCACGCTTTCCAAATTAATTTTAAGTTATGTATTAACTACTTTATTTTCCCCTAATCTCCATCTATTAGCAATTAAGAGTGTAACCAAACTTAATTCATCACATATTTCTTTCAACTATTTTTTTCCAACTAAAATAAACTAACAACAAACAACAAAACTTTCTTTACAAAAAACTAAACTCAAATTACTTGCAAACCTAATTAACTTAAAATTCTAAATGCATAACAATGTGATTAACACTAATTAACTCAGTTTATAAACTAAATTTACCATTACCATCCATCACCAACTCATTAGAAAACTAAACTAGCAAAACCACTACTTCTTCTTCTTCCTCACAAAAATCTGCACTTTCTCTCTCTAAAACTCTCTCTCTAAACTCCCAAATTTGATATAAAAAATAGTTAAGAATGAACACTAATACTAACTAAAACCATTTTAAGACCAAATCTACCATTAATAATTTTTTCATAAATCTAGAACAATGTAAATTACTAACCTTTGTTTTTCAACATGGAAGCTCCTAACTCTCTTTTCTCTAAACTTCCCTTCCCTCTATACTCCCACTCTATGTACCAAGCTTACTGCCGGAAAGAGCACTACTAGCTTTTAAATATTCCCCACTGAGCAAACATGAGTTGCTAGTGCTTAGAAGTTGCCACCCAACTACACCCCTTAATCATTTTGCCTATTAGTCCTTTCTCTTGCTAGCTATTAGTGTTTTGTAACGCTGGATAGTCCCTTTTTTGAAGTTCTTAACTATAATTATTTGCATGCTATTTTTCAATGTTTAAGCCAACATTTAATTTTAGCTAATCTTAATTCAAGATTAATGTATAATAAAGACAAGATGCTTTTAACCTAATTTTGCTTCCTCTACTTCAACATATTTAGTAGTGATTAAAACAGAATGTAGAAAATTATTTGGTTGATAGTCATATTTACTACTTATTTGTTAGTATGGGTATTACAAAGTATTTCTTAAGGTGCTTCTATTGAAGAATCTTTGTGTGGCTCCTTTTCAAGGTTTGGATAGCCAAGAGGCATTATGGTAGTACTTGTTGAACCTTGAATGTCCTCCCAGTTATGACCATTTCCTCACCGTCTTTAGAAATCCGGGAGCAAGGAAAGATCACTTTTCCAAATGAGCTCGCTTCGTGTAAATTTTTTCTGACTCTTTCGTCAGAGTCAAGCCACCTTCTTTTTTCAGATCATGATGATCGGAAATCTGCACCCTTTCCCATCTAATGCCTCAAGTTCAATAATCATGGACTCACTATATTCTTATGATTGCTGGGTCATCGCCTGACACTCTTGTAGAGAATGAATCATTACCTCCATGAAGCACGCATCATACCACATATAATAGGAGAATAAGTGATTCACCTATAGAACCTTCTTTTAGTTCTATAACCCCATAAGGTCTCTCACAAAAATAAAAAATTACATGCCAATCTCTAGGTGATTATCCTCCAGCATCTTCTCAGAATGTTTATCAACACCTTGTTAAAAGTTTTTGCCCCACTCATTTTCTGCATAAAGGGAGTAGATCTAATGAGAGTGAAATGTCATAGTCCTTGGCAAATAAATCATCTCATCCTCAGTGAACATGGTGTTTTGTCAATTGTAATGAACTTAGAATTTCCAAATCTATGAATGATTCGCTTCTTGATAAATTGATCACATCCTCTAATTTTCTTCAAGGGTATTGCCTCCACCTCGAAGAAACTAAGATGAGTTAATCCATTTGATGTTTAGCAGATTTTCCTTAATTAAGTCCATGGACCCATCCCTTAGTGCTGGCCATGGTTTCACACTTAGTGGAGTTCCACAAAGGGATCCTCTATATGCTACCATGCTTTGACATTGGCAGCCCTTAAAGTAAGTGATACAGTCACTTAAGATGGTTGGCTAAAGATATCCACGTCTCCATATCAGCCATCGCATTTTTATCCCGGTTTGATAGTCTCAACAAACACCTCTCATGAATCCTGCTTCATCACTTCCATGTCAAGTTCTCAGGAAGGATAGAGATCTGAAAAAGAACTCACCATCAAAGTCTTTTGTACAATTCCTCTTCGACAGATCTAAGTTTTGTGATTTGAAGCACCTTCTATGGGGACTTGCAGCTGTTAGGGCCTTCAAAGACTTTCAATCTTAATTCTCCAGCTTTCCTCGCAACATTCACATCCTCCAGAACCACGACTTCTAACTAATTTCCCTTTCATAAGTTATATTATCTTTCTTTCCTATCACAATGTTTTCATATCGCCAATTTTTCGGCTTCATTTCACACATAATGTGTTATTTGGGAAATCTCTATTCTGCCCTCCCCAATTAGATCCCTAAGCATGTATTCAAAATCCATGGAGTGGGAAAGACCCATAATTTAGTGGATGCAAGATAATAAGGAGCTAGCAATAAGATGTTGTATTTATATTCTCATAATACGGCTAATTAATCGGGAGTCCCTAATGATATAAAATTTCTTGTGTTTCAAGTTCCAACAAGATCTCCAAATCGATCACTAAAGCCTCATTCAGCCGATTGTTAGTGCACTTAAAAACCAAGTTGAAAGAGAGTATAGTCTTATCCCTTTATGAGATGATTATTATCTCAACTCTAAAGGGAAACTTCCATTTCTAGAGCCATCAAAATTAAGAACTTACACAATCTTTCGTACTTCATATTCCTAATTCCACATCTTTTTCTGGTTTGATTCCTAATGAAAATTGATCAACCAGAACGATAGCTAAAGCTTGCCCCTTAATTGATTTTTGTGGAAAATAGACCAAGGTCAACTCTGACAAAGCAAGGGACCATTTCCCGATTCGTCCAGTGATTAAGGGTCAGCTTAGCATGTATTTGATCAAGTCGGGTTGGGAGACCACATACACTTAAGACTTGGATCAAGTAATGTCTCACTTCACATACGGCAAAGCATAGGGCCAACAAAACTTTCAATGGGTATACCTTGTTTTCTAAATTTAGGATCCCACTGGAATAGTAAACAACCTCATTTATGGCCTCCAAATTATTCAGATGATGGCTACATCCCCACAAAACTCTCTTTTAGGAAGTTGATAGATAGAGTTTATGGTCAACCCTCGTGAGGTGGCATCGCTTGAAAGGTAGCCTCTGAATCCATCAAAAGTCAATAGTGTTGTTCCTCTCCCATTTAAACTTTTCCACTTCACTCTTTGATTAAATAAAGAATACTCCCAATCTTCCCTTACCGTATTCGAGATGAACCTCCTTAAATAGTTCAACTAATCCAAGAACTTAAAGTTCTTCATTTTGAGGATTTGGCTGAAATGATGATTCTGGCCTTGTTTGGATCCAAGTATCACTCTCTTGGTGAACCATAAACACTAAAAATTTCCAACTTGAACTCCAAAAGCACATTTGAGTGGATCGAAGCTTAGTTGATGGAGTCTCTCATTTTTTCAAAACTTTTCCTTAAATGATTCACACATGTTCGCAGCCTCTTAGATTTTTAACCACAAATATTATCAATATAAATCTCCCATATGGTGGCTTAACATATCATGAAGATGGCACTATGTTCCGGTAAGTTGAAAACTAGTTTCAAACTAAAAGGCATGAAAAGCTATTCAAATGTTCCTATGAACCAGACATCTCATAATCTTAGATATATTATCAACAGATATTAGATTTGGTTATACCAGAAAAACTATCCATGAAGGACAATAACTCATTATTTGCAAAGGGAATCAACTAACATGTCGCAATAGGCATTACATACAATATCTTTTAGAGTGGAAAGATTAAATCCCTAAAGTCTACACAGACTCTAAGTTTCATATTCTTCTTCATCACAAGGACAATGTTTACCAACCACTGCACATACCTTGTAGGTATGATGAATTTGGCTTTCAAAAGCTTATCAATCTCCTCTTTCACCTTCAACTCTACCTCCTTAGACATTCTTCTGGGTGGTTGCTAAAAGGGTGGAACTCTCGACTTGATAAAGTGGTGTCTACCCGGTTTCTCTATCCAACCTGCAGACCATAACTCTAAGCAAATCATTCTTTTGAACTCTTAGTATTGCAATAACTCTTCTTCTTTCAAGTCGGAAGACAAGAAGTAGAACCACATATGGGCAACTCTACCCTCCACAATGCTGAGGTCACTTCCTCCATGGGGTCGTGAACTTGAGGTTACGTGTCTTCAAACTTAGGAGGGGCTTGCACCAAATCCTCCATTTTATTTCATCATCTTTTTCATACATATCCTCTCTCTGTGTAAAATCATCTTAGCCCCACAGTGTCCTTGAGGTGCCTCTTTCTTCCATCCTTTCCATAGTTTGTTGCATTATCATTTTAAATATGTTTATCAGAAGGTCGCCTTTTCCTTGAGAGTATAAGTCATCATCGATCTCCTTGATGATTAGACCACTCGTCGACATGTAAGGCATGATTGTAGTCACCTTAGGAGTTTCCATACTCCTTTTGATTTCCACATAGCCCTTATGTCTATGTATTGATTTCCTTTGGGACTCCATCTTTCATTCCTGGCTTAGTGAACTTGATCGTAATCGACTTCCCTGATCATAACATTGGCTTCCACAAAGCCTCAGACACATGAATGGTTGCTTATCCGGCCACCACCTCCACTGCAACAATCCTCCAGTTAGTAAGAATTGCGAAGAGAGGACTCACACACACCGGCTTAGCATGAATCTCAGCTTCAGAAAATGTTGTAATTTGAAGTAGAGTCTATCACAAAGAAGGCAAATAATGAAGTTTTGTTGCCAATGGTGATATCTAAAGGTAGTATCCCCAAGGTCTTGGATACTTCTCCACAAGGCAAACACGCCCACCTTTGAGGTTTCATCACATTACTAATGCCCTCCCTAGGCTCTAAGCATCCCACTCATATTTGATATTTGCATTCTAGATCCATTATCTATCAACAATCTTAGATATTGTTCTGCCATTGAGATGGGCTTTACTAACAAAGGCTTTACAGCCCCGTCATTTCCACATAGGTTTCTCATCACCTTTGGGGTCTCGCATTCTCTTCAAGGATTCTATGATGAGACCCCACCGTGTCCTCATCTTTTCTTGTCGCTAGAAGGTGCTCCCTTCACCTTCAACAGGTCTCCTTCGCCTTTTTTAACTTAAAGATAGCTGAGACAAAGAATAAACAGTTGAAACAATTTGGAAGAAATATGGATTTCACCTATTACTCGCTTCGAGTCCATTACTTCATCTACATTGCTCATTGACTCATATCCTCGCAGAACTTTCCTCCCAAACTTTGTTTTTTTCAAGCTAGAACCATTCCTTCCTCATAATTCTAATTACATGGCCTCCTTCTAAGAGTGTTTTATCAAGGACACACGAGCCGCCTTCATTAGCATGTTTCCTTGCCTTTGCATCTTCTCTTCCAGTCCGAAAACCTCTTAAGAAATTTTTGTGTTGCACTACATGCCACCTCGACTAGGAGAAACCCTAGAGAAATGATACACCTCACAAGTCTTTCCATTCTACAACTTCCTGGAAAATAGGCTTGTTTCCACCATATCTTAGAGAAGTGAATTTGTCCCTGGGAGACATCATTTTGTACCTTGGAGAACTGGGTCCACCTCTTGAAAAAACAAGTGTTGAGACTGAAGAACATGTCCTTCCCGTGCCTTTCTCCTCGAAGACGTGAAGTTGTCTACATAATCTTCTTCTTGGGGAAAGAATCTGATTCCTTTGGAGGAGTGATTCTATCCTCCGATAGAAGCCTCTTTACCTGGAGGAACTCCCATCCCCATATCCACCTCTGAAATATGATCTCCTGTTTATCTCCTTTGAAAAACAAGATTGTTTCATCTTTTCTTGGAACAAAGAATCCTCTCTATTGTACTTTTTTGTCATTTGGAGGAGCTAAGCTCCTTACCCCATGGGAAAATACTCATTTCTTAAAGAACATTCTCTAAACTCCGTCGCATCATTTTCCTTAGAGAAGGAACCAAGCACCATGGATTTGAGGGGCCTTCTATAACCATTTCTCTGGGAGGAACAAACTCATCTCATGAGGAGTTCATTTTGCCTTTTGGGGAAAGTCTCCTTTCCTTGAAGAATTGGTTATGCTGCTTTGTTCCTTGTTGTGTCCCCTTCACTAAATTTCTCCCTAATGGAGGATCTATACAAACTGCAGACCACTCATTTTTCAACTTATTAACACGAACCAAACAATATTTAAGGACCCATACGTTTCTTAAAGAAAGTTTTCTTGCCTTCTTGGATTCTTCTATCAATGCTCTTGGTCGGCTAAAGTAAAGGTTGATTGAGACCACTGGTAGGAAAGGATCATCATTGATTGCCATAGCCTTTTTTTTGTTAGGGAACTTGAGTATCCCTTTGTTGATCCTATCATGTATGACATTTCTAAAACCCCAACATGCATTAGTAGTGTGGTTCCATGAATTGTGGTACTTACAATAAGTCTTTCCCCTTAGTTCATCCTTGATGAGAATCCGGTGGTCTTTAGGGAAGGTAATTAATTTTTCTTTCACTAGGAAATTGATTATTTCCTCTGTCTTCGCTACCTTAAAAGTATATTGTACATGTGTACCAACAATTTGTGCCTTTTTCCACAAATCAAGTGTCTTTTCTACCAAAAAAGGACAGGTGAATATCCTTGTATTAGATAGATCTGCCATTGCCACCTCCTGGTTCACCTCTTAAAAATAAGTTCCCATGAACTTCTTCCTCTGATAACTTTCTTCCTTGAGTAGCCCTCATATTCACACCTTAGCGAACACAGGGTTCCCATGAACTTTCTTCCTCCTCGGTGACTTTCCTTGAGTATTCTTCACATTCCGTCCCCAGGCCGCAAGTTCATAAAAATATCTAAATTCCATACCTTGGAATTTTTCCTCAACCTGTCGTTCAAACCTCTTTCAAATATTCACATACTGGTTCATGGAAGATTGATCTTCATCTATTTCTCATCTTCGAATCAGAGATGAACAAATTAGCGATCTCCCCATTTCTTTGAGTCACTCTAGACAATTCTACAATGCACACTGTGCTCACTTGAAGATTCGAGTGGAACTTCCTTTCATCTCCTAGTAACTGAATGAAGTTCCTTACAATGTTGTATACCAAGTGAATGTGAAGTACCCTTGTCAAAGAGCAAAGGAAACAGTCTAAGCTTGAAATGATAGGAAATTCTTGGGAAGAACAACCCCACATTGTATTGTGAATCAGCAACATGCTCCCAGTGGCGGATTTATCATCTTCTAGAGAACAAGGAGAAATCAGGATGTCGTTTCTCCTCTGCCTATCATTTCTATATGTCTGGTAGAACTCGAGCTAAACCAATTTGCATTAGGGAGGCCCGCCCATATAACTCCTACACGCCGATTGCTCCTGCACCCAGTACTAAGATTGGTCACGTGAAAAAGGACGTGCTAAAGAACTTGTTAAACTTGTTTGTCCTCTCATGTTATTCACTCCACAAGCTGGCCGGATGATGCCCCTAAGCCTCCATTGGAAGAAAAGCTTCCTCATATGCCTGCACTTGTAAGTGGATTGGCCCGAAAGCAAAACTTTGAGGGGTTATGGTTCTAGTTGCATTAAGTCTTTCCCCTGCTACGTTCTCTAGAGTACCGTCCTCTCTCCTATGGGGAGAAAGGTATCAAGCCTCTGCCTGCATAGGTGAGTGATGAAATTCACCACCTTTCGTAAATTAGCACCACTTTCCTCGAGTTCGTTAAAATTGGCCTTTCAGTTTAGAAGCAATCAAGCCTTGTCAGTTCCCCTTCTCTAAGGTTTCCAAGACGGATTGAGATTGCTACTTCATTTCTTCATAAAAATATGATCACTGCTAGCTTTCTTATTTCTTGCATGAGAGCCTAAAATTTCTTAAATTATTGAAAAAGAATACACATCCACATTACATGCAACTTTCCTTCCACTTGTTCAATAGGAGTTGTTGTTGGATGGATTCCCCATCGTTGTACCGAGAACGCTATCATAGTTTTATCCTGCTCCACCAGGCTAGAACTCTTCCTTCAGGTCGCTTTTGGTAAATATAGATCCCTCAGTCCTAAGACTCTACAGCTGTCTTACTTCATTTTTGTGACGTTTTAGCAAAATATGTCCCATATGGCGTGCTAAAAACATATTTTGATGGATTTCTAGTGCAATTCACTAGAACATACAAAAAGTACAAAGAATTGGTGAAATGTGCGGGCGTACAGAAATTATAAGATTTAACCGAAAATCGTATTTAAATCTAACTCGCCATAAAAATGATCCCCTAGTTCTAGAATTCGCGTAAAATACATTGAAAATTAGATTGCATAGATTGAATTGAAAGTGCAGAGGAAACTTAATGGACTAGTTGGAAAAATAGTGGATTTTATTATAGAATTGACCGAAAATCAAGTGCCGCCAGTTGTCTTCAAGAATAAATGTCAGGAAAAGAAAACACGAAAACTAAGCTAAGAATCTAGAAAATACTAATGAACTTGAAGAAATATTGAAATGCTCTTTCTCAATTTCGATTCTTGGTTGTTGATCTCCTAAAATTGGTGTTGTGTCCTCCTTTTATAGGCATTTCTGAGTAACTACAGCAGCCCACTTTCTCCAATAACTATCCATGTCTCCACTAAGAAGTCTTTCTCCCCAAGTAACTTTCCTCCCACCGCTGTCCACATCCCCTACTATGTCACAGACTATAAAAGCTCCTCCATCTTTTACTCTCCTTTGAAACAAAATCTCAATATTCTTGTTAGCAAATTTGAAAAAAAAATTAAATTTTCATAAATGTCCCTGGACATTTTCTTGGGTGGATTCTCATGGGTTTAGGCTTTATTGGATTTGGTTGGTCTTACACGGTTTTTGGCTTGATATACCTATTTACACATCCTATCATCATTTGGACACAATTGATTTTTAGTGTCACAAAAGGAAATGTGAAAATGGACGAGATGATTAAGGAAGAATCAAACTCAGTCTTTATAAAAATAAAGTATTATAAAAATTTCATAGTAAAATAAATTATAAATAATTTTTATTTAAAGAAAAGAAAAGTAATGAATGAACGTCTTACTATAGGTAGACCTGTCAATAATTTTTTCCACAGTAATGAATTCTAATTGCCTTAGTACTATAGACCTGTCAATAATTTTTTTCCATACATTTATGCAAATGGTACGATCTGGATATTCAAAAAATCTTATGACTAGAATAGAGAAAAATGTATGCACTTTTCAAAAGGAAAAATTATTATATTAACTTAAAGGAAAATTACAATATATTCACTAGAAATATACTTACAAAGCATATGATAAAGATAATGGTGGATGGAGAAAGCTTCACGCATTTTGATTTCCAACTGGGTATGATTGGTTCTAAAAGGCAAACGAGTGAACTTTTATCAAACCATAGCAATGTGAAATGTCTCAACGTGTGTTAGTTGGGGCGTGTGCTCATTCATTCAATGCCCTTTAAAATAATAATAATCGCTAATGCTAACTCCATGCCAACTCTCCACATTATTTGCCTTTTAAAGAAAAAAAAAAAAAAAAAATCAATCCTATCTAAATTTGGCCTAAAATTTAATTTCTTCTTATAAGAGTTTCCATTAAACATGAAATAATTTCTCACATAAATGAAAATTAAGTTTTTATTAAAATTAAAATTACCATAAAATTACTTTTAATTTTATAAGCGTTCCACCAAACTTATATATATAAATGAACATCGATTTCCATGCCCAAGATTCTTATTTCTTTGTTTCATCGATTACATCTTTTCACTTAAAGTTATGAACAGAACCTCAATGATGAGAACTGTTTTGTTTCCATAACACAAGTATCTTGATTACTATGCTTTCACAAAGAAAACAAATTTTATAGGACTTTTTGTTGCAGAAAAGAAGACATAAAACTTTTTCCAATTCCATGTTGCAGAAAACATATAGTATGTTGAGCACTCAACTCATAACTCAATGCCAAGATCACGTATAAATATAAAATAAATAATTTGCAAAACAATTATAAACTATAAATGAATCATTTTAAAAACGTCTGTCTATATTTCTGTTAAAAGTAAAAAGTTTGAGTCACGTTATTCGTTTTGAAAATAAGGTTTTTGGCGAGTTTTGTAATTTATTCAAAAAATAGAAATGCAAATAGATATAAAGAAAAGTGCTTAATAATAAATAATTAAAAAAAAGGTAGAAGTAGTGGTGGTCCTTTTGCTTTCTGCTCCTTATTTTTCTTTTTAATTATCTAAAGCGGATGTTTGGTCCCACTTTCAAGTGAGCAGATTATGGGTTTATTTTAAAATTTTCAAAAAATATGGGAAAGGACGTTGGATTAAATCTGGAAAATGAAAAAATTAATACTGAAATTTTTTTACATGCATTCACTTTTAAATTATAACATTGTAATATCATGTTCTCAAAATGACTTGAACCTATGTCTCATAGGTAATAATTGAAACTATTTAAAATTTTATTTATCATATGCTACATTAGATAAAAAGTTTCTAATATTATATAAGTATAGAATCATCATCAATCATGTAAAGGTATTTTAAAGTTGTGAATACCCCTTTAATGTAGAATAAAGTTTGATTAAAAATAAAATGTTTATTTAAAAAGTCAAATGTTAAAAAAATTATTGACTTAGGCCTTGTTTGGAGTAAATGGCTTATTTGAGCACTTATTTTATAAGAGTTTATTATATGAAAGTTTGTCTTAAATTCTTTTATTCAATAAATTATTTGTGTTTGGATGCATATTTTAAAAAATTCTTATACATGAGAGGAATTTTCATAATTATAGAAAGATAATTTTATCATTAAGATGACTGGTTTTTAGGCTTCCATTTAAGTTTTTTTAAGCCTTTTTTTATAAGTGTCTATATGAAACTTATCGAATTAAGCTAAAAGGGGTTTATAAAAGGTTATGTTATTTTCTTCATAGCTCTTTAAACACATAATTTTATCTAAAATATTTATTTAAAAAAATAAGTTCAAATAAATCGAATAAGCTCTCTCAATTGTATCCTTATTCTTGAGGAAAGAGATGTAATGAATGTGAAATATCTATATTTTTTAAAATTTTGTAAGAAATAAAAAAAAAAATCTCAGTAGCTATTTTGCGAATGAGTTTTTTTATAAAAAACGAAAACGTTTTAAATAAAAAATAATCCAACATGATTTCAAATTTAAAAATTATTTTGGAAAACATTTTCCAATATTCTCAAGGCTTGATTCAGACTTTTCGTACAATACTTGGGCCCAATTTTCGGACTTGGGCCCCATTTTTTGGACTTGGGCTTGTATTTATTTGGATTTATACTTAGCCATGAATAATTAAGGTGTGACACCTAAACACTTTAGTAATAATAGAGTAGTGATAACATTTATTGGAATGCTTAGGAATATAGAAAATAATTTATTATATTTTTTTATAAAATGTTAGCATAGGCATAAAGACGTTTTTATAATATTAAAATTACCAAGTTGCCTCTTTATTTCTCTCATATTGTTCTTTATAACCCTTTTCCTTAAATAATGAGATATGGTTTTTTTGGCTATTATTATCTTGAAATCACATTTTTACATATCTTTACCAGGCTTATTTTTCATCAGGTGAGTTCTCCACAAAAAAAATTGGATTTTTAATTTTTTTTTTTTGTATTTTTCTCGTCATCTTATGAGACGTGTTTTTGTCATCATCTTGTGCGGAGTGTGGTTTGTATCGTCTTAGTATGATAGATTGGTTTTTGTCGACTTATTACGATGTTTTTTTATGTATGTGTGATTCAAAAAACAAAGCAAATTCGATTAATTGGAGACATCAAGTCAAATCATAGTAATCAATATGTTGTAGAACTTGAATAATATGCATTTAGTAATCATAAAATTATTAAATATGTATGTTTTGAGTCAATTTATTGTGTTATTAACCTGGATGTTGTATCATCCTCTAGATTTTGAATCAATAAAATTATTCTTCTTTAAAAAAATATTAAAATTACAAAAACGACATTTAAAATTTTCACTTCAGAAACAGGATGTCATAATAGATTAAAATCTTTATTTTAAAAAAATGTATAAATATATATACATATATAAATATTTGAAGAAAATAAATATTATAATAAAATAAATAGGTATTTTAAAAATTTTCTAAAATCTGAAAGTTTTAATAAAAACACTTTTTAAATGTTTTTTTAAAGTTTCAAAAACATTTTTTTCAAAATACTACCAAACACTTGTTTTTTTTTCCAATAAAGTGATTTATTTCGCACTGATTTGAGTTTGCATTTATTTTTTTTTCTTTTTTTGTCGCCAACATGTTGCAATGTGTTTTATCACTGACTTGTTGCGACGTGTAGTTGTGTATCGACGATTAGCTTTTACATGAGTTTTCATATTAATAGTTCATATAACAAAGTTTGATTCAATAGAATCATCAGATCAAAAAAAAATTTTGTCTGTGATAAACAGATCCGAATTTTAGGTATTCTATGAGATTTTAATTACCAAATGAGAAAGCCTTGAACCAACTATTTTTGCTTGATATTATGTCATCCTTTTAGTACTTTTTGATTATATATTTAACAATTGTATTCCTAACATGAATCTATAAATTTATCTATTTTCAAAATCAAAACATCCGTCACAAGTAAGAAATCATTCTTTTCTTCACGACAATGCGCTTTATTTTATTTCAAGAGATGATCTAATTGGACAGTTCTAGGATTTCATGTTTTTCATATGTGATATTATTTTATGAAGGAAACTGTCTTTAATATATTTGGAAACTGTTTTATACAATTATATATCTAATATATGTAAATTCTTATTTATATGTGACTAGGGATTATATTATATTCAATATTTGTTCTTTATCGATATGTGACTAGGGATGGCATATTCGAGATTTGTTTTATAAAATCTAATACCCTCATGTTTGAAAAAAAATCCATAAGGTCATTCCTTTCTACGTAATATTAAAGTTTATATCTAGTTACACTGCCAAAAGGATAATTACACAAAACTTGATCTATAATATTAGTATTTATTAGATTCTTGGTCATTTTTTATTAATTCTTAGTTTCTTTTTCATTTGTATCATATTTCATTCTCTATATTTTTTATCTTTATTAGTATTTATATTTTTATTCAATAGTTCATATATTTTTTCCTTCACATCATAGGACATTTTTGGTAATTTATTTTCAAAAGAAGTTTTGAAAAAATAAACAAATTTATTAATTCAAACTAGCAATACATTGATAGAAATACAAGTACAAATTCACTAAAAATCATAAAGAATGAAACAACACATAGGTAAATAACATAATAAATCGGCTCATAACCTACAAATTTGATAATTCTATAGTGACTAGAATACCTATGACTCCAATTTTGCAACATACTAACTACTATAATCTGATTTGTTGTCTCTGTCTAATCGAATATGTTTTACTCGCTAGAATCGCCCACACATAAATAAAAAGCCACAACAAAACAATAAAAAACAAAACATCATAACTGTGGGTATCGGTCTTTTGTTTGAACAGAACCATAACAGTAGTAAGTGTTTGTGTTAAGTACACTAAGAAAGTCCCCTAGTAAAAGAAAGGGTCAAAATGGTCTTGCTAAAAACCTATTTGCATGTATTGTTGACAGGTATTTCCTAAACATGTATTGACAAGTTACTATCTACCGTCTTTGGCTCTTTAAGTAAGTGCAAATGATTAGGGAATTTGACTTAGCCCAAAACAGACAACAATGAACAATAGGGGCAAGATGAACTTATTTCTTTTGATGGTTAAGGCATGCAGTTGCATTATCCTTAAAGTAGATTTTCCATTCTCCATTTTTTAACCTAAATCTCACCTTGATGCATTTTCTTGAGAGAGTGTGTGTGTGCATGAAGCACTTGAAAGAGAGCCTTGAGATCTCAAGCAAAGTGTGTGAGAAGTGAAGGTGGAGAGGCACCTATTTGGTGGCCTTCAACTGATCACTCCAAAGATATTTGAAATAAATAATTTATTAAAATAACAAAAAAAAACTGGCGATCCAATTTGATATGATTCATTTAAAAACTATGTGAAAACTATCACACAAACAGAAATTATCTATATGGAATCATCAAGAATCAAAATACAGGATTTCCATGGAAGCCGCACTGAATCCATAACAAAATATTGAGATATTTGAATTTGAGTTTGAAGCTTTATGATCTTCCAAATCTGAATATGAGTATGAGGCTTTATGATCTTCCAGATCTACACTAGTTTTCTATCTAATATTTCTCTCTGACAATGGGAATCAGAAGAAAGAAAAACCTTGTGTGATCTGGGGACCATGACGCTTGTTTTCTATAAACCATTAGGAAACAAGAGTATGAACAAATACGATCTGCTCATAATTTATTTAACCCATCATAAAAATAGAAACACGCTTGTCTCACACTTTGATGCCCGGTGACTTTTATAATATATTACTCAAGGCCTCTAAAAACTTAAAATTAATCACTTTATTAGCCTAACTTTATTTGATAGCCTATAATTCACATTTATTTAATATAATAGCCCATATATTTGATTTTACTCCAATACCCCACTTGGGCCATATATGTAACTTTATAAACGTGAATTATACGTTATGAGCTCATGAGTTTTGTTATCAAACTTTTTATATATTAACAATCTTATCCATTAACCACAATTCAATATAGAACTGTGTTTATCGTCATATATTATTTCAGAATCAGACCCATCAATGATCACATATATCAATGTAACTAATGACAGAGATCAAGTGGTGGATGTAGCATGAAATTTATGCAATGTGATCTCAACATGCTCATATTTCAACTGGTCCTTCCTTAAACCCGAGATTATTAAACCATATAAATTAGATGGATGAAAATCGAATACTTTATCAAAGCAAAGAAATAACCTAAAATCCATAAATATTCATAACAAAAGTATCTAAAAAGTATCCCAAAATACAAACCCACTCAAAACAACACATCCGAAGAGAAACCACACCCATATGAGCAGCTCATGAAAGACCTTGTAATCCTTAGTCGCGAGGGATCTCGCAATCATGGAGTTTGTCTCTAATGTGCTCATAGATATGTCCACTCAACCCTTCGACAACTAGGAATTTGATGTTCATAGCCCCTGACTTCCCGTCGAACTTGTTGGGCTGGAATATAGTACTGTTGATTTATTGTCACAAAATAACTTAAGTGGTCTTTCAATGCCATCCATAATATGTAGCCTCATGACAAAATTTTGCAACCATATTCCATGATTGGATGCCTCATAACAAGCTACAAACTCAGATGCCATGGTGGAAGAAGCTACAATAGACTGTTTAACACTCTTCCAAGATATAGCACCTCCAGCAAGTAAGTAGATATAGCCTGAAGTAGATTTCATGCTATCTCTAAGATCCAAGAAAATCGAGTCGAATATCCAATGACTTAATCGATCTCGACTTTCGATAAGGAGCATGTAGTCTTTGTTCTCTCAGAGTACCTTATGACACGCCGTCGCTTATCCAATGATCCTTTATAGGATTGCTTAACATTCAGTTCAACATGCCAACAATGATGCAATATCCGAAGCGCATACTTGAGCATACATCGACTTCCTATCGCTAAAGCATAAGAATCGTTGCATCTCCCGACCAAAATTATTTTTGGGCATCGATCGAAACCAAATTTGTCTCCTTAGCCAGGTGTCACTTCTGGGTTTATAAAAATGCATGCCAAACCTTTAAGAATCTTTCTTAATATAGCTCTT
This sequence comes from Tetrastigma voinierianum, assembly GCA_016808115.1. NCBI lineage: Eukaryota > Viridiplantae > Streptophyta > Magnoliopsida > Vitales > Vitaceae > Tetrastigma > Tetrastigma voinierianum. Next base: position 367,458 of record JAEQBH010000477.1, on the reverse strand, counting down.
TTATGATAAAACCGTTATTCGAGATCGATCCCAAGTATACCTAACACAAAGAAGCATCACCAAGATCTTCATCCTCAAATTTTTGAGGAAATCTTCTGTTTCATGCAACATGCCTATATCGTTAGTGGCAAGCACATATCAATATATAAAACCAAGTAAATATGCTTACTCCCACTTGAACTTATGAGAAGGCTATCAAGCATATTTATCTCAAAACCAGATTTAAAATGATAACTTGATGAAACTTGTACTACCATTGACGAAGCTTGTTTAAGCCCATAGGATGGATTTCTTTAACTTGTAAACCATCCTCTTGTATTCTAACACAAATTTTCTTGGTTGCACCATATAGATTGTTTCATCAATGTCACCATAGTGAAATACAGTCTTAACATCCATCTGATGAAGCTCAAGGTCAAAGTGCGCCACAAGTGCCATTATTGTCCTAAAAGAGTCTTTCAATGAAACCGGAGAGAAAGTCTCTTTATAATCGATGCCTTCCTTTTGTGTATAACCTTTAGCGACAAGATGAGCTCTGTATCTCTCCACATCACCTTTCGAATCCCTCTTGGTTTTAAATATCCATTTGCAACTAATGGGTTTCACCTTCGTGTAATGGACAAGATCCTCTAAACGTCATCATTCATCATGACTTGACCTCTTCATTCATGACATCAATCCACTCTTGAGATTCATAATCTTTCATGCTTGGCGGAGTTGATTGATCATCTTCCACCCACCAATGTCAAACTCCATGTTCTTGAAGAAATACAATGTAACTATCCGGCAATGCACTTCTCCTTTCTAGTGATCTCTATTAATGGCGCAGGGTTCCGGAGGAGGTAGAGTTTGTTCTTCTCGAACGGAGTGTTCTTTTGGATATTGCTCTTGATTTGACTGCTTCTTAAACAAAGTCGTATAGGAGCCCCGATCAATGTCAATGACAAATATGGGAATATCACAACATATTCTCTTCAAAGCTGAAAATCCTATCCTTATCTCTCCCCATCAAACTCAACATCCTCAAAGAACCGAGCATTTCGTCAGAAAATTGATTTAGTAGTAGGATCATAATTTGTAACCCCGATCTTTCGTATATCCAATAAAATAGCAACTAACGTTTGAATCCAATTTCTTCGTGGCCTCGTAAGGCCTTGCTTCACTGACATCCCAAATTTTTATGCTTCGACTAGCTTCTCACAAATTCAAAGTTCATATAAGTTTTAGCAAGCTGTTTTAGTTGGTACTCAATAAAGATATATGTCGCAGTCTTTAATGCTTCACCCTAGAGTGATATTGGCAAGTTAGAATGACTAATCATACTTACCATGTCTTTGAGCTGCTCGCTTGCCTTTAGCAACACCATTCATGCTTGGAGAACCTGACATGGTGTGTCTCGTGCAGGACGATGCCGCACTCCTCTAGGAGTTTAGCAAATGGTCCCGGACGTTGTTCACCTCGAACCACATACTTTCCATAGTATTCACTACCACTGGCCAGATCTCGAATGCTTTAATCCTTTTGTTGAGTTGATTTTCAACTTCAACTTTGAACGATTTGAACACTTCCAATGATTGAGACTTTTCATGAATGAGATAAAGGTAGCCATAACGTGAAATATCGTCTATAAACGTGATAAAATATTGTTGGCCATTCCATGAAACCGTAGGAAATGGCCCATAAATATCTGTATGTATCAAGTTGTAAGATCTCAGAAACTCGCTTCGCACCAAATCTTCTTGTGTTTGTTAGTTTTCCTTATGGTAATTTGTGTACCAAAATTCAAGAAAATCAAGCGAATCTAGAATCCCATCCGACACAAGCCTTTCACCTCCTTTGGAGATGTGTGACCTAATCTCTTATGCCATAACAGATGGGGAATTCTCATCGGCTAATTTTCTTAACACTGGAAAAGCTTAATCAAGAAGGTTTCGTATGATATTAGCTGCAACCGTACTGCCATTATGTGCTGTTATCTACATAAAATAAAGAACAAGTACCAACCAAATTTGAATTCTTAGTAAGCAATTTATTATTTCCAAAAGAACAAGTATAACCAACCCTTATTCAATATAGAAATAGAAACCAAATTTGTTTAAAGGACTATGACAACATATGTCCTATTCAAATCCAACAAGTACCAGACTTTAATAATAACTAAATGTCCCAATTGCTCCTCAATCCTCGACCTTTCCATCGCTCACAAAGATGTATCTTTCACCATCATTTGGCTTTCGAGTTAACTCAGCAATCCTCGCATGGAAACACCGAAGGTGAGGACACCGTAATCCATCCACCAAGTGTGCTTAGGCAAACAAGTCACCAACTCATAAAAACACAGATAAGAAGTGTATTCTTCTTTGCACACTAAGCATGATAATTGTACATTGCTTCTTCTTATGTCCCCACAGCCCATAGAAGAGGCAAAGCTGCAATCCATGCTGTTTCGGGATATGGAACCCTGCAGCTTCTTTATCCTTCTTTCTTTCTTCCCCTTATCCTTGAAGTACCATCACAATGGCACTTTCTATCTTTTCTTGCTTCAACCTTTCCTCTTCTTGCACACAATGTGAGATTAGCTCATTAAAAGACCAAGTCTCCTTTTGGCAGTTGTAGCTCACCTTAAATTAACTTAATTGTGTGGGAAGAAATATCAAACCAAATTGCTAAGCAAATCCAGAGAGACTGGCTTATGTGCTCTTAACTTCAAGCAAGATGAGACATTTCCATAATGTACCCTAATGTTCCTATTACCTTTATATCTCATTGAGATGAGATTTGCCAAAAAGTGTACTAGTTTCTTAGCCCTTCATCTGGAAAATCTATTCTTAATTTCTTCTTAGGAACTCTTTCGTCGTTTTTGTCGCTTTTGATATCATGGCTCTAATGCCTATGGAATGGCCTTCTTAATGATCATCAAACACATGCGATTTGACTTCTCCCACCTTTCAATATTCCTCTTTTCATCAGAGGAACTTTCAACAGTAAAAGGTGTAGGAAAAGAAACCCTTAACGCAAGGTCCAGATCCATGACACCGAGAACTATATATTTGGAGGTTCTCATGCCGTGTCTCAAGTTTGCAGCCATTTAGCATAGAATAGAATTAATGTCGACATTAATGTTAGCATAACTAGAAGCAATCGAACACAACAAGAAAACAAAATCACATAAGATGGAAACCAAAATAAATTCAAATAGTTATAGATCCCATCTTCAAGATATCGGACACTTCTATTAATATTATATTCTGATAAAAATATTAACTTGTGGTGATATCTGGTGTAGTAATCAAATATTGATAATAAGAACATATCGTAATGATAAATCTTCCTTTAAATAATTGCATATTCATATGTAAACTAAATAATTATCACGCTGCTTATTATCATATGTGTACAAGAAATTCTCGTTAAATATTAATTTTCTTTGCTCGATTAATATTTGCATAAATTACACATATCTTGTTATATTTTGAAATAAAATTAATTTATATCAAAGGGTCACTTTGGTGACATATTGTGTTAATTAACTTATCTCAAAAATATATATAAACACCTATATTTGAATGTAAATTTTCAGAATATACTGTGAACGTATAACATATTTATATTTAAATCACTAACTAAAACAAATTTCAGCTTGGCCTTGACTATTATTATTATTATTATTATTATTATTATTATTATTATTATTATTATTATTTTTATCATGTACCTCTTCAGGGGTACCAATGCTCATTTGTGTTCTCCACTTCCGGGGAGTAACATCCTTTGAACCAATAGGTCTCTTACGCTTCAAGCGTATTTCATGTACCTCTGTGTAAGTACCAATGCTTATTTGCAAGCCCTCTCTTTCGGGAGTAACATCCTTTGAACCAATAGGTCTCCACACTTCAAAGTGTAGTTTAATTCATATTTGCTAATTGTCCTTCAGGATTAGCAATCCCATTCAGAGCATTTGCACTGGATCAGAAAAATAATAATAATAATAAATAAATAAATAAATATTTCTTCGCCCCAAATAAAAATCATTTTCTAACTTATTCTCAACAATTCAATATGAAACCGCTCTGATACCACAGATGAGAGATTTTAAAAATTATGTGAAACCATCACAATAAATAGAACATTCATATTGAATCATCAAGAATCAAAATATGTGATTCGCGAAAAAGCCGTGACTGAATCCATAACAAAACATCGACATATTTGAATATGAGTCCTAAGCTTTATAATCTTCCGCATCTAATCAGTCTACATTTTATGATCTTTCAGACTATTAATTAGTTTTGTATCTAATTTTTTTCTCTCTCGATAATAGGAATTAGAAGAAAGAAAAACCTTAAACATTCAGTGACTACTTAATCTCTATTTATAAAACACCAAGTGCCCTCGATATGAACAAATACGCATTGTTCAGCAATTTCTTGTTTAACCCATCATAAAAATAAAATTATGTTTGTCTCACACATTGATGCCTAGACTTATAATATATTAATTAAGGCCTCAAAACTTCTAAATTAACTGGCTCTAATTAGCCTAACTTTATTTGATAGCTCATAATTTATATTTATTTAATAGGTCAGCCTATAGTTTGATTTTATCAACACCAATAACTCGGATGAATAGAAAATTTATTTAAAGTCAAGGATTCCAATTCATTTATTTTATTAATGTAAAATGAATTTGATCGGAACAAGATGGATATAATTAATAAAAATAAAACCTAAATACAACTAACTTTATGTGCATTAAAGTTTAAAATTTGAAAAATAAATTGAGAACAAACCATAAGACTTGGTTATTATTAATTTATTTTCTTTTTCTCTAAAACCCCGAGATAGAGACTCATAATGCTTATACTCTCCAACACTAACAAGATGGCACAAAATAAAAAATTGTAACAAAATAAAAATTATGAAAACAAGTAGATAAAACAAAGATTTATGTGAATAAACAACTTTATAATGAATAAATTGATAGAAATAGGATGTAAACGTATACATCGGCAAAAATCATACCCTTACTTAAAAAAAAAAAAAGATAGTAACTATTAGGAGTAGTAAATTGAGAGAAAAACTTAAAGGTTAGGTTTTGTTGTTACTTGGATCGTCTGATATTCAAGGCATCAACAGAGCGACGTGAACTTGCAAAAAAGGAGGTCTGGCGACAATGTGCCAGCCGCCTCTCCGATGATTAAGTCAGCAAAAGGATGGAGAAGATGAAGAAAGAAGTCTGTGGAGTTTAAATTGCATACCTTTCCCTCGTGGGGAGTTTATGTTTTATACTTGAATTTTTCCTTGATTCTTGGAAAGATAATCTTGTGATTTTTGCGATAAAATCTCTCTTTCCTTATCAAAGACCAATTCTCCTTGATTTTTAGAGAGATAATATCACGAACTTAGTGATAAAATTTGTCTTTCCTTATCAAAGACCAATTCTCCCTTATTAAGGTAATGTTTTGAGACGTACTAGATTGGGATATTGAGAGATCGGTGGATAAATATCCTATATGCGTAGATTCACCGACAGGGAACTCTAGACTTTGGGATCAGATGTGTGACTTTCAATTGATTAGTTCGCATGGTTTTGATGTAACAAACTATTTTGGGCCGTATTAGGGTTTGAATTAGGTAATGGGCCTGTGCAGGTGTTGAGCCTATAGAGTAGTGGGTCTTGGGCCCAAAAGCCATGGTACTCACAATGCCCCATTTTTTTTCCCGATTGGAATATCATGCTCTTCTGGGAGGGGAAAAATACTTGTGTTTCAGGGTCTATAGTATGGGAAATTGGAGGTGATTAATGCGATATGTTCCGATGCGCATACACAGAAAATACCTGTGGTTTCCTATGATGTATGCGCTTCTTGAATCTCAATTTATATATGGTGGAGAATCAGCGACCCAGAAATTTCCAAGGGATTCCTCTTCCATTAGCTTAACGCTGTATCATGATTTCTTCTTTAGGATAGTGAAGGTGAATATCAGGGGTGGAGACTTTTAAAAGTCTCGCACCGCTTGTCGCTATGGATATTGTGTGCTCAAGACGACGCTTCATGGTCAAATTCCATCAAGTGTCCTAGATTAGAGGCCTAACTCATGCCAACATCACCCTTCAAAGCTCTTTGGTCGGGCCTCATGTGAGATAAGCCGAGGTTGCTTGACGAGGGGCCCGATTATGCTACTCGCCTTCTTCATACTCCGTGTCAGCTAGGTGCCCTCATAATGGGTGCCTCTTGTGGTTGTGGGAGCCAAGGTGTAAAGCTAAAAGGAAGAGAGATTTCAAGCGGGATAATGCATATTCTTCTTTGTCTTTGATTTCCTTCATCTTTTCTCTCTTCTTTTACCTCTTTCTTCCTTTTTCACCCTTCGACATTCTCCTTTTTCTTCGTGAATCAACCCGCACGCTTACCTGATATTCTTGTATCGATCCACCAAGGTTGCTTGGATATGTCTGTCTTGTTTTAATGTAAATTGTTTCACCCATTTCACATATTTTAATAAGATCGGGTTTTCGGGGCATAATGATGTTTCTGGGCTATTTACCATCCTTCGTAGATCCCTAGCTGTAGAGCTAATTATCTGAAATTGGCTCCTGAGAAACCTTTATTGGTTTTCGGAGATGAGTTTTCTTCTTTCCCTGCATGTGGTCAAGTCGCCGGCTCGCTTCTAAGCAAAGGCCCTAGCCATTTTGGATAGACAAGCCAAGTGGCTCACACCAATGGATATAGGTAGAAGGTTAAACGTTTTGCGAATATTAAGCATTGGGGGGAAGGAGCAAGTTTCCCGATATTGTGGCTAATCTATCGGTGCATTTAATGCACCAGCACATGCCTTACCTTATATAAGAGTAGTCCTGCTAGCTTTTGGCTTCGCTAGAAATCTTTGCTCGAAAGTCCTTTCAGATTTCTACAAGATCCCAAAGTTCGCGAAGGAGACGCTTGAGAACTTCTATCGTTTTTTATCTCCCCAGGGTTTTTTCTATTTGCTTTGCTTTCGATTTCGTTTCATGCTGGTCATTCAATACGATTTCTTTTCTGTTAACGCGCTGACCTTTCGCTCAAGCAGGTTTTCGAGGACCCGAACCCGCACGTGGTTCTTAGGACACCCAAGCTCAAATATTCCATTAGCTTTGAAAAAAATTTAGGTTGTTAGTCTTGCTATTACTTTTGTAGGATATTGTCAAGTTGATCTCCCCTCTTTCTTTTTTTGTCATCTGCTTGTAGAATGGCGAGAGGTCAAGAGGAGATTTCCACCAATCAGTCATAGGAGAGGGTCTCGCCCACCTGAGCCGCCTATGTTGTACTTTGTCTCTCCCAGCGTCCATGGAGGAGTTGAGGTCCTTTTGTCAAATTCCTGACAACATTAGTTTAGAATTGTCAAACGGTTCACTACGACTATAGTGAGGCTGACGCCATCTACTTTTCCAGAGCAGCTTCGCAGCTGACTCTCGCTTCCTCGTTTCATCACTGGTGAAGCAATTTCTACTTGTCTCCTAAGCACCTCCTACGCTTATTCATCCGAAAGCTATTCGAATTTTGATGGGTTGCAGTGTGCTCAACCTTCTCTACTACCGATATCTCAAGCCAGGAGATTGCTTATTATATGCTGAAGTTTAAGACTGGGAGTAGGTTATCGATGTCCGCTCACAATCTAAGGCTCCAATTCTTAATCGAGCTCCCTGAATCCTCCAAGACTGAGGCAAAAGGGGTTGTCATGGTCAGGGGCCCATAGTATGAGACGCCCGACTCTCTTGGGCTTCCCTTTGACTCGAATGAGTCTCCTGTGTCTCTGTTTGTTTTAGCTTCAGTCGCAACTCATGCCCGCTAGGTGATTTCATGTGCTAACGCACTGCTTTCTTTATGTCATTCAGACAAGCGCAGCGGTTTACTAGTAAACTCGAATCGAGAAGGCCGTCTAGAGAACATTAGGCAATTGCTTCAGATAACTAGGGAGGCAAGCGCAACTACGAAATTTCACACAATGAAGAATTTATTTAGAGTCACAAGAGTCTCTTTCTTTTATATTATCCCATCATTCCCGCTCACACTGCCAGGTCATTGAGGGGGAGCATTTCGTTTCGCTAATCTCCTCAAGTCGGGGTCCCGTGCAGCCTCTTCTCAAAAGGATGAGGCTCATAAGGGCCAAACAGAGGCCGCTATAAGGACCTTAGTGAGGCCTACTTTTGTTACTCCAACCTCGTAGGTCCACTACCGCCCCTACCAGAAGAAGAGAGACGAGGGTGCGACAAATAAGGACAACTGGCGTCGGGTTAGAAGGTTTCATAAATTAGATAAGAGTAGTCGATAGTGAGCCCGTCGAGGAAGAAAAAAATGTTTAAATTTTACTTGGTTTGGGTTTGCCGTGACTGATAAGGCAGAACTACCTACAACCCTAGAGGGTAAGGCCACCTCTAATTTTGGAGAGAAGTGACCTAAGTAGTCTCCTTCAGATGAGGGGGCTTAGAAGGATCAAATATAGTCCTAAAGTGAATCCCCGCATCTAGCTTCCAATGACCTCACACTGAGTCGCTTTAATGAGGCTAATACACCTCTAGAGGAGGGGGTTCTGGCTGCAAGCCCTCCAAATGTTGAAAAGGTTAGAATGGGTGACCCATCAGGGGTAGTTACTACTCTAACACCCCCACCCAAGTACCGAACCAAGCAAGAAATAACTGCCTGACCGAGTGCTAGTAAGCATGTATGTTCCGCCACTGGAGAAGTTTTATCCCTCAACGAATATAGTGGCTCCGGATCTCGAGGACGTGCTAAAAATTGTCCACCGCTGGAGCCCCCTAAACCAGGAGGAATCTCCGGTTACGCACATGCACGACCTTTATCCGAATTACTTCCGGATACCCGTGGAGGCCCACTTAGAGTAGTATACCATTCCGCTTCCTGTTTATATGGATAAAGAGGCCTTCCACTTACAATGATGATTTCGATCCTCATCTCGCAACCACAACTTCCATCAAGTTGGTTGAACCGGTAAGTGCTGATTTCAAAGACTTGACTACCAGCTTTGTGTAGTAATTTTCTTTCTAACTCCCGTTTCTTAGGCTATGATCAGCCACCTAGAATATGGCACACGCCAAAGATCGAGCTGCCTCTGGGCCGCCTAGATGATGCCGAAATTATGACTTTACGCCACCAACCGTCGCATCATCGTGACTAACGCTCTCCTGGCCAAGGTGGAATCTTTGTCAAAGCATTGGGAGAGATAGGCCAAAGATGGCGCAGCCAATGTTATCCGGGCAGAGAAAGAAAGAGACGAGGCCAAGCAAGAAGCCAAGGCGGCCTGGGGCCAAGGGCTACTGTGAGCGGTGAGATGCCAGCTCAAGGTAGAAGCTGATTCACTCAAGGCCCTAAATCTTTCAAGTGTACCGCGTGAGGAAGGCGAGCGTTGTGTTGAGGCTGAGGATCGGGCCCGCTAGAGACCGAGTCTCATCTCGCATAGCCGAGGAACGGCCGCTTGCTCAGCTCGAGGCATCCAAAGGTTAGGTGTCTTCCCTTCATGCCCGAGCAGGCACGAATAGGGAAGACATGGTGAAAGACTACCAGGGGTCTCTAGAGCTTATCTTTGGCTATGGATGTTGCGCGTTCAAGAATAACATATGTGAGGACTGGCCAGAGATCCCGGATGGCATGCCTGACTCTACCAACCCACTTTTTCTAGAATTTTTTTGTCAACTAAAGGTGCCCCCCTGCCCCAATAGCCTTCGAGGCCAAAAACGTAAGAGTATATCAAGGCTGGGCGGTTGAAAACTTAGAGGGGGGAGTTTTTTTTCCAAGGAATAGGGCTTTCTTTCATATGTTAGCTTGGGCTATTTTGGGAAATTTTGCAAATGGTGTCATTTGCCATTAATACATATATACTTTATTTGTAATCTCTGGAGACACTTAGCGTATTTCAGTGAGATTTGAAAATGTTAACAAGGCATGAGCCGTGTATGCCAAAAAATCCAGCAGGACAGCAACCATGTCTAGAGAACGCCAGCTGGACAACAACCGTATCTGGACTTTTAGATGCCAGCCGGACAACAACCATATCTGAAATTTTAGATGCCTTCCGGACAACAACCATATCTAGACTTTTAGATGCCCACCGAACAACAACCGTATTTGGAATTTTAGATGCTAGTCGGACAACAACCGTATCTAGACTTTTAGATGCTAGCCGAACAACAACCGTATCTAGACTTTTAGATGCTAGCCGAACAACAACCGTGTATGGACTTTTAGATACAAATGACAACAACCATGATTCTTAGAGTTAAGCATCAGAGTTTAAGAGGAAATATGTAAAAGATAATCTTTATCATGATAATTTCCTCAAAGAATACACTACTGATAATACTTCTTAACGTACATGACATTCCACATTTTGGGAACAAAGTAGCCCCTTCGTCCGCTCAACGCGGTAAGAATCGACCGTCTCCTACTTGAAACACCGTGGTACGGTCCTTCCCACCGGGCCGGAACTTCTCGGCCCGGCTAAGTTAGCTGTGAGCCAAAACCCTTCTTAAGACTAACTCTCTAGCTTTGAATGTACACAGCTTCACACGCGGGCTATGCAAGCTTGTCAACCTCTGCTGGTATGATGCTATGCTATAGCTGCCATCTCCCGGAGTTCGTCAATCGTGTCCAGGTTTTTTATTACGGCTTCATTGTTTGCTTCCACAGGAATTCCCATTCGAATGGTGGGGATCCTGGTTTCCGTGGGGATAATAGCCTTCATCCCGTATGCGGAGGGCAATGAACGGATTCCTCCGGCTTATTCACCGTCATCCTATGTGCCTATAACACTCCTGGTAGCTCTTCTACCCACTTTCCTTTGGCTGATTGTAGGCGTTTTTTCAAAGCTGACATAAGTGTTTTGTTAGACGCTTCTACTGTCTGCTGTTTTCGGTACCGCTGCAGTATAGGTTTTTTATTTTCAATTCGGGCCGCTAGAAGTTCCTATACACCCTAATTATCGACCAAGTGCCATTTTCCATTACACTGATCGTGTGGTATTCGAACCTGCACATGATATTTTTCCATATAAACTGAACTACTGTTTTTGATTTAATGAAAAGGCTTCACTTTATCCATTTGTCGGGCAACTTAAGTGGCAACTAGCAAATGCCTTCTTCGAGTCGTGGCTATTATGGAATGGCCCAACTATGTTAGTACCCCACTGAGCCAAGGGCCAGTGGGCTTATGGTTGCTAAATCTCGGGCCGGAGCTGAGATGTGGGCCCGCTGCTGGCAAGTGGGTCGTGGACCCTTCGGCCCGATCCGCTTTCGCGTATCCGAACCGAGTCCGATGCCCTCGTTATCACTCAATCACTCAAAATCATATCTTTAAGTAAGCGATTTCAAATTTTCGTGGCAGTTCTATAAACATTTACATTTAACAAAATACATTTACAATGAAGTATCTAAGCCATAAATGATTTACAAAATATGTTCGTAGTTCAAATTGTTTTTACAAAATATCAATATCCAAAAGAAAACATGGAATACTGCACTCATTTCTGGAGCACAATTCGAAATTTCCTTCTTTATGACTCGAACCTCCGATCTTGGGTCCGCTCATCACTATCTATCACTTCTAGCACCCGCGCACGTAAACAATACGCTAAGCATTTTCATGCTTAGTGGTTCTATACAAATCCATTCTTCAGTTTCAGTTTAAATCAAATCATGCAATTTAACACTTCAAAACTTTCAAACCTTTATGGATGATCAATGTAAATACAATACATATACTTGTTTTATATACAATCAGTTATAGTTCATTGATCATCCCAAAAATACACTTTCATATTCAATATTTCACAATCTCAAATCAATTCAATTATGCTCACAAATTCAATTCCGCCTACAACCACCCGCTTTATGCCCTTAACGGTCTTAACTTTATGTCTGGATATACAGGATATCGTGAAGTCACCATTTTGTCCCGCTGGGCTGCAGGCCGGTATAAAAACGATTTATAACATAATACGGTCCCGATTGGGCTGCTAACTGGTTATAAAAAAAATCAATTAGTGAACACTACCGATACGGTCCCACTGGGCTGCTGATCGGAGTGACACATCAATACAATCGTCGCAAGACTTCTATTTGACCCTATTGGTATAAATTAATCTATCCTTAATACTTAACTAAACTGCTAACATTCTATTAAGGCGTTCAAATCTTTTATAAAGAAAGTACAAGATAATACGCACACTGTGATAAATAGTTCACTTTCAATAGTCATGTAGTTTTCATATGCAAACATTTTACAATCAATTCCTTCAAATCATTTAAAACAATTCAATATGCTTTTCTTATGCATTTAGAACAAGTCTTTCAAATATTGAAACGAGAATAGGAAAAATAGAACAAACATGCAAAACTTGAAACGAGGAATGTAAGTAGGTGTAACAAACCCAAAAAGCTTGCGACTTTGATTCCAATCCTTGGAATCTCAATCTCGCCATTTTCCTCCTCACAGCCCCCTATTCCAAAACCATTAAAGAACAATATTATTCGTGGCGTGTTAGTGGTTTTGGTTAGATTGATTTTTGGAGCTTAATTTGGAGTTCCATTTCAACAAGATATATATATATATATATATATATATATATATATATATATATATATATATATATATATATATATATATATATATATATATATATATGGATTCTTAACTCAATGGGCTTTCCATAGAGTCTAAGAACACCCGAAACGGAGTTTGGACAAAGAAGTTATGGCCTTCCGAAGTTGGAGGTCACACATAGTCAAACCCAGCAAAGCTGACCTGACTTGGCCGAGGTGTCCTGACCTGTCCGAGCTCAGCTGACCTGTCTGATATCACTTATTGTCCTATACAGGCATATGAATGGATTCTTGACTCAATGGGCTTTCCATAGAGTCCAAGAACACCAAAAACAGAGGTCGGACGAAGAAGTTATGACCTTCGTGGTCGAGGTCACACGAGTCAAACCCACCGAGTCGAGCTCGACTCGCCGAAATGACCCGACCGGTCGTAGGTGCACCGGGCTGAGGTGGTCACCGGCCGAGGTGGTCACGCCGGTGTGCACTGGCTGAGGTGCACTCGAGTGCACCACGAGGTGTAATCGGACGCAGGTGTACCGGACGAGTCAGATGGGCCGAAGCCGCACCGGCCCAGGAAAAAGGGCCATAACTTGTTACTGGGTCCGAATTGAGAAATTCAAAAGCCTAAAATCAAGTTCATTGATGTGGCTACAATTTACCATAAGGACTCACTACCAAATTCCCTTTATTTATTACCCATAAATCAGCTCTAAGGTCCGGCTAATGTGCACTTCCACAATGTGGCAGCTTCCCATGGTTTAAAATACAACCAAACATTCCCCTAAGGGCAAGATAACCACTACTAATAACCCTGTGGTAGAAAATAATCCAAAGTAGAGAAGACCTACCTCTCAAGTTTGTCGAAACTCCTCGATTCCGCCCTACTTTGCAGCTCTTGTCGAGGAAGGACTTTCCCTCTTGCTTCTCATTGAAAACCTATGGTCCGACGTCTGAAAATCTAGAGAGAAGGTAGAGCCTCTCTCTAACTCTCCTCTCAAATATATTCATTTTACTCTCTCTCCTTTTTCTTTTCCTTTCTATGGATCACTCTTAATCGTATATTTTAAAAAAAGGAGATACTCCTCCCTCTTTCTTACATGCCCTTTCCTTGATTTTTTTCTTCTTTTCTTTATTTCTTTTATAGTCCCTCCATTTCTCTATTATTCCTCATTTAAGTCTCCTATTATTTTCCCCTTGCTCATTTATTTCCTAATTTCACTTAGACATATAAACTTATTATGAATCAATCTCAGGTCCCATTTTACAATTTCCATATTTTCTTTTTCACTGGTTTATTTCCTGGCCTAATAAATTTCTCTATTTTAGCATATAATCATTTAATCAATATTCATCTAATACTCCCAGAAAATACCTAAGTTGGCTCAATTATACCCTGAATATATAATAATTTATTATGTACTCCTAGTATTCGGGGCTGCCATGCTGGTCACACTTCCAAACATAGGCGACAACATCCACCTGCATGGTTGGCTAATAATAGCCTTGGGTATGAGCTCTATGTGCCAACGTCCTATCGCATAGATGGTTTCCTGTGACATCCCACGTGGAGTTCTCGCCTACCGCATCGGCCCTCTATTGTTATGAGGCATTTGCTGTTGTGGCTCGCCCAAGGACCGTTTATATAACTGACCATTAATAAGAGAGAATCGAGTTACATGGACTTGGATCTTGTGGGCTTCAGCTCTATTATCCGATAGTTCCCCTGAACTTAAATAGCTGGCTACTGAAGTCATCCAGGAAAGACCTATTTCATCTATTTCATTCACTTACTGGGTAGTGACTAATGACTGATCGATAGTGGTACGGGGAGAAGCATTGTTTCTTTTATCGGGTAGGATGCAAATAATAGCAGAGCCAAAGTGTCCGTCTTTTCATTAGAGCTTCTCGGGACGTGCTCCAACCGCCAAGCCACAAAACTTCCCAACCATAGGTTGATTAAACTCACATACTTGGTCATACGCTGGTCTCTTGTTTCATATTCTCCGTTTACCTGCCCTACCACCAACTAAGAGTCGCTTCTTATGATGATTTTTCCTAAGGACACAGAGATTGCGAGATCGAGCCTAACTATGATCGCTTCATATTTAGGATTGCCCTCGATGGAAATTCAAATTGTATGGCTCCGGCTTACGACTTCTCCGAATGGGGGCTTTAAGTCAGAGCCTGGTGCCGCCTCCCGTCTCTGTCGCGGCCCATCCACATCTCGTATCCACCACTGAGCTATCCGGTTCCATTGGCTGAGGGAATCTTGCTAAGAAGTCAGCCAGTATATGTCCCTTCAACGCTAGACGGGGTTTAAATTGAATGTCGAACTCACTTAGTTCGATTGCCCACCAAGCCATTCACCCCACCACTGACGGTCCGAGACATGTATGGGGCTTCTCGAGGAGGGTTGGTGAGTCTGATGTGGAGGTGCGCACGGAAGTAGGGGCGTTTTTAGTGGCTACCGAGGGCGAATCTTTACTTTCAGTGACAGGAGAATCTGTAGGTTTGCCTTAAATAGACTTGCTTATAAAGAATATGGAAGCCTAACTAGGTGCTCGTCTTCTTTGAATAAAGCTGCGCTTACTGAAACATCATAAACAACTATGTAAAGATAGAGCATTTCCCCTGTCTTAAGGCTAGCCAGAATTAGTGGTTCAGTAAGATACTATTTGATTGCTATAAGGGCATGGTCACATTCTTTATCCCATCTAGTCTGCTTGGCCCATTTTAGAGTGGTAAAAAATGGCTGTCCAGTCTGTGAAACAAAGACCGAATTGCCTCGGAGTTACGACGCGATCGATTTGCTACACTGCATTTAAGTGGTAGAGATGCAAAGATTCCATAATGGCCCCTAGTTGAACAAGATTGGCTTCAATCCCCTATAACGTCGCCATGAAGCCCTAAGAATTTGGCCCGATCGCGACGCACACTTTAGGGGATTGAGTTTCATACCATTCGTGCCTGGCCGGCTCGAGAGTTTCTTTGGGTGCCATTATGATCGAAACGTTCTTTGGACTCAGCGAAACGCTTATCGTCCGATATAGACTTCCATTGTCACCGCCGTCCGATTCGTAGAAATATCTTAGTCACTTCAGTCTCGATGGGTGGCCACGACGTTCTTAAAGAACCAAAGGGCATCGCGTTATGGCGACAATAAGTAATGAAGGTTGTTTTCTCTAATGGCGGGTGCATTTGGAATCACGGTGATAGCGGGAGGCGTCGGTAATGACATCGTACGCGAGGCATCGGCGATTTGATCTATTCATGGTAGGGGGAAGTTGTCTTTTGAGCATGCTTCATTGAGATTAGGTGTAGTCGCGCGTACTCGCCCGTTTACCGCCCTTCTTTGGTTGATCACTCGTTTGCAGCCATTCAGGATACTTCACCTCTTTGATAAAACATGGGCTTAGTAAATTGTCTACCTCTATTTGAATAATTTGATGGCGATCTGGATGGAAGTGCCTTATCTTCTGCCTGACAAGCTTTGCCATGGAAATAATGTTTAGTTTATGAGAGGCCAATGTTGAGTCGATTCCGGCCATGTCTGAGTGAATCCAGGCTAATACATCTGCTTTCCCCAATAATATGCGTTGTAGTTGTTATTTTTCTTCGTTGGATAACACGGTGTTGACATATGTGAATTTCTCTGGCCCATCCAACGCTATTGTTTCTAGAGAATCCTGACTGAGATCCTTTTCTTCCGCCCCTCACAGGCGAGTTATGGTTGCTGCAGCGAGAATGTGTTGAGGGGAGGGCGACCATTTGAACCATTTCCTCTCTCACATTCCCATTTGGATAACTGGTAGCATTGTTGTGCGGCCAGCTAGCTGCTTAGAAGATACATTACCACGCCTTGCTTAAATAGCCCGATCATTTGATGATATGTTGAAGGGCGACCTTGCCGCCGATGCGACTGACCTTGCTGCTATGCGGTGTATGGCTCTGGTCTTGACGATTGAGAATAAACTGTTGGTGGTAGCCTTTGTCACGGAAGTGTTAATATCTCTTAGTGTCTTTATTAGGTGGTTGGTGCGGCCAGATTGAAACCAAAGAAGATCGTTTGGCAAATTCAACATTTGTGGGGCTTCATCAGATTGAAGCGAGTAGTTGCGACTCATCTACTTATTCTTGGGAATCTACCAGTACCACAGCTTGCACATCAAGAAACCTTTACCACAAGGGTGAGTACAAGTTCATCATAATGCAGGGCACAATGACCCTATTCGGACACTGGGGAAAGGGTGATCACGCAGGCTTGTGGTCTCTTCCGACTCTTAGCTTGTGTGGAGCTGATGTTTGGGTTTTAATGCCAAGGCGCTCTCGAAGCTTCTTTTGTTTGCGTTTGATTAGGGTACTAATCGTCGAGTGGCCTCTACAGTATATAACATAGCGGGGCCTGAATTTAGTGAGGTGTGTGACTCTGTTGGTTGTGATGCACTTTGTTGTGGTGTGATTCTTGCTATGATCAACTGTGATATATCTTCTAAGGTGCCCCTCTTTTCATCGATCTCTTTATCTTGGGAATTTTGAGCTTTGCTTTGATGGTCTCATGCTATGGTCTTTGTGATATCCGCGTCGCATGGACGGAGTTTCTCTAAGAGGATACCATTCACGGATTGGCGAGAGCCATGAAGTATGGCAAGTTGCGAATGAGAGGCGACGATACTCTTACAGGTGATATTGGAGAGGAGTGGTGCGAGGGCTCCTCTTCTTGTGGTTGTAGTCTTGGGGTGCAACCAGGTGCGCGCCTACCTTAGTAGAGCTTGACTATTCCCCTCCCAGGGTTCTTGTTCAGTAGGCTTGCTTGTGATCATGATGGTTTGTTGTGCGCTACCACTGATGTTACCTTCAGGTTGAATGTCTGTTGTCATATGCAAATTCTTAGGTAGTTGGTCAAGACAATGAGTAGAAGAACGGAATAGATGGCACGAAGCTCTTCCTGCAGTTCTGAAGGACGGTGTCCATGCTGTAAACTTCTACCTGCTGGACGACTTGCCCGAATCTCCTGGTGAAATCCCGTATGGTTTCCTCTTCCTGCTTTATTATAGTCTACAAAGAACTAATATTCCTCTTTTGTCAATCTTGACGAAAAGTCAGAAATGAATATGGCCGGGCTGTGAGCAATTTCTTAGAGTGGGAGCTGTGGAGACTTGGTAGCGTAAACATGGAGATGGCCAGAAAAGACTTTGCATAACGGTGTCGTTTCGGTTCGAGTCATTGCTTGGACATAATGACGTAGAGTGCTAGGGATCTCACAGGCGAGTCGAACATAAACGAGAGTTAGCATGATGAACCCTTGTGGTGGCTGTGCCAAGGATGTGTTGCCTTAGGGAGAGAAGGCATGTCATTGGGACTTGAATCGTTCTTCATAAAGCGGTATGCGAAGCGCGGGCCACGTTAGAAGGAGGGAATTAGCGGTTGGGTGACATTTAGCCGTAGGTAAAGTAAATGCGTTCCGGCGCCAGTTTGGCTAATTTGACCTCGACCCATTGGCCAGGCGCACATTGTTGGAATTGCGAATGCGGGCGATGTGAGGTGTTTGGCGCCAATCCCCATTGATTTTCTTTGGAGGGCCAGGCTGCCTTAGGATAACTGGATATCATATCGTCAAGACTGATGGGCTTATTTCCTTTATCACGAGCAATTCGATCGCACGGCCGCTATGCCGCGCATTTGTTGCGTCAAGATTACGCCTTTTTCTCACTTGGGCGAGGCGATCGTTTCGGTATTTAAGGTGCTTTCGGCGCATTCACCTTAATTCCTTCATCTCCGCTTGCTCCTCTGTTTCATCTCCATATCACCCGATGCAATAAAAAAATTGATCTTGAGCGATTGAATCATTAGGTTTACTAGTCATGCACGTATTAGACGAATCAGATGTGAATAGAATCATTAGAGCCTCTTTGGTGGTGGAGGCTCTTGGATGTTTGTTGGTAAGCCCTTGCACGTCTTCAATGAGATTTTTTGCTTGGTTCCCACAGACGGTGCCAATTGTTGTTACCTGAATCATTTGATCTTCGGGGCGCCGGCCGGCAGCGTGAACGACAAAGTAGTGTTTAAAGAGGTGAAACAATCTTGTCGGCCGCCTCCCGATGATTAAGTCGGCAAACCAGTGGAGAATCCTGTGAAGGAAGACTATACCATTCGTTACATGCCTTTTCCTAAGTGGGGAGTTTTTTGTTTCGTATGAATTTCTCCTTGATTCTTGGAAGAATCAATGCCCAGTTTTGGTGATAAAATCTCTGTTCCTTATCAAGACCAATTCTCCTTGATTTTTTGAAGATAATATCACGAACTTGAGTAATAAAATTTATTTATCATCAAAATAATTCTCCATAATGTGATTGTGTTTTGAACCTTTCAGGTGGGGATCTTGAGATGCTCCAGTGGATCAAATATCTCATCATCAGGTGGGCGGCCAATTAGGGAACTTGAGACTTGGACGGGATGTAGGACTTTTCCGTATGATTGTTTGTCTGGTTTTGATATAACAGAACTATTTTTGAAATTTGTATTGGGGTTTTGAATCAAGCAATGGATCAGATAGAGTCTTGGGCCTATTGAGTATTAGTGGGTCTTAGGCCCAAAGGTCATGAAGTACTCTAAGTTTCGTAACTAATATGGAATGATTTTCAAAAATGTGCAAAAATTGTTATATATGTTTTGTGAAACAAATTTATTTGAAATATAAAATGTTGTAACCAATTATTTATTCATTTGAATATATCTTAAAATTAATTTTTATAATGGTTAATTTTTTATAATTATTTTGTATGTTCATATAATTATTTTTAAAACTACTTGCTGAAAACAAAGTGGCTAAGTAAAATAAATTAAAAATATTATACTTTATATTTTTAAGACATAGAAATTAGAAAACAATTATAACTTTATTATGACATATATTCATAGTTTCTTTATCTTGAAAATAGAAAATTATTCTAAAGTGCGTCAAATAATCGCTCAAGTTTTCTTTTTCAAAAGTTCATAGCATGGATGAAAGTTGTAAAGTGTGAGTTTTGCTTAAGACAGGTTGATCATTATTTCAATTATAATTTGTAGAAATATTCAGTTCCATCATGGGTTTGAGAAAAACAAGAACATAAATGTTAGCTATTTTGAACTTAACGCTAGAATCTTATTCTCCAGTGTGAAGTTTCGAGTTTCTCTCCGTGGCAGGTTTTCCGATCATCCTCCTCCCTAGTGAGAGTTTAGTTTTCTTGAGGCGGCGGTTCAAAAAAATTTATTATAGATTTAGGCCCAATTAAACACATTTCTTAATACTTGCTTTTAATCAAAACATTTTCTGCAGCGGTTTTTTTATCAAAACCCGTTTATAAGAATCAAAAGTGATGCAAATGTTTTTAATAACATGTGCTTGTGCTTGCTGTAAAACTCTTTTATATCATTAAAAAGTAATTTAATATTTAATTATAAAATAGGATATCATTATAAATAAAATTTATTACAAAAATATATAAATAGATATAAATTTCATATTAATGAGCCTATATCAACTATTTTTATGATTATAAAATTTAAAAATATTTATGAATAAGTGAATTAATGAATAAACATATATAAATATTTATATTAATAAAAACTAACCAATAATTTTTATGATTATAAAAATATTTAGAAAAAGATTTGAACTAATGAATAAACATATAAACATTTGTATTAAAACCTAAAATAATTATTCATATGATTGAAAATATTTACAAAAAATTGATTAATTAATAAACATATATAAAAAATTATATTAATAAAAACTTAAAATTAGAGTATGTCTCTGCAATAACAACAGGCTTTTGGTGGTAGTTGATCCGCAGAATCACAGGAGTCGGCGGGCAATTCAATATATTCAAATTAGTGCATACTGATTGTCACGTCTAGAAGAAAGTAGGTTCCCACTTCATCCCGAGATGGAGGAGGGAATTAAGACCCATTAGATCAGATATAAAATTAATCAACTTTGGGGAAGGCAGCGTTGAAGGTTGATAGGACATATAAATCGGTTCCACTCCCGTTGATTTCTATTGTTTCAAGAGATGGGTGATAGCATCTGAACAACTTCGGCAAGAGAAACATAAGTCTTCGGCATGCTCTGAATTTTAGTGATTTCAGGGTAGTGGTGTCAAACTTTATAGGATCGGAGAAATGACAGCAATGATTTCAGTGGCACATGGAAAGCCGGTCCCTCCAAGTTTCCTCCTCTAGTAGAACTCTACATCATGACATTAGCTGCTCGACACATGAGGTGCCAATGGTAAGCTGCATCCTTTCTGAGACACTTGAAATTTCATATACGATGTTGAAAATTGAAGTCGAGAGGTTAGCTTTAACTAAACCACGTAATCCGCCATCTTGATTCACGGATGTCCCGGAATTTGGGTTGAAGCCTCAAACCCATCATATTCAAGATTCCTCAAAGAAGGAAGTTCTTTTGGTAAATTTTCTTTGAGCTTGTGACAGTCAATTAAATAAAGCTCTTGGAGACAAAGGAATTTGCATCCACAATATGATCATTCCTCCCAATTGTCCATATTATCAAATCTTAAAGTTTGTAGGATCGAAGAGAGGAAAAACCCAACGTCCTCCTGGCTGCCAACTCTCTTCCCACCCTCTCTATACCTTTCATTCGTGAGATAGAAAGATGTTTGAGAGAAGGTAGTTGCCCAAGTGGTGGCAACGATGAACATTTACAACCCCGCAACTCCAAGGTTACAAGATTTGGTAGTACTCCTAGCTAGTTTGGAAATGCTTCACCGGAATAGTCGTCAATTGCAAGCTGCTTCAAGTTTAGATGAGGCTGTAAGAGCAACTCCAATGGAAGTTGCCAAAAATGGGGTGCCAAATGCCATTTTGCAACCTCGAACAAAGGTTTTGGCACCCTCGCCAACAAATGCTTTTGCTCCAAGAGAGCGCTAAAATGTGGGGTGCCATTTTAATAATTAAATGTTTTTTATTAAAAATATAATTAAACTTAACTATATATTTTAATCCGTATATTTTTCATAACGATCGTAATTTAACGGATATATTTGTATAGTAACAATTTCAAATTTCAAATTTTGTCCGCCGAAATTCAAATTTCAAATTTCAACCGTTGAAATTCAAATTTGAAAATTTAACCGCCAAAATAAAAATTAAACAAATTATAATTGGCTTCCATAATATGATAATTTTCTCATGTTTTTCATCCATCTATCTTACATTCTCTTTTAGTTTTTCAATATCTCATTTCTCTTTGACTATTTATTCTTTCATATTTTCGTTTTTATCAAGTTATATGAATCGCTTTCTAATATTTAGAGAGATCCTCAATATTGGAAGAAGAAGATAATGATGATTCGATGTGTCAGATGTCGCAACCAAGGTCCGAAGGGTTTAGTCAAGGACGGATAAGAAGGCATCGTGGTTCCATTCCAGGCCACAGAATGGTTAATCGTGATAGAGCTGAAGGTCACGAAAGACTCTATCGTGACTATTTTGCTAAACTCCCCTGTGTATATGAGTTTCTTTTTCGAATGAGGTTCGAATGAGTCGCCCCTCTTTTTCTTCGAATTGTAAATGATGGTCAACAATAAGGATCCATACTTCATCCAAAGAACAGATGTCGTTGAGTTCCCTGCGCTTGTCATCCCTTCAAAAGATAACAAATGGCTATAGAATTCTTCCTATGGAACACCGCATATTCTGGTGGATGAATACATCAGAATTGGAGAAAGCACTGCCATAGAGAGTCTGAGAAGGTTTGTGAAATCTGTATTGCAATGTTTGGTGACCATTACCTGAGGTCACCAAACAATATCGATATTGCTCGATTGCTACAAACGGGGGAACAACGTGGCTTTCCTGGCATGTTAGGGAGTATTGATTGCATGCATTGGAAGTGGAAAAATTGTCCTACCGCATGGCAAGGTATGTATACTGGTCATTGTCATGAACCAACAATCATTTTAGAAGCTGTGGCATCTCAAGATCTTTGGATATGGCATTCATTCTTTGGTCTACCTGGTTCGTTGAATGACATAAATGTTCTAGATAGGTCCCCGTTTTTACATTATTAGCAAATGGTCATGCTCCTCCAGTTAACTATATAATTAATGGTCATGAGTATAGAATGAGATATTATCTAGCTGATGGTATTTATCCAAACTGGTCGACATTTGTAAAAACAATTCCATGTCCACAAGGTTTGAAGAAAAAACATTTTGCTAAAGCACAAGAGTCGGCAAGAAAAGATGAGTGTACATTTGGGGTACTTCAAGCCCGTTTTGCAATTGTGCGTGGACTAGCATGTTTTTGGGATGAAGAAACACTTGAAGATATTATGAAAGCGTGCATAATAATGCATAATATGGTCATTGAGGACGAAGGAGATACTGGTAACAATGACTTTGATGGAAGTGATGCAAACTGCCTGTAGAAGTGTCACATGCGTATACAATCTTCGTAATTCAGAAGACTCATGCAAACTCATTATCGATCAGTGGATGCTTGTTACTCATTCTCAATCGCAATGATCTTTATCGAAAGCATTTATGGGAACAACATGGCGACTAGTAACCTCTATCAATTTCAATTTGAATTTGTATTTTCAATTCCAATTTCAATTTCATGTTGTATTTTAATTCCAAATTTCAATTTCATGTTGTATTTTAATTCCCAATTTCAATTTCATGTTGTTGATGAGTGCAAAACTCATCTATGTTTTGAGTTCATTTCACATGCTATTTTGTGCATTTTATATCCATATTCATGTAAAACTCATAAAATTTCCTCTAAACTTGGTTTTTTAGGATTGATGAAAAGCAAGTGATTTGGCAAGAAATGAGCAATTCTATTTTAAAGAAAAGTCAACCAAGAGTCCTCATAGCGCACCACTGAAAAGATGAACTTTCTGTACCATATGGAACATCAATGGTTCAAATTCCTACGGCTGCATTCTACATTCAAAGATCTTTTCCAACAAGTACTCACACGCCCCAAACTGAAGTTAAATGAAGAAGCTATGGACTCCCGACAAGTTAGAGAAGAAAACAAGTTGCTATCCAAAATTAGTCGCGACTAGATAAATGGTGTCGCGAATTAAAATTTGGTCGCGACCGTGAAATTGTGTCGTGATCTAGAAAACCCATCACGACTAGGAGATTGTGTCTCACCAAAAAACTTGGTCGCGACTAAAACGTCATAGAACTTCCAAAAAGGTCGAAATTGAGTTTTTGACCCACTCTGCCCATTTTACCCGAGGACCATAGATATACCGGGCTTAGGTAAATAGGGCACAAGATTATAGCCTCCTCATGGGCTTCTCTCTGGGACGCCCATTTTTCCAGTTTTTCTACAGATTTTGATTTGTTTTAGATTTTAGAGAAGATTTTTATTTCTATTGAAGAGATTTCTGATGTATAACGTAGATCTCGTATTTCAATATATCTTATTAAAGATTGAAGCAAAATCCTGATTTTTCTCTCATGGGTTTTCTCTCTCTAAACTGCCTATTTTCTTAGTTTTCACAAGTAGATTTTTTATTTTTACAGATAATATAGTTTTGTAGAGCATTTTATTTCTATCAAGAGACTTTGCGGTTGTACTGATATTCAATTTATTTACTCATGAGGCTAAGATTTAAGCTCAAATCTGTTTTTCTTCTTTTCTGATTTATTTCTTCATTCCTTTCTTACTTTTGTTTGACTAGTGATGATTGAATTCAAAGAATGGAACATTAAACACCCTCTGGGGTGGTTGGGGTTTAATTTGTCAACATTCGTGATTTTCAGCTTTTTCAATTATTTTTGGCCTAATAATCGAATTTATATAAATTGTAATTATCATATAATGAATTGTTCGAATATTAGTAGCTTATACCCAAAAGAGTCAGGATCTTTGCTCTCGATTTCTAGGAGGCCCTCTCGAGTGACACAGATGGAGATTCCCGAGAGTAAAGAGCTGTAATTCTGGGGAAGGTTAGACTAATATCTTAGAACTAATGAACTCGAAAAATTACTTTGATAGATCACTAATTTACCTATGGTGTGAGGATTAATTAGACGATGTATCAATTTAGTTGATCGAGGTTTCTCCTTAGTCTAATGAAAAGGATCTTGATCCCGTGTTAGCAAAGATCTAATCAAGGAGATAGAAAATTTTATTTAGATTTGAAGGTCGATACTCAATTACATTGAGAAGGCTTGCATTATCCTCGTCTATGAGGGCAAGAATTCTTCTACCCTAAGAAATGGTTGTAAGTATTGAAAAGAAACAATCAAATCTTAAAGAATGCCAAATTTTACAAGTGTACTTATTTAGACCCATTTGTCCCGAAAAGGAATATGGTGTGTTAGATATGAAATGTATGGTGTATGGAGAACCGAGCTATACCACATTGCTCTCGACAAATCTAGTATTCAATCCTACAAATGTTGCACTTTCAAGGAAATGCAAACTGCTTTGTAAATAATTATCCCCATCCATAGTGACTCTTCATACATTTTAGAATTAAGTAGTTGTTTATTTGGTAGATTTTAGGATTAGTTTAAATCAGTTTTTGTTTCAATTAAATTGATTTTATTCGACATCCTACTCGTCGCTTAAATAGCGAAGATTCTTGTAATCTGGATGATCAAATTCCAATTGTAGAGAACCCCAACCTCGTGGGTACGCGCATCCGGACTCCTAGAGTCCACTTTATTACTTGTATGACCCGTGCACTTGCGGAAAGGGGTTGAGTGTTAGTAATACTTCTTTCATTTCAGCTTTGAGTATACTTACTTTTGTTTCAACCGCCAGTATTTACCACATTCACTCTCTTGGCCATATTTTCACATATTTTAGATTTTGTAAATTTACTATTTATACAAAATCTATTTTGTTTCAAACAATTATGTTAAATAGACTATTAATGATATATTATTACTCAAAAATGGCAAATTGTCGTTTATTTGTCATTGAATTATTATAATTAATTAATAATTCCCTCTAGGCTCTCCAAAATACTCTATCAAATTAATTATAGATATTAATTATTACTATTAATATCTATCAAAGAGAACTGTTTGGAATTTGGGTGTACTATTTGGACTTTGATAGGCACTTGAAATATTCTTAGCAAACCTTAAAATAATAAAAACTAAGAAAAGTGACTTAATAACAAAATGAATTAAAAATGAAAATCTAAAATAACAAATTCGATCGACGTTATCTTTTAAAGGAGACAAACATCTATTGTGAAACATCAATTCCTCAGAGACTACATCAGAATTTCGTTTCATGATCATTAACTAATGAACTCACATTTCACTATCTAACACGCCCATATTCCTCTTTTCGTGAAAACGGGTCTAAATAAATTACTTAAAATTTGGCATTCTTTAAGATTTGATTGTTTTTCTTTTCAATACTTCACAACCATTTTCTAGGATCGAAGAATTCTTGCCCTTACAGACAGATAATGCAAGCTCTTCAATGTAATTGGTATCTCGCCCTTCAAATCTAATAAAATTTTCTATCTCCTTGATTAGATCTTTGCTAACACGGATCAAGATCCTTTCACAGCTAAGAGGTCACACTGTGCAGAGGCAAACACAAGATAAGTACAAAGCTTCTTTTTTCAAGCAATGCTTTCTATAGTGGGAAGGGAAGGATTATAAGGAGAAACCTCTGACACCAATTGATATAACATTCACTAATCCTCACACCAAGGAGTACCAAGGATCTATCAAAGTAATTTTCAGTTCATTAGTTCCAAAGATATTAGTCTAATACACCCTAAGTTACCGCTCTTTACTCTCAGGAATCTCCATCTTTGCGATTTTCTCATTCTTCTATAGAGGATATAATTTCAATTTCATGTTGTATTTTAATTTCAATTCCAATTTCATGTTGTATTTTCAATTCCACTTACCTCTGCTTATATTTCAATTCCAATTGCAACATAATAAATAATGGTTACAAATTAAAAATAATAGCAACATAATAAATAACAACTAAAAATTAAACCCCGCTTCATAACCTCTATCTTCAAGTTATTCCAATATGTTGCGTAAAAGTGGGTCCATGCCACAGTAGTATCAGTTTCATGATTTTCATCTCTATTTTGCATTTGAATTTTTGCACTGGCCTTTCTTCAATTTCTAACTGCTTACGAGGGTCGCCCAATGCTATCTCCTATTAAGCATAAATTTTGTTGTGTCGCTCAACTTTTTGTCGTTTCACTTCCATTCTTTCATTCCAGTGGTGATGATCTAGTGATCTTTCAACATCAATTTGCTTCTCTTTGTTTTTAAGTTGTTTCTTCGAAGCCTTTCTGCCAAATGGTCTATCGAGGTTGTGAGAGAGGATCGTGGTTCGTTGTCATCCCTAAATATGGTGTTGAATACAGATTCGACATGAGTCGATTCACAGACTACCGCTTGAATGAGTTTTTGCTCTCTTATTGCTAGTCGACACAAATTCACTCGCCCATTTTCAATATATTCCCAACAATGCTCGTATTGAAATGGTTTCCAAGAATTCGCAAACATTTCTTTGCTTTATCAACCCGAAAAGCATATGAAATTATTCCGGGCTAATAATTAAAATATCAAATCATACTAGTGTCTAAATTAAAAGTTTATATCTTACATTATTTTGCTCGGTGTGTCCACTTTATGCCTGAGTCTCTTCAATCGACTATGAAAACCGACAAATTTGTCATTTTGCATTTAATACCAACGACTTTTAATAGAAGATCGAGAACGCCTTCTTAATCGCTTCCATGAAGTTCCAAGTATTGCAAGATTCTTTTGCCAATGCTCCACCTTGGTTGTTCATTCCCGCAATTGCATCTTACTCATATTAATACGTAATACAATTAATTTATCTTCTATAGATAAGTTCTTTGTCCTTTACATTTTCTCATTTTGGAACGACTTCATTTCAGATCGGGCGCTAATACTATGGGATTACTCTGAATAGTATCATTATATAAATCGATGTCGTTCATAAGCAAATCAGTTAAATAACCGTCATATTGCAAATATATCTACAAAAATAAAATAAAAATTATAATCAATTTAAAAATGGAGCAATTTATGTACATACAAATAAATCTATCAATTATAAAATTTATAATCAATTTAAAGAATGAGCAATTTATCAATTAAAAAAATTAATAATTTAAATTTAAAAATCAATTTCTCAATTCTAAAGAATGAGCAATTTATCAATTAAAAAAAATTATAATCAGTTTAAAAAATGAGCAATTTATAAAGTATACAAATCAATCTACCAATTATAAAATTTAAAATCAATTTAAAGATTGAGCAATTTATTAATTAAAAAATTATCAAGTTATCAATTTAAATTTAAAAAATCAATTTGTCAATTTAAAGAATGAGCAATTTATCAATTAAAAAAATTATAATCAATTTAAAAAATGAGACATTTATAAAATATACAAATCAATTTATCAATTATAAAACCTATAGAAATGAATTTAAAGAAATAATAATTTATCAATTTTGATTTAAAAATCAAAATTTCAATTTTTAAAGAGGTAAAACTCATACCCATCCCGTCCGTCTTCTTCCTCTCTTCTTTCTTCCTCTTCCCATTTTTTCTTCCTCTTCCTCCGCACTCACGCTCGCACAACGAGGCCCGGCTTCCGCCGTGTGGACCAGTTGATGATTCAGGGAAGCTGGGATTCAGGAAGCTAGGGTTTTTCAAAACACCAGAAGGCAAGGATTTTAGGTAAGCCTGATTTTCCCTTTGATTCTCTGTAATTTTATAGGAATTGAAATGGAATATAGCCGTTGTCCATAACAGTAGCCATCAACGACTAGTTTGCATCCCCTCACTTCTCTCTCCAAAGTTGCCAAATATGGCACCCCACAAACTCGGATGGCATTTTGCCACCTTCGATGCAATCTCCATTGGAGCCAAAATTTTTATGGTTTGGGTGCCATTTTATCAGTTATGGAGATGGTACCCCTGATAGCAACTCCCGTTGGAGTTGCTCTAAGTTGTTAAGTACACCACTTTGTATAACAACATCATCAGAGTGACTGACGCAAAGCGCATCGCCATAAGGTGTTTATCTTCCATTTTGTCTCTGCTGCATCCTTTGGAGCATCCTACATTCGCACTTCAAATTTCAAGCCTTCCCCCAATATTTGAAAGCTCTCCTAATTCATCAATTCTAAATCCATCTCTTTGGCCCACAATAAAATTATTTAACTTTTCCAAATTTCTTAATCCACCAATGTGACATGGAATTTCTGGGCAACCCCCTGTATCAAGGTGACGCAAATTAATCAATTTATCCATCCTTGTAGGCCATTAAATGCAACGCCTCATGTGCCATTGATGTTAGTATCAACGCTGAGAAATCGCATGTCACATAAGCAATGAATCGTGCATTTTTAGATCCCATAAGAAATCCAATTAACGCAAATGTTTTAATTCACCTATTGAATCAGGCAAATCAGTAAGATAACAATGCAACGATAAAACCCGTATATACCTCCATTTGGATAACATAGTGTGTAAATCAAATCTTCTACTTAGATGAATTGGAAGAGGCGTCAACTGCAAGGATGTCCGAAGATGGTCGCACTTGCTTTTGGCAAGGGCCTCAAACCTCTTGACCCCAGGTAGCCATCCACGAATGTCGTCACTTGTACAATGCAATACGTGACGAAAGTTCTCAGAAATTTATGGCAACTTATCATCTTCAAATCGAATGCAAAATTCTCTAGGTATACATTGGGCCAAGTCATGTATGAGATCATGCATGACAAAGTGTGATTCTTTGGTAACAAATTTCTGAAAAAAAACACTTGGACAGGAGTTCATCAAAAATATCGTTGACCTGTTCCCAATCCATTCTCTCATTGCTTTCTAAATCGTGCAAGTCCTTCGCCATCCATATTAGAATTGAAGCCCCTTGTCGAACTCATGGTCCTTAGGGAATTTGGAACAATAAGTAAAACATCGCTTCAGATGCAAGGGGAGATCTTGATAACTCAATATCAAGGAAGGAAGAATTTCATCATCTTTCAAATTCCATATTTCACTCTCCAAAATTTTCTCTCCCATTCTCAAGGCTGCTGTTTGAATACAAAGAGTATCTCAAGACGACCATTAAAGGCAACTCTGGCATTTAGCCACCATCTTTCTTCCTATTGATTCAAGTTGAGGATATACGACTCTCCTTCTTCTAAATGCAAGTTTTTCAAATAAGGACTAAGAATGTACCTCCGACAACCCTTCTCGAGAGGATGAATATGATCTCGCACGCATGATTTTCGCAACGCTTTGATTGCGAGTGGTCACAACAACCTTGCTTCCTTCAAGAAGCAAATTTAGGAATGGAATTTAACCTTCCTGCCGCTCGTAGAGACACTTTAGCCCTTCCCTTCACTTGTGGATTTCTCCCAAACATCATCCGTCAAGTAGAAATTTCTCAGTCACTGGGCTCTTCCTCAGTTTTGCTAAAGCATACTAGGTTTTCACCTTGAGTATCAGAGCTTCGATCGGTTCGAAAATTCATTTTGTTATCCTATATGCAAACCTCTAAACACAAATCCATACTCTCCTGCTGAAAGTGTTCTCGCACTCTCATGGTTATACAAAAAGTCGAGCTGGGTGGTCCCGCTTCGCGCCGCCCATGCCCACTATGGAGATCACATCTATCTTCTCCTTCTTGCGAATGGTACCTTACATTCGACAACAACCTTTAATCATGTCCTCTGATTTCAACCTCAAACTTATACTCGATTCATACACTAAAGAGGTCCACTGTAATCTTTGTGGTACTTTTACCACCACCCTTCAAATCAAGTACATCTATCAAGTTGTGCAAGAACTTCCCAAATGGTTGATGATGACCTCACTTTAGACTCCATGCTTTGATAATAAAAGCATGGTCAAACCATGAAGAAAAGTCGTCTAATAGGTTAGTTGGGCCGCTGTAGAGTGGGAGCTCGCCAGCCTTCCATCTTTTGCATCGCAGCTCTGTGGAAATCTCAAGTATTCTTGATCATACATTGTTGGATTTATGCCCATAAGCAATCTAGACCGTTGATCAAGAGTCTAATTAATACCAGCCATAGGATCCCCAAGCTAGCTCATTAGATGACAGAGCCCATTTAACTTATTATTAAGATACAAGAAGGAGCCCATTTATTGGGCCCAAGGTGTTATAAAGTCTATGTGTTATAAACCCTGTAGGAAGTTAGGTTAGCGCCTATAAATACACCGCTACTACAGCCTCCAAGGTTTAGAAGTTTTACTAGCCTCCCGTGTCTATAAAAATACCTGAGAGAGTAAAACAAAACCAGTGCTGCCGTGAGCTATGATCTAATTTCATGATCAAAGGCGTTTCACACGCAGATCCAGCTAATGAGAGAATGTAGTTTCTAAGTGTCCCGTGGATTCTAGAAGAGATTTTCTGCACTACTACAAGTTAGTAATGGGTGATGAAAATATATCTATCATACATTGTATTTAACTGTGCGATTCCTGGCTTCCACTGTATGATTCCTTCAATTGGTATCAGAGCACTGGTTGAATCGGTGTGTGATAGATTGAATCCATAATTTTATTTCTCATGTATATATGATGTATATTAGATATATGGCACCTAGGGGATTCTACGATCTATGTTATTTATAATTTTGTATTAAGTGAATGAATGATTTGTTTCATTTAATTTATGGTAGATTTTGCTTCAGATATTTTTTGGGATAATAAGGAGGCTAATCACAAGATTAGGTTTCCTTGATTTATTTATTTATTTATTTTTTCTTGCAATTTTATATGTAAATTCGATTTATTATAAAAATGTAAAAGGGTGTCATAGTTGTTAGAACGGGCTGATTTTGGTGGTGGTTCCTCGATAAAGGTTCTACCTCCCGTAAAATTTCGTGGCAAATTTAGTTTTGTGTGGCGTCGGCGCCGCTTTGGTGCCTTGACTAATAGGGAACATGTTATATTGCGCCAAAACCTAAAAGCTAATTGAACTGGTCTACACCCCATGACTTACAAGACCAAGAAAGAAGTACTCTGCTAGATATAAAGTTGGGCTCTTTGGCCTATTGGGCTTTGTAATTTTATTTTCTAGGAAACCATGGATTAGGCCTATTAATTATTCTATATTTATAATTGTTTAAATTATATGGATATAACATGTGATATAAAGTAATTATGCTATTTAGAATAGGGTGATGCCATATATAATTGCATCATTTGATACATACATGTACATAATAATATTTGTTTTATCTAGGCTAATATTATTATGAAAAACCCTAATTAATTAATAATAGTAAATATCGAATGGGCGAAGGTTGTACCACTTAATTAATTCGAAACCTCGTTGGCTCCATTAAAACCAATAAAATACTATGTGATACCCCAAATCTGATAAGCATGGCCGGATTTTATTGGATTGGATCTAAAATAATTTCAAAATTTTAATAAGATTGTACGGCCCAACGTCGACAATGCTTAGATATTAAAGATAATTTTGAAATTAAAATTAATGGTTATTACATTCAATTTAATAATATTAATAACCTCCCAACGAGGCTCACAATGCTATTAAAGGCCCAAAGAATATTGAAACAATGGTTGTTTTTTTTTAAAATCACTCTTGGAATGGTGTGTGTTAGTGTTATCTAGAAAGGCTCGTTTAAGGAGGTAGGTTTAAGGAGTCTCGAGACCCACCTCACCTTTCCTGAGCTAACTTAGTAGACACTAGACATACATGTTCAAAGTTTAGTTTATTACAAATGTCTTGCCCAACGTAAGTATTTGTAATGGAAACTAAATTATTGTTGCAATAAACATTAATAATAAGTAGTTTAAGGACTACACATTTGTGGGCATGTTTGTCAGGTGGATTACGTGTTAATATATGTGCTTTTTAAATTTTAGAAAATGGCAGCCTTTAATCCTCTGGGCTACAATTTTGAGTCAAAAGCCATTGATGGAAATAACTACGACTCATGGAAAACCAATCTTTTCTACTGGGCTCTTGATTTTGAGAGAATAAAATTCATTACAACAACTCAAACCCCGGAGCCCACCGCTAATGCTTCGTAGGAAACTACAATTTGCGATCGCAACTGGCAAATACGACACCACGTTATATTCTCGCAAAGATTGGCAGAATATCTCATAAAGCAAATTAATGATCCGAGAGTGTATTAGAAATAATTCGTGACTCTAGATGGATGTTTGCTAAAAGTAGCAGTACTACTAGACAAGGCAAATATAGGGCACTGAATCAACACTGCATGACGGAGGAAATGCGCGGACTATCTAAAAATGATAAGTACATCAAGCATCGCGGAGTGTTCGGGCTAAGTCGATCAACACGAAGACGACTTTGATCCTAGAATTCCTACCCAATAGCTTTGGTCAGTTCAAATTGAATTATAATATGAACAAACTGAAGCTTACTCCTATTGAACTTATGCACGAGCTTGAGAGTGCTGAAAGGTCTCTCGTGAAGTAGGGAAGTGATTATCATGCTGAAAGTTCTTCAAAACCTAAAAGGAAACCTAAGGGCGCAAAGAAGAAAAAAAAGAAGAAGGAAACAGGTCCAGCTTTCAAACCAACTGCAATGAAGAAGCCGAAAGGCAAGTGCTTCGCGCGGATGTAAAGGTCACCGGGAGTTAAGGATTGCCCAAAATCAGTACGGGTAGTATAACAAAGAGGTTTGTTTAAGTGGAGAATTACAATGATAAATGGATCATTGATTCAGAGCCACTAACCATGCTTGTTACTTTTTGCGTGTAGTTTTAAACAAAGTACCCACTCAGCAAAGTGACAAAGAAGCCGCTGAAGTTGGGAACGGGGAATATGTTCCTCAGAATACAAGTAGATCATGAGTTATGTTTTAATAATAAGACTTTATGTTTATCAGACCGTTTATTTGTTCCGGATTTTAAGAGGAATTTGGTTTCTGTTAGTTGTTTAGTTGAACATGGTTTAACAAAGGCACTTAATTCCTCGTCAAATAAAGAGTAATAATGCTTTTATTTGTCTCTGATTATTGATAAATGGTTTATATTTTTAACCCTATGTCCTATAAGATAATGCTATTATAATATTGATGATGAGTAATTTCTGTCTTAAGAAAAGGAAGGTTTCAAATGAAACCTATATGTGGCATTTACGATTGGGTCATATTAATTTAGTAGAATTCATGGTTTGGTTAAAAGCGAATTTTAAATTCCTCGATCTTCAACCTATACTAGTATGTGAATCATGTTTGTATGTGTGTCTAGACAAAGAGGCCCTTCAAGGCCAAAGGAAATCGTGCCACTATATAGTTGGAATTGGTACACACTGATGTATGTGGACTAATGAGCGTTCAAGCCCGAGGCGGGTATGAGTATTTTATCACATTTACTGATGACTACTCAAGATATGGTTATGTTTACCTAATGCGCCATAAGTCTGAAGCTTTTGATAAATTTCGAGAGTATAAGGCTGAGGCAGAAAAGCAATTGGGTGTCCATATCAAGCAGCTTCGGTCTGACCGAGGCGGTGAATACTTGTCTGGAGAGTTCAAGTCTTGGCTCAAGAGGGGATAATATCTCAATTATCATCTCCGAACGCCTCAAAGAAACGCAGTTCTGAGTGAGAAATGTAACCCTTTAGATATGGTGAGGTCGATGCTCGCCATTCATCATTACCAAACATTCTCGGGATATGCCTTAGAAACAACTGCATACATACTAAACTTGGTTACATCTAAATCTGTTTCAAAGACACCCACAGAACAGAAAGGCGCAAGCCCAAATAACCATATTAGATTCGATGCTCCGGAAGACACGCCTGGGTACGTAAACAACAAAAGTCGGAATCTCGAACGTAAATGCGCATGCTTATCGGCCACCCTAAGGGAACGAGGTGAATATTCTATAATCCAGCGAAAAGAAGTGTGATAGCGAGTACTATGCCACTTCAGAAGAGGATTATATGAACAATTTTAAACCTAAGAGTAAAGTGTCTCAATAGCTTCACCGGCCTCAAGATCCACCACAAACTCCTATTTTTCCACCCCCTCGTTTCCCCGTGATGTTTAAAGAAAGGAAAATGTACAAATGTACCAAGGTGAAATAAACACAAGAAACAACCTAGGACCAAATTCAAGAAACTCAAGAACAAGAAACATAACGAAGAGATCGTAATCCACCCTGAACCGCAAACTGGATCCTTTGGTATTATTGTACAACAACCAATGCAAAGAACCTCGTGAGTGGGAGACTGAGCACGTAAACCCGCAAGGTATGCCTTGTTAGAGAGAATTTTATCAAGTCGCTTTGATAATCCCGATGACGAATCTCTACCACACAACAAGAGGCATCGAGGATGTTGATGTGCAAGAGTTGAAAAAGGCAACGGACCATGAGATGGAATCTATGGGTTCTAACCTGTACTTTGGTCTCTCAGAAGCACCTAAAGGGGTAAAACCAATTGGGTGTAAGTGGATCTACAAGAGAAAGAGAGATTCGACGAAGGCTGAAACCTTCAAAGCTAGATCGGGTGGTAAAGGTTACACCCAAGAGGGTATAGATTATGATGAAACTTTTCGCCAAGAGCTTCATGCTTAAATATGTCCCATTCTGTCAGAGCAAAGAAATTCTCCGACACTTAGATTTGACAATGGATGTCAAAACAAATTTTTCTAAATGGAGAGTCGGAAGAGGGATATCTATATGCGTTGAACCAAAGGGTTCATAAATTTTAGTCAAGAACATGGCTTGCAAGTTGTATATATAGGTCTATTTATGGGCTTAAGCAGCATCTGTGTCATGGAACATCGTGTTTGATCAAGTTATCAAATTATATGGATTTGAGAAAAGTCCCGATGAACCATGTGTGTATAAGAAAATTCAAGGAATAGTGCAGTAGTCTTTTCGGGTAATTTTACGTGAGATGATATTCTGCTAATTGGAAACAATGTGAAAGTGTTGCTCGACGAAGGCCACCTCTAGCGCTTGATATGAAGGGCTTGGGTGAAGCTAAATATATTCTAGGAATCAAAATTTTACGAGACCGTATATCATAGCATGACTGCTCCCTACATTGATAAATAGTAACTGCATGTTTGCATGGAAAATTCCAAAAGGGGACTTCTACCCTTCTGACATGGAATTCATCTTTCTAAGGGCAATCACCAAAAACTCCTAAGGAGAAAGAACTCATGAGTAAAAACCTTATGCTCGGGTCAAGCAGGTCTCATGTATGCTATGCTACGCACTGTGCTTATATCCGCTATGCAAATGGGAGTAGGGCCGATACCACTAGATCCTCGAGTAGAACACCTGGATGCCAGCTGAAACATATACTCAAGTATTTAAAGAGAACGAGGATTATATGTTGTGTATTCCAAAGGGGAGTCTAAACATTTGGTTATACGAACTCGTATTTTCAAGGGGATATCACTCAAGTAACCAACATCGATATGTTTCTACCCTAAATGGGGAGAGCCACGGTTGAGGAGTGTTAAACACTTGTGTTGTTGACTCCACGACCGAAGATGAATATAGGGCCGCATCCTGCCGCAGCGAAGCCGATGGCTTAAGAAATTCCTTTTGGATCTTCATGTGATACCAAGTGCGTGACGCTCCATTACCCTTTACTGCGGATAACGTTGGGGTCGTAGCACAATCTAAAGAACCAAGGTCTCACAAAAAGCAGAAACACATATTAAGAAAGTACCACTTGATCCGTGATTTCATTGATAGAGGAGATACAATGGTTACTAAAATAGCATCTGAGGAGAACCTAGTTGCACTTTTACTGTCTCTAACAGGTTCAGAAAAATATAATTTGGGAGAGCACTCTTAGAGGATCCGGATTTGCTTAGAAAGCAGGAAATGATGCATGGTCTAGAAGTGCAGCACTATTTATATACAGTATGAAAGGCATTATTATATTTAAGCATAAGGGATTCGTGATGAATGCTAGATATGATCACATGGATACGTCCATTGAAGACATGATCGCTGCGTTCTCATAATTAATGAATTGTCTCACAGCTTATTAAATAAAGTCGAGCACTATTTAGACTAATATTTTATGAAATGACTGGCCTTGGTTATTATAAAATATCGGGAATGAATTATGGTCATTCCGAGAGGGATCGCAAGAGATTTAATCAAGGATAAATTTTTGTGAAAGGAAATTAAATTCGTGCGTATATTAGATATGTTATTTTTCTTAATCCTCGAGTATATTATAAATAGATAATTAAGTTACTATGGTTCTTTTGAGTTACAATAAGTGAGGCCTATTTTAAACGACCAACATCTCGAATAATTGGGGATTATGGTATTTTTGATTATCAAGTATTTAAGTGAAATATACAAAATGAATTTAGAGTGAAATATCCTCTGACATGTTTCAGACTCTGATATTGAAAGTCAACGCCAAATGGATAGATCCGTTAGAGAAACCGATAAGTCAAGAGAATAAATAATTAGTTGATTTACGTAAGAAAATTATCAATTAATTATTGATATTTTACAAAGAGGAAAATGCATTTGGCTATAAAACATTATTAATTTTAATTCAGACCGAAGTTTTAGTGGAGTAGCTCCGATAAGATTATTGGCCCCACGTTTCTAAGTGCTGAGATTGCCGGATTTATGCTCGTATACCTGTGACTGGCTGATCAAGAGCCTTAATTAATACCGGCCATAGGACCCCAAGTTAGCCTATTAGACGACAGAGCCCATTTATTGGGCCCAAGGTGTTATAAAGCCCAGGTTATAAAACCCTAGGAGGGTTAGTAAGAAGTCTATAAATACACCGCTTACTACCTGTGGTTTAGGAAGTTTTACTAGCCTGTGTCTATAAAAACACCTTGAGAGAGAAACAAACCAAAAAAGGTTTCTGCAGAGTGTTTTTCGCATCTAGTTTTTCAGGATCAGTGCTTCACACGCAGATCCGTCACGTAGAGAATAATCCTGAAGGTGACGAGTGCAAAACTCATCTATGTTTCAGTTCATTTCACATGCTATTTTGTGCATTTAATATCCATATTCATGTAAACTCATAAAATTTCCTCTAAACTTGGTTTTGTGGTAATATTGATGGTAGCAAGTGATTTGGCAAGAAATGGTTACAATTTATTTCCAAAGAAGAGTCAACCGAGAGTCTCAATACCGCTACTGGAAGATTTAATTTTTATGTACCATCTGGAACATAAAATGGTTCAAATTCCTCATGGCTGCATTCTACATTCAAAGAGTTTCCAACGAGTACTCACACGCCCAAATCCGAGTTAAAACGGCAGTTATGGCCCCTGGCTGCCAGAGAGAAGAAAACCGCTGCCGCATGCAAAGCCGGTGTCGGACCACAGCCAGGCCGCGACACCATTTTGGTGTCGCGATAGAAAGCCGGTGTCATGATTGTGAAGAGTTAGGTGTCGCGATTCATTTTGGTGTCAATGGCTGCAAAGTCGTGTCATGACAGATTGGTTGGTGTCGCTGACAGTAGTTGGTGTCGCATGTAAAGCCGTGTCTCACCGTAAACGCCGTACATCCTCGAAAAAGGCCGAAAATTAAGTTTTGACCTAATTTCAAGCCCATTTAATTTAGGACCATATATATACTCGCTTTTTTAGGTAAAGAGGCAAGCCGAAGATTGGAGAGCCTCTCTCTTGGGTTTCTCTCTAGACTCCGCCATTTTCCATTTTTTTCAGATTTTGATTTTTAGATTCGAGCAAATTTTTAGAGTTTATTTGCTTATATCAAGAGATTTCTGTCGATAATGCATTCGCATTTAACTAAGCGCTTTATTACTTGACAAATTTAAAACTGATTTTCTCTCTCATGGGTTTTCTCTAAACCGGCTCATTTTCTTAGTTTATCACAGATTTTTATTTTACAGATCTTGCAGTAGTTTTAGAGCAGATTTTTTACTTCTAATAAGGATTTCGGTGTCGTACTCGATATTCAATTTATTTATCAAGTGAGGCTAAGATTTAAGCCCAAATCGGGTTTTTCTTCTTTCTCTTGATTTCTTTTCTTCATTTTCTTACTTTTTGTTTGATTAGTGATGATTGGAATCTGCAATGGAACATTAAACACCCTAGGTTGGGGTTTAATTGTTAATTCGGGATTATAGCTTTTCGCTTATTTCAGGGGTTTGAATACCGAATTTATATAATTGCGTACCGCTCATATAATGAACTGCTCGGAATATTAGTAGCTTACACCAAAAAGAGTCGTATCTTGCTCGATTTCAGGAGGCCCTTGAGTGACACAGAGATGGAGATTCCCGGCAAAGAGCTGTAACTTGTGGTATAGACTTAATATCTGAACTAATGAACTCGAAAATTACTTGGATAGATCAATAATTACTCATGGTGTGAGGATTAATTAGATGATGTATCAATTTCTAGTTTATCGCAGGTTTCTCCTTAGTCTCGATGAAAGGATCTTGATCCCGTAAGGCAAAGATCTAATCAAGGGCATAGAAAATTTTAATAGATCTAAGGACTAGATACCACTACATCGAGAAGGCTTCAGACATCCCGTCTACGGGCAAGCACTCCGGCCCTAAGAAATGGTTGTGAAGTATTGAAAAAGAAAAACAATCAAATCTTAAAGAGTGCCAAATTTTACAAGTAGCTATTTAGACCCATTTGTCTTGGAAAAGGGGTCATGGATCTCTAACTAGTGAAATGTCTCGGTGTATGGAGAAATCCAAGCTATACTACATTGCTCTTGGACAAATCCAGCATTCAACTCACAAATGTTGCACTTTCAAGGAAATGCAAACTGTTTTGTAAACAATTATCCCCATCCCTAGTGACTCTCTTCATACCTTTTAGAATTAAGTAGTTGTTTATTTGGTAGATTTTTAGGATTAGTTTTAAATCAGTTTTTGTTTCAATTAAATTGATTTTATTCGACATCTTACTGTCGCCTAAATAAAGGAAGAGCCCTTGTAATCTGGTGATCAAATTCCAATTAGAGAGAACCTCCAACCCGTGGTACGATATCCTAATTCCTGCAGTCCACTTTATTACTTGTATGACCTGCACTCAAGGGAAAGTGGGCCGAGTGTCAATACTTTTCATTTCAATTCGAGTATACTTACTTTGTTTCAATTCGCTGAAAGTATTTACCACATTCACCCCTCGACCATATATTTTCACATATACATATTTGGTCGCCTCCTAACAAGTTTTTGGCGCCGCTTGTCGGGGATTAGACAATAGTCCTTTGGTAATAGTGTCATAAATTTGTATATGTCCTTTGGTCTATTAACAGAAGGTCCTGTGGATTCTAGAAGAGATTATCTGCACTACTACAGGTTAGTAATGGGTGATGAAAATATATCTATCATACATTGTATTTAACTGTGCGATTCCTGGCTTCCGCTATATGATTCCTTCATACATAGCATTCTTAACCTTCACCAACCACTTTTTGACACCTTCATGAGTAAATTGCTTGACCTCAGCATGGTCAAGCACTGCATCCACAACCAACAATTTCATCCCCAAATCCAGGAGGAGTTCATCATTGGCCTTCTGTCTCCCGATGACGTTCCAGATCTCAGAAGAAGCCAACTGATCGAAAATAACTTGGAGAGAAGCCGAGACAAAACCTCTTGCAAAGATCTCCAGGGCCATGTCTTTCTGTTTCTCTTCCGAGAAAGTGAAGGAATCGAGATAAAGAAGGCAAGCGTAAAAGTGAGCAAGAGCACTGGCGCTATGCCGTTTCTTCAACATGTCATTTATTATATTTTAATATTTATCTATTTTGCATACTTGTTAACATTTTCACTTAAAAAAAATCACTTTATAATTACATTACTTATTCATTTCCAAATTGTTTACTTTACGTGGAAGTTCAACGCCATCCACAAAGTTGTCCATCCATTTAAGTTAATTCATCACAACATGGCAATTTGAGGCCCTAGTATTCAAAAAATTATTGCAAGCTGATTTGCTTTTCTTTGCAATGCAAACCCAAGATAACATTTTAATCAGGATCGGCATACCTTAAAAACTTATTACACTCCCTCCCTTTCTCCTTTGATGGTATCGAATGCTTTTTATTTAACTTAAATCTACTATAAAGTTACGACATAATTTATTGTCGCGGCATTTTCAAAGTTTTTGTAATGCCGTGGCTCACATATGCCAAAGCAAACGAATGATGTTATCAGTATAATGGTGAGTCCTTTGTTAATATTAATCATACAAGATTATTATAAACACACTTCCTTGTTGTTAACTATTTATGATAAAGTAAAGTCTCCATAGGGAATGAAAATGGTCATACCCACCATCAGTCTAATATACAGTCTAACGCAATACCCAGTTCCCTCAAAACGAAGGTCCGGCCCGCTTAGGTCCAGTGCTGGATCGATCTGGATGAATTAGAAGGTCCATATCCTGCAAATCAGATTGTATTTCGCCAATACAAAAAATAGAATAACCCCTAACAAGATATCATCCTGCCAATCCAACCAAATCTTATCAATAAGGAAAGGAAAATAATAAATGATTATCACCGCTGATCTCTCCCAATATGAAGCGAAGATTATCCCAAACAAACAAATTTTCTAAATCCATTACTAAACTGACATCGATAAGAAAATCCCATCCAATGGGGAACAAATCCTAGTTACATTAACCGTTAGACATCTACTATAAATACATGGCTACCCCGTGAAAGGTAATGTGACTCTTAGACGCATAAACATATGCAAATACATCCGCCCCTCTAAGCACCTCTCTTTTTCTCGTAAAGAAACTGAATTTAGTATTTGAGCAAACACGGCGAAGCCCTCGCAGACCCCTCTTCTTCCTTGTTTTTGCAGAGGAGTGCTACGTCAGAGCCTGCAGATCAACAATACAGTGATCCTACCTTAGCCCAGACAATCCAAGAGCCTGCATCCTAGCCCGCCATCAATCCAAGT
Organism: Tetrastigma voinierianum; assembly: GCA_016808115.1. Classification (NCBI taxonomy): domain Eukaryota; kingdom Viridiplantae; phylum Streptophyta; class Magnoliopsida; order Vitales; family Vitaceae; genus Tetrastigma; species Tetrastigma voinierianum. The sequence continues at coordinate 325,914 of JAEQBH010000477.1, read as the reverse complement.
CCGGCCCAACGACCCCATACACCCACTCCCGCCTCGGCTGGAAAGGCATCATCTGGCGCCGCTGCCCTGGTGGGAACGACATGGGCTTATAAATATAATCGTATTTCTCGCCATCGATGGTATCAACACCGAACACAAGGCAGAGTAACGCTTAACCTCCAAGGATGCGTGATCAACCAAGCAACGCGCATGTACCGACCCTCCTCGCTCGTTAAAAGTAATGCAAGCCAACACCGACGAGGTGAAGCACTACCACCAATCAACGCCCGGCTGCACGCTAACAACTCACCGGCTGCATCCTAACACTCGGAGGCGCGACAAACTCGGGGAAGGTCACGACATCAGCGCCCGTGAGGGACAAGATAATGTCAATACTATTCCCCAAAGGGTCGAAACCGGTTAATCCAAAGAAGGTTCTGGGCAGGCTAGACCGCATCTAGCCCCTGAGAAGAAGGCAATGAAGCGTACTGGGGAACATGTCGGGAACGGAGAATTGCGTCACCCTCAGCATGAACACTCATGGGAACAGAGGTTCAAGAACCTCCAGCAAGAACTCGACCGTGTGAAGGAAGTGGTGAAAAGACGTGCTCCTAACACTATGGACACCTTGGTGCAACAAACTGAGTCACCCTATACAGCCGAGGTACTCCACTTCCCCCTTCCAGCCAAGTTCAGAATGCCACAGGTGGAAGCATTCGATGGTACTAGAGATCCCGTCGATCATCTCAACACCTACAAAATCAAATGGAGCCGCATGGGTACTCAAGACCTGCGATGCAGAGCTTTCGTGACCACCCCGAAAGGCCCAAATTTGCATGGTTCAATACTCCCACCGTCATTAATCTCCTCATTCGTGGACTTATCCATTGCACTGGCCTTCTCACTTCATTGGAGCCAGGACGCATGTAAAGCCAAGTTACCATCCGTCGACCATCAAACGTGGTACGCAAGAAAGCCCGAGGTCTTATGTCCACGTTCAATGTCGAGCCCTAAAGGTGGACATACCGACGAGAAGTTTGCTATCATCACAAGCCATGGTCAGGTTTGGGGGATTCAAATGAAAAGACTTAATGTTTTCCATATCCAAAAATCCCCAAACAAGCATGGCAGAGGTGCTCGCAAAAGCGGAGAAGCATAGTAACGGTGAAGAAGCCCTCATATCCAAGAAAGAGAGCTCTTCCACTCATAAAGAAAAAGCTGATTGTACAAACGACGAGGACGGCTTCCTCAAAAGACAAAGCGACCAGGAAGGATCCCCAAAGAAAAATGAAGAACGATCCCCAAAAAGGTGTGGCAACCTCAGAGATCGTCTGGGTCCATCGCAGTCCGAGAGACGACGACGTTATTCGCCCCACACCCCTCGACAAATTCCCCGTTGTCACAGTCCTCAAGCAATAAGTAACAAACGAATAATTTCGAGATGGCCAACTCCGATGAAGTCGACCCTACAACAAGAGACAACCTTGGCACCGAGTTCCATAGGGACTACTGACATCGTGACGGACGATCGTGATACAACTCCAAGAGAGAAATAGAGCATTGATAATGCAGCGCTGGATACCCTCCGACGCTTTATATCCCGGAAATCATATCCGTAGTCAAGCCTCGTGAACTGTGCCCGCCCCAACAACCACCACCTCGATGCATGACGACACAAATACCAAAGAACCCTCGTGAAATCCAGCAATCCTCGTGGAGGATTTGCGTATGAGGAGAGTCTAGCTAGCACGAAGGCCCACTCCACGCTAAAGATCGTCAACTGAGGTACGCACATACAAGCAAAGGTTCAAACTACCAATGACTGACATCGCCGATCAATTTCGATTCGCACTTGAGGGATGCCAACACTTCTCACGACGCATCTAATCGGTAGTTCGTGCGTGAGTGGCCAACAAGACGCTTCATCGGGTCCTAATTGATTAACGGAGTTCGGGTCGACATCATCTGCGCGCCTTCGACATAAAACGGCATCTAAGGAGAACCGAACCCGTCAATGCTCACTTACGAGGGTTTTCTGGGGAAAAGGTACTACCTCTAGGCTCAATACAACTAGTGCTCACCTTGGGAGATCCCCCATGCCAGGCAACGACCGCGGCAAGGTTCCTCGTCGTAGACGCCCCGTCTGCTTACAACATGTTGCTGGGCAGGCCCTCTCTCAATGCAGTGAAAGCCATCCCCTCCGCATACCATATGATGATCAAGTTCCCTACTGTAAACGGAGTAGGAATGGTTCGAGGAGACCAACGGGTGGCCAGGGAATGCTACTCAGCATCCATGAAACAAAAGGCGGTCGACAACATATACCTGGATGAGCTCGACATGCGCGACGAGGTGATCACCCGACCCGAGCCATCAGAAGAACTGGAACCCGTATTACTGGATGACGACCCGGAGCATCTCGCCTACATTAGATCCAAGCTATCGGAAGACCTTAAAAACCCCCTTATCCATTTTTTAAAACAAAACAAAGATGTCTTCGCGTGGAAGCAGGCGGATATGGGAGGGATTGATCCTACAGTAATCACTCACAGGCTGAACGTCAGCCCATCCTTTAAGACAATCAAATAAAAGAGAAGGAGCTTCGCGCTAGAAAGACAAAAAGCCATCAACGAGGAAGTCAGCAAACTCCTTCAAGCAGGAGCGATCAGGGAGGTAGAATACCCTGAGTGGCTAGCCAACGTTGTACTCGTCAAAAAGGCAAACGGCAAGTGGCGACTCTGCATCGACTTCACTGACATCAACAAAGCATGCCTAAAGGACAATTTCCCTCTGCCGCGAATCGACCTCATCGTAGATGCCACTGCGGGCCATCAACTCCTCAGTTTTATGGATGCCTTCTCCGGCTACAACCAGATCAAGATGGGACCTGCGACCAAGAAAAGACCTCGCTCGTCACGCTATGCGTGTGGAACCCAATGCCATCGCGCGATGCCATTGGGCTCAAAACGCAGGAGCTACATACATCGTAGATTGGGTGAATCGGATGTTTCGGGAAACCAAGAAGACAACTATGGAAGCATATACAGATGACATGCTAGTAAAATCCATCACGCACGAGCCCACGTAACTCCATCTATCCCAAGCTGCTTCAGATCTCGAGAAACTACAATGAAATCGAATCTCGCGGAATAGCTTCATGACAGCTCGGAAATTTGGTTTCATAGTCAACCACCGAGGAATTGAAGCAAATCCGCATAAGATAAAGGCCGTGCTCGATGCCACGCCTATCAAGTATAAAAAGAAGTTCAGCGCCCTCGACGGAAGGATCACCGCCCTAAGCTTCTGCTCTCAGATTCAGGCAAGGGACAAATGCCAACCTTTCTTCCAAGTCCCGAAGAAGGCATTCCAATGGGATATTAAGTGAAGAAGCATTCTCATTTAAACATATTTGAGTTTCCACCCATTCCGTAAGCCCCGTTGAAGTGGAGCTCACCCTATACCCGGCGCTTTAAGACTTAGACTAGCAGCCCACGAGACAAGGAACGTAGTTCAAGATCCGCTACTATTGCACCGGCTTTAAGAGGAGCAGAGGAGAGATACCCCAAGGATGGAAAATTAATTTTGGCCTTGGTAACCGTAGTCCAAATCCGCTCTTACCTGTGCTCACACCATGGGTCCCAAATGTAATGACCCGATGAAGCAAGTGTTACATAAACTAGAAGTCTCCGGAAGGTTGATGAAATGGGCCATAGAGCTGAGCGAGTTCGACATCAGATACAAGCCAAAAACTGCAATAAAAGGGCAAGTCTTAGCTGACTTTGTCATGGAATTCAACCGGCTGAGAACGTCACAATGAACGACCTCCCATCCGAAACTCAGAGCAGCTGAGCCTCAAACGCCAGCAGGGAAGCGGAGCAGTCTTAATCCTTACCTCCGTAAGGAATAGATATCGAATACGCGACTCGGGATTTGGATTCCATACTTCCAACAACGGCCGAGTATGAGGTCAGCCAGGACTCAACCTCGCCCCATTCAAATCGACCAAATTAGAGAAGTCTACAATGACTCCTGTACCGGTGGTCGACAAATAGAAGATAATTTCCACAAGGCCAAAAGTGAAAGGATGATTCTATACCCTCCAAAAGTTCGTGGACATATTAAAAATTCGCCGGGTTCAGTCATATGTCCCCGAGTAGAGAACTCCCGGTACGACGCCGCAAAGCTAGCCACAAACACAGAAGATTCTCGCAGGTCGACATCCGTCGACACCGCGGAACCCTCAATCGATCTCTATGGCGAGGTGGTTACCTGAGTCGGGTCCAAACAGACTTGACGGGAGCCCATTCGGGATTATATTATGCATCTTAAGCCTACCGACGCACCAAAGAAGCCAAGTAAATAAGGGCGAGGTCTGCCAGGTTTACCAATCACAAGGGAAGCCTCTACAAGCGAGGATTTTTCACACCTTTCCTTAAATGCATCGCAGGAGAAGACACCGAGTACATGCTGAGAGAAGTACACGAGGGCATATGCGGGAACCATATCGGAGCTCGAGCATTAGCAGGAAAAGTCTTGAGGCAGGGGTACTACTGGCCTACAATACTCAAAGATGCAACCGACCTAGTCAAGAAATGCGTGACCGCCAGAGCACGCCAAGATCTCACGCCTCCCATCGTGAGCCCTTAACGCCGATCACAAGCCCCCGGCCGTCTAAATACCGGGCTCGACATATTGGGACCCCTGCCCATTGGTAAGGTTCAGTGCAAATTCATAATCGTCGCAGTGGATTACTTCACCAAGTGGGCGGAAGCCGAGCCCTTAGCCACAATTACAGAGCAGAAGATATGCAATTTTGTGTGGCGAGCCATCATACGTGTGTTCAGTATTCCAAGAGCCCCGTATTAGACAACGGAAAACCGTCGACATAGCCACCCGTAGATTTTGTGTCGAGCTCCGAATTAAAATTATTACTCATCTCCAAAGACACCCAGAATCCAAACTGGACAGTCAAGTCACTATCGTAACCCTTAAAGCCGCCTTTGAAAACTAAATCGAAGACTCCAAAGGAAAATTGCAGAATACCTCCCGAGGTAATATGGGCCTACAGTCGACACATAAGTCGCTGAACCCGGAAACCCCATTTGCCCCAGCCTTTGGCACTCGCAGCAGCCCCCGTTGAGGCTCCGAACAAGTCCCTAGGATCTAGGAGTTAGCATCAGTGGAACACAATGACGAAGCTCTTCGTCTAAATTTAGATCTCCTAGATGAAAAGCGCGAGCAAGTCCTAAAGCGCACAGAGGACTATCAAAGGAAGACGGCGAGGTACTACAATCAAAAAGTCAAACCTAGAAGCTACATGCCGGGTGATTTAGTCTAAAGAAGGTCATGCCGCCAGCGAAGAACCCACAGATGGAAAATCGGGGCCCCAACTCGAAGGCCCTACGTCAGATTCGAGTAGCCGACCGGGCAATTATGAGCCCGCATGCAGGAAGGAAAATCTTACAAGATACATGGAATGCGTAACATCTTAAGCTGCTTTACCAAGAGGGCACGGCTATAATATTAAATGGGGAGCCTTATCGATTCTTATGTAACGAGTTGAGCTGCCCACCGGTTATTTAGTTAGACATCTCAAATGTCGATATATAAGACAATAGTAAAAATACATAATGAGAAAGTTCATAGACATAAAAAGTCACTTCTTTATTCCAATCTGATTACATTCTGCTACAACCGCATGTCATCGACATAATCGCACAAATCAGCCCCTTTTAAAAAAATGGGTAAAGGAGAAAGAGAGAATGAAAAAGTATGAGAAGGAAAGAAAGAAGCTTTAAAAGAGGAGAAGAAGAAAAGGGATGGAAGGAGTTTGTGCAAAAGAAACAAAAAAGGGAAGAATGAGATGTGGAAGAAAAGATGAAAAAGAAGGAGAAGGAGAAAGGAGGAAGGAAGAGAAAGAAGAACAAAAAATGGAGAAGGCGACGCAAGAAATGCATCGCCTCTTCCTGACGCATTCCCCAACACGGCTGTGTGGAATAACATGACTCCCAGCAAAGTGGGAGACTAGGGAAAACACAACCCCACATTATGAACAGCAGAGCCGATCCCAAATCTTCAGAAGGATCCCCAGCGAAGACGCACTGCATTTCGACGATTCATCTCACCTGCATTCTAAGCATTTATTCGTAGAAAGTAAAATATACAAAGTATAAGCCCCACAAAGAATGAGGCCATTTATAAGAAGGCCAGCACTCAAAAGTCACCCGAACGCTCCAAATTTCCATCAATCAAGATTAAAAACGCTCAGACCTTTCCAAGAAAATCGAGTCGAATGGTCGACGCAAAGAATTCATCCAAACAAAGTCGTGCGTACCACGGTCCGTGATACTCACTCGACAAGCCCATCTACTCGCACAGGTCACGCTACCGAGGAGTCGACACCAGTGCTACATTGCCACTGACATCGCCACTCTGGCTACATCGCCACTCTACCACATCGCCACCTCTACCACGCCGAGCCCACAACACTTTGATGAGTTCGCCCACTCGCACGGTGTCACACTACTCCCGAGTGAGTCGATCGCCAGTTACACGCCACTCCGGCCACAACGCCTCCTCGGAAAGCCCGCCAGCCTCACTTTGACGAGTTCCGTTTACTCGCACAGTCACGCTACCCGAGGAGTCGATCGCCTTTAGGGCTACATCGCCACTGGGCTACATCGCCACTGTGCTACATCGCCACTCGGCTACATCGCCACCACACGCGCTCCTGAGCCCAAAGAAATTTCACTTTGACGTAGTCTGCCTACTCTCGAGACAGTCACGCTTACCCGAGGAGTCGATCACTCGCGCACATCGCCACTTCTGGCCATCGCCACGGCCACGCCGAGCCTCAGCCAGCCACTTTGACGAGTTCGCTTAATACTCACAGACAGTCACGCCACCGAGGAGTCGATCACCATGCTACATCACCACTTACACATCGCCACTCCTGGGCTTACATCGCCACTCTACTTACATCGCTTATTCTCGCTTATATCGCCACCGCCTACATCGCTAATTCTGGGCCACATTCGCCACTGGCCACAGCCGCCGGAGCCCAAGAAATTACCCTCTTGACGAGTTCTTCACTGCACGGGTCACGCGGCCTGAGGAGCCAGCTCAGTTCAGGCAACTCAGCCAACGGAGCCCAACAACTCACTCTGACGAGCTCTGCCCAACTGTTCGCATAAGACGAGCTCTTCCCAGCAGTTCACATAGATGAGCCCCGCCAAAGATTTCATGACACGAAGTCCACATGGATCTAGCTCTTCCCGCCAGCTCATGGACGAGCCTCACCTAATCGTCCACACCGACGAAGCTCTTTCCCAAAGAAACCACATGACGAGCTCTTCCCCATCGCTCTCATGGACGCAGCTCGCCTAACCGGTCGCAGACCGATCAGCTCTTCCCAGCAGTTCACATGGACGAGCTCGGCCCAACAGTTCACATAGACGAGCTCCGCCCAACAATCTACACTGACGAGCTCAACGATTCTACGCAGGTCATGCGACCTAAGAAGTCAACTCGCCTCCGAAGGACCCACCCAACCGAGCCCACTTTCAACCCAAATTGGACGAGCCTAACACCCAACGCGCCACGCAACCTAAGGAACTGCCTAACCCATACAAGTCACCGACGGAGATCTGGCCGCTTCAAGCCGACGAGCTCGCCAAAATAGTCATGCAACCCATGAACTGGCTCAACTCCATGCAACCACCGACCGGGAGATCACCCGCTTGTCGACGAGCTCACAAAATAGCTCACGAAACCCAAGGAACTGCTCAACTCATGCAACCGCCCGACTGAGATCACCGCCGTCGACGAGCTCGCTAAAAATAGGTCATGCGCACCCCATGCTGAACTGCTCAACCCTACGCAAATTACCGACGGAGATCACCGCTTCGCCGACGAGCTCGCCAAAAATGTGTCAAGGCGTAACCCAATGAATTTGTTCAACTCATGTAAATCAACATGAAGATTAGTCGCCAGGTTGACGAGCCCGCCCCTTGCGTACCTCTATAAAACCGGGCCTCAAAGACATGCAAGATAGTCAACTAAGACCAAGAATTTCAATTCCGACGAGCTCCTCCTATACGTGCCTTATAAATTTAGGAATCGGTCCAACATTGCACAAATTAGCCCACGGCTTCCTCAAGAACACGCTTGATCGAGCGAATTGTCACCCAGACTTCAATTCGGGCCATACACCATGAAGAAAAAGCGAAATACTACAGCTGAGAACGTTGCACGTATAAAAATGAATATTTATTAAAAGGTGAGCTACATATGTCTCGGGCCCTAAGCCCGACAAAAGGGCAGTGTACATAAAAGAAAAATATAAAAGTCGTATATCGCGGGCGTTAAATGAGTACGTAAAACCTAGGTGTCAGCAGGGGAGGAATGTAATGATGAAGAGGGGGAATGGGCTTCGTAGAGATCCTGGTTTCGAGAATAATTTGCAGAAAGACCTTTCGCTCCCCGTCACGGGGAGGGATCAAGTCAAGTCCAAGTCTAGACGTTAACGGCCTTCTGCTGAAAAGCGAGCCACTCAGAGGCCCACTGAGCACTGGCTTGGTCCCTCAATCTGCTAATAACATCATCCCTCTGAGAAACCAAGGATATTTGCTGGTGAAGATCCCCGCAACCGCGACACTTCTCATTCAAATTCACGAATTTACAAATGAGGCCTCACGACAGCCATGTCTAGCAAATATCAAGCTCTGATGGCTCGCCACGAGCCACCGGCCAGTCGCGCTACTTTATCACACAGATCGCCATTAGCCGCACGCAGCCCTCTTGAGACTTTCGGGTACTGGTCTCCGGATGTGACGAGCTCATCCCCTAACTCCACCTAAGCTTGTACTAGAGGACTGCAAATACCCTGGGTCTCGATAAGATCATTCAGAAAGTAAACCTGAGCTCACCCCACCTTCCGAAGCTCGCCAACCGCCGCTGCCGCCGAACTTCATCCTTCTACTTTCCGCTGTGGCAAGAGCCGACACGATGCTTTAGATCGATTAAGTCTCTCCAATTCCTCTTTCAACCATATCGCATTGCCTCCACTGTGTAGCCTTGGTCGCTTCAAGAAAGAGAGGCCGCTTCGCCTTAGTAACCGGAGATTTTTACATGCTTTTCGCTTAGTTTGGCCTTATCTACTGCACTCCTTCAAATGAGTGGCCACCAGACATCAAACATGAAGTCAATATCCAACACGGATCACTAACCCGAAAAACGTATCTATCGACACGGACTTACTAAGTAACCCTGGCGGATGAGCCGTAGCCCTCATCAACCCGGCAAATAAGCCAACCTCCCAAGGTCGTAATCCTTAAGGACTCGACAAGATCGCACTCGCCGCTGAAAGTTCAAGATTGAAGAGCAAAGAGTCCTCATCTTCTTGCCAACTTTGATTCCTGATTTTTCTCTTCAGCTCTTCCACCCTTCGGGGGGGTGGCCTAGCACTCTCCGAAGGCATTCCGTGACTCCAGACAGCATAACCGCCAACGGTCGTCGACCTGGGCCAATCCAAGAGATTTTTTCTTTGGCGTGCCAGACTTAGAAAGGGCGGAGAGCCTGGACCACAGGAGCCGCCACAGCGATCGTGCCCGCTCCGGCTCGAGCAAGAGAAGCTCTGAGACGCCCTAATTTCGAACCTCACCGAAACTCGGCCGATCTTCGCGACCGCTCACAAAGAAACAGGATCCCTCCACAACCTATGGGAGGGGGGCGGGAAGACCGAGATCACTTCTGAGGAGCCCAGCGCCCGGAGAAATAAAGGAAGACCCCTATGAGGTCTCCTCGGGGCTAAAAAAGATAAAGGAAAGAAGCCACACTAGGGACCCCGAGCCCTGCTCCCAAAGGCCAATAAAGCCCACCAAAATACCCAACCGGGCTGGGAGCGCAGGTCGGGAAGGACAAACATTGAATGCTGGGAAACCCTTTCTGCTTAAGGTGCAAAGGAAACGAAGACTATTATCAAAGACGACCTCAAAGAAACATACCATCCTGTGCATCTAAGCTACATAAAAGTCAAGACGCTGTGGGTCCATACTCTATCGCCAGGTCCATACTCTGATGTCGTGGGAGGTCGATAACCTTCAAATGAAAGGTAACCCCATACGGTTGACCGACCTGTCCCACAACACAAAGATGTTGGATGGCAGATTTAAGGTAATCTGACCCCCTAGGATATTTAATTAGGTTTATTTTCCCTTTATCCTTATCCAAGGGAAGAGGAGGGATCTCGTGAACGCTTCGTTCAACCACGCGCCGAATCCACTGGAAGCATCCCTAACTCCGTCCCGTAACCGGCAACAACTCGAAGAGTCACGCTAATACGTAAAGAAGAAGAGCGACTCGACCCATAATAACAAAGAAACAAGAAACGAATCCAATCAATTTAACCCTAGCGCCGTCAGACCAATCGAAGAGAAACCAAAGAGGTAGAGCATACGTTGGTCCCAGAATAAGACTGAAGAAGCTACCTCAGGAAAAATTCCAGAAAAGACTCTACACAAAAGGGTCAAACAGTAGAACTCGCAGCAAATAGCACGAGATCGCGAAGAGGTCGGGAGGACCGCAGAAGCACAGGATGAGGAGAATCCATGGAAAGAAACTCCGAAAGAAAACTAGGAAGAGGTAGGGGAAATTACACGAAAACCCAAGAGTCATCATTATCACAAGACATATGACTGACTAAGCCTTTTAACCAACCCAACCTCAAATGTATTATCGTGAAATTGCATCTGATGCAAGAAGCGATACAGCCCTTGCCCACGCACACCGCACCTGGCAATGGGGGCAATTGATAGGTTTCAAAGGCTCAGCAGTCCACTCACCAAGCCTAAAGAAGTGGCGCGCCTAATCGAATACCCAGCCCTGCACTGCCCAAAATCTGGCAGCCCGACCCGCAGGTCCAAAGGACGATTCGATGAATTAGAAGGTCCATATCTTCGCAAATCGATTATATTTCGCTAATACATAAAATAGAATATCCCCTAACAAGATATCATCCTGCCAATCCAACCAAATCTTATCAATAAGGAAAGGAAAATAATAATGCATTATCACTGGGATCTCCCCAACAAGGAAGGCATTATCCCAACAAATGTTTTTCGTAAATCCATTACCAACCACATCGATAAGAAAATCCCATCCAATGGAACAACTTCTATTACAAGACAACCCGGGTTGGACATCTACTATAATACAATGGTTTCACCCAAATGCAAGGAAGAGATCACCTTAGACGCATAAACATATGCAACACATCCGCCTCTAAGTAGTCTCTTTCTCTCGTAAAGAAACTCACTTGGGTGACAAAGAGGCTACTGGCGAAGCCCCACGACCCTTCTTCCTTTGTTTTTGCATAGGAGGCACACAGCTCAGCGATCAAATGGAAGATAAGATCTCACTAGTCTGGGACAATTCAAGAGCCTGATCCACTCGCTCGCTAATCCGGTGTCCTACCTAACGACCCCCATACGCCCAAATTCCCATCTGATTGAAAAGGCATCATCAAGTTCAAACCGTCATTCTTATAGATGTAGACACGCTGTCAAATCGCATAAAAATTGTGTTTATTCTTTTTATTTTTCTTCCCTGATTCTTATCACAATTCTTACACAATTCTCAGCATGTATGTTAAATTAAAGAATAAACAAGACGACCACCAATCTCCTAGCTAAGAGCTCTTTGGAGATGAAATAAAATTGGCTGTGACAGGAACATAAAAGGCAGCATGAGCTGTTGGTCCAAACTATACTTGAATCTCTGGGCTTTTGCATCTAAATGTTCTCGATTTTGACTTAATTTTCTTTATAGACACATTTCTAGGTCCCAAAAGGCCTGAGTTTAGCCTGTCAGGCCCGAACAAAATAGGGGCCCACGACGTCAATGGGCCGATCGGGCTAAAAATTATATATATTTTTTAAGACTCACACCCCAGCCTCGTAGCCCATACAGCGGGGCTTGATCAGCCCAGGGAGGCGGGTCTAAGCAGGCGAGCCTAAGCTCGAGGTCCGGCCGCACCAAGCCCACGTGTTTCAGGGATGAGCCGGTCTAATGGGGCTATGGGCGGCGAATAAGCCCACAATTAAAACCATTAATCTTAACCCGCTTTCTCTTACTAAGTTAATGCACCAACTAAACACATACATTTGACTTATATAATAAACTTTTAACAAAAATACATATTATAAATAGAAGATAAATGTATTTACAAACAATAACATATGAATAGGGGCCATCAAAGTGCACTCAAAAGGTGAGCTTAAGGACTCGGCTCATGGGCGACCTCACGACGTGAGCTTTAAATGGTCATGGAGCCGCTAAGCTCACCGGTCTGCCTAAAATGAGTCCCAAACATTTGATCTAAAAATGGGCTTGGGTCATTTTGACTCATTGCAGTTTTAGCCTACTCCAGGGCCGGGCCCGTCAAATCAGGCCTCGATCCCCGAGCTTTTTAGAGACCCCTGGTCATTTCTCCCTCCATAACATTTTGGTTTCGATTTCTTTAATAAACTCATTCTCAGTCCACTACATTTTGAATCGAGAGAGGCTAGCGAAAGAAAAACCCCAAGGCTCGCTTGTTTGTTATTTGTTTAGAATATTTTTCTGATTTTTAGAATAAAAAATAAAGAAAATTTATTTGATAACAAGATTTTATTTATTTTTATATAATTTAAGAAAAGGGAAATCAGGGTATTTTTGAATAATATCTTTTAATTAATTGTAAGATTATTTTAAAATAATTATATAGCCATTTACAATAATTAAAGTAAAACATTAACTAAAGTTTATTACATTGTAAAGATGGTCTCAAGTTCCAATCATAATGAGGACAATTTATTACAATGCAACTAAAGATTTTAGCTTTAAAAAAACTTATAAATTATTTTTTATATATATTTTATAATGTTACCAATATGTTAAAAAAATATTTTATTTTTTAAGAACTAAAAAATATTTTTAAAACTAATTTTAAAATCATTATAAACATACATGTCAACCTGGTGTACTTTTATTATTATTAATTCTTTAGTTAAAAGAAAGATGGAACTATTAATTTATTTTTTATAAAATTTATGTACATTGATTTGGGATTTTTATAAAAAGAAAATAGTGCGGATTTAAGTAATGAGAAAAGAAAAGATATGAATTCACATATGTAACATTGTAACTCACTTGTTAGAACTTTCAAAATTTAAAAATAGAGATGTAAAGCCCAAATTTGCATTTATGTTATTATTATTATTATTAAATATCACTTTTTGATTTTTTTATTTTTCTTACTTTTCTAATCTCCTCCCCCGTACCCTATCACCATGACCCTCCCCAACCTATCTCTCCCCTCCCCCATTTGCGGATCTTGTCTTTTTATTTTTTTTTATTTCCTTTCCTTCTTTTTAGCTTTCTTTTCTCCTCCTCCTGTTCCCCCTTTTTTGGTTTTAGAGCAACTCCAATGGGAGTTGCTATCAGGGGTGTCATCCCTATAACCGCTAAAATGACACCTCAACGACAAAAAATTAGGCTCCAACGAAGGTGACATCAGAGGTGGTAAAATGTCATTCAGGGTTTTAGGTGACATATTTGGCAACTTTGAAGAGAGAATGGAGAAGATGCAAAATAGCCGTTGGTGGCTACTGTTCCTCTCAACGGCTATATTCCATCCAAATTTCTATAAAAATACAGAGAAGCAAAGGATAAAGGAACTTACTTAAAAATCGATTTGTGTACTGCTTCCTTGAATCCTTACCTTTGATATTGAAAACCCTAGCTTCCCTGAACCCTAGCCCTTGTCGTTAATCTTGGTGTATTGGCATAGCTCCGTTGTCGTTGTAATTGCAAAGAGCCGCTGGAGAAAGGGAGGAAGAGGAAGAACATGTATGGTAAGAAAGAAGGGAAGAAGACGATGCTAGGCATTGTAATTTTTAATTACATTTGCCCCCTGTTCTTTTTATAATTTAGAATTTAGAATTTGTAATATAATTTATAAATTGTTTATACTTTATGGCAGATTTATTTCTTTTAATTAAGGTAATTTCATTTATTTTGGGTAATTGATAAATTGCTCATTCTTTTAAATTGAAAATTGATTTTTAAATTGAAATTGATAAATTGGATAATTTTTTAATTGATAAATTGTCATTCCTTTAAATTGATTATAATTTTTTTTTTTGTAGATGGACTAATATGACGGGTTCTTTAAATCGATGAGCGATGAACGACATCGATTTATATGATAATACTATTTAGAGCAATCCTACAAAGATTACGCTCGCATAAAACAAGTCGTTCCAAGATTGAGAAAAATCGCAAAGGACAAAGAACTTCTCTGTAGAAGAAGATAAATTAATTGTGTCTGCGTGGCTTAATACGAGCAAAGATGCAATTACTAGGAATGAACAACAAGGTGGTGCATTCTGGCAAAGAATATTGCAATACTTAGAACTTCATGGAGGCAATCATGAAGAGCGTTCTCAATCTTCTATTAAAAGTCGTTGACTGATATCAATCAAAATGCAAGAATTTGCTCTTTAGTCAAATTGAAAGATCAGGACAAAGTGGACACATAAAGCAAAATAATGTAATAATTAAACTTTTAATTTAGTCACTATTATGATTTGATTTTTGAACTATTAACTGAATAATTTCATATGTTTTTCAAAGTTGATTTATGCAAAAGAAATGTCATAAGATTATTGGAAACCATTTCCAATACGAGCATTGTTGGAATATATTGAAAATGGAGTGGAATGGACCTATTAATCCGACCAAAATAAGAGAGCAAAAACTCATTCAAATAGTAGTCCTACTGAATCCTACTATTCAACTCCATATTTAGGGGATGACACTGAACCCTCGTCCACTCCTAACCTCGATGGGTCATTGGGAAGAAAGGTTTCGAAGAAACAACTTAAAAACAAAGAGAAGCAAACCGGTGTTGAAAGATCACTAGATCATCACCATTGGAATGAAATAATGGAAATGGAACGACAAAAATTGAGCGACCCGACAAAATTTATGCTCAACAGGAGATAGCATTTGAGCAACATCGTAGACAATTAGAAATTGAAGAAAGACAGGTGCAAGAAATTAAAATGCAAAATGAAATGAAAATCATGGAAATTGATACTACTGGCATGGACCCAATTTCTGCAACATATTGGAATAACCTGAAGAAAGAGGTTATGAAAAAGCGGGGTTTTAATTTTTAGTCATTATTTATTATGTTACTATTATTTTTTAATTTGTAGTCATTATTTATTATGTCTAATTGGAATTGAAAAGATAACTTGAAATTGAAATTGGAATTGAAAATACAACATGAAATTGAAATTGAAATTAAAATACAACATGAAATTAAAATTGGAATTGAAAATACAACTTCAATTTGAAATTTGAAATTTGAAAATTTTACTATAAAAAATATATTCAAGTAAATTACGATCGCTATAAAAAATATACCTCAAAATATAACTGCTAAGTTTAATTATATTTTTTAATAAAAAATATTGAATTATTAAAATGACACCCCATTTTGACACCTACCATCGAGCAAAAACAATATCTTATATCAAAATGACTGGTTTCAGTATTGCAAAATGGCATTTTGGTACTTATTTTTGGCAACTCCCATTGGAGTTGCTCTTAGTCTTCTCCCCTTTTGCTCCTCTCAGTCCTCTTCTCTCTCTTTTTTATTTTATTATTATTTTTTTTTAGTATTGGATTTTCTTCTTCTTTCTTCTTCCATCTTTTTCCCCTACATTTTTACTCGTAATCTAAGAAATTTAAAAAGAAATACTACAAAGGAGAAGACCCATATTTCTAAAGGTTTCCTTTTCATATATATATATATATATATATATATTTTTTTTTTTTTCCTTACATTTTCTTTTCTTTCTCCCTTGCCACCCACCGTCACTACATTATTTTATTTATCATACCCTATCCGAAACACGCATAATATGTGTGGTTGGTGTTCATGGGTCATGTCAAATTTTGTAAATGTTCCTTTGCCTTTGGTTAATGTAATACCAAAAACAAAGACAAAATCAAAAACAAAATTTCCAAAATAAGGACTAAAATACAAAATTTCAAAGTTGGAAGGAGCTTTTAACAAAAAATAGAAATGTTTTGCTAAAAAGAAACAATAAAAGTTTCCTACACAATCCTAACCTTTTTCACTTTTCTCTCAAGGAGAGGATAAGTGAACTAGGATTTCAAGCTTGAAGAAACATCCACCCCAAGTAAGTATTTCGTTTCCTCTCTAGTTTGAAGCATGTAATGTGTTTAGGAGTGAAGAAAATCTTTGAGAAAAGAAAGGTAAGCAAAAGGTTTTATACTATTTTTGGAGATTTATGATATCTACTTATACACCTGTTGGATTGCTTTAAGGTTTGAGTTGAGAGTTATTCTTGTTTGAAGCAAACAGTTTCGGAAATTAGTTTTAGTTTTAGTAAGATCAGTGTAAGCCTTAATTCTCCTTATTCAACCGTTGGATTGCTTTTAATTTTGGATATATTTGAGATAGGACAATGATATACGATTTGAATGGTTCAGATCATGTTTGGAGGATTCAAATGAGAGTTATACTCATTTAGAACAAGCAGTTTTTTAAATCGGTTCCGGTTTTTGAAATAATTTCTAGTTTTTATAAATTTAGTGTAAGCCTTTGTTCTTCTTATTCAACCGTTGGATTGCGTTGAAATTTGGATATGTTTTATATAAGACTTTGATCTAAATTATGAATGGTGAAGATTGGAATTGATAACTTGAGGAAGGAGATATTGGAGCAAAACCGTGACAGTGATCAAGTTTCATTTAAATTAGTTTGGAAAAGAGAGTAATAATTGAGGGCAAATTATTCGAAAAGTAATAATAATAGTAAGTTTAAAATAATAAATAAGTAAATTAAAATAAAATTGAAGAAAAATAAATAATAGTTCAGATAATTAATGAGTTTTTTTTTCGCTTTTATTTGTTTAGGTGACTTAGACTCATAACTGAGTTTAATTGTGGAGTGGTATCATCAAGACTTTTGAGTTGTTTTGAGGTAAGGAAGATTAATGCAGCTTTTCCTATAAAAAAAATATTTTTCTATTATATGTGATTATAAGTTTTGATAATTTGTATTTTTTAAAATTATATGCATGGATCAAATACAAGTTTTGTTTGGAAAATGGATTTGAAAATGTTCTTGGTAGGAATTGAAATTTATGGAGATATATTTTTGTATTTTTATGAATTTGAAAACATGAAGAGAATATTTGACTTTGGTTTTTATGACCCTCGTCAATGGGTATAAACTTGACAAATATGACTTATGTCAATGGGTATAAACTTGACAAATATGACCGATGTCAATTCGGCATAACTCGACAAATATACCACGCCAACGCATAAACTGACAACACAACCATTGTCATCAATGGGTATAAACTTGACAAATAAGGTCTTGTCAATGTGGGTATAAACTTGACAATGGGCCCTGTCGCGCCTACCCAAATTCTAGGCGAAGAGAGGGACGCGACATGGGACTGGGACCTTAACCCGCTTTTCATCATCATGAGCGCCCAATTTATATATATTTTCATAAAGAAATAAAACTTATAACATATACATATAAAACAACCACCATAGTGGTGTTCATAATATTTTGTACATATATCCAAGTCCCATTTACTTGTTCTTATACAATTTCACTATTACAAAACTTTACATTTACCGTACAAAAACAAATCGAAAACCTACATGTGGCGGACTCCTACAGTTGTGTTGGTGTTGACCAAATTTTCGACATGGCTACCAAAGACTAACTAAAGTCTCCGGCAACGATGCCAAAAACTTGTAGACCAATTTTTAGACACGATTACCAAATAAATATTATCTAATCCCTGGCAACGACGCCAAAAACTTATTGACCAAATTTCAGACACGATTACCAAGGACTAAACTAAAGTCCCTACCAACGATGCCAAAAAATTGTTGAGACCAAATGATGTATATATGAAAATATGGCCAAGGGAGTGAATGTGGTAAATACTCAAAAACTGATTTGAAACAAAAGTGTTGCATTTCAAAAATCGAAATAAAAGTATACTCAACACTAACCCTTCCGTAAGCGCACGGGTTAGTCATACAAGTAATGTAAGCCGACTCTAAAAGTCCCGGGACATCGCACTCCACGAGGATCGAGGTTCTCTCTAATTGGAATTTGATCACCCCGACATATGTTGGCTCTTCACTATTTAGGCGACCAAATAGATGTGGAATAAAATCAATTTAATTGAAATAAAACCTGATTTAAAACTAATCCTAAAATCTACTAAATAAAAATCTACTTAATTCTAAAAGGTATGAAGAGAGGCACTAGGGATGGAGATAATTATTTACAAAACAGTTTGCATTTTCTTGAAAGCACAACATTTGTGAGTTGAATGCTGGATTTGTCTAAGAGCAATGTACTATAGCTTGGATTTCTCCATACACCATACATTTCACTAATTAGAGATCCATGTTCCTTTCAGAGACATGAGTTTAATTAGTTACTTGTAAAATCTGACCCTCTTTAAGATTTGATTGTTTTTCTTTTCCAATACTTCACAACCATTTCTTAGGAATGAAGAATTCTTGCCCCCATAGAAAGGATTATGCAAGCCTTTTCCAATCTAATTGGTATCTCTTCCTTTAAATCTAATAAAATTTTCTATATCCTTGATTAGATCATTGTTAACACAGGATCAAGGTCATTATATCAATTTGAGGTGAGACCTATAAACATTAAACTAATACATCAGCTAATTAATCCTCACACCATGAGTAAATTAGTGATCTATCAAAGTAATCTTTTAGAGTTCATTAGTTCCATAATATTAGTCTAACATACTCCTAAGTAATCGCTATATTTACTATCGTGAATCTCCATCTCGTGTCATCTGTGAGGGCCTCCCGAAGACCGAAAAGATAAAGCTCTTTTCTGGGTATAAGTGACTAATATTCCAAAAAGTTAATTATATGAACAATACCAATTATATAAATTCAGTCTTCAAACCCACAAAATAACTTAGAATATGCAAATTTGAATGTTCACTACCATCCTCACTCTAAAGGGCGTTTAATGTTCCAATATTGGATTCCAACTACCACCAATTAAACAAAGTAAGAAAATGAAGAAAGAAATCAAGAGACAAGGAGGTAGAGGAGAAAAACCAGGATTTTAAATTTCAATCTTGTCCGAACAAAGAATGAAATCAATCTCCGTTATACAAAGACCGAAATCTTTTCAATAGAAATAAAAATATGCTCTAAAACTATTCTAAGATCTATTAAAAATCAAAATTTGCAGCAAAACTAAGAAAAATGGGCAAATTAGAGAGAGAAACCCCATGAGAGGTGTTCTCCTACTTCTTTCCCAAGGCCCTAAAAACCTCAAAATGAGTATTATAGTCCTAGGTGAAATGGGCTTGAAACAAGCTAAAATATCCATTTTGTATTTTTGTTTTTTCCAACGCTTTTGTCGCAAATACAGTTTTTCGGGCCTCCGAGCGTTTTTCTATGGCAACATAGTTTTTCTGTTGCGACATAGTTTTCTATGTCATGACATAGTTTTTCTGTTGCGGCAGAAAACCATGTCACGACATAGTTTTCTATGTCTCAACATAGGTTCTTCACAGGTATAGAACTTTGTCATGGTTATTAGTTTTCTAAGTGTCGCGTACGCGTTTTTTGCTGTGCGACAAAATCTCATTCAACTTGCTCGCCATAACTTCTTTGTTTTAACTCGGATTTGGGCTTGTGAGGTGTCGTTGGAAAGCTCTTTGAATGTAGAATGTAACCATGGTAGATTTGAACAATTTGATGCTCCAGATGATACAGAAAAATTTATCTTCTCAATGACGCACTGTGAGACATCCGGTTAACTCTCTTTTTGGAAACATTTTGTATCTTTTCTTACTAAATCACTTGCTTTCCATAAAAAATCCTGCAAAACCAAGTTTAGAGGAAATGTTATGAGTTTTAAATGAATATGGATATAAAATGCTCAAAATAGCATGTGAAATGAACTTGAAAACATGATGAGTTTTATACTCATCAGTTATTTTCTTGTATACGGAATACTCCTTGGACGTGCTCTTCGGTACCTACACGGATAAATACCCGTGCTAGGCTTTATAGATTAGTGGGAATCCATAAATATGGACAACCACTATAACGATCGTCACAATACTTCATAACATTTTATTCATAATACATGTTACTTCTCATATCATTATAATTAAATTACATATTGCATTTCATATCATTTTCATGTTTCACGTCTTTTATAAACAATCCAAAATTTTCATCTCATCTTATGTCATACCTGCATATTCCAAAGAAGTGGATATGGAAAAAAACTGTATGTACCCGAAGGTACTATCACTATACGAGACAGTGATCTATAAACTATATTGTATTATATGACCCAAACGGGACCAATGTAATGATCCAAACGAGATCCATGTCATTGACCCAAACGGGACCACTATGTCTGTAAACTGTATGCTGCAGTATTGTTATCTCTATAGGCATGCTTATCTATCCAACTACTCGGTCATAAGCAGGCAATCAGTTTTATTATGTTTTTTTTTTAACAATCTTTCAGGTATTAGAAAAAGATATCCCATATACATGAATAACTAATGATATCATGTATATAGGATATTCATTATCAAATAATCTCTTTTAAACATTTCCTTGTGCTACACTTTTCCTTATAACAAAATTATCGTGTATTCTCTTTAGATTTCTCTTGCGTATTGTCGTAATCATCTTACTATGATGCATTATTTCATATAACAATAAATTTATATAACCTTTATCTGATTTAAATTTCCATAACCAATTTGCCTTAACGATTAGAGAGGCAACTCCAGAATAATTTTAAGCTACAATTTGACCCTATAAACGAGATTGTTAGAGAAAGTGATCTTCTAACTCAATATACCCCTATGTCTTAAGTTTCTTATGGTTAAAAAATCATGTCATTTTGACATTTAATTTGGGAGTTATGGGTTAAACATTCCGAACTTCTCCTGGACAGTTTCCAGGAACAGAATATGGAATTGTGTCTTATATTTGAAACTTTTCTGGGAACGTTAGAGACATAATTTGACCATACTTTCTTTATGAAAGTTGTTCTCCCATATGTCTAGTTTGTACAAAAATTTGAATCACCTTATTTGGATCAGTATAACTCAAGTTATGATTTAAACAACCGGAATTACTCCAGTTCAAGGGACTGTTCTGAGACAGGTTTTAGGGACATAATTGTCCCTTTACTTTGATGAATTTTATGGTAACAATGGGGACTAAAGTTATTTCATTGTAGCGGAAGTTATTCTTTTAGAAGTCTAGACACCCAGAGAAATTTGAATCACTCAATTGGATGACTCAACTGTAGCCTAAACACCATTGTATCAAGAATGAACTAGAATTGACTCGAAAATAAAGCCTCACTTTGACGAATTTTCTAGGTCCAATGGGGTCCAAATTTGGATACACTTATTTCAGGGAGATTTGTTCTCCTAGAAGTTAGTTTACCCAGAAATTTGAATCACTCAATTTGGATGAGTGATGGCGAGTTGTAGCTAAGACAAAGCGGGTTTGGAAAATTTTGATATATCTTCCCTAAAACCCAACATTTCAGCATACATAATCTCCTCATTTGAGGACCACAAATCAAATAACAATCAAAACCAACTTAAAACCAACAAAAACAACAAAACAAAGAGGGAGAAATTAGGGTAGTTTCCTGACCTTAATTTTCTTTAAACCTTCTCTTCATCTTTTCTCCCTTTCTCTTCTTTCTTCTTCCTTCTATTCTTCTCTTCTCTCTTTAGCAAGTAGAACCCAAGACAAAAGAGAAAAGCAAACCAAATTGGCTCATTCTCACACAAATCGTAACCCTAGCTCCCTTTGAGTCAACATGAGATATTTCTCTCCCTCCAAGACCAATTTTTGGTCTTATCCCTCATTTTCTATAAGGTCATGTTTGACAAAATCCATTTTTTGCATTATTTTCCCATTTTTGCATTTAAAACCCTTCCTTTCTCTTTCATTTACACTTCAACTTATCAATATTTCTATATTGGCATATAAACTTATTATCATATGACCTTTGGAGTCTGGTTGTCATTATAATTTACCCTTGACTGCTGATTAATCTCGATTTTTTTTTATCATTTTTTCACTTAGCATTTTAAATTCGAAAAATATACATTTACTTTTATTATCACTAAACATGGTATAAAGCTCATATGACATAATTTGGTATTACCATTACAATCAGTGGGTATAAACTTGACAAATATGACCTCGATCAATGGGTATAAACTTGACAATTTCTATAACACTCCGAAATACACCTTAGTCGTTTTTAAACATAATTAGGGTATATTATAAGTGCATTTTAAATTTTTCGCAATTATTATTTTGCTAAGTGAGAAAATTCGAAACCCGGAATTTGTACAATATACAAGTGTTGTATTTAGCCAAAGACAGGACACAAAAGTCATAAGATGAGAAGGTTATAGGCTAAAGTGAAATATGCATAACTTGCTTTGCAAATAAAGGGGACTTTTTGATCTAAGTGCAAATAAAGGGGACTTTGAGGATCTAAGTGCAAATAAAAGGAAAAATAAGTATAAAAAGGGAATAAGACCAAAAATATCCCATTTTTGGTCTAAGGAAGAGAGCTCATACCGGTAGGAGAAAGAGAGGAAAAAGAAGAAGAAGGAAGAGAAGAGGAAGAGAAGAAGCAATAAGGTATGGATTTTTTGTACACTAGTATGGATCATATAGTTTGTATGGAACTTGTGTGGAAAATCAAATCATAAACCCATTTTTTTTTATGAATATGGGTCTAAAAGAACCCTACTTGGTATATTGGTGGTGTTTGGTAGTTTTAGACTAGATTTGGAGTTGTTTTAGTTTGGTTTTGTGGTTGATTTGGGGTTGTTTGGAAACTAAGTATGGATTCCCCAAAATTTTGAGACTTAGGAAACTCTTCTAACCCATTAATTGTGTAGGATGGGGTTAGCAAACCATAAGTCTTCCCCTATATGTGTTTTGGGAATTGTTTGGTTGTGTTTTAGACTTGGGTTGGTTGATTGTAATCCTCAATTGAGGAATATTTCCAAAACCCATGTTTTTGTCTTGGTCATAATTTCTTCGTTCGAACTCTGTTTCGGATGTTCTTAGACTCTATGGAAAGTCGTTTGAGTCTAAAAGTCATCCATATATAGCTTGATGAAAATGGAACTCATATTAGGTTCATAAATCATGAAAAACAATAGGCCCTACTGGTTTTGCTCGTAGCCACTGTTCATGGGAAGCCTCCAACTTCGGACGACCATAATTTCTTTGTCCGAACTCCGTTTTGGATGTTCTTAGACTCTATGAAAATCCCTTTGAGTCTAGAATCTATTGATTAGTGCCCAAAAAGTGCAATTTTGAACCCTATTTATTATAGGTTTTGAGTGTTTTTTTGTGTACTAATCATGTAGTCTTGATTATATTAAAGGTCCTATTATTCTAATGATACTTTGTTGTGGCAAATTTGCAGTTTTGCTAGCTAATCATGCCTACATTGTTTAGTCGATCCAAACATGAAAGAATTTGAAGCAAACTCAACATCATATATCAGAGACTAGGAAAAGAAAGAGAAGAAAATGGAAGAAAAATGAAGCAGGAAGAAAATTGATGAGAAGCAGCAGGAACAGTGACCAATGGAACAGTAGCCGCAGGAGAAACCTGTTGATTTCGCTAAAGCTAGCGAAATGCACCGCCTAGCGAAATTTTCATGCCTACGTCATGCTGTATTATCGACAGAACTTTAAATTTTTGGCATATTACTCTCTTGTCCTACTCTTAGCCAAGTTGTTAGGCTTTTTGGTATTTTCATACCTTGAGGAGGCCTATATAAGCCCCTCTTGTTTTGTAACCTAATCATCGATTTTGGGAAGGAGAAGAATTCTTGTAAGTTTTATTTTTGTAAATAAAGTCTTTTATTTTTAGTTTTTGCTTTTCTTTTCTCTCTTCTCTCTCCTCTTTCTCTCCCTTTCTCGGTTGCCAAACACCCTCAAGGATAATGACTTGGAGGATGAAAGAGCGGCTCAAACCCTCCTTCTTGAGTAAAGGCTGGGGGTAAGATCTTTGAGTTCTTGGTGGTTCCCCTACTTTTCATGTTGCAGTGGTGTATTTATGGCCCTTATATTCAAAACTTGGTTGCATAACATGGATCTTATTGTCTTAGCCAATACTCTCTCATGCTTTAGGTCCGGTGCTCGGGTGAGAGATGCAGCGTGGTTCTTTAGATGGTCCTTACTAGCCTGCGAGGTAATATTTACATGTTAAGGGTTCTTGAGTGGGGTTAAATAATTCACAGTTATTGTTTGGCCCGATACTCTCCATGCTTTAGAATACGTAGCTCGGGTGAGAGAGATGCACCTTGGTATTTTTAGATGGTCTTTCTGAGCCTCAAGAATGATAACGGAATGTTAGGGTTTTAACTAAGGGGGCCATAGCGCATCTGTGTTGACTTCGAATAGGAGTTGTTTTCAACGAGAGCTCGGTTAACTAGGATCTTAAACTCAGTGGCCTACATGAGAGTTCTCTTTTCTTATTTTCTTGATTTTATTTTCGGTTGCAAAGGCTGGCCACGCTTCCCGAGTTTTTGATCATTTAGTTTTTCAAACCACTTCCACATTTTCAACGAAACTAATCAAATTTAATTCACGGTTTGATTTCCTCACCGTCATTTTGTAAGAAAAACCCATCCACATGTTTCGACCCTAGACCGCTATCTTTGCGGTAGCTTGACTACGGCGATGGGAGGAACTCTGGATACAAATTTTTGTTGATTAGCTCACCTACGTAGCACGAATCAAATGGCGCCGTTAAGTGGTGCCACTAGATACGAAATGAGAGAGCATGGAACACTTGTGATCCTCATCACAGAATCTTGGTGAACCTCCTTTTATCATTTACTGCAGTCATTTTCTTAGTTTTGTTGATACATTAAAAAAAAAAAAAAAAACCGGTGTTGGGATAGTTTACGTGTTGTTTTTGTGTGGCCACATTTCTTTGCGGGATTGTTTTCCGGTGCTGAATTGAGAGAAAATGGAACACCCGTATGGAGCAATACAGTCGGGAGGTAACAAGAGCACATGACAATGAGGACTATAGGAACCTTCCATACCAGTGGCAACCACCTGTAGGGAGAAATCCAAACCCACCTAGGTCCATGAGGGAATATAGAGACCAATGGATGAGTGCATCTGTCTATAGTGTTCCCTCAACTTATCCACCTCCTCCACAATATGATCATCCTGAACAGTTTATGCCTCAACCCCTCCCCGGTCACCTCGGTCACCACCGTACGATTATTTCCTTTTGAAGCGAGGCCATTCTGGACACACCAAATTGGTGGGTGATCTTGTGGTAGAACAAGGATTCAATGCCCGATTGGTGAAAAAATCGTCTTGAGGAGAATTCCACTGGACCAAGATTAGATGGGCTGAAAGATGACTTTGAGCATAAATGGGATAATAACTGCAAGATTCATTGAAGACCTAATTGATCGTAACAATGTCTGAGGGGGTTGTCGAAAGTGACATAATGGCGAGGAGAAGCGAAAGGGTAGTGACGTCCCGGGCTGATAAAGCGAGACGATTGAGCTCCTTGAGGCAAGGAATTGGATGGAGTTCCAAAATGACTTTGAGCAAAAAATTGGACATCTTCACGAGGAATCCATCTCAAAACTTGCCCGGCATCTTGATCATCCGGAGGAGGAGAGAGTCGAGAAGGAAGAGTGCTTAGTGAAGCAGTTTTGGTGAAGCGGGAGGCCTCGAAGTGCTGACCTCGGGAAGGTGAAAGTGGAATCATTAGAAGCTCCTGAAGAACTGCAGGATACCCCAGAATCAGGTGATACTTTTGACTGAAAAAGAAGAATAAACTCTACAACGCATTGGTAGAAGAAGCGTGAACATGAAACGATGGAAGGGACCCGAGAGCCCGTCATAGATTTGAACAATTACTGATACTTGAGGCCACCTATTACTGCCCATTAGCTCCCTTAGATGACCAAGTGTACATCTTGCCCACTGCCCGAGAACAATCAACCGGCTGACATGAAGCCCAAGGTAAGTCGACCACCACTATGGCTAGCTATCTGTGAGCAGAAGACTAGTGGCCTGCCCATGCCTTTGCCCTACATGAATGGCAAATGCCTACATTGCATGGCACAGTGGTTGGTTCGAGTGCGGGTTCGGGTTTGGAACACCGGACCCTGAGCATTCTAAGTTCCCCACTTTTGTTTATTTTGTCTTGTTTAGTTTTATATTATCGTAGTTTATTTTGGTCTGTTAATTTTTTCTTTATAAGGTACTGCAATTTTAGTTAATTTGTGTTTTAGATTAATTTTTGCTCTTACGCAATTTTCTTGCATTAATTTTAGTAGCTTTTGGTACTGAAATTTTGGAGCATATATTGAAAATCGGCGGCTGACAAAGCGACGAGAGTCGCAGCTTTGTTATGACAATTTCGCAACCTTAGCGAAATCGCTGGATTTTAACAAGAGTTACCATTTAAGCTAAGCTAATAGAAATTATGTGAAGCGAAAATGTGTTTTTAAGCTAGGAGCAGTCTTTAGCGAGAATTTTTTTGTTTAAGCGAAAATCCTAGCCAATTTAAGCTATTAGAATAACCTAGCCAATTTAGCTATTAGAATAACCCGATTTCGCGAGTTTAGCGAATTTATGTAACAAATTTGACCAAATATGAAGGTTTCTTCTAATGTGGACATTAAGGTTGCATTTAATTTTGTTGAAACATAACTTTTCATCGAACTCCGTTTTAAAGCGTTCTTGGTATCGTTGGAAAGAACTTAGAGTGTAGAATCCAAATATGGCAAGAAGGACATTTTAGGTGTATGAAGTGTAATTTTAAAAATGGTCCAACTAGTCACTTTTTCACTCTCTTTTCTTCTCCTAACTTGTTTATTTGGAAGCCCGACGGAGTGCATAAGGTGTCGATGAAAGCATGAGGTCTCCCATCCAGAAATGATCACATCTTATCATGGAGTAACACTTCCAGCCTATCGTTTTTCCATTCCGAGCCCCATTTCGGACACCGAGATGCTTGGGTTGGGGAGAAATTAGCAAGAAGTCAGATTTCTCTCATTATATGTATTATTATTTTGTGCAAACCCATTTTGTGATGTTCGAGTGGCTTCTTGGGTCCCACTTTTATAAAGTTTGTTATACATTCTGACTACTTTCAAATTTGGGCCCACGTTTTTACCTTAAACTTGTAGTTTGTGCTAACCTATGGTTTGAAAAATTGAAGCGGTCAATTCTATTAGATTGATTCATGCTTAGTTGAGTGAATGATTAGGTTGAATTCTTATTGATTTTAGACCTTTTTCTTCCACCTTTAGCTAACCACACAAAGCACATTAGATTTCAATGATGGTGAAAAGCTGTGCAACCTCCTTTAATTTGCATAACCTACCCTAGTTTCATTGGCGCGCTTTAATAGGTTAAGGACCCGTGTGGAAAAGAAAAAAGAAAGAAAAAAAAAAAAAAGAAAAAGAAAGAAAAAGAAAGAAAAAGAAAAGAAAAGAATAAAAAATTACCTTTGCGCGAAACAGAACGGTCAGGGGGTATATGGTAGCCTTTAAAGCCAGTGCCACTAACCTTCCTTTGGTTGGGAGTCGTCGACTTTGTGTTCCGTTACATGGGTGGATGGGTGGAGTTTAGCAAGTTGTAGGTGCTGGAGTCTCGAAATCATTGGTCAGGGGTGAAACACGAAGGGTTAGTGGTCGAAGATCCTCATGACAGTGCCCTAAATGTTGATTAGGAGTCATCGGTAGATCCCGTTACATGGACTTTGGGTGGTCGATTCCTCGGCATTGCACCCTGCATAAAATTGTGGAACAAGAGGTGGGTCTGATCTGTTGGGTTGGTGCTTATCTTCCAGGTCGTGGTAGTGCCGGAGTTGGGGGGAGAGTGCGGGTTTGGCGATTGTGTTGAAGCTGATTTAATAAACACTTAGATTTTGGTGGAAGTTCGGTTGATTCTTTGAGATGGAAACTCTTTTTGATACTCAATTTTGTATGGTATTCATTCTCTGTAAAGTTGTGGACACGGCATTGATGATTCTTACCCAAATTAGGGCATTACTTCTTCACAACCTTTTTGACCTACCCAACCTTTTTGTGTACATTATTTTGTTATATTTTGTATGTTCTCTCTTTCTTTCTTTCTTCCATTGCTATGGGACTAGCAATGTGTAGGTTAAGAGGTGTGGTGAATGCAAAGTGCAATTTTAGACCCTATTTATTATAGGTTTTTTGGAGTGTTTTTGTGTACTAATCATCTTAATTAACCCAATTACATATTAAGGTCCTGCTCTAATGATCGCATTTTGTGGCGAATTTGCGATTTCTTGACTAATCATACCTACGTTGTTGGTCGATCAAACGCAGAAAGGTGAAGCAAACTCATCGTATATCGAGAGACTAGAGAGGAAGAAGAGAAGAAAATGGAAGAAAAATGGCGGGAAAAGTGATGAGAAGCGTGAGGCAGTGACCAATGGAGCAGTAGCCGCGGGAGAAACACGGTGATTTCGCTAAAAATTTGCGAAATGCAGCCTGCGAATTTTCATGCCTCGTCATGCTTTGTAATTAATGCAACCGACTTTAATTTTGGCATATTACTCTGTACATCTATAACTTAGCCGAGAGTTGTTAGGCTTTTTTGGTATTTTCATGCCTTGAGGAGGGCATAAGCCTAACGTTTTGTAACCTAATCATCGTTGGGAAGGAGAATATTTTGTAAGTTTTATTTTTGTAAATAGGTCTTTTATTTTTAGTTTTTGCTTTTCTTTCTCTTCTCTCTCCTCTTTCTCTCCCCTTTCTCGGTTGCCAAACACCACTAAGGATGACAACTTGGAGGATGGTAAACTAAAACCACTTCTTCTTAAGTAAAAAAAGAAATTCTTTAGGGTAAGATCTTGGATTCTTTGTTGTTCCCCTACTTTTCATGTTGCGGTAGTGTTATGGCCCTTATATTCAAAAAACTTAGGTGCATAACATGGGATGTTATTGTCTTGGCCAATACTCTCATGCTTTAGGTCGGTGCTCGGGTGAGAGATGCATGGTTCTTTAGATGGTCCTTACTATCCTCTGAGGTAATATTTATGTTAGGGTTCTTGAGTGGGTTAAATAACATTTCTGATTATTGTTTTGCGATACTCTCCATGCTTTAGAATCGTAACAAGGTGAGGATACCTTTATTTTTTAGATGGTCTTCTGAGCCTCAAGAATGATAGGAATGTTAGGGTTTAACTAAAGGCCCATACTTGCATCTGTGTTGACTGAATAGGGTTGTTTTCAACAGGGAGCTCTCGGTGCTTTAGGATCTTAAACTCGATGGCCTCTTGCTTCAAGTTCTCTTTTCTTTTTCTTGATTTGTACCAGTTGCAAACCGGCCACTTAACTTTGATTTTTTAGATCATTTAGTTTTCCAACCACTTTACAATTTTTTAAACTAGCCCCAAATAAATTTAATTCACGAGTTTTGATTTCCTCGAATCATTTGTGCGAAAACCCATCCACGTGTTCGACCTAGACCGCTATCTTTGCATTAGCTTGACTACGAGCGAGTAGGAGGAAGACTCACGGATACAAATTTTGTGATTCCGCTCACCCTAAGTGGCTGAATCATCTATCATCTCTCTTGATG
The DNA here is from genome assembly GCA_016808115.1 of Tetrastigma voinierianum. NCBI lineage: Eukaryota > Viridiplantae > Streptophyta > Magnoliopsida > Vitales > Vitaceae > Tetrastigma > Tetrastigma voinierianum. The sequence goes on along the minus strand of JAEQBH010000477.1, from coordinate 296,143 downwards.
AAATTAGAACTCATATGGTCAATCACGAAAAGCAGTGGGTCTTGGATTACCGCTCGTGATCCTTTACATTCATAGGAAGCCTCAAACTTGAGACTCATAATTTCTTGTATTTTCAGTTTTGGATGCCCTTGGACTTTATGGAAAGCCCTTTGAGTTTAGAATCCATCCATATATAGCTTGATAAAGTTGGAACTCATATTAGGTCTAGAAATTACGAAAAATAGTAGGCCTTGCTGGTTCTGCTCGTAGTCACTGTTCATGGGAAGCCTCCAACTTTGGACGGTCATAATTTTCTTCGTAGAACTTTAAGTTTGGATCTTCTTGGACTCTATGGAAAGCCTTTTGAATCTAAATCCATCCATATATAGCTTGATGAAATTGGAATGATAGTAAATAGCTGTAAAGCATACACAATGTAACCATAGTTATTCGTAAATATAATGAGATATGAAAATGCAAAGATACAAATAAATGATTGTAAATATCGCATATGATTCTGGGATGACAATAATTATTCGGGGAATATGAATATGTATTGAACATAAAATACACATGGATTTTACGCGGGAACATGGTAGAGGGGATAGATGGGCATGCCTATTAGAGACAATAAGTCGCGACATCTTGATCGGTTGGCCCGTTTAGGTCATTCTGGCGCCTTCGGGCCCTTATAGATGGTCCAGCGTCTGCTTCTGATGATAACAAACGCCTTCGGGCGTATGAATGGTCATTGTCTCGAACAATGGTAACAACACACCTTGAGGCCCTTTTAGACCACTATTTCGTACAGTGAGTACAACGCCTTCTATAGTTTCTTTTATCCATTTCTAAGGTTTATGCAGGCATGAAACATAAAACAAATGACTTGAATATGACATATGAAATGTATATGAACGTTGATAAGAAATGAAACATGATATGATAAGTAAATATGAGATATGTATAAACATGTTTAAATGATATGATATGTTAGATGTTTATGCATGTGCATAGAAGTGTGATGATCCGTGTTAGTGGTATTTGATTTATTCCCACTAAGAGTAAGCAGCACGAGTTTTCATCCATGTAGGTGCGGAGCGAGGAGCGAAGGCGAGACTGACCCTCATCGATCTCAAGGTCAACACTTAGTTAGATACCGCCAGACTTTTTGGTCTATTTTGTATATGTAATATTCTTTTTGTTGTTTGTAAACAAATGTAAATATTTGTATAACGTCGAACACTCCCATTTGGAGCTTGGATATTTTGTAATCATTGCTTCTAAAATATGAGTACAAGTTAAATGTTTAACATTATGAATAAACAGCTTAGTTTACTGAGTTTATAGTAAATAAAAAAAAGGGAAAAAAAAAAAGTGACACCCTCGATTGACACCGGGTGCCGAGTTGGGGGCGTCACAAATTCGGCCCTAGTCAATGGGTTATAGTAGTTGACAAAATGGCCCTTGTTAATGGGTTAGAATAGTTGACCTTTTATTTAAAAGAAAGATGTTTTGAGAACCAAGAGTATAAGTATTTTGGAACGACCCTTGTCAAAGGGTTAGAATAGTTGACATTTTATTTGAAACAAATCTTTTGAGAACCATGAGTATATGTGTTTTTTAAAATGTTGTCAGTTTAATTATGATATAGAATTGTTTGAGAAACAAATATGATGAACATTAGTTTGAAATATATTTATATATATTATTTATTTGTACTCGAGATTTTATGAGATTTGTGAGAAAAACAAAATATATTCTATCTCTCCAATTTGTGAATTTAGAATATTTGATCCATGAAAATGTTTTAACATTCCTTATTGGGCTTTTAGCTCACTCCTTGTTGTTGATAATTTTCAGGTGCCTTAAACCTTGGCAAATAGTGATTTTGGGGTGGGCAGGGATGGAAATTGAGAACTATTTTGGAGTTGGTATTTGTTGGAAAGACTTAGGATTGGTAGACTACTTTAATTCTTTGGGAATTCATGTTTTGCCAAACTTTCATTGGAAGTTTCATGCTAGAATGTAACATTTTTAAGATTATTAGTTTTGAAAAATTTTATCGTGTTGAAGGCGTTGGTTCAATGGCATTTAATTTCTGCTGGAATGTTTATGCCTTTGGGGAGATTTTGATTTTTATGAAATTAGTTTAATTCTTCTTGAGCATATTCGGATAAGCAGTTATAATAGAAATTTTGAAGTGTAGCAGTTTAAAGGGTGATTTTAGAGCCTGTACATGAGCAGTAATGCCCTTGGTTGGAGTGGGGTGTTACAAAAATGACATCAAAAACACAAGGATATGGTTCTATAGACTTTTAGAGTAAAAGGGTCGGATTAGATTGAGTGACGATAATTACTTGTTATTATTATTATCTTTGTATGCACAATAAGTTTCATTTAAGAATTAGTTTCATATCTTCCTATTGTTCTTTCTGACATGGGTTGAAATGATAGGGTCCTATGCCTCAAAGGAAAACCATTTCTTCTCTTGGTAGCGAGGCATCAAGGGATAATGCACCTTCTAAAACTGCTGAATATCCGAATATCCATCATAGGGTCACTGAACAAGTGGAGGCACCTCCTCCAACAGTTGAAGGAATATCTCAGCTGCTAAGTAATTGGGAGAGATTGATTGAGATTCAAACTCGTGCCGCGAAAATTCAAGCTCAAGCCATTGAAGCACAAGTTCAGGTTGCTAGAAGTCAAACACAAGGCCGGTCATCTATGATTAGTGGGAGTACCTTTGAGCATTTTAAGAAGTTGAATCCTCCTGCTTTTAAAGGATAGTCTGATCTAATAGTGGCGGAATCATGGGTTCTTGATCTTAAAAAGTACTTTGAGGTGTTGAACTGCTCTGAGACACAAAAATTTGTGTTTGCTACCTTTATGCTTAGTGGTGAGGTAGAACATTGGTGGATGATGGAGAAGAGACTTTTGGAGAGTTAGGAACCATTAGAATGGGAAAATTTTAAGGATGTCTTTTTCAAGAAATACTTTCCAAGGAGTGTGCGAGGCTGAAAGGAATCTGAGTTCATATAGTTAAGACAGGGCAATATGACAGTTGTGGAGTATGAGACTAAGTTCACTTAGTTGTCCCATTTTGCCTCTGACCTTATATCTACTAAGGAGTGCAAAGCCTTTCTTTTTCAAGACGGTTTGAGTCTATTTTTAAAGGATAAGCTCTCTCTTCATAAGTTGGAAACCTATTCAGAGGTGGTGAGAGTGCCCTCCTAGCTGAGAGGAGTGCCAAAGAACTCCAAAAGTATAGGGAGCAACACAAGAGAGGTAGACCTGATTATCCTCAAGGTGTTCAAACACAGAAAAGGAAAAGTGCTTCATGAGATAAGGGTGTCAGACCAATTCAAGAAATAGGGAAAGACAAGGTCACTCCTTGTAGTTAGTTTGGCAAGCAACATGGTGGTATTATGTGCTACAAATAGATTGGTGCATGCTTTAATTGTGGTGAATGTGGTCATTTTTTTCGTGATAGTCCACAAACAAAGAATTCTCAAGCACAAAAACCAGATGGAGGAAAGTCTAAGCCAAGGACCCAAGGGAGGGTGTTTGCCGCGACAGTAAGATGCTCGAAGCCTTACGAAAGGTTGTCAGGTTATTGTCAGTTTCCATTCCCAACTTGATTAGAACGTATTGATCCAGGAGCTACCCATTCTTTTATTTATGCTTTTCTTGTTGATTTGTTGAGCTTTTTTACTAGCTTCCTACAATTTGATATGCTTGTCTCTACATCAATTGGGAAATCCTTTTTGGCTACTAAGGTTGTTAAGGATGATAACATTGTGATTAGGGGTAGAGAACTACATGTGGACTTGATATTGTTGAAATTACATGATTTTGATATCATATTGGGAATGGATTGGCTGGCAACTCACCATGCCTTAGTTGATTGTTTTGCTAAGAAGGTGACCTTTCGTATTCTTGGACAACCCGAATTTTCTTTTGAGGGAAGTTTTGGTGATACTCCTATTCAATTGATTTCAGTAATGAAGGCTCAATCCTTACTTAAGAAAGGTTATGAGGGATATCTGGATTATATTGTGCGAGATGATAAGGATGTGAAGTTAGAAGATATTCCTATAGTAAGAGATTTTCCCAATGTATTTCTTGAAGAATTACTTGGACTACCACCAAAAAGGGAAGTTGAATTCACCATCGAGTTAGTGTGGGAGCGACTCTATCTCAAAGCTATAGGAATGGCTCCTTTAGAATATAGAATTGCAGAAATGCTTGATAGAGGTTTCATTAGACTAGTGTATCACATTGGGAGCCCGGTGTTATTTGTTAAGAAGAAGGATAGGGGCTAGATTGTATTGATTCTGAGAGTTAAATAGTGACGATTAAGAACGATACCCATTGCGGGTTAGTGACATGTTTGATCAATTACAAGAGTCTTGTGTTTTCTCTAAGATGGACCTTAGGTCGAGGTATTACCAGCTTGAGGTGAAGGATGAAGATCTATTAAAGACTGCTTTTCGTATTAGATATGGGCATTATGAGTTTTTAGTGATGCCATTTGGTTTGACTACTTCCCCCGTAGCTTTTATGGATTTAATGAATAGGGTTTTTAAACCTTATCTAGATCAAATTGTCATGGTCTTCATAGATGGCATTCTAGTGTATTCAAAGAATAAAGAACATAGAAAACTTATACATATGTTCTTCAAACCATAAATTTGTTGTTGCTAAGCTTAATAAATGTGAGTTCTGGCTCGATCAAATTTCTTTTCTTGGTCATGTAGTTTCAATGATGGAATTTCAGTAGACCCAAGAAAAGTAGAAGCAGTGTTTAGTTGGAAGAGGCCTACTACAGTGTTAGAGATTAGAAGCTTTTTGGGTATGGCTGGATATTATAGACGCTTCATTGAAGGGTTTTCCTAAAATTTCCCTACCGCTTAGTAGACTCACACAAAAGAAAGCCAAGTTTGTGTGAACGCCTAGTAAATGCAGCCTGCCAAATCAAAACAGAGCCTTCCTATTAATATAGCATGGAAAGGCATGGTAGTGGCACACTCACTGGTCAATTTTGGTAGAGCCCATCAAGAAGATAATCATCAAGGATAGTGAAAGTGAAAGGTCTATGAAAAATACACAAAAAGTAGAAAAATATTAAGGTACCAACACATTTCATAAGATCGAAAGGAGTGGGTTAAGTATCTGAGTCAATATATAGTTAGAGAATTCAACTGTTACCACATAAAAATTAAATAAAAAGAAAGAAAACATGGCTGAATTGATCAGAAATTTGCAAAGGTACATCTATTGACGTGCTTCAGCCTCTCTTTTTAAAGGTATTTGCTTCATAATCATCACTGATCCAAAAAGAACACGTACAAATTCACTACTGAGTTCATGTTATCATTGGCATCAGAAACTTAGATTATCTTCCTTTGGGTTTGTTTTGGTTAAAAGATTTTGCCTGACAATCTGGCTTCCCGAGTTCTATTCTCTCTTGTGCTCCTTCATATATTTTTTCCTAATCTTTAGTTTGAAAATAAGTCTCAAATTGAACAAACAAGATTTGAAGGGGTTCTTGGACCAAATGCTAGTCATAATCCAAAAGAGAATATGACATTCATCAAAACTATGTATCTTGTTTGTGTGTATGCTTAAAGCAATAGACACCCGAAGTCTATCTCCCTCATTATTCTTACTATTTTTGTTTCAGACTACTACCTTGGAATTATTCTTAAATCAAAGAAACAGAGCATGTCTTGCACTAATCTTGTGAATGGTATTGGGATGCAGAAGGTAGTATGTGTTGTTGTTACATACCTGAAACACAATGCCCCATAGGAATTGATAATCATAAGTGGTTCCCAATGTATTAGACCACGGAAAATAAACCCAATAATGTGGAACACAAGATCAAATCTTCTTGATCTTCTTATCTTTTATTGATATTATTCAATCAAACAAACGAGTGTGCATTGGCGTATCTCCTCCAAAATTCTTCAAAACAGTTGAGCTGATTTATAAAACTCTGAAATCTAAAAGAGAAAGAATTAAGTAAATCTAATATCAAATATATGTCTGGCTTCGAACAATCTTAGAATGAAGAAATGTGCACCCCGTTAGAATATGACAATTGTATGGGTCATATCAAATCTTAATAACATGACTAGAAAATGCATTATACATGTAGATGCACAATTCTTGAGTTGATTCGAATTTTTGGAACATAAGTTCTTTGAAGAAAAATATTTTCAGTATACAATGTCTACCTAGCTAAATATTAGTGTCGCAAACAACTTCATTGTAGTGACTAACGATTGATGAATATTTGTGGAATGTGAGCTATATAATCCCATTCCTGCCCTTCTTTAAATTGGCATCATTGTTCGATGAGACATTTGTGGATGGCACAGATTAGAAGATCTGAAATTTCTCTGTTGTCAAGGATTGAAGCTTAGGAAAGTAGGAGATAGATAATGTTTCAAAGAGAAGACGAGCATTCCAAGACCAGTGTCGTAATAAACTGGGGAATTCCGATGTAGTTGCTTAAGGCTTGTAAGACCTGCTTCTATTTTCAAGATTGAACAGCGACTGAATCATGATCTTGCAGAGAATTGGCATTTGTGAAGCTACAAGATTCAGACACGTGAGGTTTGGAAAACTTGCAATTTAAAGTGAGTGATGAGGTGACAGATTAATAACCAGGAAATGACTCAAGGTTACGGCATCGCAGGGTTTTGAGATGCAGAAGGCCAGATCTCTGTAGACCCTGATCTGTGGAGTGAGTTGGTCGCAATCACTAATTTCAAAATCACGTAGGTTGGAAGTCAACCCATCTTTGTGAAACAACAATCATGGACAACCTATTAATTTCAATCCTACGTAACAGCTTGGGGTGTGTCTCACTTGCTTAACTTGACCCAACCAGACAGGCGTGCTCGATCTCTTAATGCCTTCGAGTGAGGCGACAATTCAATATATTCGATCGATTACCTTTCAATTGTCATTTAGAAGAAGTGGGTTCCTCTTACGTCGAGATGGAGAAATTAAGACCCTTAGATAGAAGATACTAAATTAACTGTCAAAGCACAGGAAAGACCATGAGTTAGGAAAGGTTATTAGGACATATAAGTGGTTTCGCTCCGCTGATTTGTTTCGAGATGGATGATAGCGTCTGGTTCTTTCCGGCGAGGGCTCAAATCTCCACCTCAATATGAATCATTTAATGGTTTCAGCATATGATCAATTAAATAAACTTTGTTCAAGATGGAAGAAATGATAGCGATTTGAATGTTGCCAGAGAAGTGGGGTCCGATTCCCTCCTCAGTGAGACTCTCTGTGTGACCAGCTCACGAGCACTATGGTTCCAATGGTGAGTGCTTCAACGCTGAGACACTTAATTCTTATAAGTCTGACAAATTAAGTCAGAGGTGACCTTTCATTGCAATTACCATGTGTCCTATCCTTCAGATTTCACATATGGGTGAGGTGAAGCCTCAAACGGGCGCCACATTTTCACATAATTCAAGTTTCTTCAAAGAAGGAAGCTCTTTTGGTAAATTTCCTTTGAGCCTACTACAGTCTATTAAATAAAGCTCCTGGAGACAAAGGAATTTGCATGCACAACATGACCATTCCTCCCAATTGTCCATATTCTCAAATCTTAAAGTTTGTAGGGATGGAAATGAGGGAGAAAGTAATCTCTGAAAAGAGCTCTCTTCACGCCCTCTATCTTTCATCCATTGAGATAGAAAGATGTTTGAGAGAAGGTAGTTGCCCAAGTTGTGGTAATGATGAACATTTACAACCCATGACTCGAGCTTACAAAAGTTGATGATCTCTAGCAGTTTAATTATTCACTTGAAATAGCCATCAGTGTAGCTACTTCAAGTTTAGATGAAATTTGTAGTTTTTGGTTACACCATTTTGTATAACAACATCATGAGGAGTATCTTCATTGTTCCAGGCCAAGATCAGTTCGTTAAGGTGCTTCTTATCTTCCGTTTGCTCGGTGCATCATGGCGCATCCAGCGATCTGTAGTGCGAAATTTCGACCTTCTGATATTTTACAAACTCTCCTAATTCATCAATTCGAATCCATCTCTTTGGCCATTAAAAATATTTAACTTTTCTAAATTTCTTAATCCACCAATGTGACATAGTATTTCTAATAGCAGCTACGTGTATCGAGATAGCGCCAAATTAATCAATTTATATCCCTTGTAATTTTCAATGTAACACTCATGTTGCGATAGTATCAACGTTTGTAAATTGTACAAGTCACATAATGAGACAGGTAATTTTTGGATCTTCATATATGAGATATCCAAATACCGCAAATGTTTTAATTCACCTATTGAATTGGGCAAATCAGTATGATTGTAACAATACAATGACAACACCTGTATGTACCTCAATTTGGATAACATAGTGTAAATCAAATCTTTTATTTTGCAGAACGGGCGTCAAATGCAAGGATGTCTGAAGACGCTCACACTTTCTTTTGACAATGGCCTCTCAACTCTTGAACTCAGTCCTGCCACCAATGCCACTTCTAAAATGCAATACGTGACGAAAGTTCTCAAAAATTTCTGGCACCTTGTTATCTTCAAATCAATGCAAAATTCACTAGATATACATTAGGCCAAGTCGTGTATGAGATCATGCATGACAAAGCCTGATTCTTTGGTAACAGATTTATGAAAAAAAACACTTGGATAGGAGTTCATCAAAATCTTTGTTCCACCTCTGCTCCAACCATTCTCATTACTTTTGAAATTGTACAAAGTCATACTGCCATCCATAATGCGGATTAGAGTGCTTTTGAACTATGGTCCTTAGGGAAAATGGAGCAATAAGCAAAAAATTTCTTTAGATGCAAGGGGAGATCTTCATAACTCAATATCAAGGAAGGAAGAATTTCATTATATTTCAAGCTCCATATTTCACTCTCCAAGAACACTCTCCCGTCGCTTGAGTCATTTTGGAGATACAACATACTCCAGTGATTTTGTGACTAAGGAGGCAATCAGCAGGATTTAACCACAATCTTTCTTCCTATTGATTCAAGTTGAGATTCCTGGGTCAGACTCTCCATCTTCATTACAAGTTTTCAAATATGGACGAGAATGTACCTCGGCTGACCCTTGAGAGGATGAATATGATGCGCAAGCATGATTTTGCAACATTTTTATTGTGGCGGTCCACGACAACCTTGCTTCCTTCGACGGCGGTGAGGAATGGGGTCGTGAACCTTTCTGGCCGTTCGGAGAAGGTCCTATCCCTTTCCCTTCTGTGGGTTTATCTGGCGACCGTCGAAACGAAGAATTTACGGTTAACGAGAGGTTCTTCCTCGGGTTTCTTGCTGAAGCAAATCTAGGCTTTTCACCTTGAGAATTTGATCCGATTGTCTGGAGGAGGTGATTTGTTATCTTTGAAACAAAACTCCTTGAAGCTATGATCATACTTTGTTGAAAGTGTTACGGCACTCTTCCATCTTTGTCTGGTGAGCAGGGTGGTCTTACTGCGCCGCGTACAACTATGGAGATGACATGTCACGTTTGAAGCCCACCTTAGGGGCATGACTGTCAATTCACACCCTCGACCTTCAGCACGAAGGTTTGAAGTGTGAAACGACACTAACCTTTCTTGTAATTGGATTTTTGTCCAATTACGATCACGTATTGAGTAAATCTCGCGCTTCTTCTAAATTCATAAAATTCTCCAAATTCAAAATTTCATGCCGATAAAAATTACTTCTAAATATTCCAAATCTTAATTATGCATGTCATTTAAAGTTGTTCAAAAAATATAACAACTATTTAAGATCTCTCAAATCAACTTTATGCTTAATATAAAAAGGAATGTTCATCAGTGACTTTCTCAGTGCTGAAAGCCAATATTTCACATAAACATGAACTTATGAGTTCAACATGATCCAACATAAAGTTCTTATCAAATCCTAATGATGACGAATCCCCAACCTAGCCATCACTCATCTCGGAAACTAAAAGTACCTGAAAATATGTCAACGAATGGGAGTGAGCTAAAAGCTGATAAGAAATGTCTGTACGATTTCATGGATCAAAAGTTTTCAATCATATAACAAAATAGGTGATGTTTTCATCAAAACTTTTGATTCAAAAATGGTTAGAACATTAGCAAAAATATGCTAAAACATTCTCACATCCATTTCAAATCGGTTTCATATCAAATGTGATCGAACACTTTCATATCAAATTTGAGTTCAAACACTTTCATATCAAATCCAAAATCAAATACATTTTCAAATATATTTATCTGCGGTCATCAAATATCAAATGGTGCCCGGAACGTTATCATGGGACTTTCAAATGGGTGGCTAGGCTATGAGTGTTATTTTAAGGTGGGCGGAACAGCAGCTCTTAGTCTTAGTAACCTCAACGAGCCACAGAAATTTGAGGTTCAAATCAATTACATTCCCACACTTGAAAATGTAAAAGTCAACTATTATATCCAGATTGACAATGGCGAATAGTGTCAACTATTATATCCGTTGACAAGGGCCCGAATAGTATCAACTATTCTTTGTTGTGATAGGCCAACAGTGAATATTTCATTCTAAATTTCAAATTACAAAACATCATATCTCACATTTCTTTATTAAACAAACAAATCTGAAAGTACAATCATACAAAACTACTCTTGATCCATGGATAATCAAATAAATAAAACAAGTAAACTTTTCATAAACCAAGATTATATATAATTCGAGTTAAAACAAGTTTCATCCTCCAAATGAAGTAAAAACAAGTAATTTCTTTTTAAAAATCTGCGTGTATCCTTACACTATATATAAAAATAATAATTTTTCGAAAAGCTGTATTAGAATCCCTTACCTCAAAGTACTCAAAAGCTTTGAAAGAGCTAATCCGAAGAATTTCACCTCAATGAAATATTTCTCCTAAAATAATAAGGAAGAGACTATCATCATTACTTATTTATTCTTAAAACTTTTCTAATTTGATATTCTTAACAATTATATTATTTTTGTTCACCTCAAACATATTGACAAATTGTTCAAATGATAACTATTTAGATGGAAGTAGTTTTAAATTTTATAAAACTCATATTCCTTCGGATCTTATTTTTAATAATTTTTTTTTGATCTTATCAAATGTATCATTTATTTCCTATAGTTGCTAAATAATTATTCTAATCATATTCCTTATCTAATAAAATCTCAATCCTTAATAAAATATTTACTTGCCAAAATACATATATTTAAATACTTATCAAATGCATATATTTATACCAAATTAAACCTTTTCAAATTTATCCTATTTGTTTATCATTATTTCTTTCAAAATTTATCCTTAAATATTTTTTCATTCTCATACTCAAAGTAATTCAATATCACACCACCAATCCTTATTTTATTTTATTTCTAAAAAAACGAAAGTGTAATATAAATCTGACTTCTTCAGGGTTGATCTAAATTGAAAGAAAATTAAAGAATCTACATCAAAGAAATCTAGAAAAGTAAAATGAGGAAGATCTTACCTAGAAATTTGTTCTTCAAACCCTAGATAGAAAACCGTCATCATCGAATTCTACATGAGAAAGAAATTGAAGGAAGAATAAAAATGATTTTCTTTTCTTACTCGATTTATACAAAGGTATCTATTAAGAGTTACCTTTTACCCCTATTTCATTAATTTATACCTATTATGATTTGTCATTATACCTCTTTCATGTCATTAAATTAATTGATACCTATTATGATTTGTCATTATACCTCTTTCATGTCATTATACCTATTTTATTTCCAATTTATACCTCTTTCATATCATTAAATTAATTGATACCTATTATGATTTGTCATTATACCTCTTTCATGTCATTATACCTATTTTATTTCCAATTTATACCTCTACAAATTCCTGTCATTATTATTTTCCGTGACTTATACCTATACAAATTCCTATCATTATTATTTTACAACTTATACCTATACCAATTCTGGTGTTACATTCTCCCCTCCTTTATAAAAGTTTAGTCCTCTAAACTTGACTTACCAGAGTCTTGAAATAATTGAGGATGTTTTCTCTCATCTCTTCTTCTAACTCCCAAGTGGCCTCTTGGATACTATGATTGCTCCATTGGACTTTTTGCAGGCTGAAACAACGGCACGTCGTAGGAACCTTGTCCCATCATCCTGATTTGACAGGGCACCTCTTCATAGGTCCAAATCCTCCAAAAATCTAAATAGGCTCCAACTCCACGACATGAGAAGCATCGAAAACATATTTCCTCAAGGTGTGAAACATCAAAACATTATGAATCTTAGAGGGCACAGGCGGGGAGGCTACTTTATGCCTTGGTGTCCCTGCTCTCTCTAATATTTCAAACGAGCCCACAAATCAGGGTGAGTTTTCCTTTTCCTCATGATTTTCAAACTTCCAAATATCTCAATTTAACTCAATAAAAAACTTTAAGATAACATAATTATCAAATTCAAATACGAATATTGTTTGGGATTATCAGCATAACACTTGTGTGTACTGATTTTCTTCAAATTCTCCTTCAATGGGATTATCCTTTCGGTAGTCAATTACACAGAAGTTCATGTGTTAATTATTCTTTTTTTTCTCCAATATGATCCTGCCACATGGGATATAAACTTTATACTCAAACCTTTTTTGGGAACATAATCATTGCTAGCTTTTAAAACTATTTACATGAAATTTAACGAAGGTAAGAGCTCATTAGATTACTTTCAAAATTTAAACAGTATATCTCAAAAAAATATTTCCAACTTACTGATTACTTTCCTCAATCAGTCATTAGTTTAAGTATGGAAGCTACTATCAAAACTAACTTAGTACTTCGATTTTATTTTTTATTTTTTATTTTTTTTACGAAGTCAAAATCTAAAAGTAAAATAAGAATTCTTATTACATACCATAGAATCAAATATTTCATACATTATCAAATCTCCTTAATATCGAGAAAGCTAGTCTAATAGAAAAGTATTAGACTTTGTCCATAAACAAACCATCATAATGAAACATTGTCATCGACTAAGGTTCTTGGTAACCATCCACAAAATCCATGGTAATAAGTTTTATTTCGTTAGAAATATAAAGTAGTTGCAAAAGTACTATTAGGTCTTTGATGTAAGCCTCCATATACAATCATACTAAACCAAAAGTCACAAATAATGTAATACCTTACTTCATATCTGACCATCAAAATTCTGTCTTAAATATTTAAACTTTTGCATCCTTTTAGGGTAGATCATAAGCTTAAAGTAATAAACCTCCTTCAAAAGTGGTCTCCTTATGTCTCCATTATTTAAGACATTAAGTCTATTCCCAAATTTCAAGATCTTATTGTCTTATTAAACACAAACAATTGTTCCAAAAGTTTCCAATAGTTTCAAAATAATTCCTTATAAGATCTTAATTCTCCAAACAAATTTAGTTTGCACTATAATGCTTTCGACATAAAGAACTCTAAAATCCAAGGTATAACATAGACTTGTAAACATCTCGAATCATACAATAATCATTTAAACAACCTTAAATGATTTCAAGGAATCCAATTTTTCTATTTAAGGCATAAATCTGGAATTCTCATTGTTTTATTAGTCTTGAATAATGTCATCATAATCCTTAAGTAATTGTATCAATATATTCTATTTCATGTAGCAAAAATGTTTTAAAGAAGACAAAGACTTCAAACTCTCATAAACTATGAGCATATCATTAAAACAAAAACGTCTTCATATCTTAAATTGCAAAATCATTTTACCTAACTTCCAAATCATAATGAGTAGTTTCTCACCTTCAAAATTTCATGTCTATAAGTATATATCCAATTTTTCAGTTGCATAAGAACACAGCATAAATCCTAATGAAAGGCATCATTATGCAAAACAAATCTACGAACCCAATGAAATAATCAAAATAAGAGTTGCTACCAATTTGCTCTTCAACTCTATGAAGCTATCATCATAGTTATAAGACCAATCAAACTTAACTTCTTTCTATGTCAACCTGAAAATATAAGATAATCTTAGAGATCTCTTAATAATTTATTTTAGTACTCAATAAATCCCCAAGAAATAAACTTTAATAACAATATCAGATCCTTTCAAATTTCAAATTGTTTTCATCACTCATCCCACATTGACTTAAAAAGACTTAACAACATTTCTAAGCAAATAACTCTTGTACGAGACTTAGTTTATGCGTAACAATTTATCCACATGTTTCCCTTCAACTAAACTCAAGATAACTAAGAATATGGAAATACAATATTTTCCCAAAACAATCAACAAATAAAGGTAGTAAGCACCTTAATTCATCCTCAAAATCAAACAAAAACCTTAATGTTTAAGGAGTATTAAGTCAATTCAATATTCTTCTTGCAATCGTCATAATATAACTGAAACCACCATATTGTCCATAATGACATGTTCTATAGAAGTGACAAATTCCAAATCATACTTCATCTTGATAAAAGTATATTCACTAAACCAACAAACAATACAAAGGAAAAGAGTGTTAGTGAACTTTAACTGAGTCATCAAGAAATCATTTATCTAACATACCTTTGTACGAGAATGCTAAAATACTCAAGCGGATATGAACTATCAACTAACATGTCACTCGACTATCCCATTACACAAACTTAAACAAGTTCCGTTAAGATAATAAATAAAAACAAGTTCCACTTGGAGCCGACTTTTACGTACTTGGTTACCATGGTTTCATCCTCCTATTCCTCTTCCTTTGTTGTTTCCTATCTTGGTGAAGCTCTTCATTATCCTTACCTTGATAAGGGCTCTTGTCTACACCTCTAAATAAACACCAAACTTCAGAATTGATATCATTATTCTTCAAATAAGGCTTTGGTGCATCCTGAAACTTTAATGCTTTTCCTCCTCTATAGCGATAACTACAGACAAGCGATGATAGTTCGGTAAACCCTAGCCTCATATTGGGCCCTTTGTCAAATCTCTTTGTTCCAAACGGACAAACTCTCCCACTTTGTCGTCGAACACTATCAGGAAAGTACTTCTTATAAAATGCCTCCTTAAGTGTCTCCAAACAATGGGCCTAAATCCTCCTAAAAGCCTCTTAGTCACTTGAGCCACCAATGATCAGCCTCTTTGTCTAACATAAATGTTGCATAAGAGGTTTCTCCTCAAAACAATGTAATGATAAGAAATTTTTTCTATCATCATAATCAAAAGCCTCTTGCCTCTGTTGGATCTGAGGTATTGGAAAAATAAGGGGGACTCAACTTCTTAAAGTCGTCAAAGGAGCTACCCCTACTAGATGAGGATTGTCCTTGACCATTACTTCCAGTAGCTCTAACCTGCCTCTCAACCAATCCGACCAAAGATTACCAATATCTATCTCAAGCCCCTTCGGTACTCATGGGGACAGAAGCCTACAGTGGAGGTATATCATCAGCATTAGCGACTATTTTGGAAAGATGCAAGTCTCCTTGGCGGCATGGTTTCTATAAAGCAAAGGTATAACTAATTTGAGTCATTAAGGAAGCCAAGTAAGCAAGTTAGAATTGTAAGGGAATTAAAGGAATAAGACTAGATGAAGTTGGAAACTTGGCTAATGCATCACTAAATCTATTCCCAAAGGTAAACTAAACGAGTTCCCATCAAGATCATAACCTGGCTCTGATACCACTCTGTCCGCGCCCCTAAAACCCACCTTAGGGGCATGTTGTCAATTCCTGCCCTCAAGCCTTCAGCACAGAGGTTTGAAGTGTAACGACACTAACCTTTCTTGTAATTGGATTTTGTCCAATTACCCGATCACATATTGATAAATGCGCAACCTTACCTGAAATTCATAGAAATTCTCCAAATTCAAAATTTCATGCCGATAAAAATTACTTCCTAAATATTTCAAATCTTAATTATGCATGTAATATAAAGTTGTTCGAGAATATAGCAACAATATTTAAGATCTCTCAAATCAACTTTGTGCTAATATAAAAGGAATGTTCATCAGTGACTTTCTCAATTAACTTTCAAAACCCAATATTTCACATAAACAGCGAACTTATGAGTTCAACATGATACAACATAAAGTTCTGGTAAATCCTAATGATGACGAATCCCCAACCTAGCCTCACTCATCTCGGAAACTAAAAGTACACGAAAATATGTCAGGCAGGAGTGAGCTAAAAGCTCAATAAGAAGCCTTGTCTGATTTCATGGATCAAAAGTTTTCAATCATATAACAAATAGGAGATGTTTTCATCAAAACTTTTGATTCAAAAATAAGTTGGAACATTAACAAAATATACTTTAAAACGATTCTCACATCCGGTACAAATCGGTTTCATATCAAATGTGATCCAAACACTTTCATATCAAATTTCGATTCAAACACTTCATATCAAATCGAAATCAAATACATTTCAAATATATTTGCTGCAGTATTGAATATCAAATGGTGCCGATTATGTGGGACTTTCAAATGGGTGGCTAGCCGCAAATTGTTCCTTTTAAGGTGGACGGAACCAAACACTACTAGTACTAGTAACCTCTAAGCAAACCCCTAAGAATTTGGGGTTCAAATCAATTACATTCCCGCTGAGAAAATGTAAAAGTTAACTATTATATCCACGTTGACAATGGTAGAATAGTGTCAGCTATATCCCGTTGACAAGGGCCGAATAGTATCAACTATTATTCTATTGTGAGCCGAACCTTGAGTCAAATATTTCATTCAAATTTCAAATTACAAAACATCCTTATCTCCAGCATTTTCTTTCGTAAACAAAACAAATCTAGTCTGATCATACAAAACTACTTTCTTGATCCATGGATAATCAAATAAATAAAACAAGTAAAACTTTTCATAAACCAAGATTATATATAATTCAGTTAAAACAAGTTTCATCCTCAAATGAAGTAAAAACAAACAATTTTCTTTTTAAAAATCTGCATTAATATCCCTTACACATACATATATATAAAAATAATAATTTTTCGAAAAGCTGTATTAGAATCCCTTACCTCAAAGGAGTACTCAAAAGCTTTGAAAAAGCTAATCCGAAGAATTTCACCTCAATAAAATATTTCTCCTAAAATAATAAGGAAGAGACTATCATCATTACTTATTTATTCTTAAAACTTTCCTAATTTGATATTCTTAACAATTATATTATTTTGTTCACCTCAAACATATTGACAACTGTTCAAATGATAACTATTTGAATTAGGTAGTTTTACAAATTTCATAAAACTCATATTCCTTTCGGATCTTATTTTAATAATTTTTTTTTTTGATCTTATCAAATATATGCATTTATTTCCTATAATTGCAAAATAATTATTCTAATCATATTCCTTATCTAATAAAATCTCAATCCTTAATAAAATATTTACTTGCCAAAATACATATATATTTAAATACTTATCAAATGCATATATTTATACCAAATTCAATATTTTCAATTTTATCCTGTTGTTTATCATTATTTTCTTTCATAAATTTTATCCTTAAATATTTTTCGTTCGTATTATAAAGTAATTCAATATGACACCACCAATCCTTATTTATTTTATTTCTAAAAAAAACGAGGAATTAATAATATAAATCGACAACCGGGGTTGATCTAAAGCGAAAGAAAATTAAAAGAATCTACGTCGAAAAGAAATACGAAAAGTAAAATGAGGAAGATCGCTGCGCAAGAAATTTGTTAACTGGCTTGAATGAAGGAGTAAATGCGATCATGCAAGGAATTCTACCCTTGAGAAATTCAAGAAGAATGAAAATGATTTTCTTTTCTTACTCCAATTTATACTTGAGTATCTATTAAGAAGGTTAAGCACTTTTACCCTCTTTCATTAATTTATACCTATTATGATTTGTCATTATACCTCTTTCATGTCATTAAATTAATTGATACCTATTATGATTTGTCATTATACCTCTTTCATGTCATTATACCTATTCTATTTCCAATTTATACCTATTTCATATCATTAAATTAATTGATACCTATTATGATTTGTCATTATACCTCTTTTCGTGTCATTATCTTTGTTATTTCCAATTTATACCTCTACAAATTCCTGTCATTATTATTTTTAAATGGCACATATATCTGGTCTTGCTCGTTGATATTTCCCTGCTTATACCTATACAAATTCCTGTGTGTTACATGACATCTATCTTCTTCTTGCAACTTGTACTATTATTAGACAACAACCTTTTAATTATGTCCTCTTTGATTCAACCCTGCCGACCACATCAGATTCATCCACCAGAGAGGTCCAATGTAATCTTTGTGGCAATTTCTTACTACCACCCTTCAAATCAAGCACTTCTATTGCTTGTGCAATAACTTCCAGACGACGGATGATATCCTTTACCCTAGATTCCATGTTTTGATGATCAAGAAGTATGGCCTTAAACCATGAAGAAAAGTCGTTCAATACGTCAGTTGGGCTAGTCTGGGACAGGGAGTCAGCAGCTTCCATCTAGAATCACAAAGCTTCGGTGAAATCTCGTTCAGAAGGTCTTCGGCATCATACACAACATTCTTAACCTTCACCAACCACTTTTTGACACCTTCATGGGTAAATTCCTTGACCTTAGCATGGTCAAGCACTGAATCGACAACCAGCAATTTCATCCCCAAATCGAGGAGGAATTCATCACTGGCTTTCTGTCCGCCGATGACGTTCTAGATCTCTGAAGAAGCCAAACGATCAAAAATAACTTGGAGAGAAGCTGAGACAAAACCTCCTGCAATGATCTTTAGGGCCATGTCTGTCTGTTTCTCTTCCGAGAACATGAAGGAATTGAGAGGAAGATGGAGGTAAGCAGGTACGGAATGCAAATGAAAGACAAAGGGGCGTTGCACTTGTCTTTCTTCCAATGATGGCTTTTTTTTGGTTGACTTCCATTCACTTTTTCAATATTAGTATTATGTTCGTAAAAAGACTTTTGGTTTCTTTCTTATTCTTATGTCACACCCGATTCTTAATTGCTCATATTAACAAGAAAAAAAATTTGTTTAAAAAGATAAAGAAAACCATTAAAAAAATCCACTTCTTATAAATTACTTAAATTTTTATTTATGAAAATTATCACTGTGAAAGATTTGGTGCGCCATGTGTAGGTTGTCTGCATTTTATTTTTATCACATCAAATAAATTATTTACAATTTAGGCCCTTAGCATTCAAAATTCTTTTAAGTCGATTTCATTTTCTTATACAATTTCAGTCTCCAACATAACATTTTGAATTGTGATCGGTGTAACCCAAAACTTATTACACTCCCTTCTTCTTTTGATGGTATCAAATGCTCTTATTTAACTTAAATCTGTTGGAATTTTAAACGTTTAGTAACGTTTTTTTTTAGAGTAACGTTTTTTTTAGTGTGAATAAATTGTAATAAATATGTTTTAAATTAGTAACGTTTTTTTAGTGTGAATAAATTGTAATAAATATGTTTTAAATTATGTTTTGGAAACGGTTTGCATTTATTGGCTCTAATTGTCATCTTTATATATACGAGTTTTATTTTGTATTAGAAAAGGTGTGGCTTTTGGAAATACAATTGGGTGAGCAATTGGGTGATAGAGTGAAGGCTTTCTAAGGTTAATTGGTAAAGGATTTTGGGGTGCAATTTCCAGAAATTCTTGGTTAATTTGTTGTATCCTGGGAGACGAACACTCCATTTGACACAAGCACCGTGTGTGGAGCGAGCCGTTTTAAAGGAAGCGTGTTTCACTGACCTCGAATCATACTATATTCATATTCGGTTTGTTAAACAGGTTGTTTATCAATCTTAATTTCATTTGATTTATTGATTTGTAATTTAGAATTTGCTATCTTACATGGTGTGTTATATTTATGTAATTTATATAATCTCTGTTTACGGTGTGTACTTTGACCAACAAAATCTACTATAAAGTTATTTAATATGATTACAATTTATCCTGTATTTTCAAAAAGTTTTTGTAAGTGACAAAAACTTTATAGTTTTTTTTTGTTGTATCATTTCAATGACTTACTTTTACTGAGATTGAAGAGTAGGGGTCCTTCTCATGGAAGCACCATCTCATTTGGTGAGATCCATTCCATTTTATTTTGCCTTCAAGAGACATATTTTCATGAAACATGAAACCATAGTCTCCTTGTTTTCTCTTTTAAGGCTCCATGTTTTGAGCAATATGTTAGAAAAACATGTCTCCTTGTTTTCTATTTTTAGGCTCCATGTTTTGAGCAAGATGTCATGAAAGTATATCTCCTTATTTTTCTCTCCTTTTGACCATGTTTTGAGCAAGATGTCTTCTCCCCTTGACCTACTCGTAGAGCCAAAGTGATTTAGAAAATAATCAAAGAAAGAAGGAATGGGTGAAGAAAATTGTGAGGAAAGAAGAGCAAAAGGGTGGGTCTTTCTTGGGTTTAATACAGGATTTATAGTGTAGCTATATTTTGATAGTGGTAAACACTTGGTTATTTCGTGTTTGTATTTTCTCTTATATTGGTTTCGTTTTTCTTGTGGGGTGAGTAGTGAAAATTTATGTAATTCTACAAATTTATTACATAGTGGATTTTGATTTGGTTGACCCGTGGTTTTTCTTCGATAAAGGAGTTTTCCACGTAAATTCTTGTATCATTTATTTTTCCTATTTTATTTCTCTATTATTGTTGATATTTTGTCAAGTTTGATCTCTAGGTATTTTTTCCAACAAGTGATATTAGAGCTAATGGTTCCTTAGCGACAAAAATGTCAGCAATGAAGAGTTTGATGTTGAGAAATTTGAAGGGAGAATCAATTTTGGTTTGTGGCAAGTACAAGTCAAAGATTTATTGATTTAGTCTCGGTTACATAAGGCGTTGAAGGGCAAGCCTACCATTGCCTCCGGTGAAGATTCTACACGGTTTGAGGTTTCTAAGTCTACTATGAGTGATGAAGATTGAGAGGAGCTAGATTTGAAAGTTGCTAGTACCATAACACTGTGTTTGGCAAAGAATATTCTAGCAAACGTGTATGGGATTTCGATTGCTAAGGGATTATGGGAAAAGCTTGAGCAGATGTATCAAGCAAAGAGTCTTTCAAATCGATTGTACTTGAAGGAGCAGTTTCATACATTTGCACATGGAGGAAGGTATGAGGATCTCAAATCACATGAGTATTCTCAATGGCACAATTTCAGATTTAGAGGCTATTAAAGTTGTGATCTCTAATGAGGATAAGGCACTGCGTCTTATCTGGTCTTTTCCGACCTCCTATGAATATATGAAGTCAATCTTGATGTATGGGAAAGATACGGTAATTTATTTAGAAGTCACCACTAAACTCCTATCGGCTTGGCAGTGACAAGAATGCTTCAACAGTTGAAAATGCACTAGTGGTCAAAGAAGGGAAGAAAAAGAACTTCGGAAAAGTAGTATGTTGGGTGTGTGGACAATCTGGGCACATCAATAAAAATTGTACAAAAGGTAGAGCTGGTTCAGAAAATGGCTCTGACTCCCAAACTAATTTGATGATGAAATTCTCTAAGGAGGAAATGTGCATCCTCGTGGCATGTTCGCTAGTTGCCATGGAAAGAGGATATTAATCAATGTTGAAGGTCCATTGCACCTGACAGCGGTTTTGTAATTTTTATTGCAAGGTGTGTGGTGGGGAAAGATGTTGATGGCTGAAAAATACAGGAAAGCAAAATAGCGGGTTGCACCATGAAATTCGGCAAGGCGATTAACATCTTGCCAAACGAAGAAAGTTTTATGGTGGAGTATGGTTCTCAGTTTAAGAGAATATGGTATTTATTAGATAAAATCTGAAATCCTGCTAAAGTTCTAAAAGATTCCCACTTTTAGAAGAGAGTGAAAGTGTTGTAGAGATGGAACAAGATCGATGATGCCCTCAATGAAGTCGGATGGTGGAGATTGATGAGTAGGGGTCCTCCTCATGAAGACACCACCTCATTTGATGGGATTCATTCCCATTTATTTTTGCCTTAAGAGACATACTTTCATGAAACATAAAAGCATATCTCTTTGTTTTCTCTCTTTAGACTCCATGTTTTGAGCAAGATGTCTTCTCCCCTTGACCTATAAATAGGCAAGTGAGAAGCTTAGAAAATAATCCAAGAAGAGGAGAGGAGAGTAAGGTAGAATAGAAATTTGTGAGAAAGAGCAAAGGGTGGGTCTTTCTTGGGTTTAATATGGAATTTATAGTGTAGCTATTTTTGGATAGTAGTAAACACTCGGTTATTCCATGTTTGTATTTTCTTTTGTATCGGTCTTGGTTTTCTGGTGGGGTGAGCGGTGAAAATCTATGTAATTATAAAAATTTATTATATAGTAGATTTTGTCTTAGTTGACCAGTGATTTTTCTCCGGTAAAGGAATTTTCCACTTAAATTCTAGGTCATTTATTTTTCCTATTGTATTTCTCTATTCTAGCCAAGATTGATCTCGGGGGTATTTTTTCCCAACAGAGATATATAATCATAAGATAAATCTCACCCACCTAAAGAAAAAGTTCATTGTCTTGAATAATTAGATTAAAAAATGCATGTGAGTGGAGAAATTATAATTCATAAGTCAGTATGTATTTTAAATTAAAGAATAAACAAGATGACCACCAATCTCCTAGCTAAGAGCTCTTTGGGGATGAAATAAATTATTGTATTAGAACATAAAAGGGGAGCATGAGTTGTCATCCAAAACTATACTTGGAATTTGGGCTTTTTGCATTCAAATATTTTGAGTTTGATTTTAATTTTATTTTATAGACTCATTTCTCCCTCCACAACATTTTGTTTTTGATTTCTTTAGTAAACTTATTCTCAATCCACTACATTTTGAATCGAGAGAGGCGAGTGAAACATAAACCCCAAGGCTCGTTTGTTTAGAATATTTATCTGATTTTTAGAATAAAAATAAAGAAAATTTGTTGATAACAAAATTGTATTTTTTAAAAGAGAGAAAACGAGGTATTTTTGAATAATATCTTTTATTATTTTTATATTTTTAAGATTATTTTAAATAATTATATAACCATTACAATAATTAAAAAGTAAAACATTAAACATAAAGTATTTGCCTACCATGTCTTGTTTATGTGGTAGTACTCAACATTTAAAAAATAAGGACATAAAAAAGGAGTTACGGTTCCAATCATAATAGGGACAATTTATTACAATATAACTAAAGTGTTTAACTTAAAAAAAACATATAAATTATTTTTTAAATATATTTTATAATGTTACCAATAAGTTAAAAAAATATTTTAGGTTTATAAGAACTAAGAAAATATTAAAAATAAAAACTATTTTAAAAATCATTAATAAATATACAAGTGAACTCCTACAATTGGTGTAATTTTTTTTATTATTCTTTATTTATTTATAGCTAAAAGAAAAAATGGGACTTAGTGGATTTATTTTTTTATAAAAATTTATATGCAGGTGGTTGGTTTTTATAAAAAAGAAAAGATAATTAAGTTTATGGTTTATAAAAGAAAAGATATGAGTATTATGAAAGTGATTTAATTATTGATGAGCAATTAAAGTATATATACCAATATAGGGACAAAAGAGTAATAGCATATAAAGCCAATAAGAGGAAACCTAAATATCTTATAATAAGGGAACCTAAATATACTTTAATACGCCCCCTCAAGATGGTGTGCCAGAAATAACTTACCGATCTTGTGCATAAGGAAAGAGGCGAGACCAAGATAGAGATTTGGTAAGTGTATTAGCAAGTTGATTACCAGTGGAGACATGAACAACATGTAGCTCGAACAACTGAACCAGGTCACGAACAAAATGAAAATCAATCTCAAGGTGTTTCATGCAAGAATGAAAGACAGGATTAGCGGAGAAATAAGTGGCACCAAGGTTGTCCAAGAACAAGGTGGGCAGAAATTGCACGGTATAGAAGCCGACAATGAGTGATTTCACTTGTGCATTTCGTGAGGAAGCAACCACAATGGAACGATAATCAGCCTTAGTAGAAGTGTAAAACTCGTGAAAAATTTAAATTTAAATTTTTCAAAAAAAAAAAAGAAGTAGCGGTAATTTCTTAGGAATAGTCACGGAGAAAAGTTGGATTTTAGATCTCGGATGATAAGCGGTTACACGATTGGAAGTCGTCCTCGCTAAAATCTAGCTACCTTGTTGAATTTCGGTTGGATTCCGAAGACGGGAAGGCGAATTTCCGCGTGTTCGAACAACGGGTGTTGGGTGACACATGGCGAGCCATGTGGGTGACACATGGCGAGCCATGTGGGTGACACATGGCAAACCATGTGAGTGACACATGGCAAGCCAAGTGTGTGACACATGGCATGCCATGTGATAAATCATCTATAACCATGTTGAGACTTATAATATGAGATTGGGGGCAGCAAATTCAGTTCGTGGGGCTTGACCGAGAGAAGGAGGAGGAAGGGAAAAGAGAAAGGGAGGAGAAAGGAGAAGAAGAGAGAGAAAGGGGAGGAAAGGAAAGGAGAAAGGGAGGAAAAGAAAAGAAAGGAAAGAAGAAAAGAAAGAAGAAGAAAAGGGAGGAAGAGAAGGGAAAAGATAGAGGAAAAGGAAGGAGTGTTGCGGTGAGCAGACCTAGAGGAAAGAACAGGAGCTGACGGCTACGAGGAGTAGGTTTCCTCTGCTACGGACCCATTTTTATCTTGCAGGGCGGAGTGTGTGTTTGCGAGTTCGTCGATTTTCGAGGCGGAATTGCAATGTTGTGGTTTGTTTGTGATTGTGTGATGGTCAAAGACCAGTTTTACGGGGTTTCGGGACTGTCCAAGACCGAACACTGTGTTCTGGGATGGCAAAATCCCGAGCAGAATGGCAAATGGGGTGTGCCCAAATTTCCGCACACCCTTGTGAATCGGCCGCGTCAACTTTGGAGCTGACCATAACTTTTACGGTCGAACCGATTTCGCGGCGTTCTTAGACTCTGAAAGCTCTTCGAGTCTAGAATTTAATAAGATAAAGTGCTTAGCCAAATGTAGGTTGAAAAATTGGGCTGGGTCACGGACAGTTGAGGAATGATCAGATTCGGTTTCGGAACCATTTTCGAACGGTTTATGTAAGATACTTGGGGCGCATATGGCATGAAGCGGGTGCGTGTTGGATGTTTTGTGTGGTATTTACAAAAACTGGACTTTCTAGACTAAGTCCATATTATTTCTTAGGCCAGATTTATGGCCGAGAATAGCTAACGTGTGTTATTGCCATAAATTCAATGACATACTAAATATGTGAAATTATGTGACATATGTGTGATGAAGATGGAAATAATTATATGCATTGGGCTGTATGATTGACACACTGTAATGCCGACTACGGGGAATATGTTGCCTAAGTAATGGTTGGAATTATGTTAGTACATGCTTGAATGATGTGTTGACATGAATAGGCCCGAATGATAGAAAAGATGTAGTGCATTAACATGTGATGTCTTGATTTGAATGTGGAATATTAACATATTTGCATGTCTTTGATGTTGAGCTGAATATCATGGAATGTTGTGTGCGTGAACATGAGTGCTCATAGCACACACATAGTGTATGGTGTAGAATGTCCATGTAGAGGTCTTCATGCATTGGTCATGGGTTTGAGTGCAGTGGCACAAATTGCATTGCATTGATGTGTGGTAACACCGCATTACATGGGTGTGTGTACATGGTACTGGTTTGGCACTGTGTTTGGTGCAGAATCGTTTGGGCTTGGAAATGGGATGAAGTTCAATTGAGTTCCACAGTGTTAAATGAAAATGGAAAATGAAATGTATCGGGCGTAGCAAGTAAGGGATAGATACCCCCCTCATGTGAAAAGCCTGAAAACCTAGTTAAACAGTGTATCCACCGGTGAAAGCCCGAAAAATGTCAGAGGGTGTAAGAGGCCATGATGAGACCCAGAAAAGTTATGTTTGCTAAAAAAAAAAGAAGACACGAAACGTTAAATAAATATCACATAGACACTACGGGTTGTGAGATGGGGGTGGGGCCGACTCGGTATTGATTTCCCATTGCTTTTGCATTGGGTGGTGGGTTGGAGGTTGACTTCGGTGCTTGGGGCATGTAGAGTGTCGTCTCATACATGCATGTAGTTTTTTCCATGATAGGGCAACATCTATGCCGCGGATTGGTTGTTGGTTTGGTATTAAATGATCATTTGCATGTGCACCTAGGTGGGAATAACCTTTGTAGGGGATTTATCTCTGCTGGGCGTTAGCTCACCTCGTCGATGGGACCCCTTTCGGGTGCGGGACCAGTGCGGGTGAGCGAGCTCCTTAGGGTAGGGATTAAAGTGGAGTCGGATGTGGCCTTGATTTTTGTTTGTGTATATATTAGAGCGTACTAGTTTTAATATATGTTTTGTATTAGAAGTGATGTAATAACCCTTGGATCTATAGAAATGTATGGTCTTGTAACCGTATGGACGAGTATAGATGATGGGCCCTATTGGGTCATTTTACTCATGTATGGGTCTCATGATATGAGACACACAGGTTTCCACAGGTTGACGGTGGTCAACGGGACCCTCGGGTTTTGGGGTGTCACAAGAAGAACTAACAACAATGCATTACTTTGTAGATTTCCAGGAAATGGGATTAGCACTAAGGAAAATAAGAAAAGCACCTATGGAGGTGCTATCATCTAGGTTACCAGCCAAGTCCACATCGGAAAAACCATGCAAAGAAAGATGAGTGTCTGCAAGAAGCCGGATACCAAGGGATTGTGTGCCATCAAGATAACGAAGTAGAAGTTTAACCGCTCCCCAATGGTGTTCGGATGGGTTGACAACCCGTCAACCCGCAGAATTCCTGTAGATTTTGGGTAACCAGATACCACACTATTGTGCCCCATTTATCGAGATCCATATTTTCACAAAAATCGGGCATAGTTTCCTTTGTTCGAGGAGCTCTACCCCATATACAACCTGTATAACAATATATCCATGACCCATCTAGGGTCTCAACAGAAGTAGTAGTGACCACCACCAGGCCCGTCGTCATATCCACTATATACAACTATATCACAATAGTCCATAAGAGTTTATTAAAACACTCTTATACAAAACATATATTAAAACTAGCTTGTTCTAATATAGTTTACAAAAATATTTATCAAAGCCACATCCTGGCTTCCTTCAAAATCACGGCCTCGAAGGAGCTAATCTCCAGGTGTACCACACTTTGAAATATGGTCCTGGCCGAGGTGAGCAATGCCAGTAGAATAATTCCTACGAGGGTAACTCCACTTCAGTGCACATGCAATGCCTCATTTCACACATTCAAGTAAAAACATATACATTCCTACTCAAATGTCTACATGCCATGGATGAAATGTGACTCACCTTGTCCCACATGTCCGAGTCCTCTGACTTCACCTCACACATGCATATGCGAGTGTAAGCAGTTATTTATGTTCCATCAATGAACATTTTTCCAAAACAAAAACATTTTGTTTTATAAGTCAAAATCCATTGGACAAACTCTGATATTCACTTGTTTTTAAGTCCCATGTGTTTTTGTGGGTAGCGAATTTCGGGGGTCTCTGATAGACTTGCCGTAGCCAGGCACTCACGAACTTTCATCGATGGATACATATGTCTGCGAGAATATCGGGTTTTTCACGAGGGGTATCTATCCCTGCGCGATATACCCCAACACACGTGTTTTTAATTTCCTTTTTTTTTATGCGACCATGAGACTCATTTTGGGCTTGTCCATTTGTGACCCATGATCGAAAACCAAACAGTGTCGATCTACACCATGTACTCCACGACATCTGTTGAGCGCCAAACACAGTGTCGATCTACCATGTACTCACGACATACCATCGAACACCAAACACAGTGTCGATCTCTACCATGCACTCACACCCATGTCATGTGATGTCCCGTGCATATGCAATGTAAATGTCATTACATGTACCTCTTGCCACATGGCCAATGAGTGCCACATGCAACAATACAAATCATACTTCATGCCAAGTATCATAGATAATCATATTTAATACATATAATTTACATCCATTCAATTCAATATGCTTATCACACATATTTCAATATCTTCCATACAATCGACATGTGATTTCATTCTTCATACTTCTAAGCATACATCACACGAGCATCGATCCTTATACGCAAGGATAACGGTATCGCGCAATTGTGGCATAAACAATGCCTACAACAATCCACACAACTCTTTGAAAAGAGCAAGAAACACCAAAACTGTGAGGACCAAATGGCATACTGGCATATGGTTAAATTCCTAGACTTCGAAATAAACTTTCATAGAGTCGAGCGTAATCGAGTTTGGGCGAAAATTATGGTAGTTGGAAGTCGAAGGTACGTCGATTCGTATGGGTGGCGCATTGTTGGACCGAAACCAATCACTACACCCGATAACACCGAAGTAGCCAAACCTGCAGTCGTGTTCAATGCTAGGAATGATCATCCATGGCTACGGGCAAGCTAAATGCCCAGTCACCCCTAGTTGTAACCAAGGCTACACACGGGTAACCAAGAGGTCCATAATTTTAGTCTCGAAACACTGGATTCGCTCCTTGATTGTCAATAAACATAGCCCTAAGAGTAGAGTTGAACCAAAATCACCCTTACATTGCCCCTAAACAAGAAATAACCCGTGTAAGAAAAACCCCTACCTTTTGGAACTATGACAAAAAAAATCGGATTTCGGTACCCACGCGTAGCCCTTATCTCGTAGACCAACTTTTCCTCTTGTTCCAATGAGTTTCGACCGCCGATTAGCTAGAGATCACGAAGGGAAGTGTCGTTCCCCGTTTTTTTTCTCTCACACACACTCTCCCTCCCTCCTTTTCGTTTTTCCTTTTTTTATTTTATCTTTCCTTTTCTTTCTCTTTTTCTTTCTTTTCTTCACACCTTATCCACTGATTTTTTTTTTTATTTTTCCTTCAGGTGAGAGGCTTATCTCGCTCTGCTGTCATGCCATGTCACCTTTTCCATGGTCCATGTGTCACATGGACACATGTTCTAGGTGGAACTCTCCACACCCATGGATCTCATGCCATGTGTCCCGTATTAGTGCCATGTGTTTTGGTCATGCCGATGCTTTGCGCGATATTTTGACACCGGTGCCTTGAAAAACGTGAAATTCCGACTATCTTGGAATTCAACGAAATTTGACTGGATAACTAGATTTCGCAAGATGAATTCAACCGTGAAGTTCATTTTGTCATCCGAGATCTAAAAAAATTCCAGGTTTTCCACCTGCACTTTGCGACAAAATACCATCTTGCCTTTTTTTTAGATAAATTGAATTTTCTCGGGTTTACATGCCTGAGTGTCTGTATAGACCTCCTCCAAAAGTTCCCATTGAGAAAGGCATTATTAACATCAAGTTGGCGAATTCCCCACTTGCGATTGAGTGCAATGCTAAGTGCAGTAAGGACAATGATTGAATTTACCACGGGACTAAAAGTCTCGTGAAAGTCAAAACCCAACTATTGATGAAAGTAGCTATGATAAGTAAGGGCTTTATGCGATCCAATAAATCCGTTTGGATTTTGTTTGATCTGGCTGCCCATTTGTTGCCTTTATATTCTACCCGAACTCGAGCTGAGCAAGTCTTGATAAAGAATAGGAAGCATCATATTCTTCTTACTGTATGGCCACTTGGGATCTTGGAGCTTGGTGACGGTCTTGGGGTTCGGTGGCCAGTAGGAACAATAGTGGTGGAGAAGCCATATTTGGGGTTAGGTTTGATGATGATATTTTTAGAGTTAGTTTTCATGGGATGATGGGTGAGGGGTGGAGGGGGAAAATGACTAGGGGAGGGTGGGAAGGGCCCTGGACCCAACATTCTAGAAAATGGAGAAGGCAGTTGGGTAGTTGGAATGGTGTCAATGGTACGGGCAGGTCTAGTGAGGGCGATAGCACGGGCACGGATGAGGTCGGAAGTGTTGGGAGGTTGCCCGAGGTGAACGATGAAGTAAGGAGTGTAGAGTCTAAGTCTATTACCGACGTTGTGAAGGTAGAAGGAGACATAAAAGGGAAAACATTTTCCACAAACTTGACATGACGGGACAAAAATAATTTTTTGAGGATAGGGTCAAAACAAAGAAAGGCGCTCTGAGTGAGGGAGTAACCGAGAAAGACACAAAGGCGGGATTTGGGATCGAGTTTATGGGAAGAATAGGGACCCAACCAGGGAAAACATAAATAGCTAAAGACGTAGAGTTTGGATGGGTTAGGAGCTTTGTTGAACAACTTCTCAAAAGAGGAACCAAGGGAAATACCAACTTTAGACATTCCATTTATTAAATAGACAAGTAAGCGAGCATATGACTAGAGGTGAGAGGGATGGAGGCCTGATGCAGGAGAGTGAGACTTGTTTCGAAAATATGTCGATGCCGACATTCAGAATACCCATTATGTTCAGAATTGTGGGTAGGTGTAGTAAGATGGGTTATACCATGGGTCGTGAGAAAGGACTAAAGGGCTAAACCCACATATTCTCCAGTTAAAAAGTGTTTTAATGGCAGTGATGAAATAGTTTTCAACAAGGAGCTTGAAGGTGACAAGGGTGGAATGAACATACGTTTTTCGACGTAATGGGTAAAAGCCCGGATATACTTTGTGTAATGGTCGACAAAAATAACATAAGTAGCGAAAACCATTAGAAGAAGAAGCGGAAGAGTCGAACATAAAAAAATGACATCAAGTGGAGGAGGGTAATCTTTGGATTTAGAAAATGGTAACTTGTGAAACTTTATTAATATTGTAAAAGTACGAAAAGAGGAACATAAATGTTCTTCGGGAAAAACAATATTTAGAACACTGAAATTTGTGAAAAATGCGTAAAGACAAGTGACGGAGATGACTATGACACATGGAATGCGAGAGAGCGGGATTTGAATCGAGGAAGAGATAAAAGCAGGCAAAGTGAAGTGGGGTGACTGTCCAATAATGAACTCTTGTCTCTATCTTTGCTCGTGAACGGAGTGACTTGAGTGTGACTCTCTTCCACCCGAAAGAAAGAGTAAAAAAACATGACATTGATAGGGTTAATGACACAAAGGGCAGAGACCGAAATAAGGTTTGTAGACATGACAGGCACATATAATACATTGGTAAATGATAACGGCCGAGGGAGAGAGGTAACAGTGAAAGAGCCAATGTTAACAATGGATAAACCTATACAATCACAAATAATAGCATTGTCAGAGGCGGTGTACGGCGCATGATGGGCCAAGGTAGCAAGATTCGTGGTCACGTGGTGAGAGGCGCCCGAATCAACGACCTAATTCGGAGAGTCATCAAAAGGAGAGTAATGGATGGCAATGTAGGCATATGGTGCAGTAAAGGTCAGGCATGAAGCTTGGGTAGGAGCAATTGTAACACCCTAATAGTTTTATGACATGTTTAGGATATAATATAAGTAATATTTTCATTTTTCAGAAATTAAGTTTAAAGTGGGAAAAAGGTTAAAATGGTAAAATGTCACATTAAGGACCCAAAGGTCACAGGATTAAGATTATGTTCAAGTAGGAATAATGATAAGTTGATTTGTAAATGAAAGAAAGATGAAGGACTAAAATGAAAAGGGGGGAAAATGGGGGCAAATTACATTAAGAGAATAAATTGGCTTTTAGGGAAGATACTTCTCATTTTGGATAAGGAGGTTAGGGCATCCGGTTTGGGGAGAAGAAGAGCCATTTTTGGTGATTTTCCATCTTTGAGATACATATTTGTTCGAGGAAGAGAAAAAGAAAGGAAGTTAGTTGAAGGTTGAGAAGATGAGGAATGGTTTGCATCACAAATCCTCATTTGGTTTGTGTAGGAAAAATCTAATAAAAGTGTTTTTAGTTGGTTTGATTGGAATTTGAAGTTGATTGAGGTTGTTTTTGTTTTGGTTGGGAAATTTCAGGTGAAGAGGCAGCTCAATTCTGTACAAGCCCGATCTCAGCCGCCTAGGGCAGAAGCCCTAAAATTTCAAGTTACCACCTTGCCTTGATGAGGGTTGCTTCACCTTGGCGATGGTCTTCGCCTACCTTTGCCAAGGCGAACCTGCAGTCCTGTTTTGTTTCCTTTCATCTGTTAATTCTAGAAACCATCAATTGGATTAATGTAGGATCCTAAAAAGTGTATGAAAGGGTCCGAACCTATATACAAGTTATACGTAAAATGTTCTAATTGCTTTGCTTCAGTGATCCTATTTCTGAGCAGACTTTGTTTTCTTGCCCCTTATTTGTGTGTGTTATATAAATACAAGAATGTGATAAAAGACAATACAATAAGATCAGTAATACATATAATTGTATGCATGCCAAAGACCGAATAGGGAATGAATAAGCACCTCTTATCAGTGATACGACACTCCTGTTACATGGGTAGGCACATTTATGTTTAGTGCTTCGACACTCTCTGTTTAGTGCTACGACACTCCTACATAATGCTATGACATACATTGCGTGGCGTATGTCTCTGTTGTTCTTGACACCTCATTCAGTATTATCTTAGTACATTCGGGTACCTATTATGTTATGCCCCTCTCATTCATTGTTACCGGTCTATACAGGCAAACATTTATTTGATAAGTATCTGAACAATGAAACATAATAAAACAAAAGTAATCAACTCTGATGCTAAGGCATAAATCAGTTATGTTTTGTAGTGTACCTCACGGGACACCTACGTACAAAGATTTACACATTATGTACTCCTACGGGAGATTGAATATCCGATATAAGAATTATATAAATGTATACGCCAATTGAGGACCACTATAAATGGTCATATATGTTGTTATCTGTTCCCCTTTAGTATAAACAGCACAGGTGTTTCATCTGTGTAGGTATTGAAGAGGACATCTGAGGCATTCCACATTCCGCATTCGTCAGGACCAACACATCATTAGGAGTCCACCATATGTAGGTCTTTGATTTTGATTTTGTAATGTAAATGTAATATTTTGGTAATAGTGAAACTTGTG
The DNA here is from genome assembly GCA_016808115.1 of Tetrastigma voinierianum. Classification (NCBI taxonomy): domain Eukaryota; kingdom Viridiplantae; phylum Streptophyta; class Magnoliopsida; order Vitales; family Vitaceae; genus Tetrastigma; species Tetrastigma voinierianum. The sequence continues at coordinate 263,211 of JAEQBH010000477.1, read as the reverse complement.
TAAGTATAAGAAAATGAGACTCAGGAATGTATGTACATGACCATATAAACACCACTACAGTGGTAGTATTACAAGTTTATGTCAATTATGGATTTAGGATTGAATTGGGCCCACTAATATTGGAAAATAAGGTAAAAGAGTCCTAGTCCTGTGTGGCATCCTAAGTAAGCAAGCGAGGGATGAGGATTACATAGTGGAAGAGGCTCATGATCTTGGGAATTGGAGATAACTGATCGGAGTGAATTAGCCATGCATTTCGGTAAAATTCTATGTTTATAACTCAATTTACTGATTCACATTCATATTCACTAATATTCTTTGTTAATTCTCCATATTATAATGTTTCACGAGGACACGACGATATAAGAATAAAGGAATCTAACTAATAGAAGAAAAAGACCGACGAGAAAACCACAAAGTAAGAGAGTGATGCAGAGCCTCGGAATTACGCATGGCGAGAAGCACCCCAGGCTGCGGCGTAGCCTTAGCGACGACGATGGAGGTGCTGCTAACGTGAACTATGAGGAAAGAAGTGCAGCCTCGAGTGGCAGCGGTGTAGCACCCCTTCGCCATGATGTAACGAGGTTTTCTTAAAATCCCGGGAGCATTAAAAACTATGGGGGTATAGGCCAATGATGAGCTTGCATCAGGAGATATAAGAGAGAAGCATTTTTTTAGGCAAAATGGGGGATTCGAGGCGGATTGAAGAGGACGGACGAATAGAGAGAGATTGGAGGAGATGGATTCCAAGAGATCACGAAGATGGCTGCCATATTTCTTTTCTGATTGGTTATATTAAGTGTACTGATCTGTATTAGAAAGTCATTTATGAACTAACTTTTCTCTCGAGGATTTGTCAACCTAACCACACCCATTATGGATTAATGTATTAATTATAGGTTTATTTAACCAGTGTGGTTGTATGATTACTTTACTCCTAAATTTAATCACATGTTATATTGGCCAATTTTAGCATGATATTGCTAGAGTGAAATCGAGAAGAATGACTCATAGGGACATGGGTAAAGCAACACTTGGTCGATCGGGAATAGAATATCCGCGTTCCAAGTGTAGCTATTTAGGTTTGCACATTTGTGCATCGAGTCAAGGGTCCGACGAGATGCAAAACACTCCACTGGTGAGATAGGTAGATATATCTCGAGAGAAGCTCTTGTAGGAACGATCAACCCGCTAACATAAATCATATGAAATATTAAATAAATACACTATCTAAGTTAAAATCCATCAGGTGTGGTAGGTGATGGAAAAAGCCTAGTTTTCTCATCATTACTTTAAATCAAAATCGTAATATTAGGCTTTCCTTAAATTAGTTAAATTAGTTATAATTCACTATAAGACTGGATCCAAATATTATCTAAGTCACTAAACCAGTATTCAACACGCTTCTCTTCGTGGGAACAACATGACTTTTTACATTATGTGGAACTCGGCTATGCTTGCGGCGTACGGGCACACTTTTGTAACACCTCAAGTATTTATGAGCTCCGTCGAGTTTTGATTTGCCATTACCGGGGAGAAGTTTAGTGTTGATATTGACAGTGCTATTGATTGTACTTTGGATCAATTTTGTTTTTATTTAGTTCTTTTTACTTGGCTCATCCCATTTTATTCTTTGTTTTGGATATTTTGCCTTATTTTCATTTGTGTTGTGACTTGGTCGACTTCGTAGCATGATTTCAAAGCGGTGGTGTGCATGCAAAACGAAGATCGTGAATTACTTCCATTTGATCTGGGCCAAATGGACGACCGCCGATTATGAAAGAAGCACATACAGCGATTTAAAATCATGCGAGAATCGAGAAGATGAAGGGCGGTTCCAAGAAAGGAATGAACATGATGGATCGGGAATGGACAAAATCATACTAATCGGGCCACGGATCGTTTTATGCGGCTGATAATCCTCATATGCTACTTGAGAATTACGCGCACCGCTACGGTTGTTCGATCGCTATCTGACTGACCACCCGTTCAAGCGAACAACTTTGGTGAAAGGAGTAATACGTAAATGCTCACAATATCTGATTTCATGGGTTGCCTAGTGAGAATTCGAATGCACATCTGACAAGTTTTATTGAAGTCTGCGATACAGTCAAGTATAATGGAGTAACAGAAGAAGCTCTCAGATTGCGTCTATTCCAGGTCATAGCGATAGGAGCTAAGCATTGGTTTGACTAGCTAACCATAGGATTCCATTACCTCATGAATGACAAATAAAAAATTCTTGACCAAATTTTCCTACCCAGATCGCTGGGCCAGTGCGAGATTAACACATTCGGACAATTAAGAGGAGAGGAACTTGGCCAAGGCCTAGGAGAGATTTCGCGAGCTGCGAGGAGATGCCCACATCCTGGGTTAACTAGGTGGATGCGAGGTGCACCGTTCTCTGACGGTTTAGCGATTCGACTAGGGCCGATCATTGATGCCTCAGTAGGAGGTGCCCTAATGAAGAAGACTATAGATCAAGCTTATGGGATATTGGAAGATATAACCACTAATACTAATCAATGGCCTCGAGATAGATTAGCACCTAGGAAATCCATAGCGGGAGCAGACACAGAAGTTCTCAATAACCTAGTAAACCATGTCGCGTAGTTAACTAAACAACTACAAAAGCAGCAAGGTACGATGAATTCTATTCAGAATAACCCCTGGGAGATCTGCGAGTCTTGTGGAGGATAACACAATACTATGGATTGTTAGTCGGGACAGATGACAGTAAAGCAAGCACAGTATGTGAATCAACAAGAATCCAGCAACAACGAGACTGATATGGAGGTAATACCTATCATAGCAGTACGAAACCGACATCAAAATCAAGGCGAGGTTGGAGAGGTAACGAATATCCAGTAATCGAGCAATGGCTAGAACGACCAAAATAGTATGCCACCACTTCAAGCAAGCAAGCCACCACCTGAGAAGAAACTATGTTTGGAAGAAGCCTTAGCTCATATGATGACTTCCCATAGCACATTTATGAATGAGGCAGAGGCTACATTCCAAAACCAAGCTGTGACTCTGAAACCAATCCACCTAGCTACAGAATCAAGAAGCCCAACTCAGAAACTTGGAAGTGTAAATAGGCCAAATGGCCACATTATTGACTGAGAGGCAACACGGATCATTACACAAGTAACTCGAGGTAGACGAAGATGAAAGTAATGAACATGTAAGGCATCACATTGAGAAGTGGCGGAGAATTAAGCGATGGGGTAGCCACCGGTGATAGGAAGGTGAGCGAGGAAGTAATCGGACTAGTCGGAATGACAAGATAGAAAAGGAGCATTGAGAGAAAAAGTATGTGGAAAGAGAAAGCTGAGGCAAGATCAGCTAACCACATTGAGACCAACTACCTAATTCCATACCCTCAACACCTAAAGAAGAGTAAATTGGATTCATGATTCCTCAAAGTTTATGGAAGTGCTTTCGAAGCGCATATAAACATTCCATTTTTTGATGCGTTAGAATAGATGCCCAATTATGTCAAATTCATTAAGGATATACTGTTAAAGAAAAGAAGATTGTCGGACTTCGAGACAGTGAATCTCACCGAGGAGTGTAGTGTTATCCTTAAGAGGAAGCGCCTGGTGAAAGACCCGAGGTAGTTTACTATTCCCTTTTCATCGGGAACTCCATCTTTGAGAGGGCCTTGTGTGACCTGGGAGCTAGTGTTAACCTCATGGCGTTATCCATATTGAACCTTGACTAAGTTAGGTGAAGCTCGCCCAGCTACAGTCCACCTCCCGGTTCGCGAGAGGCAATTCATTTAAAGCATCGGCGGGGGTAGTCAGAAGACGATGCAGTGAAGGTAGGCGAAGTTCATCTTCCCGGCATATTTCATCATTCTGGACATGGAAGAAGATAAAGAAATACCCATAATATTGGGTAGACCATTTCTTGCCTTGGTAGGGCAATGATTGATGTCTGCGGGGAGAGTTGAAATTGAGTGCAAGATGATGGTCAGAGTTCAATGTGTTTGAAATTTGTGAGACACGAGAAAGAAGTGATACATGCTTCATGATATAGGCCGTGAGGCTATAGTGTCTAGCCAAAGTGGTCTCACCTAACCCTTTGGAGACTAGCACAGTACAGTGTGAATCGAAAAGCGGGAGAGAAGAGGTCAAAGAGGTATGTGAAATGGATGGACTCCTTCCCGGCTGACAGAGGAAATACTATGAACCATAGGCGTGAAAATACTCGAGCATGGTTCCATCCTTCGAACAACCACCCAAGATGAAGCAAAAGCCACGACCCAGCTATTTGAGGTATGCTTATCTTGGGGATGCTTCTATCTTATAAGTGATTATTTCAACATCCCTGACAGCAGCAGAAGAAGATAAGATTTTGAGAGTACTCAGAGATCTGAGTTGCGGCAGCTAGTCTTTAGCTAATTTAAGAGTTAAGCCCATCTATGTGTATGCATCGAATTACGCTAGAGGATGGTCATAAGCCTTTAGTGGAAGCCACGGAGGAGGCGAGATCAACCATGAAAGAAATAGTGCGCATGAGGTGCGAGAGTGGGCTGGATCAGGGATTATTGTCCCTGTTATACATTGCTGCAGCCTTCTAGAATGTCGTCACGGGTTGGAGATTTGCATCGACTCTGGGAAATTGAATAAGACTACGAAAGATGTTTCCATTGCCATTTAAAGATCGAGATGTTAGATAGGTTGGCAAGGCTTAAATACTACTGTTTCTTAGATGGGTACTCCGATTACAATTAGATCACTATAGCCCCCGAGGATCAAGAAAAGATGACATTCACTTGCCCTTATGGTACATTCGCATTTAGGCGGATGCCCTTTGGGCTGTGCAATGCACCAGGCACATTCCAACGTTGTATGATGGACATATTCTCAGATATGGTTGAAAAGACAATTGAGGTGTTCATGGATGACTTTTTAGTATTGGGAACTCCTTTGACAATTGTCTAGAAAACCTAAGGTCAGTGCAACTAGGGCACCCTAGAACAATATGAGTGAGTGCATGAGGTGGTTTCTTGAGAGAATTGTTCGGAGGGTTGACCAAAATATTATTTATCGGAGTGTGTCCACTACAACATCGGAGGTTAATATAATATCAATTGTAGTCTTTGAATTGATATACATTGGAGGGTTGTCCATATACTATCAATCGTCGATTATCTTGATTGATATACATCGAAGGGTTGTCCACAAAATAGATTATGAGTCTGTCCCTTTATTTATATCGGAGGGTTGTCACGGTTAAAACAAATACCTTTGTTTGGAAATGGTTTTCATTCATGGCAGAATGCATGTTTGAGGGAGTCAGTGAGAACTCGAGGCGTATGGGTGTAAGATAACCGTGATATCATAGTTCTGTATGGGTGTAAGTGACACCAGCGGTGATCACCCAGAAAAAGTTATGTTGCCCGAAAGAAGACCTGCGGTCATGTTTATCACATAGACTTGGGTTGTGTGATGAGTCGGGATTGACTTGGGATTTGTTTGCGTGACCTTGCATTGGAGTATGCAGGCGTGAGGCTCGATACTTGGGTCATTGTAATCTGGTGGCCGGTTGTCGCAGTTAGGCGTATCGTGTGGGGCAGTCGGTGAGTGACTCGGTATATATTGCCCAATGACATATTGAGTGATGGGTGGCGAGCTCGGTGCATGGGGCATGGTGAGGTCAGAGTCTCATTCATGTGTGACATTCATGAACGCTGGGTATGTTGCACTTGGATGTGTGTTTGATTATCACGACCATTGCATGTGCACTTAGGTGGGGAGTAGCCCTTGTAGGAGTTATCACTATTGGACTTTATGCCCCGGTTAGTGGGACCCCATTTCGGGTACAAGTTAGGTGCAAGCGGTTGACCCGCGTCGAGAGTTGCACACATATGAAGAAAGCCGGATTATTGGCTTTAATATATATTTGTAAATATATATAGAGGTTGTAATTATTTGTATAGAGTGATGTAATTTAAACTCTTATTGACTGTGGTTTTTATAGTCCTATGTGCTTATATGTTTGAGTATTGATGCAAGGGGGCCCAAGTGGCCATTATTTTACTCGCATATAGACCTGTGTGGTCATTGTTGTTGTGGAGCAGGTTGTACCTTGGTAGAGCTCCGTCTGAAAGGAGACTACGCAGATTTTAAATGAGTGGTGTCGGGTGCGGCATCCTTTGAAATGTCTGAGTTGTGGTTATCAGCAGGACCCCGGGATAGGGTGTCACGAAGCTAGTTAGATGTGAAGAAACCAATCTTGTCTTGAATTGGGGAGAAAGTGCCACTATGATGAGAAGGCATAAATGCTTGGACCTTTGGATCACGCGGAGGAATAGAGGTAAACAAGCAAGGATTGAGGCAATGCGAGCTGCCTCCTACATCATCGTAAAAGGGCATAGAGCTTTCTAGGACACGCAGGGTTCTATAGGCGGTTCATAAAAGATTTTTCTCTGATTACAAAGCCCTTATCCAGTTTGCTAGTTTAAGGGACACCATTTGATTTTGATGAGTAGTGTGTGCAAGCATTTTCAGTCCTAAATGATATATTGGTATCGACCCCTATAGTTGTAGCACCAGATTGGGACCTCCGTTTGAGCTAATGTGTGACGCCAGTGAATATGCAATCGGAGTAGTACTAGGGTAGAAAAGAGAAAGGATATTCCAGGTTATCCACTATGTTAACTGGACTTTGAATGATGCCCAGCTGAACTAAGCCACCACTGAAAAAGAGCTATTGGCCATTGTTTTCGCCTTTGACAAATTTAAGCCCTACTTGATTGGCAACAAGGTAATAGTGCACACTAACCACTGGCCATTAAGTACCTAATGACTAAGGAATGTGGCAAGAGACTAATACGATGGGTATGGATGGTACCCAGTATCTTTTAAGCTACTATGTCCGGATAGGTTTTGAGTGCTTTGCGCGTAATCATGTCAATAATGCGATTAAAGTGTTCAGGTCTTAGCATTGTCGCTATGCGTTTAGAGGTTATTTTGGTTGTTTTGCGGGTTTTGCGTACGCGAGAGTTCAATATCGAGATATGTGCTGAACCGTGAAGGTGAACCCATTTATCAGCCTTGAGCATACAAAAGATTCAATGAAAGGAGATGACAAGTGAAGAAGAAACGTCGGTGGTGGTTCGGGATGCGGTGCGGTGAAGAGGCCAACGGAGATTTTAAGCTATGATGCGAAAATTTATTTGGGGATGCGAAAATTTCGCGGACATGGCGAAAATTTGTGATCTATGAGTGAAATTTCGCTATGGCGAAAATCAACGTGCCTAGCGAAATTCTTGATTTCGGCCTGCAAATATTTATTAAGAAATTTGCGAGAATTTCGCTAACTAATGAAATTTCGCTAGCTAATAAGTATTTGTGCATGTGAGGTACGTGATTAGCTATCTCTGTCCAGTTTCATTAGGCTAATGACGAAATTTCATTAAGTGCGAATTTTCATTTCTTACAGCGAGGGGTGTCTACTGCGAGAATCATACCTTACTGTCGTACTTTTGTAATTAATGCTGGCCCAGACTTCATTTTGGTGTATTACCTCCTTGTCCCTTGTTTTAGCCAAAATGTTGAAACTCTTCAGTATATTCATACGATGGGTGGCTTTATATCGCCACACAGGAATTGTAACCTAAGCGATCTTTTGGGCACATTTTCATTTATGTAAATATCTCCCACTTGAGCCCGATTAGGGTTTGTTTTTCTCTCTTACTCTCTCCTCTTTCTCTCATTTTCTAGGATGCAAACAACCCTCTTGAGGATGACAACTCAAAGAGATGCCCAGCTCTTGCTTAGCTTTGAAGGAAGGTAGCTAAACTTTGGTTGTGGGGCGGTGCGGGTTGTCCTCATGTGTTAAATGCTACAGGTGTTGTATTTATGGTTCCCATCTTCTCAAACTAGGGTTGAATATCATTTAATGTCATTACCTTGGCCAATACTTACCATGCTTTAGGATACAGTGCATACTTATTGCTAGATGCACTGTTGTTCTTTAGATGGCCTTTACGAGCCACTGAAATGATGTTGAATGTTAGGGTTTCAAGCGAAAGAGTACGTAGATGCATGTTGCTGTGTTGACTCGAAAATAGGAGTGATTCTAGGGTTAGGTTTTCTAGTTAAACAAAGATCCGGTTATGGCTTGGACTAGGTTGCCATGATGCGAGATAAAACGAGGACACTTGTTAACCCTAGTGTTGTCAATTTAGTGACCTAAACCTTCAAAGTTACCTTTTCTCACTTCACTTCCGGTTTTTACAATTAATCATCGGTCGAAGCGACTCACAGCATTTTAAACAAAAATCTAAAAATCCAAATTAAAAAGCCTCACCATTTTCAACAACGTCACGGGTCATTCATAGGATGAAAACCCATCTGTGTTCGACCACTGAGCCGTATACTCTGATGCTTGGCTACGCGATAGGAGGAACTTAGGATATAAATTTTGTGATTCGGATCACTCTTGTAGCGCGAATCAATTGGCGCCGTTCTTGGGGATGGTTCCAAATACGTTTGATAAGTTGAAGTGTACTTGTGATCAACATCACAAGTGAGGTGACCTTTTTAACCCTTTTTGAATCGATTCTTTGTAGCGCAAGTGTTCATCACTTTGCGTGCTTGCCTTGTTTTTGTTTTACGATCGGTTTTATTTTAACTAACCTAACCTTTTTGCAAGTTAGTTTGTGCTCTTTGTTGTATCTCGGTTGTCTTGATTGTAATGTGCGATCTTGGGACGAAGGAATAACAATTAGATTACAAAGGATCGGTACACCGGTCGATGCATAGTGAAAACATGGACCCTACGCACGAGGAGCAGTCGGCCGAACTTGATGATCCAGCGCATATAGGTCGATGAGGGACCACATCCTATCCTCCTAGAGTTAGTGCCCCTTCATCATACCTCTGCGAAGATGTAGCGATGAGGCCTTATTTAGTATTCTCCCCATATCATGGTATGGAAAGTGAAAATCCATACACACACATAAGGGATTTTGGGAGGTTTGCACAACCTTTAAGGAAGGTATGATTGACATGGATTTGCTAAAGAAAGTGAAAGCATTCCTTGACCCTAAGGACAAGGCCAAGATTTGGCTTAACTCATGAGACTAGAACCATGAAATTGGGCTGAGCTGCAAGCGAGTTTTAAAAAAATTCTTCGATTACTCATGAATCATCATTTGAAGGAACAAATTTTACACCTTTGCGGCTCAAGATGGTGAGAGGTTCTACCATTCTTTGGGATAGATTTATGGAGACCAATCGGTGTGCCCACACCATGGGTTTTTGATACATGGATCTTGAGTAAACCACTTCCTATGGTGGGTATGTCTCTGCCCAGTGGCGTTATTGGAAACCATGTGTGGGGAGATTTTCCCATTAAGCATCACATTAAGAGCCATGGATTTTACGAACTATGTGGTAAAACTTTTAAAGTTTAGGATGAACGAAGCAGAGAGAAATGGAAAGAAAAATGCCTTTAGCCCAGCCACAGGAGTGGGATGTAATGCCTTTGTCGGAGGATAGAAATGAAATTTAAATTTCAACCTTAAATTTAGGAAGGTGGAGCTTGGAAAGGCTCCATGAGGTATACGTGGCTAGCTCTTAGTGAGACCAACCCATTCACCGGTTCCAACCCACGGGTAATCAGGAGAACATGATACGAGTGCTCCATCGATGAAGGATTTGATGTCGAACGAGCAAATGTTGTAGGTCGTCTGAGCCGCCTGACCTAATACCCAGTATGGTAATACCTACAATTAGTTGGAGGGAATCACCTAACCTCTCAAACCTAATCCTGCCTATGTACCCCCAATTGCCAAACCACAGTTTGGTTCCACCTCTCAACCACAACCACCTCCATCCTCATCTCCTATTAGAGCAAAAGCCATTTTAAATTTGAGTAGGTGGTAGGTAACTTTAATGGAAGAAACGAGGGGATCAATGTGCAAGCGGCACAAAGTTGACACTTTGTAGAGCACATTGAACAAGAGAATAGGTAGGCTTGAGCAATCTAAACAAAAGAATTGACAACCTCACGAACTCAATCACAAAGATCAACAATACGGAGTACGGGAGAGGAAGGTTCCTTCCCGAACGTACCAAATCGAAAGGAGTCCATGAGATAGGTTTATCTAGCAATTCGGGAATGGATGAGGTGAAAGCTATAATTACTAAGGAGTGGAAAGAGGTTGATCAACCAATGCCAAAACCTGTTAAGGGAAACCGAGAATGAAGTAAGAAATGGAGCAAGAACACATTTTCTGAAGGGACTGATGAAATCTTGCATGCCACCTCCGTTTCCCTGACACTTAGAAGCAAGAAGAAGGCATCTCAGCAAGCAGGCATCCTAGAAGTCCTAAGGCAGGTAAAGGTCAACATACCTCTTTTGGACATAATCAAACAAGTCCACACTATGCAAAATTTTGAAAGATCTTACGATCAAGAAGGGATTAGGTATTGAGAAAAAGGCATTTCTTCTTTGAGCAATTAGTGCCACTAATCAAAGCGAGAATCAGTCAAATACAAGGATCGGGATCTCCACAATTTCGGTAAATATTGGTGGGACATATAGACAAATCTACACTTGACCTAGGAGCCGGTGTGAACCTCGCAAGTACTCGGTGTATAAGCGGTTAAGTTGGGTGAACTTAAACCTACCCGACATAACACTATCTGTTGGTAGATAGATCAGTAAAGATCCACTAGGGGATAGTTGAGGATGTCTTGGTAGAAAATAGACAAATTCTACTACCCGATGGATTTTGTAGTGCTCATTACCGAGCTTGATTGCAAATGAACCCGATCATGCGATCATCACAGGAGAGAAGACCATTTACGGCGCGATACGATCATCAATTCTTAGGAATGGTCGTGCAACTAAATTTGGTAACATGACATTGGAGCGAATATATTTCACTTGAACAACAAGCACAATTTGCTAGAAGATGAAAATCAAGTGGCTTGGTGAAACATGCTCGGTTAGCGGTGAGTCTTAAGTGAGTGTCCGAGTGCGAAATGGCAACAGGTGATGCAGAGGTTTTGGTATTGCCATCAGTGCCCACTGAAGAGCAAATGCTCAATTCACCAGCAACCAATGAGAAACAAGTCACCAAGGGGAAAACCAACAACAAGGAATCGGCTCGAGACCAGCTGCGGGGAGTTGGGAGTCCTTATCCTTGACTCTCCTTGAGCAATTTGGTAAGAATTGCAGGCTGATTTGGTGTTCTCACAAACCAAATTCCAGCTCAATAATTTTTTCTTTTTGTGTTAATTTGGTCAATTTTAATAGTTTCTATTTTAGTATACATTTTTGGAAACTTTCCACTATTACTTGATTTTTCCCTCTTGAGCAATTTAGTTTTAATATTATATATTTTATATTTTCTTTAGAATATATTAAATTATTAGATGTATATTATATAATATTTTTAATTTTTATTTTAATATTTTAATATTTCGAAAATCTAACTTGCGAGGTGAACCGGGTTTTTAAAGTGGTCAGCTATTATATGATGAAGCCAAAAAGCGATGGATTAAATTTTGCCGTGGCTTATAAAAAAGGGAGGCTTTTCAAATTCATAGTATTCTCCCTCGGAAGTGAGTTCATCCCTATTTGTCCACACATTCGCATGCAATCGCATGTAGAAGACTACCTTACGCACAGTGCCGAGCCTTAACCACTCAACCTGCTTGGCCTTGCCCCCTGCTTGTACGAGCCTCGCTGTAGGATCGGCGGCCAGGTGCGGCAGGCACACTTCAGCGCTCGAGCCTTGGTCGTTCCACTTTGCACGCCTTGCGTTTGATGCCGTAGCCCCTTTGCCACTTTGTGCGGTAGTCACCTGACCGTCTGTACTGGCCTTGAGTCACTTTTGCCACTTTACCGCCGTCGTCAGTTATTGCGCCCTCAGCCGCGCGAGCAGCGCCTGTGACCACCGGTGAAACTCACGCCCCCGCTAACGCGCACACCGTGCCACTATGAGTCGTATCGAATCTGGTGTTTGCCGGTGTCTTATTCGGTTCTGAGTTATGAGTGCGTGCAAAGTGGAGTCCCTTGACGGTCGAATTGAAGTACCGCAGAGCGAAGGAAGTAGGCCCGGTTCGACTCAGTCCGGCCCAGTGCCATCTCCTGTCCCAGGCGTCTCGAAACCTCGGGATCGGGCGTCTTAGACACGGATGGGACCGGGCCCCGTCTGTACCTCGGCGGGAGATCTAGGAGGGCTCGGCCCTCGAATGAACCCGCTGTCGAGGCCGGGTGGTCATCTCATCGAGCTCAACCATGCCCGACCATCTGCGAATTTGAGAACATCATCGCCTGGTTGTTGCCTCCAGGTCGGGAGGCCGTTGTTTATCGGGCACCCGTTTGGGGAGCGTCGCGCTTCGTCGAGAGACTTCCACGGGGAGTCATCGGCGTCCGACGCTGTTGGCGGATCGAGATTCGAGATGATCACGGTATTCGGCGCTACTCCTGCTTGCCATTCGCAGGCGACGATATTATTACCCGGGTGGATTCTGCGGTTCTGTCGATGACATCCCAGGGGGGGCGCGGTAGCGACTCCGGTTCACTATCGGCGATCGCCAGGAGTGCGACGGCGGACATTCCCGGCGACGTTGGGCTGCGGTCACCGTGACTGATTCGAGGAGGGTTATCGAGAGGCGGTCTCACCCGGCCGGTAAATTGCTTGATCTTGCTCGAACTGCTTCACTTCTCCCGCCTCGGTCTCCGATCGATCATCTGACCGGGGACCGACTCTCCCGCTGCGCTGTAAGTACGGCGTAGGGGCCGTCACAGGCTACATGGGATCTCGAGAGGGATTCTGGTTCAGTCCCTCGGTGGTGATGACCTCTCTTACTTTGAGGAGAAGGTCCATCGTAAGGGCTGGCTGTTTGAAGTCTTCCACTACGATGCCGGAACTATTATGCCGGGTCTATAGCACTTGGGCTTCTGAGGAGCCAGATTGAGGAAGGAGATTTAGGTGTCCTCGGATCCTGTCTATGGAAGCGGCGATGGTCGCCCATCATTTATCCTCCGAGGGACGGGAGGAGTGCCCAGGACCCGGTGAAGACTCCCCGCAAGGACGGACAATCGAGGCCACTGGGGCCGAGGTGGAAAGATCGGCCGCGTATGTCCCCTCGAGTCTCCTCACTCCGCATTTACATGTCTGCGGCGCAGCCTTGATCACACTGGCCCATCTTACACATCATCATTCGGCGGATGGTTCATCACCGGCTCGAGAGATGGCAGGCGTGATGGATGCGATCTGATCGTGCGCGCTCACAGCGAGCTGACCTGAGATCGGAGGTTGGCTCAGTGTCACTCCATCTTTGCAATGATTATATTTCGCACAGGGTCTTCCTCGTATTCGGATCGAGAAGGCCCTGCAGCTGGCCCGTGCGGATGTGTTGTTACGGCGTAACGATTCTGAGACCCACCACCACCAGCGGTGGTTAGGATTTCTTTATGTTTTTTTGTATAGTTGCCGGCTTTATCATTTGCCCAATTTTGATTAGGATTTATGTGTTGCAACATAGTAGCGGTGTGCTTTTATGTTCCCAGCTTTATATTCATGTACTAGCATTTGGCTATATCAAAATTGTCGATATATATATATGAGACTTTTTATATCATGTTTTGTGCAGCCACCATGTGCTTTGTTTTTGTCTTCAATTGGACAATTGAATTGCTTCAATTGAACAATTGAATTGCTTCAATTGAACAATTGAATTGCCTTTTGTTGGAAAATTGAATCATTGTAAGTTACCTTTATGTTAGAACAAATTCCATGTTTGAAATAATTTTTGGTCAGTTAAGTTTCAACATATACTTTCAGCTTGACATTTCTCCTTAAAGCTAATTCCCACACTTTGTTTTGGATTGTTTCAATAGGTTGTAAATTTGTATACCTCCTTTCGCTGCATAGCTAGGCCTTAGGCATGTTGGCAACCTAGGATAGGTTTGTGTTACCCACATTTGAAGACCAATGTAGTCTTCCAAAAGGAAAGAAAGAAAAAGCAAAAGAAAGAAAAGCCAAAGAAAAGAAAAGAAAAGAGAAAAGAAAAATAAAGTCGTGACACTTTGTGAAACAGAGCACGGTCGGAGTGGGGTATATAGGCGAAAGCCTTTGGCTTAGATGCCACAAACCTTAATTGGTTAGAGTCATCGATTTAGTGTTCGTTCGTGGGTGGATAGGTGGGGATTGATTTATTAGGTCTTGATTTTGAGGAAGTGTGGTCAGGGATGAAACTGTAGAGTTTGTGGTCGGTGATCCTTTTGGGCGATGCCTAAGGCATAATGATTGAGTCATCGGTGGACCAGTTACGGACTTTGGTGAAGTGGATTTTAAACATTACCCTAAATATAGTTGAATAAAGAAAGGAGAGTGTAACTATCCCTATCTGGAGTTGTTCAATAACTTAAGGCCGTGCAGTCTTTGGGATTGGGGAGGGGACAATTTTGGATTTATTGGCCTGATCAGTTACATAAAGAACCATTAGACGTTGGTGGAAATTCAAGTTGAGAATCATGGAACCAATATTGACTGAAATTTGTTCTTGTATGGTTTGAAGCTCTTTCATGTCGGGTTTTCCAAACGGTGTCAATTTTTCGGTTTAAAGGTAATGTTTATTTGTATATACACACTTTTGAATCATAAACTTTTTGAAAATCATTTGCATGCATGCAATTATTATTTTGCATTAACTAAGGGACTGGCAACGTTTCGGAGTTGGGGGTGTGATTAGTACCACGAAAGTGCTATTTTAAGCCTGTCTCCAGGATAGGTTTTGAGTGCTTTTGCGCACTAATCATGTCGATAATGCCAATTAAAGTGTTCGGAGTCTTCTTAGGTATCACTTATGCCGTTTAGAGTTATTTTTGGATTTGTTTGCGAGGTTTTGCGTGCCTTGAGGAGTTAAATATCGAGATATGTGTTGAACCATGAAGATTGAACCCATTTATTAGCCTTGAGCATACAGAATTCAATGAAGGAATGAAGCGAAGTGAAGAAGAGCTTGATGCAGTGGTGGTTAGGGATGCGGTCACGATGAAACGAGCAACCCGGAAGATTTTAAGCTATGATTGCAAAAATTTAAACGGATTCTGTGAAAATTTGTGACATAAGCGAAAAATTTCACAATCCTAGCGAAATTGAAAATTAAGCTAGGCTAGCGAATTTAAGTATGTAGCGAAAATCAATGCTAAGCGAAATTCTTCAATTTCGCTATCTGCAAATATTTCGCTAGGCTAGCGAAATTTAGCTATGCGAAATTGACGTGCATAAGCGAGGAGAATTTTGTGTTCGCTATCTCTGTCAAAATTTAAGCTAGGTTGACGAGGGAAATTTGGCTAGAAATTTAGCGAAATTTTCGCTACTAGAGAATTGTTACGCCTGCGAAATCTTACGCCTGTCATACTTTTGTAATTAATGCCAGACTTCATTTTGGTGTATTACCTCCTTGTCCCTTGTTTTAGCAAAATGTTAGGCTTTCTTGTATTTTCATACACATTGGGTGGCCTATAAGCCCTTTAAATTGTAACCACTAAGCAATCTTTTGGGCACATTTTCATTTTATGTAAATATCTCCCGAAGCTTCAATTAGGGTTTGTTTTCTCTCTTCTCTCTCCTCTTTCTCTCATTTTCTAGGCTACCAAACAACCCTCTTGAGGATGACAACTCAAGAGATGCTTGGCTAAGCCTCTTAGCTGAAGGAAGGTAGCTAGCTTGGTTGTGGGGCGGAGTTGCGGGTTGTCCTCATGTGTTAAATGCTCAGATCTTTGTATTTATGGTTCCAATCTTCTCAAACTGGGTTGAATATCATTTAATGTCATTACCTTGTGATACTTACCATGCTTTGGGATACGGTGCATACTTATTGCTAAGATGCCTTGTTGTTAATAGATACCCTTTACGAACCTTTGAAATGATGATGTTGAATGTTAGGGTTTCAAACTAAAAGGAAATTTATCTAGATGCATATTGCTGTGTTGACTCAAATAGAAGTGATTCTAGGGTTGAGTTTGCTAGTTAAACAAAGATCCGAGTTATGGCTTGGACTATAGGTTGCTTGCCGCTGATGCGAGATGCAAAACCGAGACCTTATTAACCCCGTATTGTCAGTAGTGACCTAAACCTTCAAGTTACCTTTTCTACTTCACTTCCGGTTTACAATTAATCATCAGTCAAACAACTCACACTGTTTTAAACAAAAATCCAAAAATCCAAATTAAAAGCCTCACCTTTTTCAACACTGATGCAAGTCATTCATAGGATGAAAACCCATCCCCGTGTTCGACCTGAATGAAACATCTTTGCCGGTAGCTTGACTACGGCAGTAGGAGGAACTTAGGATATAAATTTTGTTGATTCCGGATCACCCTACTGTGGCACGAATCAGTACTCCTAATGCAAGAATGTGACCTAGAGATTAAAGACAAGAAGGGAACAGAGAACCTAGTCGTGGACCATCTATCACGATTGGAAGGGCCTAGAGACGAGGTACAGGTTAATGATAATTTCCTAGATGAGTAGCTCTTGGTAATTGAAGACACAAAGCCCGTTCCATGGTTTGCCGACTATGTGAATTACTTAGTGGCCAAGGTGATCCCTCCCGATTTTAGCTACCAACAGAAGAAGAGGTTCTTTGCACATTTAAAGTACTACTACTGGGAATAACCTATTTTATACAAGCATTGTGCGGATCAAGTGATAAGGCGATGTGTACTGGAAGATGAAATGGGTAGTATTACGAATCCTTTGCCACACCTGCCTTATCATGTAGGGGCACTTTGGAGGCCGGACAACGACAAGGTACTTGTCGGGTTTCTCTTGGCCTAGCTTGTTCAAGATGCTCACCGGTTTGTATCTCACACGCAGCGAGAGTGCCAAGAATGACGACATTCCAAACATGATGAACCACCCATGCACATAATTCTAGAGGTTGAGCTATTTGACCTGTGGGGGATGGAATTTATGGATCCATTCCCCTTTTCATTTAGTAACTTGTATATTCTCCTTGCAGTGGACTACGTCTCCAAACAGGTAGAATCAATACCGACACGTACTAATGATGACAGTGTGGTAGCCAAATTCCTTCGCAGCCACATATTTACACGGTTCGGCACTCCACGAGCATTGATTATAGATGGTGGTACTCATTTATGCAATAAGCTAGTTGATAAGGTCTTGCAAAAATATGGTGTGTGGCATCGCACATCACTCACATACCACCCACAGGAAAATGGACAGGTCGAGGTATCAAATTAGGAGATAAAGTCCATTCTGGAGAAAATAGTCAATAGTTCTCAGAAAGACTGGTCAAAGAAGATTGATGATGCACTTTGGGCATACAAGACAACATTTAAAACCCCATTGGGTATGTCGCCATTCTGACTAGTTTATGGGAAAGCGTGCCATTTGCCAGTGGAATTAGAACATAGAGCATACTAGGCAACTAGGCTGTTGAACATGGATAGTAAAGTAGCCGGAGAGAAGTGGATGCTACAATTTAGTGAATTAGATGAATTCCGCAATGAGGCTTATGAGAATGCTCGAATCCATAAGGAAAAGAAAAAAGCGTGGCATGACAAACATATTGTAAGGAAAGATTTTAAGCCGAGTCAGCAAGTCTTGTTGTTCAATTCTAGAAATTTGAAACTGCTCTTGGCAAGTTGAAGTCAAAATGGTCAGGTCCTTTCATAGTGGTTCAAGTATTTCCTTATGGAGTGATTAAAATAATGCATCCAGAGAAGGGACAGTTTAAAGTCAATGCCCAGAGATTGAAACCGTATTTTGGAGGAGAATTCCATACAGGAAGATAGGACACCATTCTAAGCACACCTGAGGCAGGACAGTAAAGGTGTGGAAGGTCACCAGCAGTTTAGTTATTTTTCCTGTCTAAGTGTTGTACATTGTAGGAATGTCGAGCTAACGACATTAAACATAGCGCTTCTTGGGAGGCAACCCAAGTATTGTGAGATCCCTTTCTTCTTTGAACTTGCATTATTTTCGGTCTTTTTAATTGCTCTTCAGTACTTTTTTTTTTCATTTTTGGAATCTCTACTTTTGTTTGTTTTAATTTGTTTGTGAGTTTTTCAAGGTTGCTGAAGGGTTCAAGCACTGTAACTAAGGGGTTTACATGTTCATTACACTTTGAGAGAGCCAAATTCGTGTTTTTCAAACTTGTTCTAAACTTTCTGGTACACCGCGACGTAGGTCTCTATGCCACTACGCAGATAACAAAATAAATTTTCGTTTTTCAACTTTCGGGTACGTAGCAACGTGGCACCCTACACTGTTGCGTAGCCCTTATCACACTTTCGAGTACGCCGCAATGTAGAGCCCTAAGCTGTTGCGTAGCCATGCTTCGTCGTAGCATAGAGCCTTACGCCGCTGCATAGCAAGCAAAAATTTGTTCCTTTTAAAAAGCCACACATGCTCTTCATTTCCCCCCTACACGAATTTTGGCTGCCCTTTCCGTTCTCTCTTCCATTTTCTGTTTGTATAACCCTAACCCTAGATCTACCAAAATGGCTCCACGGAAGTCGATCCCTCACGAAGGATCCCACGGGTTATTCTACAGGGGCGGCGCATCTATCATGAGTCCCTGTTCAACCGCTCGTTTATCCCAGAATGAGGTTTTCCAACCTCTAATGTGTTCTTCAACTTCATCATCTAGAATCGTAGGTAGCGGACACTGCAATGCAACCCTTATCCTAAAGTAGCCCAGGTTGTCGGATTTCCCTTCAATCGCCATTGAGAGTCGGCACCCTTTGTTTTCGTCAGAAGCAGTGGGTTGAGTTTGGTGCCTAAGCCATCAACCAGGTTTATTGTCTACTGGATGATGATAATGCGGAATATAGAGCATTATTTGCGGACACAGATTATGAGTGCTTAATGCAGGAGCCCACCAAGGGCTAGGGCGTGTGGAAACGCCAGCCATCGACGAGTGACTTTACCAATTTTCAAATGCACTCCCTCATGCCGATGGCTAAGGTCTGGTACAATTTTTTTATGCTTAAAAATCAAGCCTACCTTACACCTTAACACAATCACGAAGGACAAGACAATCCTCCTCTACGCCATGACCCAAGGCTTCCAGTTTGATATTGGGTCCGTCATCGAGAGGGGGTTGATTGAGTCGACCCAAGGGAGATGCATCGGGGCACTAATCCATCCCTCGGCGATTACTGTACTTGACTACTTAGAGATCCGTGTTGGACTCAGGAGCAAGTGCGGCTTGGCGCTTACCATACCACTACCCAAGGCAAAGTTCGGGAGCCAGGATTCAAATGAAGATCACTTGATGATGTCGAGGAAGCAGCTGCCTGGTGAGGGGCGACCTCGGGACGGAGCCACTGGGTCCTGGGTTGGCTCGATCACGGTAGACCATGTTGCATGGGCTCCGCGCTTCACGGCGGTTTGACACACATATTGGATGAGTCTTAGGAGCATCGTATTGCCCTAAGTCAGGATATGGACGCAATCAAGGCCAAGATGGCCATCATTCGCTCCAACTAGGACCATATCACGCAGGAGTTGGCTGGCTCCTCTCTTTCCACATTGCGCCATCGCCCACACATGCAAATGTAGTGATTCTCTGGGACGTATCTCTATGCTCTTATTTCCTTTCTATCATTAGAGGACAACGTCATTTTAAGTTTGGCGTGTGTGGGTGTGGTGGCACGGGTTGGCTTGATTTTTTATTTTTACGCATGTTTTTAGGCGTGTTTTAGGTCTAATTTTCGTTATTTTATTATTATTATTTTGTTTTTTGTTTTTTTTTTTTTATTTTTAGCATGTTTAAAGACCGAGTTTTGTTCATTATGTACTAGCATGTTTGCGTTTGGTACTATTATGAAATGGTGGTTTCCAGAGTTGGTATTAATTGTTCTCGGAGTTTAGTCTTAGCCATATTGATTGCAAAGAGTCATAGTAGAAAAGTGTGAGAATGATTGTGTTTCGAGTAAATAGGGAACTCCAAGGTTGTTTGACAATTGAGACCTGCATTGTAAAAAGTTGAGAATGACCATGTCTGGCCACCCCTTTTAGATATCAAGAAACCATTTCCCGAAGTAATCTATCGCACACACACATGTGATCTTCGGGGTATGCTAGACTCTGGGACTCACCATACAAAGGGTTCTGAACCTTGGAAAGGATTTAAACACCAGTGATGGGACACCTTACAAAAGATGATAAGCTTTGATGCCCCGAAATAAATAAATAAAAAATGCGAAAAATAAGCTTATGGTTTGGAATAAGTGGATGTCAATGGAATGCATGTTTCTGTCGAGGGGCTTTTCAAAGCCTAATGCCTAGGCCAGCGTTTGAGCCATTGACTTCCTTTGCAGCTACTTGGGATGAGAGGATGGATGATTTCCATGAAATACAGGGCCTCGAGGTTTGGTTGAGTGTTCGAGGGGTGAAGTTCGAGGGGCGAATGCACGGTGCCCTTAACCAGCTAGTGGGGAGTCGGATCCCGCTCGGGAACATAGCCTCACCTAAAACTTCTTGGCATTAGTGCTCTTCCAAAGGAATTTTATGTGAGTTAATCCCCTTAGGATTATTTGAGTGAATAAATTGAATTAGCGTTCTCAAATCCTTACTGTGTTAAGCTATTCCAAATAGGCAAGTTAAATTCAAGTTTGGGGGTACTGAAGTCGAGTTATACATTGGAGATCACACTCCAACCACACTATAGACTCCTTGGGAAAGGTTATTGAGCACTAAAAAGGGGGTTGGCTTGCTTGGTCAAATGAGACTGACTTAGTGCAGATTCTTGAAAGTTGAACAAACCTAGGTAGTCCCTTGATCTGATGAATCGGTTCATGTTGACCCCTTCTTGTTGGTATCATGTGTACTTGACCCATATAGTCAGTGTTAGTTACGCTTTATTCTTGTGTGCCCTAGTTAGAGTATGTTCTTGCGTGGGGACAAGCAAGAAACTAAGTTTGGGGGTGTTGATCGGTGTGAATTATGCATGTATTTCAGTAAAATTTCTATGTGTTTTTATAACTCAATTGCATGATTCACATTCATATTCCTGTATTACGCTAATCCTCCATATTATAATGTTTTATAGGACACGGCCGATATAAAAAAGGCAAAAAAGGAAGATAACCAATAGAAGAAGAAAAGATCCGAAGCCGAGAGAACAAATGAGGTGATGCGGGGCCTCGGGTACGCGGTACGTGAAGCATCCCATACATGGGCGTAGCCCTTCGCAGTAGCGTGGAGGTGCTACACTACAACGAACCAACAAGGGAAGAGTGCACTAGCCTTAGGTATACGGCGTAGCATTCCTTCGCCGTGGCATAGCGAGGTTTTCTTTTAGAATCAAGAGCATTAAAAACTGCGGAGTTACGGGCGATGAATGATTCAGAATATAAAGAAAAAGAAGCATATTCGAGCAATGAAGGGGATTAGAGCGGGTGGAAGAAGGACAAACGAATAGAGAGAGATTGGCGGAGACGGATTCCAAGAGATTACAAAGACGGCTTCTTTTGGATTTCTTTCTTTGATTCGAGTTTATGTTGTTAAATCTTCGATGCATAATGAAAATCTTATGAACTAACTTCTCTCTCGAGTTTTGTCAACCTAACCACCATTATGGATTAATGTAATTGTGGTTTATTTAATATTGGCATGGATTGTATGATTACTTTACTCCTAAATTTAATCACATATTATTGATCGGCCAATTTTAGCATGTGCTATTGCTAGGAGTGCGAGAAATCGAGAGAAGATGACTCATAGGGACATGGGTAAAAGCAACACTTAGTTAATCGGGAATAGAATGTCTGCGTTTAAGTGTAGCACTAGGGTTTGCACATTTATGCATCTCGGGGTCAAGGGGTCGAAGTAGAGATGCAATACACCCTAGCAGCGAGATAGGTAGATATATCTCGAGAGGCGCTCTTGTAGGCACGAATCAACCGTAGCTGCATAAATCATATGAAATGATGCAAATAATACGCTATCTAGGTTAAAATCCATCAGGTGTGGTAGGTGACAATGCAAAACCTAGTTTTTCTCATCATTACTTTAAATCAAAAATTGTAATATTAGGCTTTCATAAATTAGTTAAGTAGTTATAATTCAATATAAGACTGGATTCAAATATTATCACAGGTCACTAAGCCGTATTCAGCAGCTTCTCTTTATTAGAATGACATGACTAGCACTACACTACGTGAACTCGGCCGTATGCTTGCAACGATACAAGCCTGCCCTTTTAGCAACTTTTACACTCATTATCAGCGTCGATAACCACCCAGCGTCGACGAGTGCGATGATGCCGCAGTTTGACAACACGAGGTAGCGCCCTGGAGTCCGAACTGGGTCGATGGGCCAGAGATACATAAGCTCTTGGAGGAGAAAGCATGAAGTCGCCGACCTTGTGCTTTTTGATCTGGGTCGGTGGATCAGGTCGGTAGTACAGGGGGACATCGAGTGAGAGCCATGACTGTTGAGACCGGTTATGGTGTCGTCCGCCATGGTTGTTCGGTCAACGATGTGATGAAGAGTCAGGCAAAGAAGCCAAGGTAGTGGTCGGAGTGGAGGAGGTCAGTGGAAAGGAACCAGTTGCAGTTGGAGCCTTGTATAGTGAGGTGAGAGTAGGTGCTCAAATAATTCCTCAAACATAACTGGAGTTTCCCAAACTTGTAGGGCATGAGATATGTTTGAGTAGGTCAGACCAAGTCCGTTTAGGACACCAATGGAGAGCTCATCAAAGTCAAGAGAGATATTCATAAGAGCAAGCGAGTCAATGTTGTGTTTGACATCTTGCATATAGGCAGGAATAGTCCGATTACCTTGATGAGGGCTGGAAAGGTTTGGTGATTGACCATGATGAGTGTGTCCGCATGAAGGAGAGGCATATGTCTTTTCGAGAGTAGTCCACGCAGCCCAAGATGTTGTGGAGGTAGAGATAAATTGCATTAAGGTGGCATATACGGACTATCATTGCATTCGGCTGGTGGTCAGCAAAGCCGAGGAGAATATAATCCGGATTTGGGGAAGGGAAGCTTAACATTAGCGAAATTATCATTCTTGGAGGACACGGCTTTAAGCCTTTGGCGAAGCGGGTAAATCCCTACCGGGAATAGAATGTGAATTAGGCCGCCATGCGAATAGTGTGGCACACGTGAGTTTTAGCGATGCTTGAGCATTAATATTGAGAATGATTAAGTTCTTAGGAGGATTAGTCCCATGCAAGACTGTTGGACTACGAGGAGGCACGACAGTAGTGGTGAAAGAAGATTTGTTGGCCATTGGGAAGGATAAGTGCTAACAAAGAAGTCGGATCATGGGCAGCGGTAGTGGCAAAGGTGATGGCTAGGGTTTTACTGTTAAGCTTAACGCTCTAATACCATATTATGAAAGAGACCTAATTATTATTGAATGAGTTAAGGTATATATATTCCAATACAGGGACAAAAGAGTAATAGCATAAAGCCAATAAGGAAACCTAAATATACTCCAATAATGAGTTCATATGTGTAACTCACTTGGTAAAAGCGTTGAATTTAAGGCGGAGGATATCGAGGAAAGGGGAGAGTGTCTAAGTTCAAGTCTAGTTTGCTTATATTGTAACAAAGTGTTTACTTATCCAAAAAACAAAAAACAAAGATACGGAGTTGTTTTTTTGTTTTTTGTTTTTATTTCAACTAAGAACTTTAATATAATGTGTAGATTGGGACTCGGGTGTCACTTCCACTTTTTGGATGTCTACCAGCGAGAGGATTAGTATGTGGACAAAAAGAAAATATAATGGATTGGATATTTTATATGAGAAAAAGAAAAGATGGTGGATTGGTTGATTTGTTTTTATGAGAAAATAGAGTAGATTATTTTTAATTAAAAGAAAATATGGTGTTGTTTTTTTATAGAAAGAAAATTTGATGGAGTTGATGAGTCTATTTTTATAAAAGAAAAGAATATCCTTGTTTTTCAAAAGAAAAGATGAGTGGAGTTGTTTTGGATTTATTTTTTTAGAATTGGTAATAATTGGAGTTAGTAGATTTATATTCTTATAAAAAGAAAATACTACAATGAAGACATTTTTCTAATGAAAAGAAAATATGATGGAGTTGGTGATATTGTCGTCATGTGTAAATAAATAGAACCAGAAACATATAGTAAGAGTGTGGTAAAATCAATGAAGAAAAAATTAAGAGAATATTGATTTATTGATCAAATGAATTATGAAAAAATAAAAAAATAAAAAATTACATAAGAGAAGGTCACTAACTTTTTAGATAGTAGTTAGTGGAATAAAAGTCTCTTGAAGAAACTCAATTACTCTAACAAACTCAAGACTCGATCAAAAGACTCCTAGAATTACTAACTAGTTCACTCTTTTCCTAAAATTATTGTTGACTCCGAATGACTAGTTCTTATTCATAAGATTCGGATGCACTA
Source organism: Tetrastigma voinierianum (assembly GCA_016808115.1). NCBI lineage: Eukaryota > Viridiplantae > Streptophyta > Magnoliopsida > Vitales > Vitaceae > Tetrastigma > Tetrastigma voinierianum. Next base: position 238,799 of record JAEQBH010000477.1, on the reverse strand, counting down.
CCTTTTAACACTCCCCCTTAGTGCAAACACACGATCAATAAGGCCGAGAGCATTGCTAAACAATTCAAATTTAGCTCTTGGAAGAGCTTTCATAAATACATCAGCAACTTGATCACTTGTCCTTACTTTTTGCAGTACTATTTCTTGGTTCAACACTTTTTCATGAACAAAATGGTGGTGAATTTCTATGTGCTTAGTACGGGCATGAAACACTGGATTGCTTGCTAACTTGATTGTGCTTTCATTGTCGCAATAAATAGGAATTGGTAATCCATAGTAACACCAATATCTTGAATGAGTTGCTTAAGCCATATGCATTCCTGGGTGGCCATAGTGGCTGCCACATATTCAACTTCGGTGCTAGAAAGAGATACCGTTTGTTGTTTCTTACTACGCGGCTCTTGTGAGCGAAGAAAAGCAATACCCAGTGGTTGAACATCGAGTAATGACATCGCCAGCCCAATCAGCATATGTGAAACCATATAAAGAAAATGAGATTTTTGGTTTGTAGAGAAGACCAAACTGTAGTGTGCTTTTCACATAACGAAGAATTCTCTTTGTCGCGATCAAATGACCATCACATGGACTATCCATAAATTGAGAAACAACTTCAATTGAATATGCCAAATCAGGGCATGTGATAATTAGATAGAACAGACTACCCACAAGCTGGCGATACTTGGTGGAATCCTCCAGTGGCTTGCCTTCAATTTTCTGTAGCTTAAATTGTGGTTCCATTGGTGTAGTGATTTGTGTTGAATCTGCCATGCCGAACGTTCTAACAAACGATCACGTAAGACCCTTGGCCAGAGAAAGTATCCATTTGTTTTAACAATTTCTAAGCCAAGGAAAGAATGAGCCTCCCCGAGATTCTTCATTTCAAATTGAATAGATAATTCATCTCGCATAAGTGAAATTTCAACATCATTGTCTCCGGTGATTATTATATCATCCACATAAAGAAGAAGAATGGTGAACATGGAAGAAGTGACCTTGACAAATAAACTAGGATTTGAGCTCGAAGAATGAAAGTCACAAAAAGAAAGGTAATTGCGCAATTTGACCATACCAGGCACGTGGAGCTTGCTTGAGACCGTATAAGGCCTTCTTGAGTCGGCACACATGATTAGGAAACTCCGTGACAAAGCCTTGCAGGTACACTACTATAAAGATTGCATGATCCAACTCACCATAAAGAAATGCATGTTTCACATCAAGTTGCCATAGGTTCCATACATTATATCACGACCCGAGAAATGATAGTGCAAATCATTACCACCATCTTAACAGCGGACTACGAGGTCTCCTCATAATCAGGTCATATTCTTTGAGAAAAAGCGCGTCTGTAGCCAAGCGCTTTGTACACGTCCACTTAGTCCGCTTGACCTTATTTTTCGGTTGAAAATCCATTTTTCATGTGATGGCTTCGGCTTCATTTGGCTTTGGTCTTAGTTCCTATGTGTCATTTTGATGCAGAGCCTTAATTTCTTCATGCATAGCTGTGTCCCATTCAGCTACCCCTTAAGCCTCTTTGTAAGATTGAGGTGCATTATCATCACAAGATATCCCTAAGAGAAAACAAGAACACTAGCATAGTTGGCATGAACTTCAAAATCATGGAGATATTCAGGTTGCCTCCTTTCCCTTGTTGACCTTCGAATTTCAACTTGATATTTTGAGCGGTGGTGCGAGATAACATCTTTGTTAACTCTATCTCTGGAAACAATACCATTAGGGAATGACTCAGAGGGGTGACATCACTCCTCAAATTTTCAGCAGCATAATATGATGAAACACTCATCAAACACCATCAAGCGAAATAATAAATTGTTTTTGTTTTAGGGTCGCCATCTCACCCAACCTTTACGTTTGGAATCATAGCGACAAAAACACATTTTTCGAGGAGCCTTAGGATCAAGCTTGGTGCGACTGCAGCCCCAGGGACATGAGACATAACAAAAGAGAACAAACACCCGAAAATAACTCACATTTGGTTTCGTGAGAGATAAAACAATTCAAGCGGGCTTCTTTTCACAGCCATGAAAGGGCGAAGCGATTGATGACATGACACACACACATTGCATAACCGACCGCGCTCCCTTGGAAGGCGCTTCTCATGTATCCAAGATAAGCAAACAGTTGCGAGATGCGCTAACTTCCTCTTAGATACACCATTTTGCTACGAGAGAGGTCATCCACCATGATCATTACATATTGAAACCAACTGTAGCTTGGTGTTTTTGTAAGCCCCATCAAGTCTGAATGAATTAGCTAAAGCACACCCATCCTTTCCAGTGTTGATTTACGGAATGAAGCCTATGTGATTTTCCATATTGACAACCAACATAGATTAAATTTGTATTTAAATCCTTGAAGAAAGGAACACCATCAAGCAGATTCTTGGTGGAAATCTGTTGTAGCAATTAGTAGCCAACGTGGCCTAGCCGAGCATGCCAAACTGAAAGACTTGTATTCTTGCTTGTCTTTTGAATATATGCTTCGCTTGCATATAAGACATACAAAGAACTCTTCTTTCTTCCAGTGAAGAGAATATTAGCAGCAACATGTTTTAAATGATCAAGAATATGGACATTATTTGGACCAAACAACACATACTTACCGTTGTCCGTTATTTGAGAAACTAATGCAAGATTCTTCTTAAGACCAGGAACATGATAGGCATCCTTGAGAGAGACACGTTTAGTATCATTTGAATTATTGAAGTTTCCTTCTTTCATTACAGGATGTAATGAGTTGTCAGTCGTCATAATGACTCATTTTCCTTCATGTGGTCGAACATCAGAAAGTAAATTAGCATCTCCTATGGCATGATGGGAACACCTCGAATCAATGATCCATTCCTTCTCATAATCAATAGAGCCAATAACTCCAATTAGGTGCATTGTAGAAGCCACTTCTACTTGTTGATAAATAACCTCAATAGAGAAACATTGCTCCCATTTTATATCATCAGACTCTTCAACTTCATAAGCTATATTGGTGTCCTCGTCACGAAGCTTTACATGATAGAATTTCTTGATATGACCTGATTTGCCACATCGTGAACAAGTCACCTTCACATGGCAGCCATGCTTGAAATGCCCCTCTTTTCCACATCGAAAGCATGTTTTAGGACTGTCCCTAGGTCCCATGGATTTCCAAACTGCTTGTATGGAGACTTATGCTTCCCCTAATCTCTAGCATAAAGAGCATTGTCTTCTTGAGCGTGAGGATTACTGGACATTTGTTTCACCAAAGCTTCTTGATTCGAAAGGAGATCTTCTAAATCAATGATGGATGGCTAGTTTGCCCACCCTTGCACCGATGAAATGAATGGCATGAACTCTTTCCTTAAACCACGAATAATATAACGACACAAGCATGCATCGCTGATAGGCTCCTCCGAATCTAACTCTGAAACTTCATAACATAAAGTTTTAACTTTCACAAAAAATACTACGGAGTGAAAGATTGCAGCAGATCATTCCGGCAAGTTGGATCTGCTCGAAAACTACAGCCTCATCGTATTCTTTTGAGTAAATTATCTTTCAAGTGTCTCCCATACTTCTTATGGTGAATTCATATCACAAACATGTTGAATGTATTCTTTGCTTATCGAAGTCCTCGAAGCAAATAAGGCTTTTCCACACTTAATCCTCCACTTTCGATGAAGCTCGCCATTTTGCGGAGTATCTTCTGGAATTACAGTTTCCACACCAAAGATAAGCTCCCACAAATCCTTCCCGCCTTAAATAGGCCTCCATATGACTTCCGATAAGCGTAGTTATCGACAACCAACTTCACCAGCGGCAACTGAGAATAACTATTGCCATTATTCATCTTAAAGGCGAAGAATACTCCAAGCGGCACAACACCTTCAGCGGTAATAACAACAAACACCTTGTGAGCAACTTTGTTTAACTAGTAACAATAAACACCCACATTATCAACGGCTGATACCATGTAAGAAATAAATAGAGCAGGGAGAGAAACATATAGTAGAGTGTAATTAAAATCATTGAAATACAGTGAACTCTTGTGATTTATTTCTCAAATGAATTATGAAAAAAATAAAAAATAAAAATTACATAAGAGAAAGTCACTAAGTTTATATAGTAGTTAGTGGCATTAAGACTCTGAAGAAACTCAGCTACTCCTGGCTGAAAACAAGACTCGATCAAAAAACTCATAGAATTACTAACCAGTTCACTATTTTCCTAAAATTATTGTTGACTCAGAATGACCAATTCTTATTCATAAGATTCGGATGCACTACCTTTTAACATCATGATCATCATTTGATCATTATTATTATTATTTTATTTGTTGTCATCGTTATCATCATCATTATTCGAGTATTTTGGAAGAAAATGTATAGCATTTAAGTAATTTAACCCCACATCGAGTGAAGATGTCACCTCCCTCCCAATCAGACCTATTTCAAACACCCCAATGAAAGCGAGACAATGAAATCAAAAATTAGGAAAGAAAATGGCGGTAATTAGTGTAGAATCATCTGTGTTCGAATATAGCCGATATATGGGTATTTCACTATATTCATTAGCTTTGAAAGACTTACGAATAATAATTGATATATAAGTATTAAATTGTATTTACTAACTTGAACACAACACGAATAATAATCACATCAAACAAATTCGAGTCAACATAAATAACATAAATATAAATAACATATTAAAAGGGTTAATTTGGGTAAAATATTAATTTAGCATGATGATAATTAAATGGGTCAGTCGGATTGATTTTTATTGTTATGTAAATTGACATGAATCTCGCCGACTTACTAAGCGGTATCTTGCGGGTCAATGAAATTTGATCAAGCTTTCTGATTATACTCTATAAAAAATAGCCGCCATCATATGTTGTGTTCATGGGTCGTGTCAACTTTTATCAGACCTATCAAGAATGTCCCCTTGCCTTTGGTTAATGTCTCCTTGCATCACCAAAAACTTTTATCACAGGAAATCCCAATGAGTGCAATAAAATAAAAGCAGAGCATTCAATATAAATAAACTCTCTCGACAGACAAATTGTCAGGATGAGAAAAAAATATATCTTGAATGAAAAAAATATTTTGGGAAGAAAATTGTTTTGACCGTATAACAAGTGCCTATCTCCACGCTTGGAATGTGAGCTATATATTACCCATCTTTCCCTTTACTGAATTGGAACTGTTCTTGCGGAAAAGAACAGCAATTGACAATCAGAAAAGGAAGGGAGACCTAATAATCTGTTTTTGTAAAATTCTGGATTAAATCCTTACTTTACAAATATAAAAGATTACGCTTTAAGAGCAGACCAGCCATGAAAACAGTTGCAGCGTTACAGATTTTTTTTTTTTTTCTTGATATAACTAATTCTAGAGTTGATACAGGGCAAAGTAGTGATATCTATACAATGAACAGGGAAGGAAAAGGAAATACCATTGAGTTAATAGGATTTGCAGGGAGTAGCAGAAGTGAAGGTATCTGAAAAGACACAAAGAGTAGACAAATATTTTAGGTGCCAACACATTTCATGAATCATAAGGAGTAGGGTTAAGTAACTGATAGTCAATATATGGTCAGAAGGAATTCAACTGTTAGCACATCAAAATAAATAAAGGAAAAAACATTGCTAAATTGATGATCAGAAATTAGCAAAGGCACATCTATATATGGGTATGCTTCAATCTCTCTTTTTAACATATTTGAATCATAATCACAACTGACAGAAAAGGGACACGTAAAAATTCACTACTGAGTTTATTTATCATAGGTAATAAAAATTTAGTTGTGCTTCACTGGTTTTGTTTTTGGATCAATGGTTTCCAGCATAAGTCCTAGACTTAAAATAGATTGCTAACAAGAGCAAGAAGCTGCCCAGGGTCTATTCTCTCTTGCGCTCCTCGTATATTTGTTCCTGATCTCTAGTATGAAAATTATTCTTCTCACAAATTTTGTTCCGGATTCCAACCCTTGGAACAAATCTTAAATTAAAGAAACAGAGCGAATGTCCTGCACAAATCTTGTGAAGGGTATTGGGATGCAGAAGTAGTATGTGTCCTTGTTGTTACATATATACCTGAAACATAATGTCCTTTTGAAACTGATAAATGCATTAGCCCATGGAAAACAAACCCAATAATGCTAATCAAGAAACCAAATCTGCATTGCTGCTCGATGCACCTGGACATCGCAACATATTTGTGTAAAAGCTTGAGGATATGGACCATGATCAGCAGAAGATTGAATTTAGGTGGGACATGGACTCAAGTAATATACCTAATTGAAAATGGTAAGACAAAACAAAATCACCACGGCGATTACAAATTTTCAAGCATATGTTTCACTAGTTACAATAAATCTAACTCATATATCAAATGCAATTTGAAGAAGAGAACACAAAACCTGACTGCAAATTGATGTGCAATCCTCATCAAAAAAAGCCATATCGTCTCTTACTACACAGGACATCAGCCATGAATAGTTTGTTAGGTATCACTGACCTGACACTTCTTTGATAGAGATCTTACTGATTTCCTCTGTGCCTCTTCAAGATAATGGACTTATAGTTCTGTACTGTCTCGTCCATTCTGGAAATCAAAATGTAAAACCATGTCAGCAAAACCACATCTGATGCTGGTCTCAAATTGTTCAAAATATTTGCCAACCTGTGGTTAATAATCCTCATACTTCTCTTCATACCGTTGTGCTCACGAGCATAAAAAACTTTTAAATCAAACAAACAGAGCATATGTTATGCACCCTAGTCTCCAAGAATATACACAAGATCATGACACCCTGTGATAAATATATTACAAAGTTAAATCCCCAATTTTGTTGCATGGGAAAGAGATCAACAAGCAAAAATCCATGGTAGGTCCTCAAAAGGATTAAACTAATTAAAATATTTCACAGATGGTAAAGATTTGTCTTTGCATCTTGAAAGGTAAACAGAAGAAGCCATGGAAATACAATTCTCGGATGGTTAAAATGTGAATTACCAAAGATCAATCTTCCTCAAGTCTTCTTATCTTCATTGGAAAAATTCTTCAATCAAACAAACAGAGTCTGCTTTTCCATTAATATATATAATTTCTTCAAAAGAGTTGAGCTTTTCATAAGACTCTAAAAGGCGAAAGAGAAATAATTAGTGAATTTGCATTCAAATGTATGTTTGGTGAGAACCCATGTTCTTCTTTTACTATTTTCTTTACTTTTGGTTTTGGGTTACAACCCAATTCTTCTTTCACTATTTTGAGTTTGATGTCAAATTATATTTAAAGAAAATTACACAAATACTCATCTTTTAAAAATAATTACCAAAATAATCTTTTAAATATTTTAAAAACTGCATTCATTAAATTTAATTTTAAAAATTAACCTTAAAATTATATTCATCAATTACTATTTAAAAAAAAAAACCTTATAATTATAATCAATAAATATGATTTTAAAAATTAATCTTAAAATTATAATTAATGAATACGATTTTAAGATTAATTTTAAAATCATATTTGATAAAGTTATATTTAAAAGAAAATTACACAGAAATACTCATCTTTTTTAAAAATAATTACCAAAATAATCTTTTAAATATTTTAAAAGCTTCGTTCATTCATTTAATTTTAAAATTAACCTTAAGAGTATATTCATCAATTACTATTTAAAAAAAATTACCTTATAATTATAATCAATAAATATGATTTAAAAATTGATCTTAAAATTATAATTAATAGATACGATTTAAGATTAATTTTAAAAATCCATATTTGATAAATGCAGGTTTTAAATATTTATGAGACTTGTTTAACTAATAGTTATTCTGAAAAAATAATATACTTGTGAATTATTTTTAAATATAACCTGTTTTGGCATCATACTCCATTGTTGATTTATTTCTTTACTTTTGTTTTGTCTCTATTTGCCAGACTCAAATCTTATCTTTGTTAGTCCAATCAAATATAAAAGCAATGGAATCGATTTCTTATCTTTGGGTCTATCAAGTCAATTTTTCAAGATCGGTAATCCCAAGTTACAAGAGTCTTATGTCAAAGTAACCTTTTATTTCAAACAAATATTGATTTTATTGAATGCGAATGTCACCTAGGATAAAATCTTTCATTTTAATATAAAAAATTATTGTAAAAATTATAAATGATAATTATGATTTTATTTTTAAATTAAAACTATAATTACTAATTATAGCTTTATTTTTTTAATCAAAGTCATACATAATTGAACCAAAGCGATGCAATTATAAATATAATGCTGTAGTGTATATTATTATAATAAACAATGTATGATAACTTAGGTTAAGTTTATAAAATTAGTTTTTATATGAAAATAAGTTTTATATTATTAGATAGTGATTTTATATCTTATGGTTTATATAAATTAAAATTTTATCTAAAAAGATATAAATCTTAAAAAATAAAATCATAATTTAACAATATAAAAATCGTTCTTATATGATAATCAACTTTTTATAACTTATTCTTAATAAATATAATATATTAAAATATGTTAAATTATTAATTAGCTTTTGAAACATGTTGAAACATAGCATTTTATATTATAAATGGTTGAACATTAGGCCTGAATTCGAAGGGCTTAAATTGTAAGAAAATTTAATTGGTGGCAATAACTCTCTTTTACTAGGTATACTTTTAGTTTTTAACTTTTAAAAAAAATCAAGGTGTAAAAATTGTAAAGTAAATTTATTTGATGAACAACTCTACACTTTTATATCAGATTTATCTTTCTTTTTCTTAAATCAACTCAAAGAAATTTAAATGGTTAGGGTGTAAATTACGGTGATCTCCCAAAATAATCTTTTTTTTTTTTTAATTCTTAATTTCTAAGTAATATTGAAACTTATCTTTTATTGCCCTATCATTAACCTGTGTCGTAGCTGTCCCAAAATTTTCAAAATTTTGAAATAATGTATTAAATTTTCAAAAATTTAAAAATCATCTTTAAATTTTGAAAAAATTGAAAACCCTATTGTATTTACAGTTTTAGGGTTACTTTTACATTTGGATTTTGTAATAGCGATTTCTAGTCAAATCGTTTTTCTGCTTTATCATAAATATTTTTATAAGAATCCCAAAAATAGTTTTATATATAAATTTTTATAACATATGTCATAATATAAATCACTTTTATATTATTCAAATTACCAAAAAATAATATTTAATATTTAATTATAAAATAGGATACCATAATAAATAAATAAAATTTATTAAAATATATAAATATATATATAAAAATTTATATTAATAAAACCTAAAATAACTAGTTTTATGATTATCAAGGTGTAAATTGTAAGTAAATTTATTTGATGTGACAACTCTACTTTTATATCGAATTTATCTTTCTTTTTTTTTTCTTAAATCAACTCAAAGAAATTTAAATGGTTAGGGTGTAAATTACGGTGATCTCCCAAAATAATCTTTTTTTTTTTTTTAATTCTTAATTTCTAAATAATATTGAAACTTATCTTTATTGCCCTATCATTAACCTGTGTCGTAGCTGTCCCAAAATTTTTCAAAAATTTTGAAATAATAATGTTAAATTTTTCAAAAATTTAAAAATCATCTTTAAAATTTTTGAAAAAAAATTGAAAACCCTAATTATTAATTACAGTTTTAGGGTTACTTTTACATTGGATTTTGTAATAGCGATTTCTAGTCAAATCGTTTTTTCTGCTTTTATCATAAATATTTTTATAAGAATCCCAAAAATGATTTTATATAAGTTTTTTATAACATATGGCATAAATATAAAATCACTTTTATATTATTCAAATTACCAAAAATAATATTTAATATTTAATTATAAAAATAGGATACCATAATAAATAAATAAAAATTTATTAAAAAACATATAAATATATATAAAAATTTATATTAATAAAACCTAAAATAACTAAGTTTTATGATTACTTAAAAATTTAAAAATATTTACAAAAAATTGAATTAATGAATAAACATATATAAATATCTATATTCATAAAAACTTAAAATAATTATTTTTTATGATTATAAAAATATTTACAAAAAAAATTAAACTATTGAATAAGTATACATAAACATTTTTTTTTTTTATAAAACCTAAAATAATTATTAATATGATTTATAAAAATATTTACAAAATTTAGTACAAATATTTTTTATCATCCTTCTCCATAACCTATTTTGTTCAATAATAAGAAGAACAAAAAATATGTATTAAAAAAAAACTTCAAAAAATATACCAACTTAATTATGAAAATTTAAAGGTTGGTCATTAAATATTGGTCTTATCCATATTTCACCAAAAAAAAAAAAAAAAGAAAGAAAACATTCGTCTTATCTGAAAAATGATCGTTTTCTGGGATAATAATATATGAAAACTCTTTTGGTGTTCCAAACCATGGCAGCTTCAAAATCATGCCATATACAGATACATGCTATTTTGGTTGCTTTAAAAAAATTCTAATTAAATATAAATAAAAAGACAGATGTTTTCATTTAAAAAAAAAAAAAACCAAGAAAACTTTATTCTTACGTATCAATATCATAGGCAAGGCAAACATTAATGAGATAAAAGAAGATTTGTGATTCGATTACATTCTTCATCCATCTCTCTTGTATGATAGGAACCATCTTCCTTATGAAGTGAATCCACTCTATTCATTTCTTCATTAGGTGGAAGTAGCCCTTGATCATCATCATAAGGTTTAAATTACATATCCTCTTTAGCATTAATCCTTAAAAAATTGTGAAGAGTCATTGAAGCGATAACAATCTTTACTTGTTTATCAAGAAGAAAACTATACATTTCTCGTAGCATTCTCCATATATTCTTCAAAACAGCAAATGTTTTCTCAATTGTGCACCTTAGAGATTAATGTATATGCATGATTAAATATTTCCTTCTTACCTCTAGGTAAACTACCTCGTCAAAAATCAACAATATGGTAATGTTCACCTTTAAAAGGGCCAAGGTATCCATTCAGTTGAGGATAACCAACATTAACTAAATAACATTTACCTACAAAAAAAAAAAAGAATAAAATTATATTAGATTATGTTAATTGAATCATAAAAGTCGGTTTAATATTTTCATTCACAAACCTCTAGGTGGATGAGGAAAATCTAATTCCGATCTTCTTAATGCCTCTAAAAAGATTCGCGAATCATGAGCATCACCCTCCCATACGGCCCATGCAAATGTGATACACATATTAAAATCACATACCACCATAACTTTTGGTAGTCATGCCTTTTCTACCAATATATGGTATTTGTCTTTCTATAGGAACCACAACATGTATATGAGTTCCATCAATTGCCCCAATGCAATTCTTAACATACGGCCAATATCGATCATCATTTCTTATTTTATCAGGGACTTCAATCAATTGTGGATCACTTGGTCTTATAATATCCTTGGCCAAAAGACAAATAACATCTAATACAATACCAAACCATCTAGATATATATTCACTTGAATGTTGAAATCTTTCTTGAATCATCCTATTGCTAAGTCCAGGCTTATTTATGGCGAAACATTGCAAATCCTCTTTCAAAGACATATCAACCCCTTCTTTTAGACCATATCTTTTAGTAAGTGTTTCCAATAATTTCATGAACACATGTTTTTCCATTCTAAATTGTTGAAAACACATAATTTCATGACCATTCAAAACAGCAATTACAAACTTATATCCTGTGTGGGAAGAAGTTCTACAAGGTCTTTTTTCTATGTAACTAGTAAGTGTTATAGCTGCAATACATCCTGAAAGCACCAGCTGATAAAAATATAATTCATCATCCCTCTCATCTTCTTAGTTTCGATCATTATTATTAGAAGACATCTATAAAAATAAAATAAGAAATAAATTAATAAAGCTTAACCAATAATGGATATTTTCATTTAATCTCATGTTGATAATAACAAAAATAAATAAAAGTAAACATTGAGTATAGAATTTCCATATTGCTAGATATCATCTATTGAAAAATTCTTAGAAAAATAATGATCTCTACAAAAAAGGTCAAATAGCCAAAATGAAATATTTCAAAAAAGAATAAAGGAACTGCACAACAATCAAGCATGTTTATGCTTAAGCCATACACCAATCTAATCAGCTAAGATCAGCTAATGCAACAAACATCTCTCTATTTTCCTTAACAACTAGGATATCAATGGCTTTCATATATAACTTAAAGTAATTCTTCACTTCAAGCATGTCACGAATAAGTCTCATCACATCGGCAATGCAACAACCAATCTTATCTACTCTTGATGCGATAGTAGATTTGTTCTTCACAATACTACAAATGCTTTCTAATTGCATAGCTACAATCTCATGTGTGGTCCCATATCTTTTTCTCTTTCTTTTTGCCTCATTCCTTTTTCCCGTAGAAGGTTGGGTAGTAGTTTCAAAACCTTGGGAAACAGTATCAAGTGACGGATTGTAATTAGAGTTGTCTTGATCTTCAATGATACTATCATCATGATCTCCAGCAATAGATAAATCATTAACATCATGTCCTACACAACCTTTTTATGGTGCCCAAGCTCCTTCACTAGTAACCGCAATATCTTTGAAAAGTATGTCCAATTGTTCAACTTTTTTAAGTCCCTTGTCTTAAACTTTGTTGCATCCAGATTCTCCTACAAGAGTATTTAATTTATTATATTTCATAACTAATATATAAATTAATCAAATAAAATTAGTGAATAAGTCAAACATACCTTCAATTTGTAATCCCACCATTCATTGATAGCACTAATGGTTTGCTTCACAGGATCCCATCCAAGGCCAATCTCTTTCCCAATCAAGGTATTCCAAAGTACCCAATCCTTCTTAAGAGAACTCCATTTATTCTTAAATTGCCTATATTGATAGTTTTTTCCAGTCAATTCTTTTAAGGATTTTATCACATTTTTCCATCCTAATTTGCTAAAATGATTATTTGGTCTATTTCTGTCAAAGTCTCGATCACACAAACTTTAATAAAAGCATTAGTGTTTTTCGTTTTCCTCGCCATTTGGTTGTTGTAATTCTTGAATTATATAACTAGACATCCTCTATTAAAAAACATTGTATTAAAAATAAAAGGTTCTAGGAAATAATCTATTTCAATGAAAATATATAATGATAACAATAATAATAAAAAACAAATAAAAGAATTAATGAACTAAACATGAGGAATAAAAATATCGATGTAAAGACATAGAACCTCACATGGTTTTTTTTTTTTTGTTCTCCATCATACTTATGTTTTGATTCATACTTTTATGTATCTCTATATTGTAAATTGAAAAAAGAAAAATTACTACTGAGAGCTTAGACATATATGGATTGGATATAGATTGTAAATCGAAAAAATTACTGTTGAGAGGGGAGACATATATGGATTGGATCATGACTCAATCATTTTGGGCCTACTCTCACCATACTTGTGAAGAAGATGAGAACTTACCCCAAGCCAACTAGGGATAGTCCACTACATCACTGTGGTATAGCAAAAAGTGTTGAATGTTTTGAACGTTAAAAATTTTTGCAAAACACAAATCGTATTCAGAATTCAAGCCAACAGAACACACAAAACGAAAAAAAAAAACCCATAATGGAACGTACCTTGGAGTTGAGAAAGTCGTTGATTGGAATTCTTGATTCTTGGAGGAAGAAGAGATTGAGAAAAGAAAAGCAACATGAGAGAAAAAATTATTAGATATTTAAAGAAAATATAATTAGATTTTTAAAAGGAATGTAATAGGAAGAAAAAATAATTAGATAATTTAAGAAAATATAATTTGTTATATATTGAAGCATTTATATGGGTGATGAATGACCACACTTATATTCATGAATTACACGTACATTCATCTTATATAAATGAACCTTCATTAACCCTCATTTATGGAACTTCATAACTCATCATTAAGGTGAGTAATTTGAAGCATCTTTGTAAGCCTATAAAAGGGCCTTCACCATCCTTTGTAAAGGTATCTTGAGAAAGTAAGACTTATTTCATTCATGTTTCTCTATTTCTCTTTCTTTTTCCATACTTATTATTTTCATATACAAGATAATATATTTATCTTAATATCACATTTTATAATTGTGACACCCCAATTTCCGGGGGTCCCATTGACAACCCGTCAACCCGTGAAATTTCTATCTTAGGTCGTCTTGCACCTAAGTCTTGGTACCAGTCGATACCAACTACCCATGGACACCGAGTTACTCGGCACCACTTCCATACGTCCCTTCACGGGACCCATTAATTCATATTTAAATCTAAAATATGAAAGAAAATGAATAATTACGATGCGTGAGGTCGATCACGACTCTCTTACCATAATTACATATCAGACTATTTATACAACTAGTCCAAAAAGAATTTTATAAAATCCTTTTATACAAATGACTTTTCTGAAAATGTTCACTGAGCCACATGTTGCCCTCCTTTACAATCAAGGCCTCATTGGAGCGCCATCTCCCTGTACACTCCCTGTACCTGAAAGGGGGTCACACGATGGGGTGAGCAATGTCCAATGAAAGATTCTCCTATAAGGGCTACTCCCCCACCTAAAATGCACATGCAATGACAACCATAAAAACGTCCAATTACATTCGATATAAATAATGCAATCCTATATAAAATATTACGTGTCATGCATGAGATGAAACTCCTCATGCCCATAACCCGAGTCTCGATCGACTCCTTCACACCTGGAATGCCGGGTGTGAAAACCAGTCATTGGTGTTTCACCCAATAACTTAGGCTTTGTTTGGGGTTGCGATTAAAACTGCGTTGAGGTAGTAAAACTGTGTTTTAGGTCTAAACGCAATTTTGGAGTGTTTGGTTAATTTAAAAAATCTATGGTGGTCAATCACAATTTGATTTTAAAACTCGGTTTTATAAAAGTAGGTAAGACTTGCTTTTTCTCATTGACAAAAAATTGAAATTGTGCGTCACAGTTTTTTTTATTTTCTTTGGACAAAAATAACCTCAAATAACTTTTATATTTACAATGAACCAACTATAAAAGCTAAACTTTTATATTTACGTTATCAGATTGCTTCAAGTTTGATGAGTCAAAGAAATGGATCTTAAAATTATTTGTTTTTGTTATAATTGCAAATATTGGAATGTTAAATTAACTATTTTATGTTTTAATTATTTCATAATGAATATTATAATGAATTTTTGGTCATCACTATTATTATTTTATTATCATTATTTTATTAACAACATTAGTTTAAAATTATTAACATTAACATCAAAAGGAAGATATATGTATGAATAGCTATCCCTTTTCGTAATTTTATATTTGAATCACACTTTTAATCACAGTTTTACCAAACATGTAAAAACATCAATTCTACATTACGATAACAGCAAAGCGTGTCTCGCTGTTTGTAAGCAGCGATTTTATAACCCTTGATTTGTTAAGCGCTGCGTTTCATCGCACTTTTTTCATCACATTAACCCCAAAGCAGAGCCTTAAACTGGACAACTCTCCAATATTCACTTGTTTTTTATCCGTCACGTGTGTTTATTTATAGGCCCGCGTCTTTTTCGGGGTCACACCATAGGATCGTCGCGTGCCTTCAGACATTTTTACGGGCTTTCACCGCCGATGATCATGTCTAACCGCATATAAATTTGGGTCTTTCACCCGGGGGGGGGGGGTGTGACGCCTCAAAACCGGGGTATTCGTTGACAACCAGTCAATCCGCGGAATACTCGTGAATGTCGGGTAACCCGACACTACTCAAAAATGGCGAGTCTCCTTTATGCGGGGAGCTCACCCAGTACAAACCTGTCCCAATAATCAACTTATGACCACATTGGGTTCATATACAATTAAAATGAGTAAAAATGGCCACTTGGGCCCCTGCATTAATACTCACAACAACATATCCCCACTATATACAATAGTTTCAAGAGTTAATAAATCACTCTTACCAAACATATATCAAAAGTTTACAATTTTAATACAGGTTATACCAAACGAATACCCAAAGCCACAATCTGGCTTTCTTCTAAAATGTGGCCTCTAGCGAGCACCGTCCTCGTGCACACTCCCTGTACCTGAAATATTAATCCCTCGATAGGGTGAGCAAAGCCCAGTAGAGATAATTTCCTACATGGGTTACTCCCACCCCTAACAAAAGTGCACATGCACTTGACAAAACAATCACATTCAAGCAATTTCATGAGCCTACTCGAATGTTTACGCGGCCCGACCCATGTCTCGAGTCCTCACCGACTCCCTCACATATGCCTAAGCCGAATGCGAGTAAAATCACAGTTTTCAAAACAAAAGCCAATTGTTCTTGAAAACACACTACCGAGTTTCGGTAAAATTATTGGACTACCCTCCGAGGCGAATGTTTTGGATAACCTTCCGAAACAATTCATGGGCTCCTCCGACGTGTAATTGTTGGACCATCTCCCAACACAATTCTTCGGAAAATCATCCATTGAAATTCCTTTGAACCGTATTCGTTTTTCTTTCATGTCGCCTCACCTAATATTCTAGAGTGCGGTGCATATGGAATGCATGATGCCAATCCTAAAACTTTTATGTTAATATATTCCGCATGCATATATATTAACATAATTAATCAAACAAATCATGTTGTGAAATTCACGTCGATAGCAGCGAGAATTAGGCTGCATTGGGGTACAGTGCTTGTTTCCTGAAGCAATTCATTTTGAATTACTCAACATCACAAAAATTCACACAAAAATATTCACGTTACTATTCACATGAACAGTGAAACCCTCGGGTTACTGTTCACGGCCACACAAATGGTACGGGTGCATGGTTAAGCTTTTTGAGGCCGGAATTCCCAATTTAAAGCAAACCTCGAACATTCCTAACCATTTTACATGACTCTTAGACAAGATTAACACAAGTGGGAAAAAGATCCTACCTCTTGGGTTGTCGAACTCCGCAAATCGGTGCCGCAGCAGTAGCCCTCGCGGATTAGAACAACTTTACTTCTTTAGCCGTCGAGGCGAGTGGATCAGTAGGAATCCTAGAGAGAAGGTGCTTTATCTCTCTAAAAAAATCAAAATCCAGCCACTGCATCCCTTTTTTTTCTACTGCACGATTTTTGGTCTTTTAATTTGGAGAAGAAGACCACTATTTGACTCTTTTGTCTCATTATCATTAACAAATTCTATAATTCCATTTGTGTCCCTTTTTGTCTTGATTTTGACACTTGGCACTATTTAGGCCATCCATTTCCATCATCTCTCAAATCTTGCAACATGTGTCACATGAGTACATGTAGTAGGTGACTTTTGCCACATCACATGTCTCGAAACCATTTCTGACACGACACTTTCGGTGCCTCAGCGTCGAATTAAATTTGTTTTGGATTCGACCAGGGGTCGATGGTAGCTGATTTGGCAGACGATTCAATGGTGAAGTCGTTTCATCATCAGGATCTAGAAAAATTTAGGGTTTGACCCGAAATTATCGTTCCTACTTTTAGAAAATTGGATTTTCGGGTCTTCACATTCTCCTCAGCCAAAATGAATTTCGTCTCGAAGAGTGTACAATCACAACAACTCACATGCGCCATGCAACGTGCACTAGACCATGCATGTAAACTAGTCATTTGGAGTGTTAAGCGGCTAAACCACGTACCTTCATCCTAAACAAGAAGGATAGGTGGCCCGCATCATGTCCTCGCTCCACGTTGACTCCTCCACTCCACGATTGCTGCCGCTAGCAACACCCTCGCTAGCCTCGCGGTCTTGCGTGTAAAACGATCCCATTTATCCACAATGCTGCTTTGGTCCCTCCTGAGGTTCCATCAAATTGTCAGCCTCAATCTCTCCCCAATCCACTACATGAGATGGATGCAGGTGTACCTTCGAGAGAATGGAGACGTGAAATACATTGGACACGACATCTTCCAGGCTGACAAAAACCCAGCCAGTGCTTCGATTACTACCACTCTCAGTATCTGAAGGGCCCAATAAACCTCGGCGATAGCTTCCCTCGCTTGTCGAACAGGCATCACCTTTAAGAAGACGTGATCTCCAACCTCGAACTCTAAGGGTCGACGTCGCACATCAGCATAGCTCTTACGCCGGCTACGAGGTTGTGAGAGATGTTGTCGTGTGCTTCGCTTCTCGGAGGTGTCTCTAATCGAATCGGGACTAATGATTGAGCTCCCTCCCACCTCGGTCCGACATATCGGTGATCATGGCCTCCCATACAATGCCACCCCATATGGTGCCATCACAGCTATGCTCGCTTTGATAACTGTTGTTGTAGGCGAATTCCACTAAGAGCAAGTGCTCTTCCCAAGCCTCATATGATCCAGGACCTTGTGCTCATGACATGTCCTCGCCTTGTATATAATCCACACAACATGTAACCCTACACAACCCCTGCTTGGTGTGCAAACGCTGACCTTCCCAAGGTCACAATCACTGACAATCCAATGGACCGTCAACCTAGTCCATGTCATGAATGACATCCATATCACAGAGTCTTGCAGGCTCTGACCTTCAATCTGATTTCCAAAGGGGTGTATCGAATCTCGAGTCACTCCCTACTCCTATCACTTAAACTCTAAGTCTACGTGATAACCATGACCGTGTGTTTTCATCTCGAGTCACTCCCGACTCCTATCACTCAACTCTAAGTCTTCGTGATAACATGACCGTGTGTTTTCTCTCTCGGGCAACATAACTTTTTAGCCTACACTACGAGCCTCTTTCATCCACACAGAAATTTCAGATATCTCCCTGGGTCTCTTACACCCACACAAAAATTTCGGATATCTCCTCGGGTCTCTTACACCCACACAGAAATTTCAGATTTCTCCACGGGTCTCTTACACCCACACAGAAATTCGGGATAGCTCCCCGGGTCTCTTACACCCACACAGAAATTTGAGATATCTCCCCGGGTCTCTTACACCCACACAGGACCTTTCGGATACTACCGCGGGTCTCCTTCACCCTAACTCCAGGCTTCTCACCTTAGTGGATTAATGGCCCCCTTCTTGCTTTGCCCAATACACATTAATTACTCTTCATTTCCTGATTTGAACTATGAGTCTTCATTGGACGTAGTCCAGACAAACTGACCAGCGCTCCACGCAGAGTGGTGAATAGCCCGGCCACCATGCACCCACATCCGACTCGACGCGATGTTACCGTGCACATGAATGCAATGATGCCATACTATGACACCCAAATCCTGGGGGTCCACAATGAGCAGAATCTCGGAGATCTCTAACCACGATCTGACCCTATCGGGTCGACTCTACGCCGCATCCTAGGGAAGAACATCTACACACAGCTTCTCTAAAGGCCTCAACCTCTAGCCTAAACTATCACACAAGATGTTGGAGTTCACAGGCCGAGAATATCCAATCACGGTTGGAACATAAATACGTGATTGGATTTTTCTATCATAACCTGAGGATCATGGTTTCTGAAAGAATTAAGCGAAACTTACCTCTTGTAGATCGATTCGTCAAGCCTTCAAAGTCTGCGTCTTGGTTTATTCGGATCTTCAAAGGTGCTGCCTTTCTGAAAAACGACCACCCTCTACAAGTATCCACACACGAACAAATAATGAACGATCTTGTTGAATGCTAGTTCAGGTTCGTCTTCTCAAAACGAAATTAGGGTCTCTGTTTTGGTTGTTCTTAGAGTAAAAGACGACCACCACAAAAAATATATATGTCTCACATATATATATATATATATATATATATATATATAAGTCTCCCTAGGGTTTTAGTCAAAAGCGAATTTGATATTATTATATTTAAACTCTTTTAAATAATAACAATTTCAAATCCTTATCAAATAAAGAAAACGAATTTATATTTATATATTTAAAATTCCTTTTAAATAATAACAATTTAAATTCAAATCCTTATCAGAGATAAGGAGCTTGAATTTATTTATATTAATATATATTTAAAACTCTTTTAAATAATAACAATTTAAATTCAAATCCTTATCGAGATAAGGAAAGCGAATTTATATTATTATATATTTAAAATCTTTAAATAATAGCAATTTAAATTTAAATCCTTATCGAGATAAGAAGCAATTTATTTATATTAATATATATTTAAAACTCCTTTAAAAAACCCTTCTGATTATTTCCTTATCGATAAAAAAAATATAACTAAATTAATTATTTATTTATAATTTAAATCAATTTAAACTTTCTCAAATTAAATTTGAATTTAAACTAACAACTAATTATTTATTTGTAATTTAAAATAATCTCATCATTTTAAGTACTACGGAGAGTGAAAAACCATACTTGGGTTATTGTCGTTCTTATCTAATGTGACCCTATAGGTTCAATTAACATTGGCGGCGGGCCTAAAATGCATTTTGATCTTACAAGTCGCCAGTGGCCTCTAGCAAGACATTATGACTACCCAAGTTAAATGAAAGCTCATGATCAGAGACAACCTTAATATAGCTAATGACATAATCCTTTTGTCTCATGGTATCTTGATAGAATACAGGCATGGGCAAAATCAGCCTTATATCGTTCTATCTTTGATTACTCGAAGCCCGATTAAATTGACTAAACAAATGACATTGAAGTCTGTAATTCATTTGAGCACGACCATGCATTTCTCGGTCTCGATTGTCGTGGGGACCAAGAATATCTCTTATAATAAGAGGGACCAGAATTGTCTTAATCGCTCATATCTACATTTACATAATTGCTTATTATGTTCAAGTATAACAACTATAGTCATCAGATTAAAGACAACGTTTGATTATATCAAAACACAATATTCCTTATGTTGAGAACTATAGCGATCTCAGGTCAAAGGATTTAATGACACAACTATTAGAGATTAACTTATGACTTTGATCCATGTATTAATCTCAAGACGGGTCTTTGTTCTCAACAAATAGATATAAATTTGATTTGTATCTCATACTCATATTCATCCCATGAATATCAATCAAACTTTATACTAATCTTAATTCATTGTTATTCCCATAACAATAACCGATTAGGGACATTTAGAATAATTAATAATATTATTCAAGGACATTATATATAATAAACATGCAAATCATCATAATAATAGATTCTTATAGGTCAAAATACCATGTCCATACAATAGGTAGAGCACTATTACTAACAATCTCCCACTTGCGCTAGACTATTCATCAATATTATCTAATACCTATGAACCTAGCACTTGTGATCATGCTTTGCTTGTAGTAGAGGCTTAGTTAATGGATCGAGCAACATTATCATCACATTTGGAGCTGCACTGTATCTTAACGCCACCTCTCTCAATGATTTCTCGAATGAGATGATAGCATCCCTAAGAATGTGTTTGGATCGATGTGATCTAGGTTCCTTTAACGTACAATAGCACCATTATTGTCCGCAAATAAACGCTCAGCGGATTTGTAATCTTCGGGAACCACTTCAAAGGTCGATAATGAACTGCAGTCAAAGCTGCTTCTTTCTGCATCAGTCTTTGCCAATGTATTTAACCGAGTTGTAGAATGAGCAGTGCTTTGCTTTGAACTTTTTCCGATAGCACCACCGTTTAAACAAAACACATATCCCATTTGCGTCGGAAATCATCTTTAATGTGGATTGGAAGCTTGCATCTGTGTAACCATTTACAACCAGATCATCTTCTAATCCGCCATACACCAAGAACATATCTTTAGACCTTCTCAGATACTTAAGAATGTTCTTGACAGTTGTCCAGTGACTCTCACCGGGATCTAACTGGTATCTACTCGTTATGCTTAAAGCATAAGATACATTTAGTCTAGTGCACAACATGGCATACATGATAGATCCTATTGCTGAGGCATAAGGAATCTTACTCATCCGCTCTCACTCATCTTTAGTGTTAGGACACTAAGATTTGCTAAGAGTAATACCATGAGGACATGGGCAAGTATCACTCTTGGAATCTTGCATCTTGAGCCAGTTCCGATACTTTGTCTATGTAAGCACTTTGACTTAGACGATCAGCCTCTTTGATATATCTCTTATAGATCTTTATCCTAGGATATAGGCAGCTTCGCCTAAGTCTTTCATTGAGAAACACTTCCCTAACCAAGATTTGACGATACGCAGGTAGGGATATCATTCCCCGATGAGTAAAATGTCATCAACATATAAGACCAAAAAATACAATTCTTGGCTCCATAATTTTCTTACTTAAACGAGGCTCGTCTTCATTTTTTGAAAAATCGAACCCTTTGGCGGTCGTCAAAGCGAGATTCCAACTCGAGAGGCACAGCGAACCATAAATGGATCTTTGAAGCTTGCATACTTACGAAATTCTTAGGTTGTACAAAACCCTCGGATTGTGTCATGTACACATCCTCGATGAGTTTCCATTAAACCTTCGGTTTTAACATCCATTTGCCCGAATCTCACCAATCATGATATGCGACAATGTAATAGAATTACGATAGACTTAAGCATAGCTACAGGTGAAAAGTTTCATCATAGTCTATACCATGAGTTTGTTTGAAACCTTTTGCAATTGGCCTTGCTGTAAGTATGCACTTTGCCATCCATGTCGATTTTCTTTAAAAAAACCCATTTGCTAGCCCAATGGTCGCTGTACCTTAATTGGGTCAATCCAAGATCCATACGATTATCATACATGGATTGAATTTCAGACTTCATGGCCTTTAACCATTTCTCAGAGTCTGGATCCAACATAGCCTCTTGATAGGTAGTGGGTTCATTTTGATCCACTAACAATACATCATGGTTATCAGTCACAAGAAATCCATATCTCTCGGGCTCATGACGTATCCTATCAGATCTACGTAAATTTTATGCTATAGGAGGTGTGTCAACAATAGTTTGTTGACTATGAGTATCCACAGGCAGTTCAATGTTATCTTGTGGTTCTCGAACTTCTTCGAGTTGTACCTTACTCCCATTGGTTCCTTTAGAAATAAATTCCCTTTCTAGAAAGACACCATTCCGAGCAACAAACACTTTGTTCTCTATGGGATTGTAGAAGTAGTATCCCTTAGTCTCTTTAGGATACCCCACAAAAAGACATTTATCAGACTTGGGCTCCAGCTTATTTGAAACTTAACGTTTTACATAAGCCTCACAACCCCAAATCTTAAGAAAAGAAATGGCCCGGGCCTTTTACCGGTCCATCTCATATGGTGTCTTTTCCAACCGCTTTGGATGGAACTCGATTTAGTGTGAGCCTTGGTTGTTTCAAGTGCATAACCCCAAAGGAGTAAATGGAAGATGCATTGGACTCATCATGGGTCGAACCACTTATCTAATAAAGTTCGTTCTCCTCTCGGACACACCATTGCATTGTGGTGTTCGAGGAGTTAATTGTGAAATGATTCCACAAGTTCTAAGATGGTCATCAAATTCTTGGCTCAAATATTCGCACTCGATCGGATCAGGGTACCTTGATTGTCTTGCCAAGTTGGTTTTGTCTTACTTCATTTTGAAAAGATTTGAACATTTCAAATAGTTCGATTTATGTCTCATCAGTAGACGCGAGTATATATCTTGAAGTCATCGATAAATGTAATAAAATTACTTATGGCTCTATAGCATCTGAACTTAATGGTCCACATACATGTATGTATGAGAGATCCAATAATTCGTGGCCCTTTCATTGTGTCCAGTAAAGGGATCCTTTGTCATCTTACCCACGATAGACAGATTCACATGTATCATATGATTCAAAATCAAATGAATTCAAAAAGTCCAACTTGATGGAGTTTTGGTCACGTTCTCATTTATATGGCCAAGGCGACAATGCCAAAGATAGGTTGAATTTAAATCATTGGACTTAAATTTCTTAGTAGTTATGTTATAGACATGAGAATTGTTGGATTTTTGAAGGTTCATAACATAAAGACCATCCTGTAAATAGGCATTTGCATAGAACATGTCTTTATGAAAAATGGAGCAATTATTGTTCTTAATAATCAAAGAAAAACCATCATTATCAAACAAGAAGCCCGGAAATAATATTCTATTGTAGGAACATAGCAATAACAATTATCCCGAAACTAACAAAAGCCAGCTACAGGCAAGTAAGTTCATAACTTCCTACGGCCAAGCGGCTGACTTTTGCTCCATTGCCTACTCGTAGATCAACCGCCCTTCTTGAGTTGTCTAGTCTTTGAGCCACGCACATTTGTACAAATGTGAGATCCACATCCAGTATCTAATACCCAGGAACTAGAAGGAGAAAAATTAATCTGTATAACATAAATACCTGAAGAACTGGTCTCACCAGTCTTCTTCTTCTTTAGATCCTCTAAATACAACTTGCAGTTTCTCTTCCAATGACTAGGTTCATTGCAAAAGAAACAAACACCCTCCTTTGGGGCTTTAGCCTTGGGTTCAGGTTTAGGTTTAGGTTGAGCATTGGACTTTCCTTTGCCCTTGCCCTTGTTCTTGAAGCCCTTTCCTTTTTGAACCATCAGAACATGGCCAGGCTTGGATTTAATGTGCTCGGCGGTTTAAGCATAGTATGCGGCTCGAGAGATAGATTTGTCCATTTCATTCATGTTATAGTTCATGACATAAGCTTGGCCATAACTATCCAGGAAGTGAATTGAGGATCCGTCGATTTACTGACTCTTGGCTCGTGGAAATCTAAGCCTATCGAGGTGCTCAAGCGCAGCCTTTCATTTTTAGAACATGAGCACTTAGCGAAGCACCTCAGCCATCTTGCAAGAATCTGGTGCCTTGTAGTCTCATACCTTTCTTGCCTTGCTTGTTGCTAGAACATTTCCTTAAGATTGAAGATAATATCATAGCTTCCATATTTTCGGATCAACCACGAGAGTTGGAACTCATGGTAGCTAGCATCCGAGCATGCAACATCAATAAGTCATTATGATGCTTCTCATAAGCATTCTTACCATTTCCCAGGAACAACATCAATTGGTTCTTCGGGGAGAGGTTCATCCGGGACATAAAGCTTCCTTTCTTGTTTGAGAACGATTCTCAAATTTGAAACCAGTCAAGGAGTTAGTCGATAGAAGTTTATCCTTCTCAAAAGTTATTCAGCGATGACATAGTAGAATTGTTGTTGTTATTGTTGGCCATCTACAATGAATGCAAAGTTCGATAAGTTTTTTGATTATGAAAGATTCTCACTAAATTAACAACCCTCAAGAATAATCATATTAATCTAGTGAGCTAAGATCCATATTTTACTCAACTATAAGTCAGCTTTGGCATGACACTTAAAATTAAGTTATTTAGGTAGGTAACTCTTACCAATTACATCTCATGCAACTCTTAGATATTTATGGGATTTTGACATCCTTATGTCAGGCATGTTTAAATCCCATCCTAATACCCATTAGGCTCAAAACCGTTTTGATAACCTAATAAGTTAAACCATTTTTAAACATATAGGTAGCACCATTACTCATCTTGTCTCACTAATGTAACCTAATGTACTTCTACTGGTAGAACCCACATTAAGGTGATAAAGGTTGACAAGTGTTTAAATATGGATGGCATATTAACTTTAAATTTTATGTGAGGATCTTGATTGATTTTAATTTTAATTAATAGATCTCATCATTACATCTAATATCACATACTCATGCCAACATCATACATAGCATCTCATACATGGGAATATAATAAACGTGTCACAATATGGCCTTAATCTAGATTGATCTCCATAAGCCAATATGAAGATCACTTGATCATTCCCTAGGTAATAAAGCGACTCCATGATGTCGATTTGACCTGACTTGCTCATAGACACCTAGCTCCTCCATCATCATGGTTGGATTGCATGACTAAATGGCTTGCATTGTCTCTTGTTTTATTACAACAATTAAATAAATACTACTAATAGTAAAAATAAAATTACAATAAAACAAAGCGGCATGCGAAGCCGTATTTAATATTACAACCCTTGTAAAAACAATAATAATAACTTTTATCGAAACACATTGGTCTAAAGGCCATCACGTGCACCATGTGAAGCAACACAACATGCAAAATCTATCATGTTATCATATAGCATAAACAATTTGCATTAAAGAAATAAATTATAATAGGCGTGTGTTTAAAACCAATTAAATTCATAAGGCGCTCTGTTGGTGATGCAGTTTCGCTAAGCCGGTTAGCGGACCCGAGGTGGGACGCCACGGTCAGGCGGCGCCCACCGAAGACCCGCATTTTTATTTTGTTTTAGAAACATTGGGTTTCGTTTAAAAATTAAATATTGTGATCATCGATAAATTTTTGAATAAGCCGAAAGCGTCAAAATCACATTAAAAGCGACATATTATGAAATCTCGTACACATAGGGCTTATTTTCGCACCACCATAAACAATCTGAAATTGATATATGAATTCGATCCATGTATTAATCGATTAAGACACATCGAGAATCATATAACATGCTATTCGCGCTTTAATAAGCGATATCCGTGATTCTTAATCATATTAGCGAATCCTTTAGGTTTAGTTCAATCAATTAATACCTTAACAAACCTATTAACTGTATGCGTTCGCACAAACCATAATATCACATATATCAAAAACGCCAAATCATGCGAGAATCATATACATCACATACATGTCTGATCAAACATGGCATTATCGATTTTATGAAAACACAGTGGCTCACGATACTGCTTTGTTGGAGTTCTGAGGCGGGAATATCAATCGGTTGGAACACCGTCTGTGGAATTTAATTTTTATCCTTAACCCACCAAGGATCACATGCGTTTCATAAAAACGAAGGAAAGAATAGCAAGAAACTTACCTCTTGTAGATCGGTCGTTAAACCTTGAAGAGTCTAGCGTCTTGGTTTTATTTGGATCTTCAAAGTCTTTGCCTTTACGGCGACGTATACCTCTACAAGTATCCACACACGAACAAAATAATGAGCGATCTTGTTGAATGCTAGGTCGAGTTCGATCTTCTCAAAAAAGCGAAATTAGGGTCTCTACATTTGGTTGTTCTTAGAGTAAAGTGACCCTACAGAAAAATATATATGTCTCACATATATATATATATATATATATATGTCTACATATATATATATATATATATATATATCTCACATATATATATATATATATATATATATATGTGAGACATATACTTTATATATATATATATACTATGCCTATATATACTATCTTTCTCATATATATATATATATATATATATATATATACTCTCTCCTAGGGTTTTTTTAGTCAAAAGCGAATTTGATATTATTATATATTTAAAAGAGCTCTTTTAAATAATAACAATTTAAATTCAAATCCTTATCGAGATAAAAAAAGCAATTTATATTATTATATATTTAAAATTCCTTACTAAATAATAACAATTTAAATTCAAATCCTTATCGAATAAGGAAGCTTGAATTTATTTATATTAATATATATTTAAAACTCTTTTAAATAATAACAATTTAAATTCAAATCCTTATATCGAGATAAGGCTTAGAATTTATATTATTATATATTTAAAACTCTTTTAAATAATAACAATTTAAATTCAAATCCTTATCGAGATAAGGAAAGCAGGAATTTATTTATATTAATATATATTTAAGAGCTCCTTTTAAAAAACCCTTTCTGATTATTTCCTTATCCAATAAGAAAATATAACAAATTCATTATTTGTTATAATTTAAATCAATTTAAACTTTCTCAAATTAGATTCGAATTTAAATAACAATTAATTGTTATTTGTAATTTAAAATAATCTCATCATTTTAAATTACTAAAGTGAAAAATATAGCAGATTGTGTCGTTCTTAATGTGCGACCCTATAAGTTCAATTAACATTGGCAGTAGGCCTAAATCACATTTTGATCCTACAAGTCATAAGTGGCCTCTAAGCGAGACATTATGACTACCCAAGTTAAAATGAAAAGCTCATGATCGAGACAACCTTAAGCTATAGCTAATGACGCAATCCTTTTGTCTCATGATATCTTGATGAATATAAGGCATAGGCAAAGTCAACCTTATATCGTTCTATCTTTGATTACTCGAAACCCAATTAGACTGACTAAACAAATGACATTGATCTCCATCAATTCATTTGAGCACGACCATGCATTTCTTAGTCTCAATTGTCGAGGGGACCCAGAGATATCTCTCTTATAATAAGAGGGACAAATTCCATCTTAATCGCTCATACCTCACTATATAATTCTTATTATGTTCAAGTATAACCTTTATAGTCATCCGATTAAAGATAACGTTTGATTATATCAAAACACAATATTCCTTATGTTGAGAACTATAGCGATCTCAGGTCAAAGGATTTAATAACCACAGCGTAGAATTAACTTAGGCTTTGATCCATGTATTAATATCGAAACGGGTCTGTCAATATTTGTTTCTCAACAAATAGATATAAATTTGATTTGTATCTCATACTCATATTCATCCCATGAATATCAATCAAACTTTTATACTAATCTTAATTCATTATTCCCATATGATAGCGATTCTAGGGACATTTAGAATAATTAATAATATTATTCCAAAGGACGTACTATATAATAAACATGCAAATCATAATAATAATAAATTCTCATAAATAGTCAAAATACCATGTCCATATAATAGGCCTAGAGCACTATTACTAACACAAGATGCATTAATGAACATGATGCATTAGAAAACAAATACAGGTATAAAACTTACCCTGCATGTCCGGCTGATTTGCATGCTCAGCCTCTGTACCATGAGACCTCTGCCTCCAAGGACAATCTCGCCTCATATGCTCAGGCTGGCGGCAATGGTAAGCGTCCCTCTGCCAGCGGCCCAGAACTCTCGACGCCTTAAGTGCGTGCTCGACCTTGACCCTCGCTCTCTAGCCACGGCTTATGTGACCGTCTGAAGTACTAGGTCTTGATGCGGCACCACAGAGGCGATACTAGTTCCTGACCCATCTTAGGGTGGAGGAACAAACTGTGTCCTCTCTTGTCCTACCGCTGACTGGGACTTGTCTCAAAACCTTGGGATCCCTATCTCTGAGGGCAATCCCTCCTCATATGTTGACTGGCGGCAATGAAGGTAGCACACCATGCGCCCATCCCCGACCAGCAGCCCAACTCGTCTTGCGATGATTGGGGCGGGTGTCCCATACCCTTGGGATTTCCGCGTAAGTGGGCAATCCCTTCGAAAGTGTCCAGGCTGTCACCAAAAATAACACATCACCTGCCCTGCCTGACTTAATGCCCCATCCGACGCGAGTCTGATAACCTTATTTTTGTCTTTGAGGTTCGTGCGAAGCGAAGTCATACATTTCTTTCCACGGTGGAAGAAGATGAATCTTCAACCACTGCCAAATACCAACATATCTTGGATGCCTCGTTATAACATCTACCTCTCCCTGCGTGATCATAATCGTCGACCTAAGGAGTCAACTCCTCCTCTGCTCTGCTGGACGATCGCCAGCTGGCTGGCGGGACATTTGGGCGCCATGCGACTACTTCTTTGCTTTGCCTTTTTGTGCCTAGTGGCACAATCCCTACGGCCTCAATAAAAGGCTCTTTGGTCAAGGCGATGGTGCTGACCAATACCTCGTGGACAACCCCTACGTCCTCGCCCTCGACTAGCCATCTACACATGTCAAATGGCAAATTAAATTCTAATCCGGTATCTCTAAGGTGTAAACAGGTCAGAGATACTATTCACATCACAGAAAAATTTCTATACATATATCGTACATTCATAAATCTGAGACAATAATTTCATTTTATTAAATCATATTCAACAAAAAATTTTATTTTAGAAAATTTCGTTTTAAAAGATTTTATTTCATTTGATTTTATAAAATTTTATTTTATTTTATTTATTTATTTTTATTTTTATTTTTTGAAAACCTTGTGAATAGTGCCCGTGAGCGGTGTTCATGAGCGATTAATCCCCGACGTTGACTCATAACCGATTGCATTGAGTGAAATTGGGTTAAGGTGCGCGGTGCACACCACGAACCCGACTTAACGCGCACTCGCCAGGCGGCGGCGCGCTGCGCCCCGATGTCGTGGCCAGCACCGGCCCGTGTCGCGGGCCCCCTCGGCCATATTGCGTAGCGCGTCGTCTTATTTGTGCTCAGCATGCGTGGTATCAGCGACCTAGCGCCCATGTCGTGGTAGCCCATTTGTGGCCGCATATCGCGACCCAGGTACGCCTGATATCGCGATACATGGTCGCCCCCTCTCAGCCACGATACAATTTATTCTC
This sequence comes from Tetrastigma voinierianum, assembly GCA_016808115.1. NCBI lineage: Eukaryota > Viridiplantae > Streptophyta > Magnoliopsida > Vitales > Vitaceae > Tetrastigma > Tetrastigma voinierianum. Next base: position 208,537 of record JAEQBH010000477.1, on the reverse strand, counting down.
GCGACCCAGCTCCCAACTACCAGGCCCTTGCGCGCGCGTGCCGCTCACCTTGCAGCGTGGAGCCCGGCCATTATCGTGGCCCTCGATTTAGCCGTGTATCGCCGGCGCGGGCTCGGTTTGTGGATAATGCCACGAGCCGATAACTAGCCTCTATGTCACGATACAAATTGTTGTATCGTTACCCGATTCACGTAAGAAAATGGGCGATAGCCAGGTAGCCTAGCGTTTTTTTTCATTCCGGCCTATTGGAAAACCACGATATATATATATATATATATATATATATATATATATATATATATATACTATATATATATATATATATATATATATATATATATATATATATATATATATATATTTCATTCAATTATGAATTATTTTCAAAAATTTTCTCGAACACCTAAAGGTTATATTTCGACTAGTGTTCAACGTTTTCTCCTATACTACTCACCAAGCATACAAATCACACAATTCAATCACACATCCTGAAAATCAAATCACACATCACATTTCATTCACCAAAATGCACAAGGATGCATGATCTATCCCGTTTCCCATCAAGTCCTAGGTAAATTGTATACCTAACTTATTGATACTAAGCTATACTCTAGTATCCAACATTGAGCTATACTAAGCTGTGATGTTCTTACACCTTATGACCATGGCTGAAGCCAGGCCCCTTAAGCCACAGGTATTCATATACCTAAGCTACGTCTGGGTTGTAGTACGGTATCGAACAACATGGATACACCCACACCCGAGCTCCCTATGTAATTGTTTACCTAGCTCAGTGTACAAGGCGACGCCCCAAAACCCGGGGTGTCCGGGTTGACAACCGTCGACCGTGGAATACTTTCGTGAATATCGGGTAACTTGAACCTTCACTCTCACGAAAATCAAGCGAGAGTCTCCTTTGTACAAGGAGCTCTACCCAACTACACTGTCCCAACAATCAACTTATGACCACATCGGGTTCATATACAATTAAAATGAGTAAAATGGCCACTTTGGGCTTTGCTAACCTGCAACAACATATCCCAACTTCATAATAGTTTCAAGGTTAATAAATTACTCTTACCAAACATATATCAAAAGTTTACAATTTTAATACAGGTTATACCAAACGAATACCCAAAGCCACAATCTGGCTTTCTTCTAAAATGCAGCCTCTAGCGAGCGGCGTCCTCGTGCACACTCTCTGTACCTGAAATATTGATCCCTCGATAGGGTGAACAAAGCCCAGTAGAGATAGTTTCCTACATGGGTTACTCCCCACCTAAGTGCACATGCATTGCAAACAATCACATTCAAGAAATTTCATGAACCTACTCGAATGTCTACATGACCAACCCATGTCTCGAGTCCTCACCGGCTCCCTCATATATGCCTAAGCTGAATGCTAGTAAAATCACAGTTTTCAAAACAAAGCCATTTGTTCTTGGCCACACTACCAGTTTCGGTAAAGTTATTGGACTACCCTCAGGGGCGAATGTGTTGGATAACCTTAGGGGAAACAATTCATGGGCTCCTCAGTGTATGGTGTTGGACCATCTCCCAACACAATTCTACGAAAAATCATCCATTGAAATTCTTTTCGCAGCCTTCGTTTTTCTTTTCTTTCATGTCATGCGCATCACACCTTACCACCTAATATTCACAAGGTGCCCAGAGTGCATATGGAATGCATGATGCCAATCCCAAAACTTTTATGTTAATATATTCACATGCATATATATTAACATAATTAATCCAAACAAATCATGTTATTAAATTCACATCAATAACACCAAAATTAGCTCACATGGGCTAATTATTAAACAAGCAAATTCATTTTGAATTCACTTAGCATCACAAAAATTCACCCATGCAAAAATATTCATGTTACTATTCACATGAGCAGCGAAATCTCGATTCACATTCACGGCCACACAAATAGAATTTTCTCCCTCGGTTCCAAAGCTTTTGAAGAGACCGAATTTACGAGCTTTGTAGCTCAGCCTCAGAACATTCCTAACCATTTTACATAGCTCTTAAACAAAAGGAATTAACACAATAGGAAAAGATCCTACCTCTTGGAGTTGTCGGAACTCCACCCAGTCCGGTGCCCACGCGTAGCCTCGCGCGTGGGAACAGCTTTACTTCTTTAGCCGTCGAGAACCGGCCAGGTCGATTGACAAAATCGCTTGAGAGAAGGTGCACTCTCTCTCCTGCTCTAAAAAATCAAAATCCGACCCTTTGCATCCTTTTTTTCCTCTTGCACGATTTTTTGGTCTTTTAATTTGGAGAAGAAGACCACTCTTTGACTCTTTTGTCTCATTATCATTAACAAATTCTATAATTCCATTTGTGTCCCTTTTTGTCTTGATTTTGACACTTTGCACTATCTAGGCCGTCCATTTCCATCATCTCTCTAATCTTGCAACATGTGTCACATGAGTACATGTAGTAGGTGACTTTTGCCACATCACATATTTCTCAAAAACCGTTTTAAGGCACGGCGCTCGGTCGCCGAAAAATGTAATTTATTATGCCGAATTGGCGGTCGATGTGGTATTTAGATTTCATGAGGCGATTCCAACGGTGAAGTCCGTTTCGTCATCGGATATCTAGAAAAATTTCGAGTTTGACGAAAATCACCGTTTGCCATTTTACGAAAGTGGAATTTTCTGGATCTTCTGGGGGGGGGGATCTACCCCATCTTGCTATGCCCAAATACACGTGATTTATATTTATTATTGTTTTATACAACCGTGAGTCTCGATTTTGGACGTTGTCCCATTTCCGAGCTCACCCCACATTCAATAAGAATGGTAAAAAACAGTACCATGCACCCACACCCGACTCGATGCGATGTGATCATGCATATGAAATGCAATCATGTCATTTCATGCTATGTCATGCTACATGCATAATAAGAGCTACATGCAACATTTATAAATTCCCATTCATCACAATTTCCTACATATAATTCCCATTCATCACAATTTCCATGTTAATACATCAAAGCAAAGTACCTTAACATAGTTTTTACAATGACATGTTATTTATTTTTCCAAAGACACACACAAATGGCCTAACGACCGATATAAAACAGGCACCTCTTGATCCCTTCACGGCCATAAACCATTTTTAGTTCCATTCGTCACCGAATCACCGTGGATACCAAAACATACAACAAAACCTAGAGACCTCAGTCTCGAGATCACAACCAATCCCCACATAGTCCAAGACTACCCGAAACTTGTCCAGTACATAATATTCGGGCCCTAAAATCTCGAACTGAATCACACCTACCATCATGGCCTAGAAGACAACCTTTGCCATTACATGACTTTTAAATAAAAATATTCAAAATAGAAAATTCCCCTACCGAGAATTTGATGAAACTCCAAGATTTTTTGCAGTAAGGTGGTTCACGCTGTAGCTTGCGATGCGTGGATCATCCCTTCTCAACGCCAAGATTTGACCTGTCAATCGGAAAATCCCTTTCTTTTTTTTCTCTCCTCTCTCTTCTCTCTCTCTCTCTCTCTCTCTCTCTCTCCAAACGCCAGATCCCCGTTTGCTTCTTTTCCTCCCCGTTTATACACACCCTCCCTTTGTTTGCTCCTCATCCCATTTCCTTTTCCTTTTCATTTTCCTTTCTTTCTCTTTCTTTTCTTCCCCACTTTTCTATTTCTCCTTTTGATTTTTCCCTCAACCGAGTTTATCATAGTAGGGGAAACTTCCCCCCACTTTCCTCTTAGCCACTTGTCATTTCCATGTATTTTCTTGATTTTTCTTTTCTTTTTTTCTTTCTTCTTTATTACATCATTCAACACATGACTCAATGTGAGCCATTTATTCCAAGTGCACCACATGGCTCATGCCATGTGTCAATTCCTAGGGTGCCATGTGGGAATCACATGATTGCTACAGCCAAATTCGACACCCCAGGCTCCAAAAAAGGAGAAATTTCGACTGTTTAGAATTCACGAAATTCAACGAGTGTAACTAGGATTTCTGTGGAGACGACCAACTGAAGTCCATTTCGTCATTCGAGATTTAGAAAATTTCCGATTTCCAATTGAAATTACCGTTTTACCATTTTTCAGAAAAATTGAATTTTTCCCGGGTTTTACATTCTTCCCTTAATTAATTCCGTCCCAAATTCACACATACTAGCACACACATAAACACATATGCAAGAATATTCTAGTGCCAATAGACCATGCACCTTCATCCTCAAATAGGAAATGATAGGTGGCCCACATCGTATCCTCTCGTTCCTAAGTTGCCTCCTCCACTCCTGCACCACAACACTTTCACTAGGCCACATGATCTCGTGATTGCAAAACCTCGATCCGCTATCCACGTGACCAGTCCCCTCCTCAAGGTCCCATCAATATCATTATGTCTCCCAATCCACCACATGAGTTGGATCTGGAGTATACTTCTAGAACATGGAGACGTGGAACACCTCATGGACACCTGATAAACCCGGTGGTAGCACCAACTGTTTAGCAACTGTACCCACCCTCTCAAGTACCTCGAAGGGCCCAATATACCTTGGCACTAGCTTCCATCATTAACTGACTACCTCCTCATAGAATCTCCTTCAAAAGACATGATCACCTACCTCAAACTCTAGATATCGGAGCGCTGTTGGCGAGTTTTCCTCGTTTGGCCTGAGTCAGTGGAGAAACACGCTCAGATCAAATCCACCTTCGAGGACTCTAATCGTATCCCACTGTTGATGGAATGCTCTCCCCACCTCCATCCAATAGATCGGAGATCGACATAGCCTCCCATATAAAGCCTCATAGGGTGCCATCTGGGCATCGTTTAATAATCTTGTTGTAGGCGAATTCCACTAAGGGTAAGTTCTCCTCCCAGCTACCCTTAAGATTCAAGACGCATGCTCGCAGCATGTCCTCTAAAATCTGTATGGTTCTCTCCAACTAATCATCTGTTGCGGATGAAACGCAGTGCTCAATGTCAATTGTGTCCCAATGGCCTTTTGGAAACTCTTCCAAAAGTGTGTCATAAACCTAGGATCCCTATCCCGCATTATGGACACGGTGCCATGTAGCCGGACAATCTCTTAATATTATACAACCTCGTAGAATCTTAGTGTGAAGGTTATCTCGCATTGCCGTAAAATGTGCCGACGAGGAATATGTCCACTATGACCTATACATCATGCCTTTGTGGTTTCCATGGAAAGTATCACAAAGTCCATCGATGTGCTCCCACTTCCACTTCACTACCTCTTAATGGTCGAGTAGCCCGCTGGCTTCTCGATGTCACCTCTTTAGCTACCTGACACGCGTGAGACAATCGGCGAACAAAATCTCCAACAATGCCTTCTTCATTCCATTTGTAATACCGGGGCGACGGCGATCACGGTACATCTTCGTGCCACCTGGATGCACAACAAAACGAGAGCAGTGGAACTCCCTGAGGATCTTCTCTCTCAAATTGATCAGCTAGGGAACCACAACCCGTCCCCTATACCGAAGACTACCATCTGTGTGGATGGTCAAACCTTCGTCACCTATACCTACCTGTACCCAGTCCCTGATAGACGATATCTCTGCGTCTTGCCCCTAGGACTCAATTACTTTGCTCAGTAGGGATGGCATAGCCACTAGACTCCCCAATGCCCTCGAGCCGATCACCGCACTCTCACCCAACCGTCCCATATCTCGAGCATTTGCCACTCCTAGCTACTCCCCCGTGACTTAGATTAGTGCATCAGCCACTACATTTGCCTTACAAGGATGGTAGTGCAAAGTGAAGTCATAATCCTCTAGATACTCCATCCATCTGCGTTGCCTTATGTTGAGGTCCCACTGTGTGTAAATATACTACAGACTCTTGTGGTCTGAAAATACTTTGAACTGCTCACCTCACAAATAGTGTCGCTAAATCTTTAAGGCAAAGACAATGGCCACTAACTCCAAGTCATGTGTAGGGTAATTCTACTCATGATTCTTTAACTTATTTGGTTCATAGCTGCAGCTCTCCCGGTGCATCAAGACACATCCCAGTCCGTCCATAGAGGCATCACAATACACCATGTACCTCTGTCCCTGTTCCGGACTATTAGAATAGGAGCTGAAGTAAGCCTCCTTTTCAACTCTTGAAAGGCCTTCTCACATAGGTCATCATACTCAAACTTGACCCCCTTCCGGGTCAATATAGTCATAGTTGATGCTAGCTGGGAGAAATCCTCAATAAACCTCTGTACCACGATCAGCTGCGTATCTTGGCCGACTTTGGCCTCTCCCGACTCATAACAGCCTCTACCTTCTTAGGGTCTACTATTCTTTGAGAAGCTTAGGCTAAAACATCCCAGAATCTTAACTCGATGGCAAAACTCGCACTTCTTGAACAGCATACAAACTAATGGTCCACTAAGTGATTGAAGAGACAATCTACAAACCAGTCCTGTGCTCCTCCTCAGACTAGGATTAGATCAAGATGTTGTCAACAAGTACCACAACAAACTAATTCAAATAAATTTGGAATACCTTATGCATGGAATCCGGCCAGATAATCGTTGGCGCATTCGTGACGAAGAATATTGTGAACTCAAATGCCCATGCAGCGTCTATGACTGTCTTGAGGATATCAACCTCCTAACTCTCAAGCGTGGTAACCCGGTGTAAGGTCTATCTTGGGAGTGACTCGCGCCCTCTCGGCGGTCAAACAAATCCCGTTAATCCTGGTAAGGGATGCGATTCTGATCATAACCACATTCAGCGTCGATAATCTATGCACGGTCGAAGGGTCTTGTCCTTCTTATTCGCAAACAGAATCGGAGCACCCATGGTGAAGTGCTCGGTCTAATAAAGCCCTTGTCCAACAATCCCTACAGTTGGACCTTGAGTTCCTGCAACTCAATCGGTGCTATCATATAAGGAGTCATAGAAATAGGCGACGTACGTAGGTGTAACTCAATGACAAAGTCCACATCCTATCGCGAGAGGTAGTCGATCTTTCGTCTAGAAAAACACATCTCATATCTGACCACTCGAGGTAGATCAAAATCCTTTCTCCCCCTCATCCTCTAGGGTAAGGCTTTTATTAACCCATCAAATATCCTCCACTTGGAGTCGTGTGCAGTTTAGGTGAAGCATCATCTTACTCATAAAAAGTGCCACGAATACCATCCTATGTGTAGGCAGTAATCCTCCTACTATCACAATCAATGATGACTTGGTGTGCCGTCAACTAGTCCATCATGAGGATGACATCAAACTCTGACATGTCTATGACCCTTGGGTTGATTAGGTAGAATCGAAGATCCTATCCACAGCCCCGACATGCTCAGTCAATCCTCACAGTCCCTAAGGGAAGAACTCACATGTAGCGGCTCATCAGGTCTCCATCTCTAAACCCAAAACATCCACTAGATGCAACAACAAAGAATGTGATGCACGAGGAATCAAGCGGTATCTTTTGCCATAGGCCGAGATAACATAAACATACCACGGCATCTTAGTGATTAACTAACATAGTATGTCATGTGATGACGTAGACACTCCCCTAAGTCATGAAGTTCGGCTAGAAATTACGTCCACCAACCTCAATCCATGCCTTGGCTTGCAAACAAATGCCTGCGAGGAAATAGTAAGGTGCTATTACCTTCTTGGGGCCCGACATCGTTTCCCTGGCCCATGCGGGTAGGAGGAACAAGCTGTGCATCTCCAACGTAATTTGGGGTTGTGGTGCCCCCGCAACTCCGGGATCCCCGCCTCTAAAGGTAATCCACTTCATATGTCAAAGTGATGGCGGTAATAACATATCATCACTGCCGTAAAGCTGAAGCAGAGCTTCGACCTTAGCCTTGATAGGCAATAGCCTCGTCCTTAAAATCCCTACAATGAAGTCTTTTGCTTCTTGCCCAGAGAACAAAAGATTCAGATTCTCCTTTCTCTTAGGACTAGTGCCTGTATCTTTTCTGACTAGTCAGAAACAATGACCCGCCACCATCGGGTCTCCTCCTTTCTTGAGGGCCGAATGATCATGTGCCTCGAACCTGATGAGTGCTTAAAACACTCATATTATATCCATGTCCGCTTTATGTTTTTAGTTGATTTTACATTTAAATGGCACGGCCCATAGCCCAATGCTCGATTTGCAGGTTTTGTGAAATGCAGGTGAAGAGGGTGGTTTTTGGCAAGTTGGAGCTTAAAGAAGCGGGAGAAAAGCGCGTGACGTTCTGCGATGCCGACGCGTCGTGGCGTCTCAGCGTTCGCGGCGGCTCCGTGACGTCTCAGCGTCGCGCGGCGCTGGTCAACGGAGAAAAATCAACAAGTGGGCTGGCGTGCGAGCCTCAATGTTCTTGACGTCATGCCAATTCACGCCTCGGAATCATAAAAGCAATGGAGACCCTAAGATTTAGAGCGCCGAAGAGCGTCTGCGGTTAGACCGCGGAAAAGCGAGAGCGTATTTCGAATCGTGGAAAGACAGTGTTTTGTATTTATCTTTCTCATAAACGATTGATGATTTATAGAATGATGCGTATATTCAGTTCTACTATGTTCTAGATCGGTTTCTAGGGTTTTGTTGAACCTTGTCACAATTGAATGGATTAATGCTAAGACGTATTTTATTCTGTTTATTTATGATTTGCATCGATCGTCTCTATATTTGTGGTTCATATTCATGGTGATGTTTTGCCTTAAAAAAATACCACGGAATTTTATAATAAAATTTATTATATATTCAGGGTATAATTGGGCCCAACTTGGAATTATCTTAAAAGGAATTGTTGAGCGATGCGATTAAATGATTATTGAATGCAAAAATAAACCCAGTGAAAAGAAAATATGGAAATTGAAAATGGGGACCTAAGGGTCAGTGTAAAAATAAGTTTATATGTCTAAGTGAAATAGGAGACTTAAATGAAAAATAATATTAAATAGAGGGACCTAGTATAAAAGAAATAAAGAAAAGAAAAAAATCAAGGAAAGGTGTGGCATGTAGGAAAGTGGGAGGAAGTTTCCTCCCTTTTTAAAATACGATTTAGAGAGTGATCCATAAGAAAAGGAAAAAGAAAAATGGAGTATTTTAGGTGAGAAGCTCTCGCTTCTCTCTAGATTTCCCAGACGGTCGGACCATGGGGTCTCCGTGAGAAACAGAGGAGTCCTTCCTGGTGACAAGGCTACAAGTAGGGCCCGGAGCAGGGGACTTCGACAAACTCCATGGTGGGTCTTCTCTACTTGGTCTTCTTCTACCACGAGGATTGTTGGGTAGTTATCGGCCTTAGGGGAAAGAGTTTGGTTGCATTTTAAACCAATGAGGCTTTGTATTGTGGTAGTGCGCGACTAAGCCGACAGAGCTGATTTTGGAGTGCAGAAGTGAAGAGGGAAATTGGCGTGCGTCCTTCTAGTAAATTGTAGCCACATCAATTAGCTTGATGTTAGGCTTTTGAATTTCTTAATTCAGACTTTTGTAGACGAGTTATGGTCTTTTCTGAGCAGTCCAAATGGGTGGAGTGGTATTTAGTCAAAGCGGTCGTCAAATCGAGATTGGTCAAACGGTGGTGTTCGTCAAGCGATTAATGAGTGACGGTGGTAAATAAGCGTTAATTAGTCAAACGGTGTCATCAAATAGTAATTGTTCGTCAAATAGTGGTGTCAGTGGTCGTCGAAAGCGGTGGTCGTCAGCGGGTGCTTTCGTCAAACAATGCTCGTCGATTTCCGGTCGGCTCGTCAAAGTTGACTACGCGCGACCTCCAACGGAAGGTGATCTCGCCGTTTGAACTTTCGATTTAGGTGTTCTTGGACTCTATCGACCCATAGGTCAAAACACAGTGATATGCCTGAGGAGGATAGTAGATGTCGCCACCAAGGTGTTAAGCTGGGCTCGTCACTTCAGGTGCAGCTCGTCGATTCAGAGACGACTAGTCGGGGTTATTTGCCCATGACCTGGCGGAGGTCATATCTCCTTCGTTTGAACTCCGATTTGGGTGTTCTTGGACTCTATGGAAGCCCATTGAGTCAGAATGCATTGATATGCCTGAGGAGGATGAGAGATGTCATACCACTGAGTGTTGGAGCTAGGCTCGTCACTTCAGTGCAGCTCGTCGATTCGGAGTCAACTTGTCAAGGTTGACTACGCATGACCTCCAACCCGGAAGGTCATATCTCAACCGTTTGAACTCGATTTGGGTGTTCTTGGACTCTATGGAAAGCCCGGTGAGTCAAGAATATAATATTCTAGGGAGTATAGAAGATGTTTGACCAAGGTGATGGGCCGAGCTCGTCCAGTTCAGGCCTGCTCGTCAGTTCAGGATTTGACTGTGTATGACCTCCAACTTCGGAAGGTCCTAACTCCTACGTTCGAACTCCGATTCGAGTGTTCTTGCACTCTATGGAAAGCCCATTAGGTAAGAATCCATCTATATAGCTTGTTTTAGAAATTGGAACTCATAATTACTCCAAATCAATCTGGCAAAACTACTAGTACACACGAATAATATTGTTCTTTAATGGTTTTAGACCAAGGCGACAGGAGAAAAGCCAAACTGAGATTGAGATTCAAAGGATTGGAATAAAAGTGCAAAGATTTTTGGGTTTGTTCTGCGAATCCTATTCTTGATTCGAGATTTTGCATGTTTGTTCTCGACTCTATTAATGTCAAGTATTTTGGGTGGTTACCAAGCATGAAATGAGTGCATGAATGAGTATATGAAATGAGTATGTGAATGTGTATATGAAATGATTACATAGATTGAGTATATCCTTGAAACGAGAATACGAAAGTGAATATGGAATTGAACTGTGATATTTGAAAACCGAATGAATATGATTGATAAATCGAAATGTCAAATAGATAGGACAATTCTTGACATCTTAGATTGCATCGATATACCCGAATGAACCGCGACGGGATGCACCAATCGATCGTCACGAGGCACCGAGAAATTGTCCGATGTCACTTGGCGGGATGCTGTCGGCATCAGATCATGATGGCGTGGCATTGAAGAGAAATGTCCAGCAGGCGGGATGTCGGCATCCGTCATGATGGCATATAACATTCGTGATACCATGTCGGGGTGCACCAATCGGCATCCGTCGTGATGGGAGACCGAATTGTTAAATGTGTAAACACATTACCAAATAAAAATAAGGCGAGTTCTTCAAGCGGAATCGGTCGAAGTGTGAATTGAATAGTCAAGTGAAATAACCAACATTGTGAGAGTGTAAATGAGATTTTTATGTATATGCTTAAATCTAAATAGAATTAAATTGTGAAATGGTGTTACGTGAAATTGCATGATGTGATTTGAGTAAATTATTTAGAAATTAAGAAGCATGTGAAAAAATAAATAACATGGTATTTGTTGAATTAATAGGCATGGTTTAATATTAGAATTCATCTTGAGTTACATTGAATATTGGAATAGAAGCGTATAGAACCACTAAGCTTGAAAATGCTTAGCGTATAGTTTATCTATGCGCGAGGTTTCGGAGTAGACGGAAAGGAGACAAGATTGTCTGTGTGAGTCATAGAAGAGAGTACGGCGTATAAATTATATACTCCGTCATTTGCATATCATCTCTTTTGAACAAATTTGTATTTGTTTTTTTAAAACAAAGGGTTAAACTGAACCTTGATTTTGTATATCATTTTTGAAAAGGCATGAATGCCTTCTTTGTAAATAATATTTGTAAATGTTTAAGGGCTGGTGCTGAAATTTATGTAAATGATTGTGGGCTTGCTAGCCCAAACCGCTTCACGCAACTAAACAAATTAATTAAGCGTTTTAATAAGATAAATAAACGTCGAATGCGCAGAACTCCGTTTCGGATCCGCCATTTAGGTCGGGTCGGGGATTCGGGTCACGACACTTTTGAAAAAAAATAAAACTTAATAAAATGTAAAATGAAAGAAGAATTAAGCGGGCGTCTGGGGTTTGATTCGAATCATCGTCGGGTCGGCGGGCAGGGGTCGCTACATGTTTGGCTAACATTGACATGATCTTGTTAGGTATCCGAGATCGAGAGATAAGGACTCCCAGGGATCTGAATAGAGCGACCCTCGGTTAAATCGGTAAATAGAGATATCTCGATTTCGAGAGTGGCAAGTAGGGTTCGAACATTTAGGCGTTTCGGAGTATTGGGTCGGGGCAGAGATGCACCAACCCTACTGGCGAGATAAGCGGATATACGAAGGGTATCTCGTGAGCATGATCACCTCGTCATCGAATCATTAATAGGCCCGAGATATTAACTCCCTGCAGATAATAATCCATCGAAAATTGGCGGGGAGAGACAAATCCACTAGTCTTTACAAACCATGAGTAATTCCTGAGTTAATTTAGCTTATTTTTTTAATCCCATACGTTAGTTAGATAGAAATTCAGGGTTTAAGTCAGATAATATTATAAGACCAATTTGGTGGTGTGTACTTTTTCCCATGGATCGATATCCATACTTAGGTACAACTATATTACTTGATCAGCGCGTGCACTTGCGCACATAGGCCTTCCCATCTGGTACACACATCAGCTTCGGCCTATCGGAACCTTTGGAAGTTGCCGGCCCCCTTGGTTCCCAATTGCACCAGCTTGTGCGATGGTGGCAGCAACAACACTTGCCTACATAAGGGTGGCAGTTGTAGCAACAACAACCTCTATGGAGGTCTGTTAGTCAAAAGTCGATGGTCGTGGGTTATTACTCCGCCCACCACCCTGGCGTCCTCTTCCTCTGCAACCATCCACACGTGTTAGATAGCAATAGAGTTCTCAAATTTCTATCTCAGTCTAACTAGTAGTGCACATGCCAACCACTAATAGACTTTAACATCATGAACTACACCGTTCGTCCCTTTTTCCTTAGTGGTGCATAATGCCAAATACTAATACACATAAGTTCCCGAACTATCATGTTCATTTTGTTTTTCGAACCCTTAAGGTTATGTTTTCTAACCCTAGTGTTTCATATATAATCCACCATGTATATTATTAACACAAATCACCACATATATCACCATGACATGTTAAACTATGAAACATACGACCTACAACCAACGCATGATCAGACCCATGCCCGTGACCCCTTGGTATTCGTACATAGACTCTTGATACCTAGATGAGGGCGAGCTAATTATTAGGACCATACTTGTGGATACCCACATTCGAGCTCCCTAGTGTCGTTTACCTAGGCTACGATACTAAGCTCGCTTGCCCCAATTTTCGGGTCCCATTGATAACCCGTCTGACCCGAAGAATTTTGTGCTAGGTCATCTTGCACTTAAGTCTTAGTACGGATCGGTACCAACTACTTATGGACACCGAGTTACTCAGCACCACCTCGATACGTCCCCTCACCGGGACCCATCCATTCATATTTAAATCTAAAATATGAAAATAAGATAATTACGATGCAGCGGGGCAGATCAGACTTTCTTGCAAAATTACATACTTGACTATTTATACAATAGTCCAAAATAATTTTATAAAAATTCTTTTATACAAAACATTTTTACAAAAAAAGTTACTCAAGGCCACATGTCAGCCTCCTTTGCAATCACGGCCTCGTTGGAGGCGCGAGTCTCCTGGCCACACTCCACATTGCACGAAGGGGTCCCACAGCCAGGGTGAACAATGCTCAGTAGAAAAATTCTTCTACAAAGGCTACCCCCTACCAAATTGCACATGCAATGACAACCATGAAAGCTTCCAATCACATTCCATATGAATAATGCAATCTTATATGGAATATTACGTTTCATGCATGAGATGAGACTCCTCATGCCCCACAACCTGAGTCTGACCGACTCCCCTCCCACACTGCAGTACCAAAGTGTGAAAACCGGTCAGTGGTGTTTCACTTGATGACTTAAACTGTGGACAACCCTCTAATATTCTTGAATTTTTTTTAACAAATTCCGTGTGTTATTTAAGGGGCCATGTGTTTACGAGGGTCCTGCCCAGTAGGATCATCGCGCTCCTTGGACATTTTACAGGCTTTCCATAGCTAGATGATCATGTTTAATTGCATATAAATTTTGGTCCACAGGGGGAGGGATCTCTCAATCTTCCTTACCAAACACATGTGATTTATATTTATTATTGTTTTGTCACAGCAATTAGTCCGATTTTGGAGTTGTACCATTCAGAGCTCACCCCATTCACTAAGAATGGTGAAAAATAATTACCCGCACACCACGCTGAGCTCGACGATGTGACTAGTGCATATGAAATGCAATCATGTGTTTCATGCTATGTCATCACTACATGCACAATAAAGAGCTACACATGCAACATTTATAAATTCCGGATAATTATATTTCCTACATATAATTCCCATTCATCACAATTTCCATGTTAATACATCAAGCAAGTACATATTAACATGATTTTTACACACAGCAGCATGTTATTTATTTTTCCAGCAATAACACACAAAATGGCCTAAATCTCGGGACCCATATAAAACAGGGCACCTCTTGGTCCCTTCATAGCCATGAACCATTTTTGGTTCCATTCGTCACCAAATCACTATGATACCAAAACATACAAGAAAATCCGGAGACCTCAGTCTTGGGATCACAACCAATCCTCATACAGTCCAGGACTACCCGAAACCAGTCCAAAAAATTTCCAATATTTAGTTCCAAAATCTTGGAACCAAATCACACGACCTATCACGGCCCTAAAGACAACCTATGTCATTACATGACTTTTAGCTAAAAATATTCCAAGTAGGAAAATTCCCTATCTCGTGAAGTTTGATGAAACTCGAGGTTTTGGTACCACGCAGTAACACACGATGCGTGGATCAACCTATTCTCAAGCGAGTCAAACTCGGAGCCGTCGAGCAGCAGGAAAATTTTTCTCTTTCTCTTCTCTCTCTATTCGTTTTCCTCTTCTTTTTTTCTCCCTGATTGCTTCTCTTCATCCCTTATCCAACGCACTCCTCCCTTTGTTTGCTCCCCATCCCATTTCCTTTTCATTTCCTTTTTCTCTTTTCTCATATCTTTCTTTTCTCTTTCATTTTTCTCTTCACTTTCTTTTTCTCTTCTCTCACTTTTCTATTTCTCCTTTTGATTTTCTTTCGTCGATTTATCAAAGTGGAAACTTCCCCCTCTTTCCCTCTTATACTTGTCATTTCCATGTATTTTCTTGATTTTCTTTGTTTTTTCTTTCTTCTTTATTACATCATTCAACAAATGGCTCAATGTAAAGCCCATTTATTAAGTGCACCACATGACATGCCATGTCACTTCATAGGAGTGCGTGTTGAATCACATGGATCATGCCATGTCACCAGACACACGGTGTCTCGAAAAATGAAATTCCGACTATACCGGTCGACGAAGTGACGGGATAATTAGATTTCGAGAGACGAATTCAACGGTGAAGTTCGTTTTGTCATCCGAGATCTAGAAAATTTCCGGTTTCCAACCAAAATTACCATTTTACCATTTTTCAAAAAAATTGATTTTTTCATGGGTTTTACAATAATACTTTTCTGTAATAGTTCTTGCAGAGTTTGCTCTAAAGGTAACTTTTTAACTTCTTCGAAGTTACTTCAATTTGCATATCTACAATTATATTTGGTCATGGTTGATACCATGAATGCTAATTACTCACAAAATTGAGAGAAGTCATGGATATATTATTTTCCATCTATATAATCTATATGGGTAATTTGCACATGTGTTTAAATCCCACTATAACGTGAAAGCATTCACTTATTACTTACTACTTAGTTATATTATCATTTATGATACAATGGAGTATCATGACATATTTTACATTCATGATATTATATATTTATATGTATCAATTTATGATATATGTATGCACATGTAACATTTAAATGTGATTATCATGTATCTGATATATGTCATAAGCGTAATATAGCCCATGAATTGATGATACTTGATCAATTAGTAGTATCATACCATATCAACATCACTAATAGTGAGTGGGTTTAGAAGCCTTTTTAATAAAGACCAATGCATTTACATTGGTATATTATATACCATTTCTACGTCATGATAAAGTTAGCTAATTTATATTATTTTCAATATTATTTATTTTGTGTATAATATTGATTTCATTATATATTGTTAGAAAGCTACCGAATATTTGATTTTGATTGTAAGTCAAAAATCTATATTGACATTTATTATAAGCTGATTTTAATTATTTTTGTCTTATATGTAAAAGTTGTCAACCGTGTCAAATCTCCATGAAAATTCAAGTTTATGACATTGACATTTAAAAAAAAATTATATATCTTGGATCCATATGCTAAATAAATTATTGATTTTTTGATGGAAAATCATCAATATAGTCCAATTGAGCTTGAAATGATTCCCTAAAGGGAATCAATATCATCCAAAACTCATGGACATGGTTAACGATTGGTCATGGTTGCAATCATGGAAGAAATTCCCAATATCATATTGATGATCCCTCAAATCCTTGAAAAAAGAAAAATCTCACCACTAGAAGTGGATTGATATTGAGGTAAAATGGAAAGTACATGTGACGCCCCAAACCAGAGTGCGGTGACAATCCATCCCAACCCGCGGGAGATGTCACAATTAGTCATTAGTGTCTCAATACCACAAAAAGAGTGTCTCTACTCGGGGCTTCAAAATATAAGTAAAAATAGCCCACGTTAATTGTACATCTATACTCGCCAGTAACAAACTATGACCACAATAGTTCAATAGTTAATTACACACTCTTATACAAACATGTATCGATCATAATGTTTCATACATGTTTTTCAAAAATATATAATCAAGCCACATGTCGGCTTTCTTCTCATGACCTTTAGTGACGTGAGTCTTCTGAGCCTCTTGGCCCGCATGTAAGCGGGGATTCCACGACGGGGTGAGCAATGCTCGATGGTTGGGTACACCACATTAGGTTGCCAGCTAGTGCTCAACAGCTGGCGAACCACACGTTTCAGTGAATTCGTGGTTACTTTCGAATGTCTCACGTGCTGATCTGACCTCGAGTCCTCATAACTCACGTAGCGTGCCATGTATGAAAAACAAATCTTAAAACAGAATCATTTTTTTAATTTGTGGACAACCCTCCGATATTAATTAGTGGACATACTCCGATAATTTACTTTGTGGACAACCCTTTGAGGTGAATTGTTGGATAACTTTCCGAAATAGTCATTGGACATCCTCCAACATGAACTGTTGGACAACTTTCCAAAGCAATTCTTCGGACAATTTTCCAATATAAATTTTATGAATTAACCTCGAAAACATGTCATGCACTCCATACCCTACTATTCTAGGGTGCCCCAGTGCATATGAAATGTAATATGCCATTTCACAATAATTCATATTAATATATCAAGCATGCATATATTAACAACATTCACACAATCAACATGTTATTCAATCATAGCAATAACATATCAACACACAAAGCCACACAAACAGTCCTCGGTCAGTTTTGGGACTATCCAAAAGTAACTTTAGAGGTTATTCGCCCTGATCCAATCGTTGGAGCAGAGATGAGCGACCACTTAGGCTAGAACATCCTTAACCATAGAATGGCTCTTAGCCAATGAATAAAAACAAGTAGGAGAAAACCCCTACCTCATGGAGTTGCCGAAACTCCCTTGATACCCGATGCCGCAGCGTAGCTCTTGAGTGGGGATCGACTTGCATCTTTTCTCATTTGGGATTAAGCGGGCCGGATTGTAGGAAATCTAGAGAGGTGAGCTCTCTATAGAATTTCTCCTCTCTCTTTCCTCTTTCTTTTCTCTCTCTATTTTCCCTCCCAAACCGGTTGGGTCAAGTTTGGTCAAGAGAACTTGTCCTCTCCTTCACCACTTAATCCTTCTAAGTGGTTAACGGATCTGTACCATCGACTTATCGAAATGCCATGGTTCCATCCACTCACAAGGTAAAATTTGTCTCCTATGGCCCCACACTTGAGCTCATTGTTTGACTATCCTCCATTGACATGTGTGTCTCATCTTGAGCACTCAAATGTGCCAAATGTCCCTTGCATCCTGGATTGCCTCGAGCGATGAAATTCGAAACGTGCCGAAATTTGGCCAGGGGGTCGACGATGTTAGCTAGATTTCGTGAGGCGATTCAACGGTGAAGTCCATTTCGTCATCTGAGATCTAGAAATTCCGGTTTTGATAAAAGTGCCAATTTTAATTTTCGAAAATTAGAATTTTTAAGGGTTTTACATTCTTTCCCAGTAAAAAGAATTTAGATCCCAGAAATTCCACACAATCATAGAAATCACATGCATATGCAATGTGCTGCACTATGTCATCTGCATTAACTAGTCATTTAATTATTAAATAACTAAACTGCGTACCTTCATCCCTAAACAAGAAGGGATAGGTAGCCCGCATCGTGTCCTCGCGCTCCCCCGTTGCCTCCTCCACTCCATGGTGTTTCCATAGTACTTTCACTAGCCTCACGATCTTGTGTCGCAAAACCTGATCCCGACTATCCATAATGCGCATTGGTCACTCCTCGAAGGTCCCATCTATGTCAACCTCAATCTCTTCCTAATCCACTACATGAGTTGGATCAGGAGTGTATATTCGGAGCATGGAGACGTGGAACACCTCATAGACACTAGACATGTTGGGAGGTAAAGCTAACTGGTACGCTACTGTGCCCAACCTCTCGAGTATATCAAAGGGCCCAATGAACCTCGGCGAAAGCTTCCCTCGCTTGTCGAACCTGACCACTCCTCTCTTAGGCATCACCTTCGAGAGGCACGAGTCACGAGCCTCGAGCTCTAGGGTTGGTAGTGGCATCAACATAGCTCTTAATGCGGCTGCGAGCCGCGGGAGACACTACCTTATCAAGCTCACCTTCTTCGAGGTGTCTCTAATCAGATTCGGACCTATAATGGAGCTCTCTCCCACCTCGGTCTAGCAAATAGGTGATCGGTATGGCCTCCCATACAATGCCTCATATGGTGCCATCTGTATACTCACCTGATAACTATTGTTGTAGGGATTCCACTAAGGGTAAGTGCTCTTCCCAGCTGCCCTTATGATCCAGGATGCATGCCTGTAGTATGTCCTCTAACACCTATATGGTCCTCTCCAGCGGTGTCTATACATTGGGTGGAAGGTGCCTCGTAATTCGGTTATTCCCGATAGCTGCTTTTGGAAACTCTTCCAAAAGTGCCTTTGTAACCTGAGAGTCTGCGTCGGGCACTGTGGATGCGCGGCTCCATGTAGCCGGGCAGTCTCTCGGGCCGTACAATCAACAGAATTCCTCCAGTGTGAATGTCATCCGCACGGCTAGGAAATGTGCTGACTTCGTGAGCCGATCCACTACCACCCATATCGCGTCATGCCTCCGCGGTGTCCTTGGTAAGTGGGTCACAAAATCCATCGTGACGTGCTCCCACTTCCACTCAGCCACCTCCAATGGCTGGAGTAGCTCTACTGGATTTTGTGCTCGGCCTTAACTTGCTGACACGTGAGACATCTTCGAACAAAGTCCCCTACATGTCTCTTCATCCCGAGTCGATGTCTTGGCGATGAAGATCGATACATCTTTGTACCCACACGGATCACCTGACAAATTGGGAGCGTGAAAATCCCCAGGATCTCCTCTCTTAGATATGTCAACTGAGGAACCACTACCGTCCCTATATCGAAGACTACCATGCAACGTGGAGGGTCAACCCACCGTCAACTCTACCGATTATAATCGGTCCACGATGGACGGTATCTGCTTACCGTCCTTACCCTTGGGACGTCATTTGTACTTAATAGGGACGGGGTAGCTGCAGGAGACTCCCGACATACCACAGGCACAGTCGCATCACATGTGTCCTGATCTCGAGCATTTGCCACTCTCGGAAGCTATACGGCGAATGCCCCAGTGACTTCCAATTAGTCACATCGGCCACCACATTTGCCTTACCAAGATGATAATGCAAAGTGAAGTCTTAATCCTCTAGGAACTTCATCCATTTGCGTTGCCTCATATTTAGGTCCCGCTGCGTGAAAATATACTTCAGACTTTTGTGATCTGAGTACTTCTCAAATTGCTGACCATACAAATGATTAGTGCCCAAAAAGTGATATTTTGAACCCTATTTATTATAGGTTTTGAGTGCTTTTTGTGTACTAATAATTCTAATTAACAGGTGCACATTAAGTTCTTGCTATTTTAACGATGCGTATTTTGTGGCTAATTTTTGTAGTTTTTGCAAGATAATCGGATGACCAAATTATCAAAGTCAATTCAAACACGAAGAACCCGAGTTGAGCTCATCGTTTGTCGGATCCTAGAAGGAAAGAAAGAGAAAAAAAAGTGAAAGAAATTGGAGCACACACAAAGTGGTTCTATGACCTTTGTTCATCTTAGCCTTTTCTTCACGACTCACCTTTGTTCATCTGCCCTTCCTTCCTGCTGCCCGTTTTTCTTTTTATTCTCTTCTTGGTTTTCTTCCTACTTTCTCCTTGTAATAGTGTTTATTTTTTTTATAGTTTTTGGTAATTTGTATTGGGTTGGCTATAAAAGCCCTATGACCAGACACTATATGGGAGACTTTTCGATAATATAGAGAGCGGGCAGGGGTTTTCCCGCTGCTTTTCCACTTTCCCTCATTTTCTTTGCTTTTCTTTCATTTTCTCGGCTGCCAAACACCCCTTGAGGATGACAACTCAAGGGATGGTTGGCTAAACCTCCTCATCCTTGAAGAGGAGGGCTACTAAAACTTTGGATTTGAGGTAAGCGACGGTCCTCTGTTTTTAACGTAGGCATTTATTTCATTATGTTCTATCCTTCACTCTAGGTTTAAATCTCTTAGATACATCTTGATTGACCAGTGTTGCTTAATCTTTTAGGGTTCATTGGATGCTTGAGCCATAGATCAGGTGATATCTATTGAATTACCTTCTTTGTTCTTGTAAGATGGGTGAGGAGGTGAGTTTCTTGTCTAGGACATGAATGTTGGTTAAATACCGTATTTCAAAAGGAAAAATTATTAGGGTTCGGTTTTTATAGCTAAACAAGGTCGGTTTGAGTAATGACTATAGGTCATCCTCCCAGCCATGAGGAAAGGGACCGAGGACCTCTCCGGTTCTTGTAACCTTAAACTGGTAGCCCCGATGCTTCAAGGTTCTTTATATTTTATTTCACCTTATTTTCGGTTTGCAAACCATCAACTACTGTTTTTACCAGCTTCCCAAAATCCGAATTGAATTCACCATTTTGGCCTTGTTTGTAAATCATGTGTGTGCAGAAGAAAACCCATCACGTGTTCGAACCTAGGCAGCTATGCTATGTTAACTGCTACAGCCCGAGTAGGAAGGAAATCCCCAAGGATATAAATTTTGTTGAATTCAGAATCCACCCCTCTTGTGTGCAAATAACAAATAGTGGCATAAATCTTTAAAGCGAAGACTACATTTCAACTCCATGTGTACGTGGGGTAATTACGCTCATGATGATTCTTATTTGGCGAAACCGCAGCCCACCACTCTCGAGGCGCATCAAAACACATTCAGGTCCGACCTTCAAGGCATCACAATACTGGCGCCCTTGTCACTCTCTTTGGGACTATCAGGCAGGAGGTGAAATGGCCTCTTCTACTCTGAACGCCTTCCACGCCTGAGTCATTTTACTTTCAGGCTTGACCTCCTTAGGGTTAGTTTTTTTCACGGTGCTAATTAGGAGAAGTCCTAGATGAACCTCCTATAGTACCCTACCAATCCTAAGAAACTACGTATCTCGAAGACTGACTTCGGTCTCTCCTAACTCATCACAGCCTCGACCTTCACGGGGTCCATTGACACTCCTGAAGCTGACGCTATGTGTCCCAAAAATCTCACCTCAGTCAGAAAAAACTTGCACTTACTGAACTTGGCGTATAGCTGATGGTCTCTCAAAAGCTGCAGAACAACCTTCAAATGATCCTCATGCTCCCTCTCAAATTGGGAGTAGATCAAAATGTCATCCACAAAGACTACAACAAACTGATCTAGATAGGGTTGGAATACCCTATGCATGAGATCCATGAATGGCTGGCCGGGCGCGCATTCGCCAACTCAAAAGGCATCATCAGAACTCCAAAGTGCCCATAACGCGCCTTGAACGCCGGCCTTAGGATATCCGCTCCCTAACCCTGCCAATTGATGGTAACTCGTGCCAAGCATTCATTCGAGACTCGCTCCCCTAGCTACTTGAATGTCGCCAATCCGGTAATGATACCGATTCTTTTGACCAGAACCCGCCCAACCGTCGATCGTCAATGCACAGGCTTGCCTTGTCCTTATTCTTCGCAAAACGTAACCTGAGCACCCATGGCGGTTGCTCTGGCCTCCAATGAATCCTCGTCCAAAGAACTCACGCATATTGCACTCGAAATTCTGCAACTCAGCCGGTGCCATCCTATGTGGAGTCATAGAGATGGGTGACGTAAGCCAAGGTGTAACTCAATGGTTCAGAACCTCCGCTGGAGGTAATCCCGGTAGCTCGTCCGAAAAAACGTCCTCATACTCGCACACTACCTGAGGCCGATCCAAGTCTGATCCCATCTCGTCCTCCAAGGTAAGGCTAGTCAGCCAACCCACCAACTGTCCGTGCCATCTGAAATCGTACAAGGTCTAGGGCAAAACATCGTGTTTGTCCCCTTAAAACGTAACACAAGTACTATCATGCGTGTAGGCGGTAACCCTCCTACGCTTACAATCAATGACAACGCAATATGCCATTAGCTAGTCCATCCCGGCGATGCTGAACTGATATACCGCATGATCTCAAATCACAGAGGTAATCAGATCTGAACCCCGACATATCAGATCTATGCTCATCTTGGCCCCTAGGGGAGAACTCACGTACAGGGGCTCCTTCAAGGTCTTAACCTTTAAGCCTGACTCTCTCATGACCGATGCAGCAATAAATGAATGCGATGCATCATAATCAAATAACACTCTTGTCCATAGGCGAGATAGAAAACGCACTCGTAAGGATCAAGTTGATCGATCGACTCGCCTAAGGGGTGTGATGGCGCACACGCCCGCATCCCCGATGTCCGCTGTGGCCCGCCCTACCTCACCCATAATCTGACCCTCCGGCCTGTCTGCAGTAGGTTGGTGCTTCTTCAGGCACCCGACTAATATCGGTTTCTATGACCCATACTAGGGTGTGGAGGAATAAACTATATCCTCTCTTGTCCCATACTTGATTAGGATTGCCCTGTCCCTAAACCTTGGGAACCGTGTCTCTAGGGGAAATCCCTCCTCATATGTCCGGGCTCGGCGGGTAATGGAAGGCTATCACCCATCCGCCCCGCCCGAGTGGTAGCCCCCATTCGTCCCTCGCCCGGTAACCGCGGCTCGAACCCAGTGAATCCAGGAGTCTCCGCTCTTCCGAATCGAAAGAAGACTGACTCTCCTTCCTCTTGCCACTAGCACCCTCATTCCGAGTGCTCCGTGAATCCTCCATCTCTGTCTCTATGGTCATGGCAGTCCCAACCATAAAGTCTATGTCCTGTAGGCGGAGTCCTACAATCCTGCCCCTAATGAACAATCTCAGCCCATTCTCAAATCTCCTGACCTTGGCCGCATCTGTGGCCACATAATCATCAACAAGCGAGTTAACTCTGTGAACCTAGCCACATACTCTATCACGATCATGGATCCTTACTTCAACTCTAGGAACTCCTGGCTCGCAGATACCTAGCAAGCAATAAAAATATTTAACACCCATGAAGAGCCTTTATGAACTCGCCCAAGTCATTGCCTCCTAAGTTCTAGAGGTCTTAACCCGGCCCCACCGCACTTGATCTTCGCCCCTCTAATAAACACGCCTCTGGCCGACTGGGTCGCGATGAGCTTAAAAGTCATCCATTTTCACCATTTTTCTAATTGATTTTTATATAAAAAGACCTGGATGAGTGTTAGAAATATGAATAACTAACCAAACTGAGAGGCAAAGAGGGGAATTCAAGAGAAAGAGGAATTTTACTAGTGGAGTGCAAAGTGGATGAGTATTAATGATATAACCGGTCGAAGGAGTTTGCAACAGAAAGGCGCACAAGGATCAAAGAATCTCGATGTCGTGGAAGCCTTGATAGCAATGAGTACCATATCAAGGTCGCGACCACAAAACCCCCCGGGCCGCAACGGTAAGAGTAATGGAAGGCAAGAGCCGGGCGCGATAAACTCCAAGTCAGCAACAATGAATTGATGAAGAAGAAGAATTGCGCCGCGACGCCCTTTGAGGCTCATGGCTGCACTAAATCCCGCACAAAGGGACAAGGAGGTCGTGGACATCGTAATGTAATTAGAAGAAGTCGCGACATCACTTTTGTAAGAAAAGAAGGTCGCGACAACACCTAGCTGTTGCGACATCAATTGAGAAGACTTCAGGTCGCGACATCATTAAACAATCGCGACAATGTAAGCAAGGGAACAGGTCGACAACATTCGTGAGGTCACATCCATGGTATCAGATAAGTCGCGACATCATTAAGTGTAGTCGCGACATCAATTGTGAATAACTAGTGTCACGTGGTCATTCAAATTGCCGCGACATTGGGACACAAGTAACTACAAGGTCGTGACATCATTTAGCCGCCGGCCAACAACTCCAAGAGATAATGACGACAAGTCACGACCAAACAAAGACTCTGCGACATAACTGAAGACAACGAAGGTCGCGACAAAGAATCGATGTCGCGACATCAACAACCCACTGGGCTAATTAACTGATGTCCAAAAAGAGGTGCATCGGGGCCTGGTGGCCCAACTTCGTAACCCTATAAATACGCCAGCTTGCTACCGGCGAAACGCAACCTTTTCGCGACTTGAGCGAGATCCGGCGCCGGGCTGCCTCAGATTTCAATTTTCTTTGTTTTGTTTTTTTATTTTTAGATTAGTTTGTTCTTTATTTCAAATTTGATCCGAACGTTACCGTTAAAATTTTAGCCGAATGTGCACTATTTCTTCAAATTATCGCTTGGTTGTTTGAATTTCGCATACCTTGAATTGAATCACTAGCTTCCTATTTACGCTTGCTTTCTTGATCAAGAAGCTATTGTATGGTGTAATCCAGCTGATTTAGAAACCCAAATTCTTCCATTGAATTGACGCTTATTGTCGAATTGTCTTTCCCGCAGTAATTTTATTCATTACGCTTAAATTGCTTGTAAATCTCCTTGTCGGTCTTGTGTATTTTTCATATTGGATCCCAATATCGCAGTTCCACTCCATTAACGGGACACCCTCACGAGGCCCTCTCGAGTGACACAGAGAAGGCATTCCCTTGTAGTGATGGAACAATTTCTCGAAGGTATGTTAACTGATATCGTTGATCTAGTGTGCTCGTGAAATTAAATCGACAAATCCTCTTTCTCACTGAGACGAGAATGGGTTGGGCTTTCTATCAATTTAAGCTTGCCGAGTTCTGGCTTCGATTCCTAATAGTGAATTCAACTCAGATTAGCAAAGATCTAATCAAGGAAAAGAATGAGCTATTCTAATTTTATGAAGAGAAACCAAGATAGTGTAAACCCATGCAATGACTTAATCTTAGGAGCTATATTTGCACCATGTTGTGGGTATGAAGTATTGAGAAAGAAAAATACCTTAACAAGGCAACCTGCATTAAAAGTAGTTATCTAACACTGCCTTCGAGAGAAACAAAGGAAGATTATATAATGAATCTGGTAGCTCAGAGATCCAACTGCACTATCATATTCCTTGGACTAGTTTTAAATTTGTGGTTTATTAAGCAACGTACAGTGCAATCTACAGGAATTAATGTTTCACAATAGCTGTATTGTCAATGCTCCCTTTAAATGATAAATCGTCAAGCCTAAATTTGTAATTTTATTATTTTATTCAATTCATTTGTTATTAATTCAATTCTTTTTAGTTTTCATTATTTTAAGGCTTTCAAAACTGATTCCAATTGTCTATCAGAGTCCAAATAAAAGATAGAGATCGAGGTCGTGGTAGTTGGTATGGGAATTCTTGAGATCTCTGTGGGATCGAGACCGACTTAAATCCAATTTACTACTTGTTCGACCGTGCACTTGCAAAAGATAATGGATCAAAACCACTAAAAAAAAAATGATTTATTCTTAATGAAAATGCTCTGAATGAATACAATAGCTAAGGAACACAATGTACAAGTTGTTGGCAAATTGCTGGGGATAGATAATAAGCCTTTGGTGATAACGCTCTATAAATTTAAGTGTATGTTTTGATCCATGTCACCAAGAAGGGGGCAAACAAGTTTTTGCGCCGTTGTCGGATTAGACAATAGTCCTTGGTAATAGTGTCATAAATTTGTATATGTCTTTTTGGTCCAAGTAAACAAGTTTATGATGGCCATGGATCAAAGAATTTAGTAGATCAAATATTCGACAGTGAAGGAAATACTAATTTGACATTTAAGAAAAGAACAAAATATTTTTCAAGCAAAGGGTTATTTTAGCCACTAACCTCAACAAGCTTTATTTGGTGTAAATATTTGTCAGCTCGACTAATCCATTAATGTGAGTATGTCTTGATTTCGTGGAAACTTTACATAATAGAAATGAATTGTTAATCAATCATCTCCGCAGACACTCAACGAGAGAACACTAAGCTTGAGAAAACGAAGGCGTAAAACCCGCCTATGGCGTACGGAAAGGCAGCATCGCATCAAGATTTAAAGAACAAAGAGCTAAGCTCCAATCACTCATACAATGGAGGACTTTGGAGACCTATTATTCAGATGAATACTCGCAATCGCATGTACTACGCTGATGCAAATAACTTTGAACTCCAAGCCAAGATCAGACATAATGGTTCAAAGAACAGCCACTGTCATCCCAATAAGACCCAAATGAGCACTCGGGAAGGTTTCGTGATGGCAAACACAGCAGTTGAAATTTGTGGGTGAGACCCGCACGCCATAAAATTGCAAAGACTCCCATTTTCTAAGATAATGTTACCTACATGGTATGAACTCCTACTATATGGTGAAGTTGATAATTTTATATTTTCTGTAGAAGCCTGTAGATTCTTCCATTACCACCAGAGAGAAGGAGGGAGATAATTGTGTTCCAGCAGGGTGAAGATGAGCCTTTATGTAGCATGGGAGAGATTCAAAAGGTTGCTGAAAAGATGCCTGATGCATGGAATAGACTTGAAGACCCAGATGGATATAGTGTATCATGCCTTGAATGATACATCTAAGGGCATTATTGACGCTTCATGCTGTGGAGCATTCAAACGTAGGAGTGCTGAAGAGCCAAGAGATCTAATTGAGACCTCATAGTTTTAAATATGAAAGCTCCATCAGTTTTCAAGAGCACAAGTGCAGGAAGAGGAGTCATGGAGTCAGCAAGATGACAAACATGTGGAGGCAAAGTTAGATGCCAACACATCAATGGACAAGCAAAGAGAGGGGATGCACACCGCTCATGAAATAGGAGCACGAGAGGGAACTATCGAGAGGAAGTGCCGATGTACCCAATCGAAGAACTGTTTTATGATGCTGAGGAGGTTAAGTACTTGGGGGAGCCAAGAAGTTATCACTTCAACCAAACCCTCAACCCTACCAAAGACACTATCATCCAAAGATCAGGAACCAGGCGAAAATTTTTCATATGTGGCAGGGGCCTCACAAGGCCCAAGGCATGGACAGTAATCCTCAATGTGGATATCAAGAACTACCATGTTCCTACAAAGAAGAAAGAAGGAGGTGAAAATAGAACGAGTACCGGTGAAATGAGGAGGGCTCAAATCCATTTGAAGATCAAATGTCGTAATTCATGGGGACAAATAAGAAGTCAAGTAACCTCCATGAACAAAAGCTCAAGTGTAATCGAAGCCTCAAATACCACCCCACCTTTCTGAAGACCACTAATGCCTCCCTCAAGAACCCGAGACACAAACAGCAACCGGCCCTAAACCCCAAGAAACCGCATGAAAGATGCCTTTCCCAGTGACACGAAGAAGAATCCGAAAGACTGCATGGCTGTGCAGCTCAGAAGTGGGAAAGACTTGGTGGAAAAGACAGAAAAAGATGAAAGCAACAAGGGAGAGGAAGGCCTAGACAATGCTGAAACACTGGAGAAGGAAAGAAAGAAGGAACAGCCAAGAGAAGAAGGAAGCAAGAAGAAAAACCCAGAATTCGCTCAGCAATCCCATTTCCACAGAGTGTTAATCAAAGATGAGGAACAGCTTATAAGGTTTTTGAAAACCTTCGTAAGCCGGGAGATCAAGATGCCTTTCACGGTATATGGGACTCAGATGCCACTTTATGCAAAATTTTTGAAAGACATACTGAGCAAAAAGAGGAAGATTGTTGAAGAAGGAATTGTGAACTTGACTACAACTTGCAGTGCTGTGATCAAGAGAGATTTACCAGAAAAGATGAAGGATCCAGGGAGCTTCACCATTCCCTGCACCATTGGAGAGTTTGAGTTTCGTAAAGCCTCTCGTGACTCAAAAAGCCGCATCAATTTAATGCCCTATTCGTTGCCAAGAAGGTTGGGAGCTTACTCCCACTACCGTTACCCTCCAAATGTGGCGAGAACCCCGCAAACTCGAAGGAACTGAAGTAGAAGATAAAGGTAAAGGTGGGAAAATTTATTTTTCCCGTTGACTTCATCATACCGATATGAGGAAGATTCACAAGTCCTCTCGCCGGAAGGCTATTCCTTGCAACCGGAGTGTACTCTAATCGAGCATGCGTAAGGGAATTCTCACTCTCGAGTTGAGAACCGGGCACTGACTTCAATTTAATCAGAAGTTTATGAATTTAGACATAGAAAGCGGAAGATATCAAGTCAATAAGATGTATATGTCAACAAATATGATTTTTTACTATGATTGTACGCCCAACTTTCAATCAATGAAAAAGAGATGAATTTCCAAGATCTTAAAGGTTTTGATTCGCATTTTCCGCATCGCCTTTTACATTCTAACGAAAAGTGATGAGTCTTAAACAAATGGGATGAAAAAAAGGACACAAAAATGAAGAAAAGGAATTTCATCAAGAAACCAGTGACGAAGGGCTAGTTTTAAAGGAGTTGTTAAGTCATTTAAAGTATGCTTACCGGGAGCTGCCAAAGAGTAAACCAAGACACTTCGCTAGACCTGATGCCGGAGGGAACGTAGGTTGCTGGAAATTTTAAGGAATCGTAAGGAGTCTATAGCTTCGTCTATCAAGAGTTAAAAGGTATCACCATCAATACGTATGCACAAAATACTCGCTGAAGAAAATGCAAAGCCAACTGCTGAACATCAAAGGAGACTGAATCCAAAGAATGGCGAAGTAGTCGTGAAGGAGGTGCTCAAATGGTTAAATGCCGTTTTATCTATGCAATTTTAGATGTCTGGGTTAGCCTCCAAATTCATGTGGTTCCAAAGAAGGGTGGATTTATCAGTGATCCGCAATGAAAGAAATGAATTAATTCCAACAAGAACAAGAATGTGGATGGAGAGGAATTGATTAATGTGAAGCCGAACACAAGAACCGTGAAAGATCATTTCCTTTGCCCTTCATTGATCGGGATGTTGACAGACAGTGTGACACCCTATTTTTATTTCTCGGACGGGCATTCTGTGCTACAACCAGATTGCAATTGCACCCGAGGACCAAGAAAAAGACCATCTACATGCCCCTGCATGGTACCTTTGCCTTCGTAAGGATGCCATTTGGGCCGTAATGCTCCCGCTACTTTCCAAATGATGTATGATGTCAATGTTCTCAGATTTGATCGAGGAAGTCATGGAAATTTTTATGGATGACTTCACAAGCAAAGGGCAGCTTCGAACAATGTCCAACAACCCGGAAACAAGACTAAAGATGCAAGGACAAAACAAATTAGCACTAAATTGGAAAATGCCATTTCATGGTAAACTAAGGTAATGTTTCGCCTAAAATTTCTGCTATATAGAAGTGGACCAATCCAAGATTTCCATTATCAAACCCTTGCACCTCCCACAACAAAGAAGGGATAAGGAGTTTCTTGGAGGCATGCTGATTTTATAGGAGATTCATCAAAGATTTCAAAATAACCGTACCACCATGTATACACTCTAGAAGACACAAAAGTTTAATTTCGATGACTTCGCAAGCCTTGAAGAAATCAAGACTCGATTGGTTCAAGACTCATCATGGCTTAATTTAGAATGGGGATCAGTGGATTCAAATAATGTGTGATGCCAGCATTTTGCAATGGGGTCAGATTGGGCAAGAAGAGAAAATATTCAGAGCCATATACTATGCTAGCGTAACCTTCCAATGAAGCACAAGAAAACTATTCCACAACCGAAAATAGAGATGCTAGCCATAGTGTTTTCTTTGTGAGAAATTCAAGCCATACATTTTGGGATCCCATGTTATAGTTCACATTGACCATGTAGCCATCAAATATCTGATGTCAAAAAAGGAAGCTAAGCCAGACCATAGTGGGTAAAGTCTACCGCAAGAGTTTGATCTGGAAATTAAAGATAAAGGTGTGACAATGTGATAGCAGATCACTTGTCCAGAGTAGAAAGGAATGAAACAAAAAGGAGGAAGAATTAACAGAGAACTTCCTTGTGATGAACACTGCTATGTGTCATTCCAACTTCTGGTATGTCGCATACATATTGTGAACTACTTCTTCCTTAGTTTCGTGGAGCACCGTGAATAATAAGAGTGCTCAGACGCCGGATGCGTACATACAATCCGATGATCCATCAAGTTATTTGCAAGAGAAAAACACATGATTATTTAAGATGTGCATGCCGTAGAGTAAATGTCAAGAATGAATGCCATGCATCAACATATAGTATTAGAGAAAGAACAGCCTTCGCCAAGATACCCAATCTGGATTTTATCGCCCGCCATAACACCATCTTCGCAGATTGAAATGGCAATGGGTCACCCGGGATAGATGCCAAAGACTGGGAAAAATCAAATGAGATGCCCTCAGCGCATAAATGGTGGTGCAAATTTTTGATGTATGGGAATAGATTTATATGCAGTGGACCACCACTTCATTTGAAACCTTATATATCGCGCGGATTATGCTTCCAAATGGTGTGGAAGCACATTTGTCCAAGCAGCAGAATGATGCGCAATAAGGCCAGGGACATAAAGAATATTGAGCAAAATTTGGAACACCCGGTACCATTATCATTGGGGGTGATAGGAGGAAAAAAAAAAACAAAATGTAACCAAGAGCTGGTAGTATGGGATCAAGACATAGGCAGGCAGTAAGTCTAGCTTATCACAAATTTGCGAATTAACGATTAAGGGTAGAGATTTCAAATGTAGGAGAGACACAAGAACCCTGAAAGTAGAACGAAGTTCGGGGAAGCAGTGAAGGATTGGTCTTCCAAACTTGACACGATGCACTTTCTGGCTTGTGCAGCATCGTGGCATCTGCAAAACTCCCATTGAATGTCCTACATGTAGGTTGTTGCTAAAAACCGAAGTCATCTACCTTAATCGAATACAAAAGCTGTGGGCCGTATCAAGAAGTCGGAATCTTGATTTTAAATCGCAAAGTGAAAGAGACTGCTCCAACCGAATGAACTCCAAAGAACTGAGAAATGAAGCCACGCATAATGCTAAGCAGAATATACAAGGACAAAACAAAGAAATGGCATAGATTCGTGAGAAAGAGTTCGGGAAAGTGTGAGAGAGAACAATTTTCTTTTTAACTCCAGACAGCGTGAGTTAAAATCCCAAATGGAGGGACATACAAGGCCACGCACAGAGAGTGTCGCTAGTCAAATATTCGGAACAAAGTAAATAATGGGGAAGATCGATGTCGGGGAAGAATTCGTCAATGGATGCGACCGGGCGGTCAAAAGGTGGAGAAAGAGCGTATGGTGCAGCCCAGCCTCGGTTCATTAAGAGAGAGAGAAAGAATCAAAGCGCAGTCCAGCTAGAGACTAAAATGGCAAATAAAGCACACGTCGATTTTAATCATTTTTTTAGTTTGTTATAATTTACAATTTGTGTGTTTAAATTTCTTAATATTCATTGTGATTTTAATACTCTCTTTGATTTAAGATTAGCAAAAAAAGTCATATGACAAAGATCGGCGTATAGAACTCAAAATTACTCTGTGCCAGAAGTGCACAAACAACTTCAGGGGACAACTCAAAGAATTTAGTTATTTGAAAGGGCATGGTAGTACATTCTTTCTTCCCTCCCTGCGCAAATTCTCTAGTGAAAAACAGCTAGGTATACGTGTTTGAATCGCCGGTGGAATGGTTCTTATTTGGATGATGAATCACATAACGCAAGAGTAAGCAAAGCCGTCGTTCACACCTTGAGGCACAGATCAAAGTCGACAAAAATAAAAAAAAAAAAAAAAAAAAAAAACTGTGTCACTACAAACAAGTCGCATGTAGCGTTGATGTCTTCGTCATCACAGCCAGGTATATTGACCGTGCTGTTGTATGCTGCCGCGATGAAATCGGGGGGTCGCGAAGGTAACAATCGTCGCGATAAGAGAATTCCTTCGTAAGGCGATGAGGGTCGCAGAACAATCTTGCAATGTTAATACACAATGTCATAGATACCGTGGATGTCGCGCCTTTCCGATACGCAAATCTTTTTTCTTTTCTTTAGATGATCACCCTGTCCTCTCCCACGCGCCAGATCTCTATGTCGCTAAACAAACACACGCTCCATCGCCACATGTGCTCACAACATACACTCATCAAATTTAAATTCCCCAGGTAGACAAATATCACGTCAGCAAGATGAATCTAAGTCCTCTACAAGTGCAAATAAATGAAAATAATAACCCACACACTGAATTGCAACCTGAGAAACTTCTCTTTCTTCATTATCATCTCCTTCCGTGCAACACCAAGGTAACTTTTCGTATCTTCGCATCGGTTTTCGACATTCTCCCAGAACCTAAATCCGAATCATTTCATAGGGAAACCGATTTAGAATGGTCAAACCTTCGGTGTGTAACATCATCCCAAAATCCGAACGAAATCATGGAGAGAGTTATACAACCGAAGGGAAAAGCTCACGCAATCCCATAACTGAGAACACGCCTCAACAGTTTGCGAATGTACCTAAGTCCAACCGCCATCAAGAACAGAAAGGTAGCGCGGAAAGTGTGTAAAGAAGAAGAGAGCATCATGCTTTACAGTTTCTAAGTTTTCTTTCAAGCACTGAACATGTCGAAAGCGTTTGTAAAGAAACCAACTCCATCTCCCTCGCCTTGAATTGATAGATAAAGAAGGTGGGAAAATTATGCAAACATCAAAGATCCGTTATGCAAATAGCCGTTATAACGATCAACCTTAGAAAGGAGAAAAGAAAGTAACTCCCGTTTGTCGAGGGGTTTGGTACGAGAAAGTTAGAAATGACTATAAACAAATGTACGCAAAACAAACATAGGAGGATCCAAGTACAAGAAGATGCTGTGTACACTCTAAACCGGAAAGATAGCCAGAAAGCTGACGACCTACAAGGTGAAATGCAAACGGTAACAGCAATGGGGTCATGAAGAGAGGTAGGTAGAGAAAGATTTATGTGTGGAGACTGATGTGGGAAGCAAGGCAAGGGAATATTCTCTCGGCAAGCCTCCTGCACCCGTTCCGCACAAAGCAAGGCTCAGAAGAGAACAGAGGCCATCATTCTCTATGCCATCAAGGGCTATAAGATTAATGCTTGAAGCAGTCATTGAAAACTCAATAATGAAATAATATCCTCGTAAGGAAATAAGAGAAGTCTCCTCCCACCCAAAGAACCATCACAAGCAAGTTGCATCGTAGCCGTCGGTGTGAAGGAATGTAAGTGTGGGTGGGGTTAAGAAGAGTGCCCCAGCCACCCACACAACCCCTGACTGTAAAGTACAGGCCAAAAGCAAGGTCATCATAGTGGAAGCAGATCCCAAAGAGATGAGAGGAGAGCAAAAAAACAGGGGCAGGCAAGAGGACACCTCCCATGCGAAACCAAGAAGAACAAAACCAAAACATGCCAAGGGAACACCTCTATTTTTGCAGAGACATGGAAGCTGTACAAAGGTGGCGATTTCCTTCCTTCTCTCTCTTCACCCCACCCCACCGGCCAACTCCACCAATACACCTGAACAGTAGATTTCGCAGAACCTGCATTAACAAGCTCCAGAGGATCTTGAAAACAATCACAAACACTTATGCAAGCTGGGAAGTTAAGAGGAAGAGAAAGTGGAGCACCAACGTAAATCTCTTCGTGAAGATGTGAAGCCAGAATTGAAAAGTAAAGATCAGATGGAAGAGGAACTGGGTGGGAATATAAAGGAGGAAATGTAGAAGAAGAGTTGAAGAAAGAGCAGAATGCAAAGAGGATGAGCGAAGGAGGAGCAAGAAAAAGATCTTGTGAGCACCAAGAAGAAGAAAAGTTCAAAGGCAGAAACGGAGGCAGAGATCATCAATGAAAAATAGTTTGAGCCATGACACTTACAATAATCGCATGATCAGACCTCAACTCCTAAAACCAAAGAAAATTCAGCAAGAGGCCGCAGACAAAGGAGCTTGACACTGGCACGCTATATCACATTACAGGATTCCTGGGTTAAGACGGCTGACGATAAAGTGTCAATAATGATTTTATGTTAGAAGAAAATTCGGGTCGGAAATTTGACTTGATTAACAAACAATCTATCCAAATTTCCCTGGTGTCGACAAAAATGGAGTGCCACATGGTGGGAACATGGAAGGTCAGTCAAAGGTGTGCAAGACATGCGACCTGGTCAAAGCAAGCCGGAAACGTCAGAACCGCTTATCAAGAACAACAGCGTGAAAAAGTCAAGAAATAGGCAAAGAGGACAAAAAATGAAAGCCCCCTGCCTAACCTCAACCCGCTACCTTGATCATCCGAACCCAAACATCTTGACTCGAAAAGAAAAAACCTTCTCATTGATTTGTCAATCTCTCTCATTCTATCCGCAAGAGCCAACATGACATTCTTTTCATGAATAAAATCAAATTTGTTTATGAAGTCAAATTGTGTTTACTTTTGTTTAATTGCTAGGAGGAATAACAAAGAATTAGCTCAAAGAATTAAGAAAATGCTGTAGACACACACATGAGTCGTTGTCGAGGTAAATTGATTATGATGTATGAAACACAAATAACGTGTATCATCAATATATAAATGAATTGAAACACAAATTGCATAATTGAATTTATTGATAGTCTAGGTTAAAGGAAAGATATACAATTGAAGGAGCAAAACATATTTTTGTTTGACATAAAGAATAAAGAACCCAGGAACTTGATAATGTAACTCCTCAACACAACCGCGGAGTCAAGGACATCCTTGGGTTGCCCATGTCTACAGTAACCAAAAAGAATTCTGTGGAACTTGTTTTGATTATTGATCATGGTTTGTAATACAACATCAAAGATGACAGCCACATCCGCAACATTGTTTTTCCTAACACCATTATAAGTCAAGATACACCTTAGTTCCTAATCTGAGCAGCACTTCCATTCAAAATGCTAATTTTGTGAAAACCTAAGCCATCCTTATAACTAATCCTCTGCATAGTGAACCTCTCACATTACCTGTAAGAACCTTCGGCTAGTGAAG
Source organism: Tetrastigma voinierianum (assembly GCA_016808115.1). Taxonomy (NCBI): domain Eukaryota; kingdom Viridiplantae; phylum Streptophyta; class Magnoliopsida; order Vitales; family Vitaceae; genus Tetrastigma; species Tetrastigma voinierianum. Next base: position 173,014 of record JAEQBH010000477.1, on the reverse strand, counting down.
AGATGAAGCTTTCCTTCTCGGGAGTACTTTGGAGAACTAAAAGAGAAATACAAAGGTGAAGAAAAAAAAAAAAAAATCTAAAGCGTATGATACAACAAAGAAGAAAGTTTTTTAAGGGAAGAAGTTTATTTGTGGCCCACCTTCTGCAAGTGGAACAATTAAGTTCTTAGGGGTTTCAACACCTAGTACCCTAATGTTAATCAAAAAAAAGGGAGCTTTCACAAATCTAAAGTTCAAGAGGTTAGCTGAAAGACAAAATGTGTAATCATTGCACTATTCTCAATGGAGCCAAAAGCAGGAAAAGTCTAACAATGAGAAGTGGGAAATTGGAATGTAAACAATTTTTAACAAGAGAAATCAAGAAGATTCTGCAAGGATGAAGTTCGAATCAAATAAACAAAGGTTAAAAGGAAGCATATAAGAAAAAAAGAAATAGAAAGAGTTTGTGAATCTTAACTCAAGTAAAAGTTCCATCCATCTACCCATGACCAAGCCTAACATTACAAGGTTTTTCGAAAGACCTATCGATCTCATAAAGGCTGATTTAGCAAGCATTATGGGAGATCAATATGAACAATGCTGCAGAATTTTGAAAATCTTGAAAGGATCAAACTCGTGAAGAAGGACCAGAGGGTTATCAACTGAACACTAATTAAGAAAAGACAGTGAAGAAGACAACCTACTCTCAGATCACTGATCACATATCATATGCAACAATCAACAACTAGTTTTCAGGCACCCAGGATTGAGTAGAAAAAACCAACCTTCAACTGACCTTAAAGCCAGACATACAAAAAGAAAAGAGAATGCAATTTTCATAGTCTTTCAATTCGAACAGATACAACTACAAACAACAGAAAAGGTCCTTGTTGGTGACAAATTTTTTCTTGCTCAGCCTCTGTGGAGCGATGAGAGCTAAAAGCCAACTACATTTTCAGTCCATTTTTTGATTGATTTATATAAAAGACTGATTTAGAAACACGGAACAGAATTCTAAATCAAACCAGTGCAAAGAATCGTTAAGAGGTAAAGAGAATTTTCTTTTGCAGTATATTAAAGGAGCGTAAGGGATTTATTAATGATATAATCAATGAAGGAGTTAAAAAAAGAAAATATAAGAGACAAGTGATTTAAAAGAATTTGATGTCGTGGTGAAGCCTTATATAGCAATGAAAATTATATCGTCATATCACTGCACCCCGCCGTGAATAAAGAGAAGGGTAGCGTAAATGAAGGCAAAAGAGCTGGCGCTGAGAACCCCGTGTCAAACAGAACAAGAGTGAGATTCAAAGGCACCTTTCATGCCTGGTCGATTTCCAAATTTAGTATGCAAAGGGACACAAGGAGAATGCATAGCTGGCGCCACGGGCACGCTGTAGAAGTATCATTCTCTTCACACGGTCGGACGCCAGACCGAAGGTTTCGCACACCATCGCCGCGACATCAATCGGTGAAGATCATTATGCCACGCCACACTGGAACAACGCGACAACGCAGAATATAAATACTAAACACCTCTCGAGGTCGCATCAGCGCTGTATCGCATCAGTTGTCGACATCATTGGCAGTGTGTAATGTGCGACATCAATTGTGAATAACTAAGGTCACGGTCATTCACCACACTAGTATTAGACATAGTAACTACAGACATTTCTGGGCCGTTTACAACAGCTCCAAGAGAATGACAAAGCTCATGTATAGGTAATCGAAGATACCCAAGGTCTGCAAACTCCATGTTTTGGATATCAACAACCCACCGGGCCAATTAATCGATGTCCAAAAGAGGCATCAACAGGGGGCCCACCTACTGTAGAACCCTATGTAAAACGACGCATATTTTACCGAAGGAACGCAAATCTTCGGGGCGTTCTCTTCCGAAGAGAGACTTGTATAATGGCTCCTTTATTTAATTTTCTTGTTTTTTTTGTTTTTAGATTAGTTTGTTGTTTATTTCCTCAAATTTGATCTCAAATTCGGGCGTTAAAATTTTAGTCAATGCAAACATTTTCCTTCAGCTCATCGTCAGTTGCTTGAATGCATACCCTGGAATTCAACCGTCGCCACCAAGGCCTGCTTTGATCAGCAAGCTATTGTATGGTGTAATCCGCTGATTTAGAGTTACCTAATAATTGACGCTATTGTTTAAATTATCTTTCCCTGCACTCCCATTCATTAATACCGAACTCGCTCAGAATCTACTTCCGTCCTGTCTTGTGTGTTTTCATGGTTGATCCTGCCAATGTCTCATACCCATTAACGGACTTCAAGCCTTCATGAGGCCCTCCGAGTGACACTGCGCCGTAGAAGGCATTTTTGAGAGAGCAAGGAACAAATTCAAGGTGTTAACCCGATTTGATCTAGTGCTCGTGAAATAACCGATAAATCCTCTCACTGGGCATCCAGAAATGGGGTTGGGCTTTATCAACTGTTTCTGCAGAGTTCGCTCTATCTTCCCAAAGGTCAGTGAATTTTCAATCCCGCACAAAGATCTGACCTGCTAAGAATGAGCTATCTAATTTTGAAGAGAAACCAAGATAGTGTAACCCACAAGAAATTATTTCATCTTAGAGCTGTTTATACACCATGTTGTGGTATGCGTTATTGAGAAAATACGTAACAAGGCACCCAGATAAAGTAGTTATCTAACACCTCTCTGGTTTCAGAGAAACAAGAAGATTTGATAATGAACTACTTTTGAAAGAAACCACCGTACACTGTATTCCTTTGACGCAACTGTGGTTTATTACAACGTATGCTGCAATCTCCTCCTCCCGCAGAATTGATGTTCGATTTTCAATGTTCTCAAGATAACTGCTCACTAAATTTTTCATTATCGCATTCAATTCTACATTTGTTATTAATTCACTTTAGTTTAATATTTTAAGGCTTTCAAAACTGATTCAATTGTCGAGTCCAAATAGTAAGTAAGGTGCTATAGAGATCGAAAGTAGTCGTGGTAGTTGGTACTGAATTTAACAGGATCTGGTTATCCGACTTAACCACTCACACGAAACCGACTGGGTAAGTAGCAATGGATCAAACCACTAAAAAAAAAAAATGATTTACCTTATTGAAAATGCGCCTTGCACGACAAACAGCTGCGAAACAATGTACAAGCTTGTCATTGTGGGGTTAGATAACTTCCTTTGGTGATAACGCTATAACCTATGTATGAGCTGGATCCACATGTCAATAGGGCTGGGAACAAGTTGCGCCACACGAGGTAGGTGGGGATTATATTGCAGCAAATAGCTGTTCCGTGCAAATATAAGGTTTCCCGTGCTGCCAACAAAGAATACGCCAGATAGCTGTAATGTCCAGGCTCCAACACACCTTCTCTCCCAACTGCCACCTGGCTCGCCACCACCTGATTCCTCCCCGAATAGCGGTAGATCGGGAACCTCTGAGAAAGGTCAGACCTCTGGGCACAGCCAATTAGTTTGCGAAATATGCCACAATCTTTACGTCAACAAAGGCCTCGCTAATTGTGCACAAAAGGTGTGCCTTACTCAGGCACCTCGTGACGACCTTACTGCCCCGTCCCCACCAGCCATTCCACATGTCAAATGTTGAGTTTTCTTAATGAAGTATCTCTAAGGTGTAAATGTAGCCCTTCGAGACACATATTCATGCAACGCAATAAATTTTTTTCATGCACTACGCCAAGGCATTCATAGTAATGCAAGATAAACATTCCATATATTAAGTCACACAAATCTTTTTTGTTCATTTTGTAATTTTTTAATAAAGGTCTTAATCAATGGCTGTTCCATACGTGGATCCCAAAATGTTGCACAACACAAGGTATCAGACAGTGGGTCGGTGCACACATCCGCGCCCCGTCGCGCGGCACGCGCCTCTTCGCGCTTCAGATCGGGCTCCGCCGCGGCTTCATCGCGTCGCGCGCCGGGTTGCGGACATAAGGCGGCAGCTCACAACCTGGCCGCGACGCCTTCCGCCATGTCACGGTACACACATCAGAACTCTGCCATGCCCAAAGCTTGGTCACAACACCAAATTCAAAGCCGTGCACCCTGGGCAAGCTGTGATCATGTCACGACAAGTGTGTCGCGACACTAATTGTCCCAGATTCCCCGTAGACAACTTTCGTCACAACCCTCAAAAGGCCAACCCGTCGCAGAACACCGGGGAAACCAATGCCACCATGTGACACCAATTTTCCAAGTAGTGTCGTGATACTAATTCAAACGTTCGTGCAAACTACTCGTCGCCTCCCTCTATCGCGATGATATCCAAAGACTAAGGTCGCTGATGCACTACCTCATATAGTTGTGTCAGAACGCCAAAGGCCATGTCATGACACCCCCAACACCGTTCTATCGCAACATACATAACCATGTCGACCCGTAACTGGGCCTAACCTGCCCATGACGCAACACAAAAATTGATGTCGCGACTTAGGGCAAAGGAGAACCACGCGACGCCAGGGCTATGTCGCGGCGACGCCTCCGTCACATCACGCGCCTCGCCAGCAGGCGCACGCCATCCCTCGTCGCAACACCACTCCGCTATGTCGACCTAGGGCCGGAAACGGCGCAGCCGCCCCTCCACGCGGATCCCCCCAACCCTTTTTTTTTTTTTTTTTTATTCGACCCTGGGGTAGCCTCCCCCGCCACTTCTTAGCTTTTGTAGCCTTTATAGCCACATCAAGATGCAGCACACCCTTCCAAATCACCAGAAAATATATAAACACTGCTATTTATATAGTCACAACCCTTTTCTTTAAAAATTGGAATAATTCTAAATTCCACAAACACAACCTCGCTTATAGTCTAAAACCTAATGACTGTCTTCATAAAATTGATTATCTTTTGACTATTCACCATAGTCGAACTCTGTTATATTTCTCAATCCTAGTGTCTCATTTCTTCTTATATAAGTATCTAGCTTATAACAATAACACACAACACATAATCATAACAACCATTAGAACGCACAATGAATGCATGATTCAACCCGCCCATCGGAAATCCCAAGTGTAATCGTACACCTAACTTCCCCCCGATACTAAGCTATAACTCTATCCAACATCGAGCCTAAGTATTTATAAACCTATGCTCGATACTGCCGTGACGCCCCAAACGGGGTCCGCTTGACAACCAACCCACGAATACAGCCATTGAGTGTCTTAATGTTACAAAGCCGAGTGTCTCTACCGACCAACATAAAAATGTAATGCCTGCCCATACATAGGGCTATTACATACTACCAAAACATAACCAACTATATTATAGTAATAGTTTCAAGAGTTAATACACCTTATACATGTAAACATGCATCGATCAATGTTCTTTCACATAAAATATATAATCATGTAGCCACATGTCGCTTTTCTTCTCAAAAGCGCCTCTAGTGAGTGCTTCATCTTCTCTTCCCGAATACTCTTAAAATCGAAGTAATCCCATGACTCAAAGTGAGCAATGCCCAATAGCAAAGAACACCCTTTCCTACATTGCTAATATCCCACCCCAAGTGTCGGAGAACACAATTAATCTCAAAGAATTCATGATTTCACTTGAATGTCTACATGCCCAATCCCATGCCTCGAGTCTCACTCCGACTCTCACACACATGCTTGTTAAGTGCGAAAAACACACACTCAAAACAAAGAGCTACTTTATTTAGACAACCTTCCGATATTAATTCAGTGGACATAACATACTTACATTTTTAGGACAAATCTCCCGACCCTACGGGGGTCCTGCTAAGACACGCAACCCGTGAAACCCGCTGTAAATGCCATTTCATGAGACCTATACAATGAGCAAGATAATCTACAGGCCCATCATCATCCATACTGCCCATGCCATGTAAACCATAGACTGTAAGAGTTATTACATCACTCTTAACAGAAAAACATATTAAACTAGTCTGCTCTAAGATACACAAACACGAATCGGCGCCACACCCAACCACTTCATAATCCTACCAAGGAGCTGTCCTCTGCACTCTCGGGAAGGGGGATTCTACCATGGGGTGAGCAGCCGCAGAGAAATAACTCCCGCGGCTGCCTCCCCATCTGGGCGCACATGCAATGGTCGCACAAACAAACAAACATCCAAGTAAATGTCTATGGGCATGAATGCCGCCGTCATGCATGAAATGTTTTCATGGCTATAACCTGAAGTCACCACCGACTCCTCACATGTCTATGCTAAGTGTGACAACTGGCCAGTAATGATGACACACATGTATCGAGCCCTGCACGCTACTTCAAGACTCCAAATGCTAATGAGTAACTAATCCGTAGTCAATCCCAACCCTATCACACAACCTCGCAGTTCATGTGATAACCATAGTATTCTTTTGGAAACAGAGTTTTTGATTACATCGCGGTCTCTTTACACCTGTTCACGAACTTTCATACACACCCTAAAATTCTTCTGCACAACATGCTCAGAGGCAGCAGGCAAAGTCCTCAAAATGTGTAGTGGTAAAAAAGCTCAAAATGTAAACGTGCTATAGGTTCTACATATCGAACTTTTAGAGACTGCAGGTTCTTACAATCTACAAATCTCGAGCTTTGACCGTAACACCAATCTCCTTCTTGTTTCGCCTAAGACACACACACTACATCAAACTACATGAGCCTTTACCGTATGTCATCCTGCCATCACATGCTCACCAAGGTTAATCACTACACGCACCTACACCCGACTTCGACGCGATACCGCAGTACATGAATGCAACAGATTCAATTCATATATATCCAAATTCCAACAAGTCCTGCCCTCGTTCGGTTGAATACATCAACACTCATCATCAAACATCAGAAAGGGAGAACACGAACAAGAGGTCGAGATAAAGATGCACAGATGCAACCGCGCGCTGCCTTCCTCCAAGTATGCCATTCATTTTCATGTCCCATCCTACAATATCACCAGTGTATTAATAAGTCATATTCATATTGGCATGTGTTATTCGGGTATATGCGCAACAATACAAATGTGTCAAATTTGACTCCATCTCAATAGGGTACTCATGGCCTTCACAAATATGAACTAATTTGTCTATCCATACACAAAGATCAAACAACATGAAAACCTAGAAACTTTAGTTTCCGCTTCAACCTTCAACCTACTACGTTTTGATCGTGGACCGGGTCATAGAAATCCCTCTATCCTTCAATCCCAAGTTTCAACTAAACCATGTGGCCACCATGCCTCCTATGACAGCCATATACTACATACCTGAATACAGCTCACAACATGCCATGCAATGGTCATGTTATATCCCGGCTACTCACCTCGACACAACTATGCAACCTGCACACTTGGTGAAAAAACATAGATTTCAGCAAGGTTATGGTTACCTAATTTCCTCCAAAGGAACATGGATGACATCTTTACTCAATGTTATTTCCATGAGTCGCACCTGAAATGGAGTTCTGGACGGCTAGTTATGACCAGGTCGAGGTCTGATGAAGAGGCAGCCTATTCTGCTGGGACACCCGACCGGCCTCGCCTCTACCTCCCTTCCCTCTAGTCTACTCCACTCCATTCAGTATACATGGTTGAACTATTTAATGGACTTCCAGAGGTCAAAGCAAATTCAAATGCGGAGTTTGGGACGAAGTTATAGATCATCCGTTGAGGTCACATGACCTTGCGGCCATCACCACCCACCGCCGGTCTCATCACTTTCGGCTAGCTCCAATACCCACCTACCTCCACAAGAATAAGGCTCTAATATTGACTATTCTTCCATGAGTCTAAGAAACTGTTCGGGCGAAGAAGTTACAGTGACTGGGGCTGAGATCACATGACCACACAACCAACTTAACCGCCGCCACTAACTGGCCAACCTTTAGCTGGCCTGATTATCCAATCGTCCACCACAGAATATGGCTAAAATCTGACCTCACTTGGTCCATAGAGTCCAAGAACACGTGAATCAGAGTTCAGATGATGCTATGTGACCTCTGGAGGCTCACTGAATTTCTCCTCACAGCCCCAGTCCGTCACACCGACCTCATCCGGCATCAACAAAGAGGATCCAGCTCGCGGACCAGCCCCATTGCCTAACAAATCGCTCAGGTAAATGTATAACTTAGCCACAAAGGTCCTATTTGAGAAACTGTGTGCCTAACATCAAGTTCACTCATCGGGCTGCTCATTACCTTAAATAATTACTACAACATCGTCCTTATTTCACCCAAAACTAGTTCTAAAGTCCTGTTAATGTAAAAATTAAACACAAACCAAACATTCTCCCTAGCAGACAACCAACACCATTATTCATTTTAACTCTAACACACAAAAATGGTATAACACACAAGGACAATTACGCACCTGTAACCGTCCCTGACCCCGAAACAAATCCCAAGACCTGAAGACACCGTCTCCAGTTCCTGGGATCTGTTCATGGCTACCATGCCCCACGGCGCAATTAAGGACCCTTAGACAAGAATTAAACCAAGTAGGAGAAAACTCCCTACCTTCTGAGTTTGTCTGTAAACCCCCAACCGTCTTATGAAGCCCCTGTCAGCGGCATCGACCTTCTCTCTCGCGCTCCCGAAACGCCCGATCACATCTTAAACTGTGGCAGGCGAGTCTCTCTAAATCTTCCTCCTCTGCAAATTTGGTTTGCCTTCTCCTTTCATTTTCCCTCCCAACCTCATTGGGAAGATAGAAGTCAAGCAGATGTCTCACTCTGCCACATGTCCACAAAAAAAAAAAAAGTGCGGCTCTCGGATTGCTGCTACCCTATCCACTTATCCATCTACCGCTGATTAATTAATCACACAAAGGTTACGTCTCTCATGTCCCCTAGAGCTCAAGTGCTCACCTTCACCAACACGACACGCGGCACTCCTCGAAATACCACAAAGCCGCATCTCGCACCACTCCCGCTGGCCTAAAAAAAAACGTGAAATTCGGACTATCTAGAATCATAAACCCTCGACGTGAAATAGGGATTTCCTATTTACACGACCCATTCCAAACGATGAAGTCCCCAAGCCATCAATATCCGAGACATGTAAAAATTAAGATTGACTCAAAATTTTATTCTTCAATTAGAATTTTCCTAAGTCAACAACTCCGAGGTGAATTGTTAGACGACAACTCCTAAATATCATCGACATCCGACATGAACTCAAGCCGACATTTCAAAGCAATTCTTCACACCGATATAAATAAAAGCGTCATACCACACCTACTCATTCTAGGGTGCCCTGCATATGCAGAGTAAGATCTACTTCACACAATAATTCACACATTATCGCTACTCGATACAATATTCACACAATCAACATGTTATTCAATCATAGCAACAACATATCAACACACAAAGCCACACAAATGGGGGCTCTCACACAATCGTCTTAAATAACTCTAGGGATTTCACCACCTACCCAAATTGAACCGAACCATCACCTCCCGAACATCCATAGAATGGTGTGGTTTTAGCTGACAGTTGGCAAGAAAATCCCTACCTCCTAGAGTTGCCGAAACTCCACACATATCACCCACACGTATAGCCTCCCTTGGCAAAGGGGGGATCAACTTCACTCTTGTCTCGCCTACAAGGCAGATTCGATGTATCATCATGGGAAATCTAGAGAGTAAAGGTAGAGCCTCTCTCCTCTCTAGAATTTCTCCTATTTTCCTCTTTATTTTCTCTATTTTCCCTCCCAAAACTCGGGACGTTAAGGTTGATCAAGAGAACTTATCCTCTCTCATGCCATCATTCAATTTCTATGGCTACTGGCTTGATTACAATCTATCCATTCTGTCCATCTACCAGAATTCCATCCACCACAAGGTGCACTTGTCTCCCATGGCCCCACACTTGTAAGCTCATTGTTCACTAGTCCCTGACACTCGTGTCTCATCTCAGCCACCAAAATGTGCCAACAGACCACTCGTACTCGACCGTTCTAATTTGACAAATCGACATGGGGTGCCAGATTCTCATACTCGAGACGACCCAAGGTCTTCGTTTAGTCATCCAAGATCTAGAAAATCTTATCCTCGACTCAAATACCATTTTACCATTTTAAAAAATAATTTTTCCTGGCTTTATACATATGGGAAAACCTTTCAAGAACCATGCGAGAATAATTGCCATAGATATGATATGAAAGGGCAATGGCTCGCCAATCATGTTTCAACATAAAGGTCGACCTTTAGCAAATATAGTACGCAATAATGAACCAGTTCCATATCAATGATGATATTCTAGCAAATCCATATGAATTTAAAGATATCCATAGAAATGGATACTAAAGAAAACAAATGAACAGAAAGGTAATACAATGTCTTTACATTACTCTGTTTATGGCAAGAAATTATGTAATGGAAAACTCGCATTCTTCTTCTCCGGGTTATATCATACAACATAAAACTTATCGTATATGTCGGTTGTGAATCAGAAGTTCAACGACCTAAAAGACTTTTGTTCTTTGGCAATGTGCCAGGTCACCCTAGAACCTCACGTGGAGAATATATTCCACTCACAATGGGCATCCGTCATCTAAAAGAACCAAAAATTTTTTGCTCCAATGAATACCCATGTGTTTGCCATAAGGTAAATTGATACCATCAATTAGCAAAGTCATATTATTACTTGGACACAACTAGAAAGCAAACATATGGGGAAAGGTTAGGATCTATCCATCCACCATGGACCTTTCCTCATTTTATAGTCTAAATAGAATCTCTACAGGTCATTGTCTTATTTTCACAAGAAATTTTGCTACGCTCATAGCACAAATGATCAAATGAGCCATTTTTGATTAACCACTTAACTATTAAACTGACAACATCGACATGAGTTTATCCCAAACATTTATCGACTACGCATGTCATTAACAATTGTCGACGCTCTGTGATATAAAAGCAGGGACATGCATTCCTCGCAAGTCGTGCTCCCGGCACTTGACCATTACTACGAATACCCCTTTCACAACTTGGTGTAGAAAATTAGCAAACAATGAAATATTTCACTTATGAATTTAACAGCGGTTCATATATACTAATAATTGCACCTTACAATAACGCATTAAAATGGGTCCGTAACAAGACTTTGGGATCATGAGGTTTCACTTACTATCATGATATCTCAAATTTAAAGGTGAGATATACAAATTGGCTTAGGATTGTCATTTTAATGAGAGTGTTTTTCTTTGCATTAGGGGAGAAAAGCTAGTTCTAAAAGTGAGAACTATTAGGATTCATTTGTAATTCATCTATAATGTTTCGATCATAGACGTAGAGCAAATCAATGCGGAATCGAAGTTCAAAGGATCATTTATTTGCAAACATGACAAATCAATTACCGCATGCTTGTTGGATAGAAAGTGACAAAGTCACATATCCCGATTGTGAATACTCCAACGCGGATTGATGTCCCTAGAGGCAAAATTAGAAAGAGTCCACATTCCCGAAGCAGTGAGAGAATCATTGACTCAGCATATATAACTCCCAAAGAGAACACAAATGCAGAATTGATACCCTCAAGAAGTACATAAACAAAAGGCTCCCCCGTAGCATATAGATAAATAAAAGTTCCCTGAAGTATATATGGCAACAAGAGTCTCTGTGTAGAAGGGCGTATATATTGAACAAAAGACCTCAAAACTGAAATAAAGAAGAATAACAAATTTGAAGACACACAAGTAAGTAAAATTATGAGATCTCAACAGTTATGTGCATAAGGGATATAAATGGGATTGAAATGATACTGTTATCAATAATATTTTTGCTTTCCAAGTGGCCTTAGATATCATAAGAAATGATGAGGAACCCGAACTACAAAATGTAGAATAATGTCGAAATAGAAATGATTGGCCAAAATAGAAAGAAGCTATGTGCCATTTAAACTCGATAATGAACGACGTTTTTTGGACTCAGAGGTCCAAACACCTAAAGGTGTAAAGCCTATTAGGTACAAATGGGTATTTGTATGAAAGCGCAATGAAAATAATGAGATCATAAGATATAAAGTGCAAAGTAGCACAAGGTTTCTCGTAGAGACCTAGTAATGACTACAAGGAAACATATTCCTATCATGGATGCAATCACTTTCCGCTTTTTAATAAGCTTAGCAGTCTTTGAAGGACTAGACATGCGTCTCATGGATGTCATCATAGCTTATCTATATGAATCCATAGATAATGATTATATATGAAATTTCCTGAAGGATTTAAATTGCCTGAAGCAAATAATACAAAGCCTCGTAATATGTTCTCAATCAAATTACAATGATCTCTATATGGATTGAAGCAATCCGAACGCATACGGTACAATCACCTCGTGGAGTATGATGAAAGAAGGCAAAACAACCCTATCTATCCATGCATCTTTATTAAGAAATTAGAAACCAAATTTTCAATTATTGCTATGTATGTTGATGATCTAAATCTTATTGGGACTCCTAAAGAGCTCACAAGAACAACAAAATATTTGAAAAAGGAATTTGAAATGAAAGATCTTAGGAATTTTTTTTTTTGTCTCAGCCTACAGATCAAGCATTTCCCTATTAGAGTTTTAGTTCACCAATTGGCATATACTAAGAAAATTTTAAAACGTTTTTATATGGATAAAGCACACTCTTTAATTTCGCCAATGATTGTCCGTTCACTTGACGTGAAAAATGACCCATTTCGTCCTTGTGAAAAGGGTGAAGAATTACTGGCCCCGGGCACACATTCAGTGTCATTGGTGCACTTATATATCTTGCTAACTATACTCGCCCATATATTACTTTTTCTATCAATTTATTAGCTAGGTACAGTTCTGTTCCAACCCAAAGACATTGGAATGGTATCAAGCATATATTGTGCTACCTCTAATGAACAACTGATATGGGTCTATTTTACTCAAAGGAATCAAAGCAATAATTGTTTGGATATGCTTGTTAGTGATATGCTCTAGCCTAGTGGCATATACATTGTCATTATATGTTTATATACATGAGGCATTTATCATTTTATATTGTTATTTAAATTGTGGTTTAACTTGATAAAATCATATCCTTGAATAGATGGCTTAGCTTTATGTCATCACGTATGTGACTTGATAGTAAAACCTTCCATAGTTGATCATTATTGTGGGAATAATAATGAAGTAAGACTATTATGTTTTATGAGAAAAGACTAAGTTTTGCTGGTCATGAACATAAGATGTTACTCAGAACATAAATACATGTTAAGTTCATGTTATTGACCTAATTCGCTATGAGAAATAACACTACATGTGATTTTGCGTCATCGCAGAATTTCATTGTAGTAGTGGTATTTGAGTCCTTCGACACCGACCACCATGGATTCCTACATGAGGAATTCGTGGTCTTGATGTAGCTCAATGATGTCTTTAATGTGATGGTAGTTGCCAGTGGATGGGCATGTGTAAATCATGGGAGGAATGCAGTTGATAGCGGCCGAATTTATCCCGCTCTTAATTGAGTGAGATGTCTATTGGCCTCTTGATAAGTGAGATTGAGAAATGCATGGCCGTGCTTGAAATGAGATTGATAGGAGTTATCAATATCACTTGTTTAGTCAGTCCACTTGAGAATCAAGAAATGATTAAGTTGTATAAAGATGACTTCATCCATGCTTTGTGCTTAATCGAGACATCGTGTGACAAAGGACTAATATCATACTATGGTAAGGTTTTTCAAGTCATCAAATTCACTTGATTTGGGTAGTTGTAATGTCTTGCTAGAGACCAATTATAACTTGTGGGCTTAGAATATGATTTAGGCCCGCTGCCAACATTGGAGTGAACCCAGAGGGGTCACACATAAGAATGAGCTATAAATGGATGTTGGGAAGGCCTCTTTAAATTTCATGATTAAGCCCAAGCCTGGCCCATTAATAGTTAATGGAATTTGGTTTGAATTCTTTTAATAAAAGGGTTTGGGAGGCTTGATATAAATATGGGGTTTATCATCTAAAAGTAGGTGGTCTCTTTTGAAGTGGGCGCTTGTGAGAATTCTTTTAGAGTTTCGAAGACACTAAGGCTGCCTTTCGTTTTCAAGGGGACAAACACTCATCATATAAAGAAAACATCCATCCCATCCATTGGTCGCTCGCAGGTGGATACCTTTAAAGGACGTTTGCACACTGCATCGTCTTGGCTCGTTGTCGCTGGATCAAGCTTTCCAAAAGGAGTTCTCATTTGTGTTTCAGCATGTTCGTGGATCGCTTACTATGCACTAGTCGAAAAGGATTCGGTCTACAAGAGGTAAGATACGAATTTCCTTGATTCATTGTTTAATTTCATCAAACCGCTTGGATCCTGATGTAGTTTAGCATTAAATTTTTTTTTCTAGCTGCGTTTTCTTATCGCTGGATTCCAACAAAGGGTATCGTGAGCTTCTGTCGCTTGGTGAAACTGATTTTTATATGTGATATAACATGATATGTTAAGTGTATTTGTTTTTCCATATGTGATATGCCATGATCCATTAGTTCATCCATTTTATAATCAGTATAATCTGAGTCATGTTTTTTTTTTTTTTTTTATGAAGTCTGTAACATTAGATTAGAAATTGAAAAATGATTCGGTTTAGAAAAGCTCTAATAGGATTAGGACTGTTGATGATCAGAATCAAATTATGAGTTCGTAATTCTTGTGTTCTAATCTGATTAGGACTGTTACAGATTCTTATTAATTAGTAGGATTGTTACATATTAAGTATGGTTGTTACATATACTTATTAATCAATAGGACTGTTACATATCAAGTATGGCTATTATAGATTCTTATTAATCAGTAGGACTGTTACACATTAATGTTAGACATTAAGAATGGACTGTTACAGATTATTCTTTAATCAAAAGAGGGATCATATACTAATAATGTTATACATTAAGAACGGACTGCTATGCATTATTCTTAATCAAAATAGGATCAAGTACACATTAATGTTAAACATTAAGGATTAATGTTAAGGCATTATTACACATTAAGTAGGATTGCTCCAAATTAATGATGGACTGTTAGACTAAGAGTAATCAAAGATTGGTGAATGACCACTATTAGTGTGATTAATGATCGCAGAAATTTTCGTGCAATAACTCACCATGCTAGCCTTAAAATTTGTTTATGTGACTAACGCGAATTGAAAAGACCATATTCATAATCCGATTATGTGCTTAATGTTTTTATATTCACTCGCATGGCGCATGTCACGGCCCTAGTTCAATGTGATCAAGGTGTATTAATTATGGGTTTGTAATTTATAAATACGGCCTGCGTGTCATTAATTTTTATTAACACAACATGTGTGTCTCTTTTTCATTATATTAGCACACGGCATGTGTGTCGTTGTTTTTATTGACACATCATGTGTGTCTATTTTTATTATTTTAGCATAAAATAGCATACAATTATTACTTGCTTGTACGAAGAAGAATTCAGAATGGAGGCTCGCTCGCTCTTGGAGACAAGCCATGTGCTAAGGTATTGGTAAAGGTAAACTTCGCATTCCGTTATCGCTTATAGAGATCACCTTAGGAATGGGCCACAGACATGTCACGCTTACATTTATGCTTATTAATATGTTTCGTATGTGATGCATGTATATGATTATAAAGTTTGCCTAACAACTTGATAATTTCATCACATAAAATATTAAGTCATAAAATGCCTTCCATAATTTAACACTTGTAAATACTTCGATCGTCTTAATATAGTTTCTTCCAGCTGTGGTGTATTTGGGCCATCTTAGTAGAAGACATGACGGATAATGGTGATATCCATAAGATTGAATATGGTTAGACTTCTAACTAGGCTATCATACCGGTTTTTGGCCTAAGGGCATAAAAGGAAAGAGTTTTCTACCTATTAGCTTAAGTTTAAGTGTTATGCCAAAGCTGCTTCTGAATTTAAGTCAAACGTGGATTTTCACCCACTAGGAAACTATAAGATTGTTTCTCGTGTTAATTAAAGAGTTATTAATTTGAGTGGGAGTATTAAAGACCCCATTTATTAAAAGTTTTTGCATATTTTGTATGTAGACTAATGTGGCATCAAACAACACATCAATATTTACTCCGCGATCCGTCCTGAAAAGGAAAACTTAATGGGACAAACTTCCTCGATTGGTCTCAAAATTCGAGGATTGTCCTAAACAAGAGAGGAAGATGTATGTTCTTGATAATGAAATCCCTAATGAACCTCCTGCTAACAATGCCCCACGAGCCGAAAGGGATGCTTATAGTAAGCATTTGAATGACTTTGTGGATGTAACCTGTCTTATGCTTACAACCATGAACTCTAAGCTTTAAAAGCAATTTGAGGAAATGGAGGCATTTGATATGATGGTGCATCTCAAGGGAATGTTCTAAGAGCAAGCACATCAAGAAAGGTTTACTGTCACGCCCCGATTCCCGGTCCGATCCGATTGGCGAATCCGAACCGCTTTCGGGGTGCGAAACCATATAATCGGGACACTTACCTCGGGGTTTTTTTTTTTCGTAGCCGAACTTATACTGCTGGTATACAACCAATTTTTGTAATAACCAAAAATCATTTACATATACAAAGGAACTACCACCGAAGTGGTATCCATTATAATCTATACACATATGCTAAGTCCCATGTACTTATACAAATACTTATACATGTACATATCTAATACAAACATCAGAGATCGCGGAACAGTGCTGGTGAGCACTTATCTCTGAGATGGCCCGTACTGCTGGTGGAATGTCCCGCCCTTTATCTCCTCTTCGCACCTACACGGATTGAACACCGTGCTAAGCTTTACGCTTAGTAAATATATAGACAAGAATTCCACCAATAACAATAATCGTCGCTACTATCTTTTACATTTACCTTTCCTTATGCAATTAACGGCCTATTGTTATGGACTTCTAACTCATCATATTATACATGTAGATTTTATCCTTTAGATTCCATATCATTTTCACGCCGTATCACATCCATATATCATGTCTTACAAGTTTCAATTCATATCTTCTATGTATGGCATGTCGATCATATCTAACAAACTTATACATCTACAATGGCAACTGAACAGATCACATACTAAATTCATACAGGGTCAAATCAAACTAATACCAATACATATTAGACTCTTATCATTATCACGGCCGGCTTTCATTAATCAACTCCTCAGCAATTACATTTCATGATTTGGGATGCCCGTTTAATTTCTTTTAGGTTATCGCTTTATTTAATTTTCATTTTCAAAAGTGTCGCGAACTAACTCCCCATCGACCCTGGCCATGGATCCAAGTCGAGCCCGGTTTACTCCGACATTTCCAATCAAAACATTTTTGTTTGGTTTTATTAAATTTTATTTTCAAAAGTGTCGCGACCCGAATCCCCGACTTGACCCAGTTGGCGGATCCAAGCTGGAGCCCGGTTTACTCCGACATTTTCAATTATCTTCCCAAAACATTTGTTTGTGTTATTCCATTTTAGACTTTTTAATTACGCGAAAGCACTTCTTTTCGGGCAATCCCATAAACACTTACAAATTCAAAAGACCCATAACATTCACATTTAACAAAATGCATTTACAAAATAACGCCTTTATATAATGTCTATGTAATGTGACAGATACTTAAACAAATACAATTTTTAATGTCATTTTTCACTTTCGTGCTTAGATTTCACATATAGCTATAGAAGCCTACATTCAGACATATTCACAGGACCCCGTCCCGTTTGTCATTCAAGAGGCAATTTGATTTCGCATTCAATATCACCATCTCACATATGGCTATAGAAATCAACATTCACGATGCATTCGGGCTTGTCAACTCGTCCCGTTTCACATTCAAGAGGCAATGTATTTCGTGATTTAATGCGATGTGATTCACTTTGACTATAGAATTGACATTCATGACAGATTCAGTGTTGAATCCTGTCTATTTGTCATTCAGTAGCAATGTGATGTCGCATTTAATAGTATGATTCACTTTGACTATAGAATTGACATTCACGACAAATTCAGTTGTTGAATCCTGTTTGTTTGTCATTCAGTAGCAATGTGATCTCACATTTAGCAATTACGGTTACCTTCATGACGAATTCAGTTGGTGAATCCCGCTAAGGTTATCATTCAATGATACATTTCAATCAGTTTACTCATTCAGTAATTTCACTTATAGTTCAAATACATGCACACATGCATATGTGTGACAACATTTCAATAACAATAATTCAAATCAATGTATATACTTATATATATTTCACAATTAGTATCTATAACCGATCATAATCACATTTCAATACCAATTTCACTTTCGTATTATCTTTTCAAAGATATACTCAATCTATGTACTTATTTCATATACTCTTTCACGTACACTCATTCATGTATACTTATTCATATATTCATTTACGTATACTCGTTCATATACTCATTCATATATTTCCTATCATTTGTTATCATTTTCTGGTTATATGTGATAATGATCATATATAACTTAACCACATCATGTGTTCATGACATATTTCCCTTCATATTCATATTCATGTTTCAGTTCGTTTTCTATTTCTTTCCCATATCACATTCATGCTCATGAACACATTTATACATGTTGCATTTTCTATATTTTACTTGTTTCATGCCTATTGCACATGGCACTTCATATACTTGTAAAGTATGTCTATGAAATCATACCTCATTCATGTATTCTTATTCCTCTACGCAGTCTACTACTAGAAATTGAATCACCTAATCGATCATCCAAACTAAAGTTATGGCATTTTCATGCCAAACTAGTCAATTTACCGATATTACACTTGGGACAGTTTGTAATACTCATTTTCCAGTGTCTTGACTCCATATTTGACACTTGTTCTTTGTACTCCTTTAAAGTTAAGGTTTTAAGGGTTCTTCTCCAATTGGAATCACCCAAATCGGAGCCCCGAGACTCGAGTTATGTTCTAAACAACCCGGACTACTCTATGTTAAAAAAAAAAACATAACCAGAAATTGGCTTGAACATGGCCCCACTTTGAGTGAATTTTTGGGCCACATAGAATAAGAATTTGACGATACCTGTTTTTGGATGTTTGGTTCTCCTTGAAGTCTATTTTAATTCCCCACTTTAATAACTCAAATCGGATAAGAAATGAGCAAGGTATGGCTAAAATACGAACACTGGTCAAAATAGAGCAGGTGTACCTAAGATATGTCCGACCAGACTGCACAGTTCTGGCTTCAGAGGGGTGTACCGGTACAGGTTCAAGGTGTACCGGTACATGTCACCAAAAAATGCCCAGAATGTGTATTTTTCTCCCATTTTTCCATATGTTGATACCCAAATCAACCCAATACTCCATAAACACGTTAAGACCACTCCAAATTCATCTTATAATCTCTTTTCTACTCAAATTATCATTCAATACATATCTTCTATCAAAACCTTTCATGAGTTATTCCCAAAACAATTCTAATATGGGTCATAACCCATACACATACCAAATACAAAATTCCAGCAGTTTGTCTAACCCAAACTCCTTTACTTTGCAATTAAACCATGAATCCAACCTCAAAGGAGGATTCCATGTTTTTCTTGTGCCATTTAGTTTTACCCACCTTACCAATAATCTTGGGTTAGGATGAAATCCTCTATCAAAACCCTAGAAAGAAATCAAATACCAATAAGAAAAACCCATGTTGATGAACTTTTATCAAACCCCTAGGTTTGGGGTAAGCTACTAATCACAATTGTATGGAAATTCATACAAGAATTCATAGTCCATACAAAA
This sequence comes from Tetrastigma voinierianum, assembly GCA_016808115.1. Classification (NCBI taxonomy): domain Eukaryota; kingdom Viridiplantae; phylum Streptophyta; class Magnoliopsida; order Vitales; family Vitaceae; genus Tetrastigma; species Tetrastigma voinierianum. Next base: position 153,290 of record JAEQBH010000477.1, on the reverse strand, counting down.
ACTGTTCCATACCTTTGAATCTTTCTTGAACTCCTCCTCTTCTCTTTCTTCTCTTTCTCCCCTTTCTCTCTTCATTCACATTTTGGCTCTAAATACACCAATTTGGTCTTAAACTGACATTTTGCTAAGGCCATGTTTGGCCAAGTCAAAACTCATTTTTTTCTTTTAAGTTTCTCTAATTGTATCTTGGTCCCCATTTCTTATTTCTATTCCAACTTTCTCAAATCTCATAATGGCATATAAACTTCTTGATTTATGCCTTTTATGTCCTCAAGTGGTAAATGACTAATTTACCCTTGTCTCTAATATTCTTTTTGGGTCTCTCGTTTTATTTCCCAAAAATTCCTATTTAGCTTATAATATACCCTAAACAAGTCCGGAAACTAGTAGGGTATATTTCGGGGTGTTACATTTACAACCACCAAAGCATTGAATGCATGCAAGATGACTCCTGATACTTCAGTAAGTGCACATGTGCTAAAGATGAAGGGTCTCATAGATCAGCTTGATAAGCTTGGTGCTCCTATTAGTCATGGAGTCACCTTACCGATTTGATTCTAGGTTCACACTCGAATCTTATGATCAATTTTATCAACTGGCAATATGCTCCATAAGGAGAAATCTATTGTCGAGTTACATGGAATGTTAAAGAATGCTGAGACGAATATCCAAAAGACAAATCTAGTGCTTAGTGGTTCGGGAAGATAAGGCATGAAAAGAAAGGGAAAGTGGAAAAGGCAATAAGGCTAAGAAAGGCAAAGGAAAGTCCAAGCTTCAAGGCAAGAAGCCAAAATACTAAGGAGGGAGTTTTGCTTCTTCTCGTAATGAACAAGGATTCGTGCCACAAGAGGTGTACCCCAGAATCAACAAAATTTATATCCTAAAAACCCTATTGTCGTAGAGAAAAGCTACTCGCAAAGATAAAGGGCTCTGTGGCCGAACACAAGGATGGCTTCTGGTACAAATGACTTACAGTGAGCTTAAAACTGGTGAATTCAATTTTGATTTTCAGGTTTGGTAAAAACAAGAGAGTTGGATGGTTGGAAACGGAAGAAAAATAAGAAAAATAATAAAAGAGATCTCCTTGAAGTATTAGGATGCTAGGCTTAGGATCCTAGGCTTAGGATCCTAGGGCAACTGAGGGTTTCTAGGGTCATTTCCTCACGTTGGGGAGGATGACCTATAGTCATCTCTCGAACCAGATCTTCATTTAGCTATAAAACTAACCTAAAATAATTATCCTTTTGGAAAATGGTATTCATTGAGCATCAGTGGTCACCGACAGTGAGGGCATGCCTTCTTGACCCACCTTACAATAACCCGCCCAGAGAGGATAACTGTGGATCTCGGTGGATCTAGCAATAGCATCCAGCAGACCCTAAAAGATTATCAAAATCACAGTCATTCAAAGTGAATCTGGAAGGATTACACAAAACTAAGATTTGAAGAGAAGAACTAAAAATGGGTGAATACTGTGCGTTGAAAGCATGAGAGCCCTGCGTACACCGAGTTCCGCTTTGCCCGGTAGCCTTCCTCTTCGGGGGGAAGAGAGGGTTTTAGCTCATCCTCCAAGTTATCATCAGCCAGGTGTTTGGCTGCCCGAGAAAGTGAGAGAAAAGAAGAGAAATAGAAAGGAAAGACGCGGGAAGGTAGAGCTTCCACGCCAATTTGTGCGAGCAAAGTTGATCTCTAATTACGGTCTGAGGGTTATATTCTGCGACCCGAGCAAAATTACAAAAATCAAAATCAAAAGCTATTACAAGGAATGAATTTGGAAGAAAACCGAAAAGTGACAAAAGTCAAGGTAAAGGAGCGGGAAGTCAGCGGTCGCGGGATGAATGAGCGGTGGGCTACGGGATGAGCAGTGCGCGGGAAGGAAATTCGCGACTGCGAAGTGCATGTTGAGAAAAGATTTAGCAATCTGCCAAAATTCCGCTGCTTCCCTTTTCTTCGCTATGCTCCTCTTTCCTTGCATTTTTACTGCTCTTCTTTCGCCACGGTCTACGATATGCAATGCGAGTTTGACTTTCGAATTCTTCGTGCTTGGATTATTTCGACAATTTTGGCATAAATAGCTTGCGAAACAACAAATTAGCCACAAAATCACGTCCCATTAGAATAGTAGGGACCTTAATGTACAAATCGGGTTAGTACATTGATTAGTACACAAAAAAGTGCTCAAAAAACCTGAAATAAACGGGAGTTCAAAATAGCACTTTTGAGCGCACTAATCCACACCCCAACCTACACATTGCTAGTCCCTTAGCAATGAAAGAAAGAAAGAAAGAGAGAGCATACAAAACAAAATCAAAATTATGTTCACAAAAATTATATTTCAAAAAGGTTGTGAATGAGTAATGCCTAACCCTCAATGAGAATCACTGAAACCACCCACTTGATAACTATCTACGAGAGAATGTCATACGAGAATTGAGTATCAAAGAGCCTCCTCTTGTTGAATCAACGGAGACTTCCACCAAAACCTAAATGTTTGTTTTGATTAGTTCTCAACAATATTGCGGCCTGCACTCTCCCCGACCAAGCTCTTTGCACTCCACCCTGGGCACTAACCAACCTAAATGGTCAGGCCACTCTTATTCCACAACTGTTTTGTGTTGTAGGGTGCAATCTTCGAGGAATCAACCTCGCTAAAGTCCATGCTTGAGGGATCTACCAATGACTCCCAACCAATTAAGGCTTAGGGCACCAAGTCATAAGGATCTTTCCACCACTAACTCTTCAGGTTTTGCCTGGACTCGAATGATTTGAAACTCCGGCTTCTGGCACTAAAACTCCGCCGTCCACCCATTACTTAGCGAGCACTAAGTCGGTGGCTCCCAACCAGTTGGCTTAGGGCACCGGACTTTAAAGGCTTTCGCCATATACCCCTCAGACCGTGCTCTAGTTTCAAGGCAAGCGTTGCAATTTTCTTCTTTTTCTTTTTCACTTCTTTTTATTTTAGAAGACAGATTGGCCTTCTTTTCATGGGGGTCCTTAACCTATTAAAGGTAGTCAACAAAACTAGGGTAGGTTTTGCAAAGTTTAGGAGGTTAGGCAGTTCTTCAACCTATTGTTGAAACCTGATGTGCACCATGTGTGGTTAGCTAGAGGTGGAAGAAAAAGGTTCAAAAGCAACAAAGGATTCAGGCGATCATTCTTTCAACCAGGCATGGAACCAATCTAACATCAATAGAATTGGACAGTGTTTCAATTTTTCAAACTGCAAGCTAGGCAAAACACAAAAAAAAATGGGTGTAAGTTTTTTAATTGAAAAAGTAAGTTGTATAGTATAACAGCTTCACAAAAAGGAAAACCAGCAAGCCACTGAACTTATCCTAAAAATAGGCTTGCTCAAAATAATAACAAAAACATACATAATGCCACTTCCTTCGCTAACTCTCTTGACCAAATTGTGCATTTGTCATAGTAGGGATCGGATTGGAAAGTTAGGGAAGGAAGTGCTATCCACTGATGAGATGTACTCATTTTTTGGATGAGAGACTTTGCAAGCTTTCCATCAAACCACCATCAATAACCGTTTGGGCTTCAAATAAACAAGTTAGGAAGAAAAAAGGAAAAAAGTGACCATTTGAAGCATTTTAGAAAATTGCACCAGCTATAATAATTTCAAAAGTATTCTTTCTGCTATATTTGAATTCACACACTCTCTAATAATATTTAAATGATGCAAGAAAATATCAACGAGTTCGGATGAAAAAGTTATGGTCAAAACAAAATTAGCTCACAAAAATTGGGAGAAGGGGGTGCAAAAGTCTTGGTCAATTTGCAACCATGCGAATTTTTTTTTTTAAATATTTTCAAAGACCACAATTTTTTTTAAATTATATATATATATATATATATATATATATATATATATATATATATATATATATATATTTTTTTTGAACAATGACAATATATACAAGACGATTAAACTGCGAGAAATTTCAAAGTACACTTGAGAATTTACGTATTTGCCTTCTACTACAAAAATTAGCAAAACTAAAAATAAACATAGAGAATTTAAAAAATGCAGAAAATGAAATTAATCTAAAAACAAAGATTAACTAAAAATTAGAGAAAATCTAAAGAGAAAAATTAAAGAAATCAAAATAAAATAAGATAAAACAAGAAAAATCAAAACAAAAAGTGGGGAGACTGTGCTCCCCCCAAACCAGTTTCTCAACCCTTTGGAGGCTGTTGGAACTAGTGGAGCTTGTAGAAATGCCGAGGTCCAGGTGCTCTATGTCTGAACCAACACCGCAACCATCCGCTGTGCCATGCAGTGTGAGCAGCTGCCAATGTCCTTTAAGTATGGAAAAAGTTTGTACAGTGGACACTAATTTCTTGAAATATTGCATAGGCAGTGCATATAGGATGGCCTCAGCTTTGGGAGCGGAGATTAAGCCAGTGTGAATTGTCTTTGTAGTGAAGGCAGGATATCTACCTTCTTCAGTCAATTTGTTTTGGGTTGAGCGGTGGCACTAGGCTTCAAATTTATGAGGATTGGTTGAAGGATAAGTGATTACCGTGCCCTTGATGGGTTGAGCGGAATCAACAAAATTTATATCCTAAGTTCCTCTACTGGTAGTCAAAAATTTACTTTACTTGATATAGTAGTCTAAGGTCGAACACGGGGATGGGTTTTCTTCGTACAAATGACACGGTGAAAGCGAAAATGGTAGATTCAATTTGGATTTTAAGGCTTGAAGTAAGCGGGGGGTTTTTGGGTGTTCAGTGAAGCGAAAACAAGAAAAAAGCCAAATAGAACCCCTTGAAGTGTCGGGCCCTTTGGTTTAGGGTTTAAGGTAACCACATGTCCCCGGGTATTTTTTCCTCGGGGTTAGGAGGATGACATATAAGTCATTTCGAGCAGGATCTTAATTTAACTAAAAACTAAATACATGATTTTCCCTTTTGAAACATAGCATTTAAATGGGCATAATGCTCTACGGTGGAACCTATCTACAAACCCTACTCTCCACGATAACTAGCGAGGAGACAGCTAAGCGAGCCTCAATGGATCTAGTAAGTATCCATTGAACCCAAAAGCTTGCCAAATACATTAAAGAGAGCATGCTTAAGAGATTTTAACCCTAAGTGAGAAGCGGGAACCTGAGACAACCATAAATACGTGCGTTAAAAACGGGGCAGTAGAGTTGCCTCCACACCTAGCCAACGGCTAGTCCTCTTCAAGGAGGAAGAGGTCTAGCCAGACATCCTGCGAGTTGTCATCCTCGGAGGAGTGTTTGGCGTCGAAAAATGGAAAGAAAGGAAGAAAGGGAAAAGGCTGTAAATTGCCTCCAGCTTACTTTGTATGTCAAATTCAAGTACATTGAATTTATACAAAGCGGGAGACTTATATGATGCTCAGTGTAAGGAGATTTACAAAAAAACCAAAATCGGAAGGATTATTACGGGGTAAAATGGAAAAAAAACCAAAGCAAAAGCAAAGCGGTGTAAGCGTGAGCGAGCAGGCGCTGGGAGGAACGATTACTGGGTGGGAGCAGTGCTCGCGGGAGAAGCTTTCTGCCAGTGGTGTTTTTCTTAACATTTCTCTTCTTTCCTTAAGTCTTTGATACTGTCAATGTTGGTTTGACTTGAATTCTTTGTGCTTGGATCGACTCAAAAATTTTGGCATAATTAGCTATAAAAGCTGCCAAGTACCTTCAAAATCATGATATTAAAATAGTAGGGACCTTAATGTGCAAATCGGGTTAATTAAGCATGATTAGTAAAAAGCACTCAAAACCTATAATAAATAGGGTTCAAAATAGCACTTTTTTGGGCACTGTCCACCCCCAACCTACACATTGCTAGTCCCTTAGCAATGCAGAAAAGAAAGAAAGAGCATACAAAGCGATAGCAAAATTACGTTCTGAAGGTTGCGAGTTCAAAGGTTGTGAATGGTAATGCCTAACCCTAAGTAAGAATAATCAATGCCGTGTCCAACAATTATCATGAGAGAATGAAGGCCATACAAAATTGAGTATTAAAAGAGCCTCCTTTTTGGTGAATCAACCAGAAACTTCCACCAAAATCTAAGTGTTCTGTTTATCAGCTCTCAATAATAAGTATCCATTGCATACCTCCCCACGACACAGATACTACCGCGACTGTATTACTAACCAACTAAATAAGATCCTTCATACCACCTCTTATTCCATATTCTTACTGTGTTGTAAGGTGTAATCTTGAGGAATGGAAACCTCACTAGGGCCATATATGGGGATCTACCACCGATGACTCCCGACGATTAAAGGTTTAGGGCATCAAGCCATAAGGATCTTTCGACCACAAACTCTACAAGTTTCACCGGACTTGAATGATTTTGAGACTCCATTTTACAACTGCTAAACTCACCCATCCACCCATGCTTCGCTTGAACCACTAAGTCGGTGACTTGACCGGTGAGTTTAGGGCCTTAGGGCTTTAAAACTTCTTAATATACCCCTCAGGACCACCAGTGGCACGGGTTTCAAGGCAAAGCGTTGCAATTTTTATTATTTTTCTTTTCTTTTTCTTTTTCTTTTTCATTTCTTTTTCTTTTTCTTCTTTTTCTTTTTCCATAGGGGTCCTTAACCTATTAAAGGCGGTCAATGAAACTAGGGTGAGTTTCATCTGAGTAAAGGAGGTTGCCTGTTTTCGACCTATCATTTGAAATCTAATGTGCTCTGCATTGTGTAGTTAGCTAAAGGTGGAAGAAAAGGTCGAAATAAGAATTCAACTAATCATTCACTCAACTAAGCATGGAACCAATCTAACATCAATAGGGTGGACAAAGCTTCAGTTTTCAAACCACCAGTTAGACAAACCCACAAAATTTTTGTTGCAAAGGGGCCGAATTTTTGAAGAGTAGCTATAAAGTATATAACATAGAAAGGACCCGGCAAACCCTTGAACATCTGCAATGGGTTTGCAACAAAATAATAACAAAACATAAATACAAAATCCACTTCCTTTGCTAACTCTCCCTGACACCCGAACATCTCGGTGTCGAAATGGGGCTCGGATTGGAAGAAAAATTAGAGGAAGGAAGTGTTACCTCACTGAAGAGATGTGATCATTTCTGGATGGGAGACTTATAAACTTCATGTGACACCTTATTCCTCCGTTTGCAGGATTCAAATAAACAAGTTAGGAGGAAAAAGAAAAAGGTGACCAGTTGGACGTATTTTAAATTACACCTTCATAAAAATGTCAAAAATGTTCTTTCACAAACTCATATTTGGATTCTACACTCTCCTAAGCTTTCCAGTCTTAAGAGCACTAACGGAGTTAGGATAAAAAAAGTTATGGCTTGAAGAAAGCAAGGTGGGGAAATTGACCGTGGGACCTTGTGAAAAATTTTATTGCTAGTGAAAATTTTAAGCTAAGTTGTGAAATTTCATTGTAGCGAAGATAAGTTTGTATGTTTAGAAAATTTATTTATGTCCCAATAGCGAGAATTTTGATTATTTTTTTAAAAAAATTTTCAAATAAAATAATTAATAACTAAAAATAAAAGAAATAAAAATATTTTTTTTTTGAAAAATCAAATAAAATAAAAACTAATAAAATAAAAAATAATAAATATATACATATATATATATATATATATATATAAACGATTTTTTTTAAATTTACAAAATTTTTTAAATAAAAATAATAAATATAAAAAAATAAAATAAATTTTTTGAAATAAAAATAATATATCTGAAAAACAAACGTTTTTTTAATATATAATAAAATATAAAATAAAATAAAATAAAAACAAATTTGAAACAACGTGCATTTCGCTAATCTTTTGTGCATTTCGCTAGCCTACAAGCGAAATGCACGGTCTAGCGAAATTTTTCAATTCAGCGTCTCACAAAAAATTAGCTAGGCTAGCGAAATTTATAACTAACAAAATTTTCATCTATAGCGAAAATTTACTTTGTTTATAAGTGCGAAATTTTCGCTATAATGCAATCTATGCTTGTTGATTACCTAATCGGGCTTGAAATTGCACAAAGCGCAAAAAGTGTGCAAGAAAAATTAAGAAAAATTGGAAAGTAAAATTAATCTAAAAACATAAATTAACTAAAAAGTAGAAAATCTAAAAGAAAAATTAAAAATCAAAATAAATACGATAAAATAAAACAAAACAACAAAAATTAAAACTAAAAAGTGGGGAGGAGCTTAAATCACAGGGGTTGGTGCTTGATCAGCCGGCACCCGAACCAACCACTATGCCATGCCGTATAGGCAGCTGCTTGTGCCTTTGATGTAGTGGCAAACTTATGTACAGAGGCCACTAATCTCTTGAAGTTCTGCATGGCATGCAGTGATGGGTTGGACTTACCTTTGGGACGGGTGTTTTGGATGTTGGTTGTGATGCGGTGAAGGGAGAATATACGCAGGTGGGTGGAAGGAATGGCCGGTGGGCATTTGGTGCAGCAGGCGGTGGCGAGTGGGTTAAAACGGTTTGGATTTGAAGGGTAAGTTTTTGTGGCTCTTTCCCTGGCACATACCGCGCCTCCTCGGAGTCATCAAGGCAGCGGTCGTTCTTCTTTTGTCCAAGGCCAAAAATTAACACTTGATTCAGGGGCATCCTGCAGTTCCTCAGGAGCTTCCTCTTGATTCCATTTCCAATGGCGAATTCTTCACGAGGCTGCGAGTTGAACTGCTCACTCAAAATTGTTCTAATGAATCCATCATCCTGCAGTTTTCTTACGCTTTTTTTTTTTTGAACAAAGCGATTGGTGAGCTTTGAGATGGATTCTGCGGGATGTCAATTTTTGATCAATTTAGCTTTGGAACCCATCAATTCCTTGTTCGAGGAGCTCCAGCATCTGTTCCCTGTTGGCTTTGAACATTCCTTGCCCCTATTATCCTCTGCAAGAGTGTCCACTTGTTTGCTCAAATTCGAGGATGAAGCGTTTCAGGGGGATAAGGGTGAGTAGTTGTTCTTTGGCAGGAAGTGGGGGCGGCATAACATGGAGGTTCAGGAGGTGCATATTGTGGAGTAATTTGTGTGATTCTCCCAACTATAGTGGTAAGAGCTACCATATGTTGAACTCCATTGGTTTCCATGATCCCTCATGGACACTGCTCTTCATTTGGATTCCTCTCCACGGGTTGGTGACTTCGCGTGGCTGGTTTTCTGTAATCCCTCATAGATATATGCACTAGGGCTACCCCTACAACATGCGCCCATCACATCCACATTTCCATTGGGTCAAATTCAATCTTGATTTACAAAATCTAACCCACTAGAATCACAGACCACACCTTAAGAGCAGAGCTGACCAGGCCAAACACGAGAAATAATCCTGCAACCTTTATTTTTTTTTTTTTTTTAAATATAGTAGAAATGAACTAAAAAAAGCAGCGAGTGAAAACAATAAAAGGAAAAATACACCAGAACTTGTGATGAGGATCACAAGTGTTCAACAAATCATCATATGCACTTAGGCACCATCCCCGGCAACGGCGCCATTTGATTCGTGCCACGGTAAATTTGAAGCGGAATCAATTATATCTATATTCCACTCCTACTGCGAAGTAGTCAAGCTCTTGCTCAGTATAGCGGTCTAAGGGTCGAACCAGGATAGGTTTTCATCTCAGGAATGATTTGCATAAGTGTGAAAAGGTAAGACTTTCTATTTGGATTTTTGGATTTGTTTCAAAAACAGTGTGAGTAGTTTGAAAATTTAATAGTTTGTAAAAAGGCCCGAAAGTGATGTGTGAAAGGTAACTTTGAAGATTTAGGTCGCTAACTGATAACATAGGGCAAACAAGTGTCCTCGGGTTTTATCCTCGCATTATGACAAGCAACCTATAGTCAAGCCATAGCTTGGATCTTTGTTTAACTAGCAAACCCTAGCCTTAGAAACCACTCCTATTTGAATTGACCACGAGAAGCAAAATGCATCTAGCCCACTTTTAGTTTGAAACCCCAACATTCGACATCATTTTGATGGCTCGTGAAGACCATCCTAAAAACCACGGTGCATCTAGCAATTAGTATACCTTTGTATCCTAAAGCATATTATTGTGGAGTGTGACATTAAATGATATCAACCCTAGTTTGAGAGATGGGCCATAAATCTGATGCCTGCTGCATGTGACCACATGAGGATGGCACATGGCGCCCCCTGACCAAACTGGCTTCCTTATCTTCCAAAGAAAAGGGAAGCCAGCCAAACATCTCTTGAGTTGTCATCCTCAAGAGAAATTGTTTGGCAACCTAGAAAAGAGAGAAAGAGGAGAGAGAGAAGAGAGAAAAGCAAACCCTAACTGAAGCTGCGAGATATTTACATGAAATAAAAAATTGTGCAAAATATTTCTCTCAATTTCTCCTCTCCACTTTGATGATACACCAAAACTATATGGAGGGTTTATAGGCTTACCCATTTATGTGAAACTACAATAAAGCCTAACATTTTATTCAAATAAAGGACAAGAATATTACAACATACACCAAAAATAGAAGTGGGTTTGCATTAATTACAAAGGATGACAAAATGAGACAATTTCGCTAGAGCCTTGCGAAAATTTCGCTAACGTGCGAAATCACCAAGAAGATAAGCAATCGAGAGAAAATTCGCTAGAGCATTAGCAATTTCGCTAGCTAGCGAAATTTCGCTAACTCGTGAGTGATTTTAGGTAATCATGGCCAGGTTTTTCACTAGAACGAGTGTAAAATCTTGGGTCAAGCGAAAATTCACAATTTAAGCTAGGATTAAATTACAATATGATTATGAGAATTTTCGCGATCGACCTTTAGCAATCTGTGAAATTCACAGGATTGCTGATCTTCTTTGCTGTTTCTTGCTCCTATCTTTTGCTAACTTTTATCACTTTGCCTTCATTCTTTCTTTGATTTTGGTATGTTTGAAGTGGTGATGAATGGAGTTGATCTTCATGGTTTAGCATATGTCACCGATATTGAACTCTCGAGTAAAACGCAAAAATAATAAAAATAACCTCCTAAGCCTCGCATGATGATACTAAGAACACCCAAACACTTCAGTGGCATAATTGACATGATTAGTGCGCAACAAGCACTTTCAAAACCTATATAATGAAGTATCCAATAGCACTTTTGGCGCTGACCAATAAACTTTTGGGCTCACTCCCACCACTTCCATTCTTGCTGCCCTCCTGATTAGCATTGGGGAGTTTTTCCACTTCGAATGAGAGCAGGTGGCACCAATATGAGGATTCCAATAATAAGCCCATTTGTTGACACTGCTCCTCCACCATGGTGCTCCTTAGGCACTCTTCCTCTTGACCTCTCTTCCTCTTAGCCCATGAACATGTTGATTGGCAAGCCTTGGGGGTGTTGGATTTAACGGGTTGTCAAATTTCGCGATCAGTTCCAGCTGCCAGTTATTAAATTTTTACCAATTTCACTTTGACCATCACTTTTTGGACAGAGTGTTCTCTTTAGTATGATTTTGACTTAGGGATGGGCATTGATTTGTTTTAATTCTTCCCTGACATCACCCACCTGGCTTGGTAAAGTTCAGTGTGCTCGAGTTAGAGGAATAGTTGTGGTGGTTGAGGTTGAGTTGAAGCTTATCTGTGGATGCTTGGGGCCATATTATTAGTAGGTTCAGTTTCCCATGAGAAGTTTAGGTGGTTCCTCTAACTAGGTTTTAAGAATTTCCATATAGTCGCGTTTGTTGGAAGGCTTATGCATGAGGCTTTTTCATCGACGGAGGGTTTCTATAGTCCTCATGGACTTACTGCTGCATTTAGTTTCTCTCAAGAGGTACTGTGTATGTTAGCCCTCTCAGATATTTCATTGCTCAAACTGATATTCAATTACAAGAATTGGCTCACGAAGAATACGGCTTTTTGATCCACTTGCCCTTGGATTTCTAATCCTTCAGGCATGGATTCAATACGACTAAAGCAGGGCGACCTGAGACAACACAAAAAGCAGGTCTGCATAGTGTTTTCTTTTTTAACGTGAAATGAAACTAAAAAAAAAAACACTGTAAATACCAAAAAGGATGATAAGGAAAATTCACGGAACTTGTGATGAGGATGTGAGTGTTCCTGACTCGTCAAATGCGCCCAGGCTCGTAAACAGCGGCGCCATTGGTCGTGCCACAGTGGGTGTCTGGAATCAACAAAAATTTATATCCACAACTCCTCTTATGGCATTATTACTCAAAGCTATTGCGATGCTAGTAGCTCTAGGTCAAACACAAGGATGGTTTCCATTTACAAATGACTTACAGTGAGCTTCAAAACTAGTGAATTGATTTGGGATTTTGAGTTTGGTAAAAAAGCGGGAGAGTTGGATGGTTTTGTTTGAGAAGAAAAATAAGAAAAATAATAAAGAAACGAGATCTCCTTGAAGTATCGGGATCTTTGGAAAAACCTTAGGATCCTAGGGCAGGTGGGGAGTTTCAGGTCCACTTCCTCGCGTTGAGAAAGGAGGATGACTATAGTCATCTCGACCGGATCTCTTCACATTTAGCTATAAGCCACAACCTAAAATAGTATCCTTTTGAAAAATGTTATTCATTGAGCATCGATGTGATCCTTAAGACAATGAGGGCATGCCTCCCTTGACCCACCTTACAATAGCCCATAGAGGATAACAAATGAATCTGGGTTGGCAATAAGCATCCTTTGAACTAAAGAATTATCAAATGCCCATCATTGGTGAATGGAAGGGTTCATGGGTGAGAAAAACCAATATGATGTTCTTCTTGTTGAAAGCATGAGAACCCTCTGTTACACCCAGTTCCCTTGCCCAATAGCCTTCCTCTTCAAAGACGAGAGGGTTTTAGCCGCTCATCCTCCAAGTTATCATCCTTGGAGGGTGTTTGGCTGCCTAGAAAGTGAGAGAAAAAGAAGAGAAAATGAAAAGGAGAAAGACGGGGAAAGTTTGAAGATTCAGCCAATTTTATTCTTGGGCAAAGTTGATCTCGATTCTGGTGCGAGAGCTTATATACTGCCCCAGCCAAGCAAAATTACAAAAAAAAAAAAATCCAAAAAGCTATTACAAGAGGAATGAATTTGGAAGAAAACCAAAAATGGCCAAAGAGTCAAAAAGGTAAAAAGGCGCATGAAGTCAATAGTGCGGGATGAATGAGCATTGGGCTGCGGGATGAACCAAGTCTTGCTGGAAGGAAATTCGCAACTGTGAAATTGCCAACCCTCTGAAATTTCATGGATTCTATGAGTCCTGCTTTCAGATCTGTAGGTTCTTGAAAATTTAAAATCTCCATTGCTTCTTTTTTTCTTGTACTTTATGCTCCTCTTTCCTTGCATTTTCTGCTCTTCTTTCCTTTTGGCCTCTAATATGCAACACTGAGTTTGACTCAAATTCTTCGGGCTTGGATCGACTCGACAATTTTGGCATATATAGCTTGAAAAAACTACAAAATTAGCCACAAAATGCGATCAGTAGAATAGCAGGGACCTTAATGTGCAAATCGGGTTAATTACACTGGTTAGTACACAAAAAGTGCTCAAAACCTGAAATAACCAAGGTTCAAAATAGTACTTTTTGAGCACTAATCAATAAGGTCATTGGAAGAGGAATTGTAAGCTCTACTTAGAAGATCTGAAGAAAAAGGAGAGTAGCGAGGCTACCACTTTAGGTATTTATGTTATAGAAGTCAATCTGTCTAAATCTGCTTCATGGGTATTAGATACTTGATGTGGATCTCACATTTGTGTAAATGTGCAGGGCCTGCGAAGCAGTAGATCATTGGCTAAAGGCGAAGTGGACATAATGAGCTGTGGGAAATTGGCAAGAGTCGCTACATTAACTATGGAGCTTATGATTTGACTTTGACTAGGACTTGTTTTCCAATTAAAAGAATTGTTATTATGTGTCTCATTGCGGAGCGTAAAACATTATTTAAGTTTCTTCTTGGGACGTGGATGGAATTCACTTTATTATTAAGTATCAATATTTTCTCCATCTATAATGCGTACATTTTTGGCGGGAATGCTATTTATCTAATGGTCTTTACGCTCTAAACTTGGAACAACCTGCCACCTATAACATCGAATCTAAGAGGTTCAAGTCCAATGACTTGAATCAAACCTACTGGGTATTATCGTTTGGGGCTATGTCAATGAGAACGTGATCTTGAAGCTCCATCAAGACGGCTCATAAGACCATTTGACTTAGAGGCATCAAACATGTGAATCTGTTTTACCAAAGTAAAATGACCAAGGCTCCTTTTGCTGGACATAGTGAGAGGGCTAGTGACTTATTAGGCCTTATACATACAGATGTTTGTGGACCAATAAGTCAATTGCTAGAGGAGGTTACCGCAGAATTCATTACTTTTTACCGATGACTTTAGTAGATATGTGGTTACATCTACTTAATGAGGTATAAGTCTCAATTATTTGAAAGTTCAAATTATTCAAGAATGAAGTACATAATCAGCCTTTGAAAGAATATCAAAACACTTCGATCCGATCGAGGTGGTGAATATTTAGCCAAAATTTCGATGATCATCTTAAGGATCGCGGGATAGTCTCACAACTCACTTCACCGAACACCATAATGGCGGTATCTCGTAGCCGAGAAATCGAACTTTATTAGATATGGTTCGACCTATGATGAGCTCCAATGTGATCTTCCAATATCCTTCGGCATATGCATTAGAGACTCAAGGCTCTTATTGAATAGAATTCCATCGAAAGCAGTTGAGAAAACACCATATGAGTTGTGGACAGGAAAGCATCCTGGTTTGTCTTTTCTCAAGATTTGAGGTTGTGAAGCTTATGTAAAGCATCAGGCTTTTGATAAGCTAGCATCCAAATCTGATAAGTGCTTATTTGTGGGGTATACAAAGGAAACAAAAGGGTACTACTTTTACATCCCATTTGAGAACAAAGTGTTTGTTGCTCGTAATGGAGTCTTTTTAGAAAGAGAGTTCATTTCCAAAAGAGTCAGTGGGAGTAAGACTTCTCTTGAAGAAGTTCAAGAACCACAAGTTGCCACCGAGCCTTCCATGGAAATTCTACAAGACTCACAATCAGTTGTTGAGTTGACATCTTCTACACAAGGCCCATGAAGGTCTAGTAGGATTCATCATGAGCCCAAGAGATATGGATTTCTCGTAATTGATGACAAAACCATAGAGCTTGTGGATAAAGATGAGCCCACGACCTATCATGACACAATGATGAGCCCAGATTCTGAAAAATGGCTTCAAGCCATGAAGTCTGAGATGCAATCAATGTACGCTAACCAGGTTTGGAATCTGGTTGATCCACCTGAGGGTGCTAAGGTCATTGGTTGTAAATGGGTTCATAAGATCAAACATGATATGACCTTCAAGTCTCGACTTGTTGCAAAAGCTTTCAAATAAACTCATGGTATTGACTATCATGAGATCTTTTCACCTGTCGTTATGCTTAATTCTATTGCTAGTACTATGATTACGAGATTTGGCAAATGGATGTCAAAACAAATAGCTTTCTAATGGAAACTTACTTCGAGGATGTGTACATGACACAACCCGAGGGTTTCTGGTCGATCCTAAGTATCCTAATAGGGTGTGTAAGCTTTGAAAGATCCATTTATGGATTAGTTAAAGCTTCACGTGCTGGAATCTTCGCTTTGATGAGGTCGTTAAAGAGTTTGCTTTTTTATGAAAATGAAGATGAGCCTTGTGTATACAAGAAGGTTAGTGGGAGTGCAATCGTTTCTTGTTGTATGTGGATCGACATCTTACCATTGGAAATGACATCCCTACCTCGCAGAGTGTTAAGCCCTCGTCAAATGTTTTCAATGAAAGACTTGTGCAAAGCCGCCTACATCCTGTGCATAAAGATTTATGTGAGATAGATCTCAATGGTTACTCGGCCTAAGTCAAAGTGGGTATATAGACAAAGTGCTAAAGAGGTTTAGCATGCAAGATTCCAAGAGAGGTGTCTTGCCAATGTCTCATGGCATTAATCTTAGTAAGTCTCAATGTCCAACCATGAAGGACTAGAGAGAGCGTATGGATAAATCCCATATTTCTGCCATTGGTTCTATCATGCAGCTTTGCACCCGACCCCGATGTCTCCTATGCCTTAAGCATGACAAGTAGATTCCAAATGGGATCCAGTGAATGTCACCGATAGGCTTAAGAATATCCTTAAGTACTTGAGAAGAACCAAGGATATTTTTTTGATCTATGGTGGACAAGAAGGCGAAGAAGGTAAGTGGTTATACCCGACGGTTTTCGCCTAACTTAGATGACTTTAGATCGCAACCTGGTTTTGTGTTTTGTTTGAATGGAGGTGCTGTGAGCTGGAGAAGTTCAAAGCAAGACATCGTGGCCGATTCTACTATAGAGGCTAAGTACATAGTTGCCTCAGATGTAGCTAAGGAGGAAGTTTGGATAAAAAAATTTCGTTTTGACTCGGTGTCAGTTCCTAGCACATAAACCCAAAGAGAGGCCTGTCGCTGTGACAATAATGGGGCACTGGCCAAGCCAGGAGCCCAGATCACATCGATCCAAACACATACTCGCCAGCGTTTCCACCTCATTCGTGAGATCATTGAGAGTAAGAGATGTTAAGATATGTAGAGTTCATACTGATGAGATTAATGTTACGATCCTTCACTAAACCTCTTCCGTAGTCAAAGCATGATAGTCATACTAGATCGATAGCATTCAATTTATGCCCGATCGGGCTTAGGCAAGTGGGAGATTGTTATGATATGCTCTAGCCTAAAGGGCATATACATTGTCATTATATGTTTATATACACGATGGCATTTATCATTTTATCTTGTTATTTAAAATTCAGGTTTAACTTGATAAAATCATATCCTTGGAATAGTTGGTTCCGCTTTATGTCATCAAGTATGTGACTTGATAGTAAAACTTAAGGCATAAGAACACTGCTCTAAATAGTCCATAGCCCATCACATATGGGAATAATAGAAGTAAGACTATTATGTTTTATGAGAAAAGACCACGTATTGCTGGTCATGAACATAAGATGTTACTCAAAACATAAATACATGTTAACTCTATGCTATCGATCGACCGCTTATGAGAAATACTACATGGATTATGTCATCAATAATTCTCATCGTAGTAGTGGTATTTCGAGCCCTTTCAACTTGAATTCACCATGGATTCCACATGAGGAACTTCGTGGTTCTGACATGTAGCTCAATGACGTCTTTAACAGGATGGTAGTACAAGCTATGGTCAAGTACGCAAGAAATCATGTAGAGGAATGTAAGTGATAGTATGGCGAATCCCGCTCTTAATCAGTGGAGATGTATATTGGCCTCTTGATAAGTGAGACTGAGAAATGCATGGGATCGTGCTCGAATGAGATTGATAGGAGTTATCAATATCATTTGTTTAGTCGCCACTGAGAATCAAGAAACGATTGCTGTATAAAGATGACTTATCCATTCTTCAGGCTTAATCGAGACATCGTGGGTGAGACAAAGGACTAATATCATACTATGGTAAGTTTTCAGTCATCGACCACTTGATTTGGGTAGTTATAATGTCTTTCTAGAGGCCAATTATAACTTGTGGGCTTAGAATATGATTTGGGCCCCGCTACCAACATTGAGTGAACCTATAGGGTCACACATAAGAATGAGTTATAATGGGATGTTAGAAAGGCTCTCTTTTTAGCCCATGATTAGAGCCTACACCAAGCCCATTAATAGTTAATGGAATTTGTTTAAATTGCTTAATAAAAGGGAATTGGGAGGCTTGATATAAATATGGGGGTTTATCATCTAAAAGTAGGTGGTTATTTTGAAGTGGGCGATTATTGAGAGAGAATTATTTTTAGAGTTTTGGAAGACACTATGTAAGTCTTTTTGGTTTCAGGGGACAAAGACCTATCATAAGGTGCTAGCACATCCATCCCATCCATTAGTTGTCTCGTGTGGATACCTTTAGAGGGCTAAGCAGACACTGCATCGTCGCTCGTTGTCGGATCGTTCCTAGAAGGAGTTCTGTTTCAGAGCCAAAGATGTGTGTGATCAAGCAAATCTACACTAGTCGAAAAGGATTCGATCTACAAGAGGTAAGGTCTGAATTTCCATGATTCATTGTTTAGTTTCATCAAACCGCTTGGATCCTGATGCAGTTCAGCGTTAATTTTTTTTTTCCACTGCGTTTTCTTATCGCTGGATTCCAACAATGCTGGTGTGATACCTTTCATACCCATATAAGGCTAGATCACAAACAAGGTATGTGTTTAGTTGTAATGGAACTTCTATTACATGGAGATTCTTTAAGCAAACAATGTTGGCCACATTATCGAATCATTAAGAGATTATAGCAATTCATGAAGCAAGTTATGAATGCATTTGGCTAAGATCGATGATTCAACATATCCAAGAATCATGCGAACTCCCCTCTATAAAAGACAACCTGACAACATTATTTGAAGATAATGTTGCACGCATTGCACAAATAAAAGGAGGTTATATCAAAGGAGATAGAACTAAACATATTTCTCCAAAGTTCTTATAAACACATGAACTCTAGAAGAGTGGTGAAATTGATGTTCAAAAAATACACTCAAGTGATAATCTATTGGACTTATTCACAAAGTCATTGCCAACCTCAACATTCAAGAAGCTTAATACATAAGATCGGGAATGTGCCAACTAATGATATCGACATGAGGGGGAGCGTGCTTATGATAAGATGTTAGTGTACTCGCACTCTTTTTCCTTCGGGCCCGTGTTTTGGTCCTAATCGGGTTTTACTGACAAGGTTTTAACGAGGCAGTCATAGAAGACTAAAAACAATCTACAACATCATAAGAATATTGTACTCTTTTCCTTCATAGTTTTATCCCACTGGGTTTTACTAGCAAGGTTTTAATAAGACATTCTTAGCGGTGGTCACCCGTGGGAGTATTATATATCAAGCATGGGGTGGTAGAAGGTTGACTACTCTTAAGACATAAGAATTACACTTACATTCATCTTATAAAAATAAACCTTCATTAACCCTCATTTATGGAACTTCATAACTCATCATTAAGGTGAGTAATTTGAAGCACCTTTGTAGGCCTATAAAAGGGCCTTCACCATCCTTTGTAAAGGTATCCCGAGAAAGTAAGACTTCTCTCATTCATGTTTCTCTATTTCTCTTTCTTTTTCCATACTTATTATTTTCATATACAAGATAATATATTTATCTTAATATCACATTTTATAATACTTTCACAATATAATTAGATTTTTAGAATGTAAGGTATTATTGGAATATTAAAAAAAATTGAAGTATGTTTTTTTTTTTAAAAAAAAACACCTCCCAAGTGCTTCTCAAAAAGACACTCTAATTGTTTTTTATTAGGTTTCAAAAACGTTTTCATAATTTTACCAAATGCCTTTTTTTTCTCCAAAAAAACACTTAAAAGTGTTTTTAGGCCTAAAATCACTTTTAAGAAGCATTTCCAAATAGGCAGATGTGACGATAAAAGATGACGTGTTAATTTAGGAATTTTATGTTTGTCTACAAAATGAAAAAAATATTAACAAAATTGAAAACAAAAACTTTTTATATTGTTGAGTATATAATTACAAAAAATAATTGTGTATTAGATAAAAAGTAATGATAACAAAAAATAACCTCAAACTACCCCTAACTAACATTCAAGCAAAATAATTTTTTTTTCTTCTTTTTTTTCTCTTTTTCTTCACCAAGGCATGTTGCCATTACACGGTCGTCTACCCACACTCACCCAGTCACATTTTATTATCTTATTTTTCGTCTTTTTTCGTTGCATCAACCGCATTGAACCATTTGTAGTAAGCTAATCCCAAAAACCCTAATTTCTTTTTCTTCCTCCTTGGATCACGACGCACTACGGTGTTCCTTCCTCTCATCGTACTTTGAAGCATAAAAATCCTAAAACCCTAACATCTTTTTCTTCTTCTTCATTTGAACATTTTTTCCTCATTAGAACACCCATCACGAGATTTCTATTGTAGTATAACAATGTCATGTGATTTGGTATACTGAACGAGTTTTCTTGTTTTTTAAATTGGTACCACCATAACATACTCGGTGTTACTATCATAACATATTGGTGGATGAGTACCCCAAGATCGCATAGCAATGTCTCTGAAATGCAGTTTCTCAGATAGACCTTCTTTATGTATCACCACTTGACATTCAATCCATGAATCACATACTCCATGTTTTCGACCAACAAATACAACATAATAGTTTGTCATGTTCTCTTTGAATTTTCCTGCAAACATAACTACTATTTGTTAGGCATTCATAATATATCAAATAATAACCAAGTGCTATGATAATATCAGATAATAAACCGAGTATATCATGGTAGTACCACCCATTCCAAATAGGTACCTAACTAATAGTCTGACTCATTACAACCATAAACATGTAATAGGTGTGTAATATCCTTATTTGTATAGGGTCTTTGGTAAATTTTTTTTATTCATGTTGCACATTTTTTCATTATGATAGTAGCAATGTGTAGTGTACTGATCCTCGGGGTCCGTGATCACCCGTCAACCCGCGAATACAGTGGATGCCCAAGTTACCCGACGCCACTCAGAAAACCCGGGCAGTCTCCTTGTACTCCGAGAGCTCCCACCCAATACAGCGATCAGTGACATCCCGTCCCAAACAAAGGCAATATATATTCAATACCTACCCACTTGGGCCATAAACAATTCCTCATTCATACCAACTATGAATCCAACTATATATCCTATAGTTACAAGAGTTACAATATTTTCACTCTTAAACCATACATATATTAAACTTAAAGAGTTTTAATACATGTAAACCACCAAATAATATCTCATTTTCTTCTAGAACTCACTCTAGGATCGAGCCGGCCTCCCCCGCACGCCCCCCGTACTGTAAAAAAGGGGGGTCCCATAATGGGGTGAGCTAAAGCTCGTGAGGGAGAATCGCCCCAGCGCTACTTCACCACCTAAGCGCTGTGCAATGTTCAAAGTAAACACACATTCAAGCAAATGCATGATCCTACTTGAATGTCTACATGACCAACTCGCATCCCGAGTCCCTCACGACTCTCTCACACTCGCCTAAGCCTCAGATGAGAATTGTTTTATTAGTGGACAACCCTCCGATGTATATATATATCAATTGGGCCACTCCGACGATTGATATATTATTTGTTTGTGGACTATCCTCCGATGAATATCAATTGGGCCGCTCCGACGATTGATATTTTAAATTTGAACTACCCTCCGATAATTAATGTTTTTAGACAACCCTCCGAACCATTTTCTCTAGACTCATCTCCTGCACTCACCCTATAACTTAGGAGGTTCCAGTTAGCATATGGAAATGTAATGTGGTGCGTTCCAATACAAATTTAATCACATGCAAATATATCTATGCACATATTCACATATCCAATCACACAATCATGTCATGTAATTATCACTAACATCAAAATTAGCTCACTGGGCTAATGATATCAAACACGAAAGATTTAATTTAAATCACTCGAATCTAAAACACATATCTCACACAAAACACATTTTCGTGACACTATTCCTAGGAACAAGAAACTTAGGGTTTACGATCTCTACACTCAACAAGTCACTGCTCACTTTTGTGAACTCGCATCTCACTCGCCATTTCCCATTTTTCTTAAACCAATACATGATTTAATACCAAATCACCAATTTGACAACCCACCACCCGTGGCAATACTTCGGGGCCGCTCCAATGGGAAATTAAAATTCATCAATTCTGGTCCCAAGGCTCGACCGATCAAACGGCCTCTCACGCCTCATTCACCAAACATTTAAAAGTATTTAAAAAGAGGGAATAAAACCAAGTAGGGAGAAACCCCTACCTCAAGGAGTTTGAATAAACTCCCTAAATCCGGTACTCCACGCGAAGCCCTCTCTGCGTAGAGCGCTGGCTTCGTCCCGAAGACCGCCGACTTGATCATTTCTAGAGATAAGGTTTCTCTCTAAAATCTCCCAAACTGATGCCATCAGATCCGCTTCCTCTCATTTCCCGTTTTTGTCTCCCATTTGAGGAAGAAGATGAGCACTATTTGCTCTTTTGTCATTTGTACCATTAATACCTAAAATGACATTTACGCTCCTTTCTTTTCCTGTGCTGACATCTCGCTCTATTTCGCCGACCATTTTCATCATTTATCTACTCATACCACTTATGGTACTTGAGTATCATATGTGTGACTTTCACGCATCGTAAAATCGCTTATCAAGACTCAAACGCGTATGCCTCAAAGTGTAAATCTCGACCGTCTCGAATATTACGAAATCTTACATGCTAACTAGATTTCATGACGATTCCAACTAAGTGGAAATCCGCTTTTGTCATCCGAGATCTAGAGAATAAATCTCGGATTTTTAACCGAAATTGGCTAATTTGTAATCGAAATTACGATTTTGCCCTTATTCCGTAAATTCGGAATTTCTAGTCTTACATTCTCCTCCAAAGGAATTTGCCCCAAATTCAGACAATCTGAGCCACCATGCATATGCAACATGCATTCTACCATGTGATAACCGCTATTTAATTATTAAACGACTTAATTACGTACCTTCATCCCTAAACAAGAAGTGGGATGGTGGCCCGCAGATTGTGTCCTCGCACGCTTCCACGCCGACTCCTCCACTCCACAAGGCCGCCATAGCACGCCATTTTCAAATTTCACGGTCTTATGCGCCGCAAACCCGATCACGGCTATCCAAAATGCAATAATCGGTCCCTCCCTAAAGGTCCCATCAGTCAACCTCAATCACCCCAATCCACCACATGAGCCGATCCGAGTATATCGAGCATGGAGACGGAAACACCCCGACACCGACATGCTTCGGGGCGGTAACGCTAACCGTACGCAACACCGCCATCCTCTCGAAAGTATCCGAAAGGTTCACAAACTGAGATAGCTTCCCCGTGCTCGCTTCTAACCCCGACCACTCCCTCTTAGGCATCACCTCTAAGAAGACGTGATCCCCAACCTCGAACTCATGGTCGACGTCGTATTATCCGCATACTTCCGCCGCCCGAGCCGTGAGAAGACGCTGTCCTATCAAGCTCACCTTCTCTAAGGTGTCTCTAATCAGATCAGGACCAGTGATGGAGCTCTCTCCCACCTCGGTCCAACTGAACGGTGATCTACATGGCCTTCCATACAATGCTTCAAATGGTGCCATCTGTATACTCGCCCGTAACCGCCGTCAGAGGCGACCCACTAGGGGCAAATGCTCCTAATTCGTGATGACCCAGACACATGCTCACAGCATGTCCTCTAACCCATGTATATAATCCGCATTGAACGATAATCCCACACAACCCTTACTGGGTGTGTAAACGCCGACTCTTCCCAAGGTCATCAGCCGACAATCCAATGGACCATCAACCTAGTCCATGTCATGTATGACATCCATATACCGAGCCCTTGCCGGCTTAACAACACCCAATGTAATTCCCAAAGGGTATCCAAATCTCGAGTCACTCCCGACTCCTATCACTTAACTCTAAGTCTACATGATAACTTGTCCGTGGGTTTTCATCTCGAAGTCACCCCGACTCTAATACTCAACTCTAAGTCTATGATACTTGACCGTATGCCATTTCTAACATAATTCTTCGGCTTACACTTCAAGCCTATTACATTCTCACAGAAATTCGGGATATCTCAGTCTCTTACACCCTAACTCCCATTCCTCACCTTGTGGGATTAACGACCTCCCTTTTCGCTCTGGGTCCAACATACTTTTAATTATTCTTCATTTCCATCGACCGAACTATGAGTCTTCATTGGACGTAGTCCTAAAGACAAACTCAACCCACACTCACAATGAGTGGTGAATGACCATACCGTGCACCCACACCTGAGGTCCACCATGAGCAGAATCTCGGAGACCTCTCATTCATAATCCCGACCTATCTGGTCAACTCTCACTCTACATCCTAGGGAAGAACATCTATTCCTGGCTTCTCAAAAGCTCTTAACCTCTAAGCCCACATCCAAGGCCGTGCCTATGACAACCCTGGGCCAAGGTTCCACCATCGATGTTCCGATGGTCAGTCCACTCATCCCGTGTCAACCCCGACGCCAACAAACCAATGTGTCTACTACCCAAAGTCCACCACGCTCACGCGCGAACTCCTCGGTCCGTCCTCGACTTTGACCCACACTCCGCCCCTTTTCGCTAACTGCGGCCGTTGAGAGCACTGTGATAGCACCCGAACCAAACTAGTTCCTCCGACCCGTACTAGGTGCGGGAGGAATGAACCGTATACCCTCCCGCCCTACTTCGCTAACTGACCGGCATTGTCCCAAATTCTTGGGATCCCAATCTCTGGGGCAATCCCGTCACTCATGCCCAATCCTGGCCCTAGTCCCCAAACTAGTGCGGCGTAAGTCTCCGCCTCTTCCTCCGAACCAGAGAAAGCCGATCCTCCCCACCAACACCCGTATCCCGAGTGTTCCAAGTATCCCTCAATCTCTCTCTATGGTCGTGGCCACCCCAACCATGGAGCCCATGTCCGCAGGCGAAATCCTACAATCCCGCTCAAATGGACAACTTCGCTCGATTCGAATCCCGTAATACCCAAATTAATCCCAAGAAACTATACCGAAGATCGACATTCGCCTCCCAACTCATCACTCCGCTCAACCTTCTCAGTCGATTGACACCCTGGTAGCCGACACCACGTGTCCCAAAATCTCCCGCAGCTTCAAAACTCGCACTTACCGAACTTAGTACACCGATACCAAGCTGATGGTCTCAAGAATCGTAACATAATCCACAAGTGACTCGCTCCCACTGACCGGGAGTAGATCAAAAATGTCATCCACGAAGACTACGACAAACTCACTGAGATGAACAATCTCTATGCATGAGATCCATGAATGTCGCCGGGGCATCAGCCAATCCAAAGGGCATCACCGTGAACTCAAAGTGCCCATAACGCTCCCAAACTGCCTTGTGGATATCCGTTCCTAACCCTCACCGATGGTAACCAAAGTATGGCGGTCTATCTTGGAGTAGACTCGCACTCCTCTCAACCGGTCAAATAAATCATCAATCCATAATGGGTACCGATTCGATCGTAACCTTGTCCAATAGCTCCGCAGAATCGGACTCAGTTCCGTAACTTCAACCGGCAAGCATCCTATGCGAGTCATGTAGATGGGTGAAGTACCAGGGTGTAACTCGATGCCGAAGTCTACAACCCTCTGTGGAGGTAATCCTGGTAGCTCGTCCAGAAAAACATCCACATACTCGCATACTACTCGAGGTAGGTCCAAGTTTGGTCTCTCCTCGTCCTCTAGGGTAAGGCTCGCTAGCCAACCCGCTAACTGTCCCTAACACTTGGACTCGTATACCGTCCCAGCAAATGTCATGCTTGTCCCCGAAATACCACTGAAAGTAATGGCCCCCGTATGTAGGCCAGAACCCTCCCACGCCACACCGATAACGATCCCAGAAGCTATCAAAATGCCTACCCATCCCTAGGATGACATCAACTTTCGATATGTCCATAATCCCCGTCCACCGTGAGTAGAGTCCCCGAGATCTCTAACTCGCAACTCCGACCTATCATTCTTATTCTCACCCTAATCCCTAGGGAGACCTCACATGTACAAAGGCTCTGTCTCAACCTTAGTCGAACGCTACTAGTCTAATCCGGCCGTCTGGGAGGTAACTTCCATAGCCTCTAACACTTTCGACCATTGTAAGAACCAATGGTCCACACACCTGGATCTCCCCTCCCGTGAATGCCTGAGGATGATGCGCCTCAAACCTCTCAGAGGTTACCAGGATTTTCGTCACCCGCTATACCAAGATGTGCTGATGGCATCTACCGTAATACCTATGCCTCATCAAAATCTGCTTATCAAACACTCGGAAGTTCGACTGGCCCCCAGACGCCCCCACGTCCTCGTCCTCTACTAGCTACTTTCATACAATTAACATGACAAGAATCTCAATGCACATCTCTAAGGCATCAACCCAAATTTCGAGACACTAATCGTACATAAAACCAAGAGATATATCAAGTTCCTGCATTTAGGAAGCAATGCAGGACCATTTTTCTACAATTTAAATCATTTTGATCCACAAAAATTTTATTTTTGAAAATTTTATTTTTCGAAAATTTTGTCAAATTTTGTTTGATTTTTGCTTATTTTTAATTAATTTAATTTAAAAAAATTTAAAAATTTTGTGATGAACAGTGTTCATGAACCACCAAATGCTGACTTCAGAACCACCGAGTCAAAACCAGGTCGAAAACTGCCAGTGCACGAAAGCACCAAAATTGGCACAACTGGGCACATAGGCTGCCGCGACAAAGCAGCGCATGCCCGGTCAGTCAGGCGCTTACGGCCGTGTCGCGGGCCTAGCCGCCGGCCAGACGTGGCCCCAACGCCATGTCGCGGGCACCGGCTGCGCACCAGCCCGATCAGACGCAGGCACGCGCCGCTACCGGCCGGCCGCGGTCCTGGCTGGTCAGGTTGTATCGCAACACGTGCCCCAACCTTCTTCCTTAGGCCTGCCATTAATACACCTGGCTCAGACTGCATACAGGTTTCCCTCCCCAAATTGCTACCTGTGACACACAGCAAGGTATTGCAATACAAAGCCCATCCCTTTAGTCACACACAAGAAGTGTATCATGACACAGCTCCTAGCTAAGCCAAATGTCGATTGGGTTATACTACACACACTAAGGTGTATTGCGATATAAAACTCAAAGAGCCAAGCCCCTTCTCGTACCAATACAACCTATTATATTGCGATACAATTCACCTCAGTCATCAAGCCTCTTGCAATACAATTCCCCCTGTTTTGTAACTAGTTTTCTCAGCCCTTCAACCTCTTCACCACGATACAACCAGACGTGACACCCGCCTTCACCCAAAGCCAAACCAGCCTGCAATACACTTTCTTCCACCTCTGCAATACAAACCACTATACTGCAAGACATTTTCTAGCCTAAACCAACCTTCCCAACTTGCAATACACTGATTGTATTGCAACATAACAATCCCTCCTTGCAATACAGTTGGGCAGTAGCCCATCCAACGTGCAACACATTTTTATTTTTTTTCATTTTTTTTCATTGTTCATTTCCACTCATTTCCAATTTTTTCCAGCAGCTGGAAAAATCACTAAAAACCTTTTTTTTTTCCATTTTCTTTAACACTCAAATAAATTTACAAAAATTTATTTTCTTCATTTTTCTTCGCTTTACTCCATATAAAACCTTAAAAATTATTTTCTTCCTCATAGCCAAATAAATTCTATAAATTTATTTTCTTAATTTCTTCTCTTCCAAATTTTTACACTGTGAAAACTCCATAAATTATTATTATTATTATTATTATTTTTCATTTAATTCTGGAAAATGGTCCAGAATCTCCTAAAAGTCTCTTTATACTACACTAACCCTAGTGTTCAACCTCAAATAAATTTCTACAACTTTCTAACACTAACACTAACCAAATAAATTTCTAAAAATTTTATTTCTTTTATTTTATCCTTCCGCTATTAATAATCGCAAACTCAAAATATTTTCTAAAATATTTTTCTAACACATCCATGTGCTAATCACCAAGCACACATACAATCTCAACACACATACAACATGGCATACACCATCACACAATAATTCATCAAATCACACAAAACACATCAACACATGCATGTAGTGTCTTAGTTTTGTCCCGTGATTTTCCTAGGTAATCTCATACCTACAATTAACATCAAACCACACCTAGTGGTGATGTTTTTACACGACTACGGCCTAAGCCCAAGCCCTCAATCATATACCTATTCTCCTTACATCAAACCAATTTGGGCAGGATTGATACCCAAACTCGAGTCCCTGTATTTGTATACCTAAGCTCGATACCAGATGTGACGCCCGATCCCTGGGTCCGCTGACTACCCGTCAACCCATGGAATATAAGTGGATGTCGGGTTAACCGACGCCATCTCTCGTAAAATTCCAAAGTCCCTTTGTACCTGAGAGCTCTACCCAAATACAAAACCTGCATATCCTTTCCCAAACAGTGCAATATATATCCAATACGGCCACTTGGTCCATAAACAATTCTCAATATTCATACCAACTATGAATCCAACTATATATCCTAGTAGTTACAAGAGTTAAATATTTTCACTCTTAAAACTATACATATATTAAACTTAAAGAGTTTTAATACATGTAAAAACCACCAGCTTCATCTCCGCTTTCTTCTAGAACTCACCCTGGGGGATCGAGCCGTCCTCGCACGCTCCCGTATTCGTAGAAAAATAGGGGTCCCACAACCCGGTGAGCTAAAGCCCGCAGGAGAACCCACCCTAAGTGGGCTACCACCACCCAAGTGTCGCACGTTCCAAAGTAAACACACATTCAAGCAACATGATCCCACTGAATGTCTACACGACCAATTCCGCATCCCGAGTCCTCACCGACTCTCTCACACTCGCCTAAGCCTTGTATGAGAATTATTGTTTTATTAGTGGACAACCCTCCGATGTATATATATATATATATATATATCAATTAGGCCGCTCCGACGATTGATATATTATTTGTTTGTGGACTACCCTCCGATGAATATCAATCGGGGCCGCCAACAATCGATATTTAAACACTACCGATAATTACTGCTTTGACAACTCCTCCGAACCATTTTCTGCATCATCTCCGCACTCACTCCTATAATCCTGTGGTGTTCTAAAGGCATATGGAATGCATGTAAAAGGCCCACACAGCCTAATCACATGCAAATATATCTATGCACATATTCACATAATATCCAATCACACAATCATGTCATGTAATTATCATTTCAACATCAAAATTAGCTCACTTGGGCTAATGATCAAACACGAGCGATTTAATTTAAATCACTCGACCCAAACACATATTCACACAAAACACATTTTTCGTGACTATTCCTTGGGGAATAGTGAAACCCTAGGGCTTACTTCTGCCCCACACTCAACAGTCATCTGGGCTCACTTCGTGAACCCGCATCTCACGACACCAGCTTCCGGCCTTTTCCAAACCAATACATGATTTAATACCAAATCACTCAATTTGACAACCCACCGCCCGTGGCGCCTCACTACCGCTCCAATGGGAACAAAATTCATATCAATTTGGCCCTGCCTGGGATTCGATCAAACGGCCTCTCACGCCTCATTCAAACAAACATTTGTAAAGTATTTAAAAGAGGGGAATAAAACCATGTAGGAGAAACCCTTACCTCAAGGAGCTTCTGAAGAAACTCCCTAAATCCGGCACTCCACTAAGCCTCCACAGAATGCTAGCTTCTCGTTCCGAAGACCGACATTGGATCGCGTATTTCTAGAGAGAAGTGCTCTCTCTAAAATCTCCCAAAATCTGAGCTACCGCATTCCCTCTCTCTCATTTCCGCTTTTGTCTCCCATTTGAAGAAGAAGATGAGCACTATTTGCTCTTTGTCATTTAGCTCATTAACATTCAAAATGACATTTACGTCCCTTCTTTTCCCCACTTGACATTCATTTCTATTTTTGGCCAATAATTTCATCATTTATCTACTCATACCACTTATGGTACATGAAAGATTGCGCATGTGCGACTTCGCCACATCGAAAATCGCTTTACTAGACTGAAATGCGATGCTCGAAAGCTGCAAATTCACCTGTCTCGAATATTACGAATTCTTACATGCTAACTAGATTTCACGACGACCTAACGGTGAAACTTTGGGCCATCCGAGATCTAGAGAATAAATTACGATTTAACCGAAATTACAATTTTCAGGAATCGAAATTACGATTTTGGCCCTTTATTTCGTAAATTGAATTTCTGTCTTAAGGTGAAGCCCCACTATGTTATAATAATACCCTCAATATGTTATGGTAGTAACATCGAGTATGTTATGGTAGTACCAATTTCAAAAACAAGGAAACTCTTCCAGTATACCAAATCACATGACATTGTCATATCACAACAGAAATCTCATGAGGAAGCTTTTTTCATTCCAATCAAAATCTCATGATGAGTGTTCCCAATGAAGAAAAAGTATTAAAATGAAGACGAAGAAAAATAAGATGTGAGAGTTTTGGGATTACCTTTTTATATGTAGATGCTTCAAAGGAGCCAAAAAGACGAGATGAAGGAACCTATAATAACGTCTTGATCTAAAGAGAAAGAAGAAGAAGTTAGGGTTTTTGGAATTAACTTATTGGAAATGTTTCAATGCGGCGATGAGACATGAGGAAGAAGAAGAAGAAAAGAAGAAGATGTGGTAAAGTGAGTTTGGTTGGACGAATATGTAGTAGCGTATTGTTATTAGCAGAAGGTTTTGTCTCAACTTCTTTCCAAGCTCTTTTCAATAATTTGGCTTCTTTGGAGGTCCTCAACTTCATCAAGGGATAGAAGCTTAGTGATTCACTCCTCCCCTAGTTGAAGAGCAACTTGCTGATCGTTGAGAGAGTGCTTAACCATGTTGAGGTTAAGTGATTCAAAGACCCACACGTCGAAGAGTGGGTGCTGAAAGTTACGGATGCAATGTATGATATCGAAGACCTACTGGATGAGATCGCTACAAAAGCTTTGCGACGCAGGATGGAAGCTGATGATCTCAGAGACTGGCCCAACTGACATATTTAACCCCTTTTATGCATGGTTTATTTCTAAAAGTAGTATTTTCAAAAGGTCTTTTCAAAAGACGACTCTAATATTATAACAACTTTTGTTTTTTATAATTTGATAATAAATTATTATATTATAATTTAATGATAAAGTTATTTGTAAATATGTTGAGGTTTTTTTGAAAAATAAATATGTTCAGGTTAATATCAATTGAATTTATGTTTGTCAATATTATTTTAAATTATTTGTTATAAAATATCATTTTAAATTATCTTTTGAAATTTTTTTTTTAAATTATAGTTACTATTATAAGTATATTTTTATCTTTTATCTATATATTTTTAATATTTTAATGATATATCATTTTATTACTAATTAAAGAATAAAAATAAGAATATTTTGATCGTTATTATTTTTTATACTTAAGGATTAAGAAACAACTATTATCAATTTTACATCCATATTCATGTAAAACTCATAAAATTTCCTCTAAATTTGGTTTTGTAGGACTCTTGATGGAAAACAAGTGATTTTGCAAGAAATGAGCAACATGTTTCCAAAATGAGAGTCAACTGGGTGTCTCACAACCTGTCATTGGGAAGATGAATTTTTTATGTACCATCTGGAAGATCAAATGGTTCAACTCCTCCAATGGTTTAATTCTACATTTAAAGAGCTTTCCAATGACACCTCACACGCCTAAATCCGAGTTAAAACTAAAAAGTTACGGCTTTGACAAGTTGGAGAAGAAAACAAGTTATTGAACAGAATCCAAGTTGTCACGACACACAACAATTGTGTGTCACGACAAATTGCTGACCAAAGTCATGACAATTATATATATATAATTTTTTTTAAATATATAACATCATAAATAAGTTTAACAACTTTAAAATGTGTGCAAACTTCAAAAGTAAGATATATTGTTATGAATCGTAGAAGATTTGATGCACGACAATATGAATTAAAGAACACAAAAATAGAAAAATCAACATAAAGGTACACAAGACCACGTCCAATTATGCCTACATCCACAGATGAATGAGAGACCTCCATTTTTCTTCTTCCTAGAAACCTCTCGTGTCTTTTTACTCACTCTCTCATTTCCATTTCCTATTTGCAACGCCATTACCTTTATCTTCCTCCCAATTCCTTCACTTCCTCTTCATCTGTAGAGAAACAGACATGGCCCTGGAGTTATTAGCATAAGGTTTTGTCTTAAATTTTCTTCCAAGTTCTTCGATAAGTTAGCTTTCCGTGAGGTCCACAAATTTATCAAGGGATAGAAGCTCAGTGATTCACTCCTCCGCCAGTTGAAGAGAAACTTGCTGATCCTTAAGAGAGTGCTCGACCATGCTGAGGTTAAGTGATTCACAAACCCACACATCAAAGAGTGGGTGCTAAAAGTTAAGGATGCTATGTATGATGTCGAAGACCCACGGCGACCGCATGTGGCTTTATGACTCGGATGGTTGACGACTACGACCGGCCTAATCGATATTTAACCCATTTTTTTGTAAGGTTTAAGGCCTTATTTCTTGATCATCAAAGCATGGAGGATAGAGTAAAGGATATCATCGAGAAACTAGAAGATAGTCTAGGACTGATACGTCCTTGGCTCAAGGGTGACGATAAGAAATCCGTGATACACCACCACTTCCGTGACGGGTGAAGTTTTGTGTTCGATAAGGATGAAATCAAACGTAAGATGATCAGAAAGGTCAGTTGCCCCGATAATATGGCAAGAAGATGAGGTATCTCCCATATTCTAAGACGGGCGAGCAGCAGTAAGACCACACTTTGCTCAGCTTTTGTATCATGATGAATCAGTGAAAAAACACTTTGAACTAAGTGCATGGGTTTGCATTTCAGAGGAGTTTTCTCTTCTCAAGACGACAAAATTAATTATCCAGGCAATCAAATTTGATATGCAAGGCAAGAACCTAGATTTGCTTCAGCAAAGATTGATTGAGAGGCTTGGTGACAAGAAATTTCTACTCGTTCTAGATGATGTTTGGGAGAAATCTCTTAATGGTGATTCAATGGAACCTGCTTGGGAAAAGTTACGAATTCCACTCCTACCTGGGGGAGGGAGAAAAGTTGTTTTGACCACTCGCGATCAAAACATTGTAAAAATCATGGGTGCAAAAGATACTTGTCCTTTGGAAACACTGTCTGACGAACATTGCTGGTCCTTATTCGAAAAACATGCATTTGAAAAGGGAGACTCCAGGCCATACCCTCATCTCCGAGATATAGGCGAAGATATTGTGGCTAAATGCCAAAAATCGCCTTTAGCTCTTAAAGCACTGGGGAGTCTCTTACATTCTAACACTAATAAAAAGGATTGGGTGAAAGTTTTGGAAAGTGAAATATGGAGTTTGAGAAAATGTGAAATACTTCCTTGGTTGATATTGAGTTATCAAGATCTCCCATTGCACTAAAGCGATGTTTTGCTATCATTTCATTTTCCCAAGGACCATGAGTTCGACAAGGAGTACCTAATTTCATTATGGATGGCAAAAGTGTTAGATATTTTTAAATGTCCCACATGACACGTGTATGGCTTTTAGTCTCTTATTAAAAGGAATATATCTAATCTATTCTTTGGAATGTTGGTTAATACAATAAGAGATAGCACTTCATTTTTAGCTCCCTACTTTGATGGAAGTGGGAGTAGTGGTTACTAGATTGTGGTAGTTACCAGAAAGGAAATAGGTCCTCTCTCGACCCATTTAAGAAGCATTGTACTGGGTTTCCATCATTAGTTTGTGAATGCAAATTTCATTTTAAGAGAAAGGGTTAAGAGGAAGAAAGCTATCTTCTAAAGAATTCGACAATCAAAAAGAAAGAAATATTCAAGAAATTGCTATGGATTTCGGTATGTTATTTATGTTTGTGAATATCATGATAGTCAAAATCTTGGAATTGTGAAAGCATAAAGACTTACATTGATTATTTTATTTTATTTACCGTGTATCATATCAGTTAAGATTTTCAGATTTTCCATTATGATTTATTCATTGGAATCAATTATTTCTGTATAAGATTTTATTTTTAAAAGGTTTGCCGCTCATTATGTAAACATATCTCAACCCTAGTTTATGGCTACCCTCTTATCATCTCTCCATATCAGGAGTTTGCTTAGGGTAGTATGAAGTCTCCCTAATCACTCACTTGAAAGACTAGCATCACTACTCTGAGAGCCTAGGCATAGCAGATAGTCTCCACAGCAATACTAACAATCTTAATGCCCCACGTGGTTACAAGCTTTCGTTACAAAGCTCGGCATTAAGATTGTTGAACGTTCTTGTGGAAGACGATGTCCTTGCCCTTTGCCCATGCCTAAATGCCTTGGAAGTCTCAAGGTGGGTGATTAAGAATGGGGGCTTATGCTTGCCCTCACTTAGGCTCTACATTAATGGAGACATTAAAGAGAAGGGTAGCCATAAATAGGGTTGGATATGTCTACATAATGAACAACAAACCTTTTAAAAAAGAAAAAAAAAAAATCTTCCACAAATAATTGATTCCAATGAATAAATTATAATGGAAAATCATGAAAGTCTTAACCTTGCTTTGATACCACATGTAAAAAATTAAATAAATAAATAAATATCCCACATAACATGTGTATGACTTTTAGTCTCTTATTAGAAGGAAGTTATCTAATCTATTATCTAGAATGTTGGTTAATACGATAAGAGATACAATTTCTTATTTTTTCTCCCTACTTTGATGGGAAGTGGAGTAGTGGTTACTTGATCGTGGCAGTTACCATAAAGGAAATAAGTCCTCTCTCTACCCATTTAAGAAGCATTGTATGGTTTCCATCATCAGTGTGTGAATGCAACTTTTCATTTTAAGAGAAAGGGTTAAGAGGGAGAAATCAATCTCCTGAAGAATTCGACAATCAGAAAGAAAGAAATATTCAAGAAATTGCTATGGATTTCGGTATGTTATTTATGTTTGTGAATATCATGATAGTCAAAATCTTGGAATTGTGAAAGCATTAAGACTTACATTGATTATTGTTTTTTACATGTGGTATCAGAGCAAGGTTAAGACTTTCATGATTTTCCATTATGATTTATTAATTGGAGTCAATTATTTGTGGAAGATTTTATTTATTTTATTTTATTTTTGCTCGGTCAAATATGATATGATTTAGTTTTGATTTTATTTATTCTCTTTTGAATCATGTTGATATTTTCCACAAAACAAAATCTCATTTTTATTTTTATTTGTGTTATCTGTGACTTAAACATCCATAATTAATTCCTAGATATGTGGGATTTTATTTATTTTTTGTTGAAGTGATTCATATATGTTGGTTTGACCATTTCCATGAGATTATCTAGTGATGACATATTTTATTATGCATATCTTTTTCTAATAAACATAATGTCTATACTATAATTATGTTGTTGGCTTTTAATTTTGCCCATAATTTGTTCTACAAGTATTGATCAATTAAAGAACTGATGCATGATGAAATATGTATTATTTAAAATAAATAAATAAATAAAATAAATAAACTGAATTGTTTCATACCGACGAGTTGACATTTCATAATGATATATTAGAATCTTATTTTCTATAATTTATTTGAATATGAATTGTCACGCATACGAAACTATGTAGATAATGAAAATTATAATTGGATGATTAATAGTACTGCAAAGTAACTATTTTAACTTAAGATCTGCTTTATGAATCGGGCTGGGTGATCACCAAAGTGACCCGACTAGAGTTTCATAGATTTCAAGTCAGATTTTTTTTTTTTTTATCTTAATACTCAAATCCCAAGTATTAAAAAAAAAAAAAATCACTTTGAAAAATTATTTGAATAAATATTTATATGTATCCTTGATCATGAGAATATTTTCGCTCGGGCCCAAAGGTACTTAATTGTAATTATTGTTACTATAAATAATTATATATCTAATTAGAATTAATGGAGTACCTAAGAGACTATCATTTATTTATATATATTATTAATTATTTTAATAGGTGAAAGGAATCACCATAATAGTTTAAATTTTAATTTCAGATGTCAGAATTTTCATCCAAAGATGTGTCACAGTAGTACTGTTAAGTACTGTTAATCGTTTATTATTTAACTCAAGGCATTAATGTGTGAGCATATATTTAATTTCAGTTTCAATACTTGTTTCGCTTCATTCGCATGATTCATCTGTTTTGATCATTAATGGAACAAATTTCTCGTGATTGTTCGAGTAAGTCCAGCCACCCAGTGCATTGACTTGATTCGGGCACTTCCTCGACCGAGAAACCGCATGCTATTATCGAGAAAAGTGAAGTCAAGAAAACTTTAAGTCATTCTTTGGGAAAGATCAATAGATTGAAAGTATTATGTTTATGCGAATGAGCATAATGAACAACATTAAGTCAACACTTCTTGAATGTGACACTACTAAGGAATTTTTTAAGACTGTGGAAGAAATTTTTCTATTCACCACAAGTCTGGCCGACATTATCAACGAACTCACCATGAAGTTTGATGGTACTGTGATGACATGAGCACATCCTTGAGATGTTAAATGTAGCTACTAAACTGAAGGCTCTTGGGATGAATCTAGATGAGTCTTTTCTAGTTCAATTTATTCTAAATTCCTTGCCTCTTAAGTATGGGTCATTTCAAATTCATTACAACATTATTAAGGACAAGTGGAATGTAAATGAATTAGCCAGTATGCTAGTTCAAGGAGAGACAAGACTTAAGCAACAAGGACATCATTCAGTTCACCTTATAAGCAAAGAAGCCAATAAGAAGTGAAAAAAACCTAAGAAGAGCAAAAATGTAGAACCACCTAAGAACAATGGGCCTCCTCAAGGTAAAGAGGCTCATGAGAGGGGACAAAACTATATCAAGTGCCGTTTCTGTAAGAAGTTTGGGCATGTTCAGAGAGATTGCAACAAATGTAGCCCATGGTTTGAGAGGAAAGGTAAGCCTTTAGCTTACGTATGTTTCACATAAAATCTTACCGAAGTTCTTTCTAATACTTGGTGGATGGACTTAGGTTCCACTGTTCATGTTTCTAATTCGGTGCTTAATCGCTTCTGATATTTTTCGCCCCGATTTTCTTAGTTTATTAGTAGTTGTTATACGACAATTTTATCTTTTATTGCCCATGTTAAACCATAAACAAGAACTGCTTTGATGTACATCTTATGTTCTTATGATGCACTTTAGATTTGTCGGGCTAAGGCCTAAACTCAGCCTTTGTTTATTCATTCAGCCTTTTTTTTTTCATATTGATTGGATTCCTATAAGAAGCAATCATATGATACTGAGAATTCTTATTGATTCTATACATCATTTTGATTCTGATCAGGAGAGATTAGCTTTGGTGTTTCTTTGTTTTCTTTGATTAACTGAATCTGATATGCTATTACTCTAAAAATTATCATTCTTTTGTCCTTTCGTGTTATTTTAATAAAATATTTACTACTCGCCTATATAAAGCCTTTAAGAACTATGATGCGTATAAAGGAGGTGGTGGTGCGCTTATTTTGTCCAAATGCAATGCCTCCGCAAAGAAATAGCTGCTTGTTATATAAGTGTCAATCTTAATAAACCTCATTGATTATCAATAATTGATTTTTAGGCTTCAGGATCTAGCTAATATTTGAGTTCAATGACTAAAGAGAGTAAAAGAAGATTGTAAGACTGTTCTAATTTCCAGCTTCCCTATATTTTATGGTTTTAAAGTATTGTTTTAGAACATGGTTCAACCAAAAAACAAAAAGAATTATTGTTTTAAGGCTTGAATTAGGTACAATTTAAAATTTTTGGAACTCAAACAGGGTTGCCTATGAATTACGGTATAATCACATGGTTTAAAGATACAATTTCCAAAGCTCACTAAAGAGAAGAACTTCTATGAAAAAATAGACAACCAAAATAACTTAAACAAGGATGCAAAAAGCCAAATTCAATGGGGATGTGAGGGAAGGTCCTAAATGATACTAGTTGGTTTAACCCAAAATTTGGGGTGTTTAGCCTTCCTCTCCTTTTTATTTCTTAGAAAATTTGGCCTCAGGCCAAATTTTTATTATTCTACTCAAGCTGCACCTCCACTTTTCTAGGATAATGCATTCTAACATATTCTATAAATCCTTCCACCATAAAGAATCTCAATGATTCTTACCTTAAGTCCTTGTGACACCTAAATTAGCCGATAATACACCACCCTATCCCTATCCTTCCCCATGGACCAGCCTTCGCTTAAGAGAACCCAATCCAAAACTAACTTTCCGTAATCTTTTAGATTATGCTTTATGAACGAGTCTTTTTTATTTCATTTTATTTTCCTCGTTTGGTCTTCGCTAGGACTTCTAATGAAAAATATTTAGAAGACAAGAAACTTGGCTACTTTTGAATTGAGATGCTTTGTCACATTAAATTCATAATATACCTTTTGCTTATGTGGCTGGATTTCTTTTAATAGATGCCCCATGGTCTTAATTTTTTTGTTTTTATATTCTAATGCATTGATCAGATAATGACATGTTCCCTCCCATATGGATATCTACAAGTGATATCCATATGAGTCATCTTGTACAGGTGAGTCATCTTGTTATCTTGATATGGTCTAGCTAGGATTTTTTCAAGGTCTCATTTTGGGTCAGTCATATTTGGGGGGCTAATTACTTATTAATTGAGCCTCCCACAAGGAACAAACATAACAATGGCATTTAATACTTTTGACTCGAACTTCTAAGCTTCCACAAATTCTTATCGAGATGACAACACAAATGAACATTCAATTATATTAAATTTAGATTCTTTAAATCCTTAAATTTTGTCATGAAGTCTCTTAACTTCTCCAAATTTTACCAGAACTGTTATCTAACTATATATATGTATAAAATTTTATAATCAAATGTGACTAGATATATGAATTTTTTTTTTTCATATTTCAACTATTTATATCTAAATATTAACTTAAACGTTAAAACTTTTATAGGGAATTTGTTGATATTAACATAATCGAGAGCAATCCAGTAATACACCCTCATCATTTTTTCTTGAAAAAAAACTTAATTAATTTTTTTTTTATGGATACCTTTTTTTTTTAATTATTTTGAGTTAATAAATCTCTTTATTAACTTGTGAGTCATAGAGAATTGAGTTCAAGTTGTTAGAAAATTTTAAGGATTACAATACCCATTATAACTTGTTAAACCAATTTTAAAGATTTATGAAGGCTTGGATTGAAATCTTAGTTAGTAGAACCTTTACTTTATTAGGCAATTGAGGCAAGTAAATGTAGGTAGATTATTAGTTTATGAGGTGTGGATTGTGTTGTACTTTTGGTTTATATATATATATTTCATGGCTGAATTATTGCTTTATTTATTTTTAATATTTTTCCCCATTTGGTGATTAATTAGCCTAGGGCTTTATAGTTGGCCAAGAGATTAAGGAGGAAAGGGATATGTGATTGTATTGGAGTTCTCTTCCATGTATATTTTGCTCTTACATGGATGGTTATCTAATGACACCATGTTGGCCCTATATACTGAGTGTTATACTGCATGCTTGGAACAAATTTGTTGCATGTTTAATACTGCTGTTCCCTTTGAAAGTTTATTGCTACTTTTGTTTTTTGTTGTTTTTCTTTCTCTTTTCCATCTTCCCTTCATGTTTTCTAGTTTCATATATTCTGTTTGATTAATCTCGAATGATCTTCTCAGCTAACCTTCATGGATCCATATTCAGCAATGAGAGCTTGCTAAGATCCCTCCCCTGTCATTGATAGAAGAAGAGCCAATTGCAATATTGCCTATCTTGGTGACCACAAAACTCACATATCTAATTCTCTTCATCATGGTCTGTGTGATTTTCTCTCATTTTCCTCTTTATTCGTCTTTCATTTTCTCAATCTCCATATGATAATGGGCTTCAAGAATGTTCTAAGAATGACATTTTCTTTCTGGGTTTTTTCTTTCCATTGTCTTAAGAATCTTCACTTCTTCAATTCAGGCACTCTTGTTATCCGCATGGTATAATCATATGGTTATGTATTTATGAGAAACCCTAAAATCATGACTTTCAGATATCAAATATGATATATTCTTCTTTCTTTGAAGTGATGAAATTTGTTTTTCAAATTCACTTTTTTTCTCTCTTTTTTACCTTTTTTGCAATTATAAAACTCCATGAATATATTCAACTTGCTTTGATTTTGAAACTTTATTTTTTATTGAGAAAATTTGTAAAATATAATTGTGTAGAAATAAAATAATAAAGTTATTATTGATCAAGTTTTATCCATTACTTTTTGTTAGTAGTTTCATTATTTAAGTTTCAAATTGTTTTTTGAACACAGATTTGAACTTATTATTTGGTAACCATGATCTTATTATTACTTATTTTAGCTTCTTCTTTTGATTAATATCATTATCTCTAAATGTTTTGATAACTAATACCTTTATGTTTTTTTGTTTCATTCACAAAATTTCGTTTACTAAATGGTGCATTTTCTACAATTTTGTTTTGGCATCCATCTCTAATCGATGTAACAAATTGCATCTATGTTTGATGTATTATTGTAATTGAAATTACCTTATTACTTGTTGCTCATGTTTCTATTACTATGATGTCTTTTCTATTAGGTATCTATGAAATATAAAGTGTATGAAGAAGACGGA
This sequence comes from Tetrastigma voinierianum, assembly GCA_016808115.1. Lineage (NCBI taxonomy): Eukaryota > Viridiplantae > Streptophyta > Magnoliopsida > Vitales > Vitaceae > Tetrastigma > Tetrastigma voinierianum. The sequence continues at coordinate 112,998 of JAEQBH010000477.1, read as the reverse complement.
AGAAATACATTATAATTAAATACCACCAAGTTTGCAAATATAGCATTGTATTTTACAATTAAAGTTTTGTATATTATCTTAATTGGAAGTTGTTGAATTGGTTTTGTTTGGTATGTATGAATTAAAGAATCATTAGTAAAAGATCCATTCAATTTTGTCTTTAATATTAAAACTATGTTATGACATTTTTTATTTATATACTTTTTTAAGTTAAGATATCACAAAATTTAATTCTGCACTGGATTTTAAAATTTAATTTTAATTTATGTTGAAGAAAAATGTTATGTATATATGTATATTCTTACATTTAGTGTCGTTTATTTATTTACAATAATAACTTAATTTTTAATAGGGAATAAAATTAGGTTTCAAAATTCATTTAGCAACAAAATTATAATTTTCATTATTGTATGTGTTTAATTCAATAATAATTTAATTCATTATTGAGATTTTTTAGCAACAAAATTTTAAATATTCAATAAGGAAATTTTTGTCAAAATGTTATTGAGCATTAACAAAAAAATTACGTCTCGGGATAAGCTATTGGGGATGCGAAACGTTTTTTTGTTGCAAAATCTGCAACGAGGATAAGGTGACAAACATTAAACAAAATATTTTTGTTGCAATAAAATGTTTTGGTGACAAATAACCTTTGGTAACAAATAATTACGTGTTACTATCGCATTTCAGAAGGCCTAATTTCGAGTTCAATACACATTCACCAAGAATGGTGAATAACCAATACCATGCACACACACCCGACTTGACGCGATGTCCTCGTGCATATGAAATGCAATCATATCATTTCATGCTATGCCATGCTACATGCAACATTTATAAATTCCAAGTAATTATATTTCCTACATATAATTTTATCATCAAACTTCCATGTTAATACATCACGCAAGCACATAATAACATGATTTGGACACAATTAATATATTGCGATAGACCCCAAACCTCGGGTCATGACAACCCAACTTAATACCTATGTCTCATATCATACGACTCATACACGAAGAAAAAACGGCCACTTTGGGGCCACACATCAATACTCACCAAAAATCTAACCAACTACATTACAATAGTTCAAGAGTTGATTACACTCTTAATACAAAACATGTTCCAAAATTGTATGAATTCTAATACAAATATGTGTCAAAGCCACATGTCGGCTTTCTTCTCATAAGCGGCCTCTAATGAGCGTCGTCTTCCGAACACTCCTTGTACCTGAAATGATGTTTCTATTGCAGAGCAATGCCCAAGAGTGACAATCTCTCACATGGTTACTTCCCACCTAAGTGTACATGTAATGACAACCAAACACATTCAAGCAAATATATGATTCTGATTTAATATCATGATATGATGGAGAAATTTGTGTGACTCTACCCTTTCCCACTCTCGAGCCTCAACACTCCCCCACGCATGCCCAAGCCAAATGTGAGGAAAACACTGCTTCAAAACAAAAGGTTTTTGTTCTAAACATACCATCGAGTTTCAGAAATCACGACAACCCTCCGAGGCGAATTTGTTGGATAACTCTCTAAAACAATTCATGAGCCCATATGACGTGAATTGTTGGACAATCTCCCAACCCAATTGTAAAACCCGAGAAAAATTCAATTTTTTTGAAAAAGGGTAAAACGGTAATTTCGAGCTGAAAACCCGAAATTTCTCTAAACTTGATGATGAAGCTTGATCGCACGTTAAATCTGCCTCTCGCAAATCTAGTGACCCGTAAAAGTTTCGTCAATTATGAGACAATCGTAATATTTTACAATTTTTCCGTGATAAGTCATCAAGGATCTTCGTGGACTAGATTTTACGAAAATCTTCGTGTCGAAATGGATCAGATGTTCATTAAAATAGTTAACTAAAATAAATAAATTTTTTCGGGATAAAAACGGATCCGAATAAAGCAATATGAACTATGAATATCAAATAATAATAATAATATAACAATAATAATAATAATAATAATAATAATAATAATAATAATAATAATAATAATAATAATAATAATAATAATAATAATAATAATAATAATAATAATAATAATAATAATAAATTTAAAAAAAAATAGACAAAAACAAAAGTAAAAAAAAACATGAGGATTTTATTTTCGTAGAGAGAGCGATCGAGAAAGTAGAAAAAGATTATTTTTCTACTTATTTCTCGAGACGAAAATCGAACCGCAGTTTTCGCGGACTCGAAGGCAAAGATCTACGCGACGAGAGCCACAAAAAAGGGACACTCAAAAAGTTGAGTTTCGACAAACCCTAAGGAGGTAGGAATTTTCCTACTCAGGTTATTTCTAGCCTAAAGGCCATTTAATGGTCAGGGATCGCTTAGAGGCCTGAAAGACCAGAAATTTTAGTTCTCAAATTTTGACCGAGTATAGGATTTTAGAAATTTTCGGGATTGTTTTCGAATAGTCCGGCTTAATTTCTCGAGACTGCTGAACAGCTTCGGGCTGAATTAGACCGTTTTTGGACAACTATGACAAAATTTTCGACTATTTTCTATACCCTGCATCAGGAGCCGAGGTTTGGTTTTGATCCCGGGACTGATGTCTTCGGGTTTTGTGGTGTGTTTTGGTATCACAATATTCGGTGATGAACCGTGAAGGGACCAAGAGGTGCCCTGTTTTATATGGGTCCGAGATTTGGGCCATTTTGTGTGTTATTACTAGAAAATGAATAATGTGAATAGTGACACAAAATTATTTTTTTGTGTGAAAATGTGTATGGTTGAGTGATTCAAAATGAATTGCTCGTGTTTGTTAATTAGCCCATGTGAGCTAATTTTGGTGTAATTGATTGTGAATTTGCATAACATGTTTTATGTGATTTAATTATGTTAATATATATGCATGTGAATATATTAATGAATGTGTTTGAATTAATATCATGTATTCCATATGCACCGGGCAACTCTTAGAAATTAGGTGAGTGCATACTAAGACTTATTAATTCGTGTTAGGTGTTTGATGGTGCGCATGAGTGAGATTTGTTGTGGATCAACACCGTAGGGTTGATTAAGGGGCTTCACTATTAAGACAACGCTCCAAATGAGTCGACTAAGTTAAGAAGATGGAAATGGCCCATTGCATTTCATATGCAATCAAGCACCTCAGAACAATAAAAGGGAGTGCATGAGGCAGCTGGCAGAATTGTTCAAGGGTCAATTCTCCAACAATATTATTTATCTGAAAGGTGTCCACTACAACATCGGAGGGTTGTCCATATAATATCAATCCTCGGAGTCTGCCCAATTGATATACATCGTAGGGTTGCCCACAAAATAGATTATCGGAGTTTGTCCACTATTTATATCGGAGGGTTGTCCACGGTTAAAAAAAACAAATACCTTTGTTTGGAAATGGTTTTCATTCATGGAAGAATGCATGTTTGAGGGAGTCAGTGAGAACTCGAGGCGTACGGGCAAGAGAACCGCGCGATATCATAGTCTCCAGAGGTGTAAGAGACTGGCAGCATCACCCGAAAGTTATGTTGCCCAAAGAAGACACACTACCATGTTTATCACATAGATTTCGGGTTGTGCATAGGAGCCTGGATTGACTTGGGATTTGCTGCCCATCGACACTTGCATTGGGTAATGGAGCCGTGAGGGCCTCGATACTGGGTCATTAGGCCACAGCGACAAGGTCACAAAGCCAAGGTATGCATGAGACGAGCCTGAGTGACTTCAGATATACACTCACGACATATCGAGCGACGGGAGCCCAGAGAGCCTTACATGGGGCATGGTGAGTCGAGTCTCATTCATGGCATGTAGACATTCGTAGACATGTGTATGTTGCACTTGGATGTGTGTTTGATTATAATTGTTGCATGTGCACTTTGGGGCGGAGTAGCCCTCAGAGGAGATTATCACTACCGGGGCTTTCGTCACCCTCTGCCGTGGGACCCCCTTTCAGTACAAGTCGTGTGACTCCGCTAACCCGCATTCGGGACCGCATATGAAGAAAGCCAACTTGTATTTGATTGTATAACATGTAATAGAATGTATATGTTTGTATAAAGAAGATTTATTAACTTTGAACTATTGTAGATAGCTGGATGTATTCGGGATATATTTTGTGAGTATTGATGCAAGGGCCCAAGTGGCCATTATATTACTCGCATGTAGACTCTGTGGTCATTGTGAACTGCTCGATAAGTTTTATTCGTGAGCTCCCGTACAAAGGAGACTCTGCCCGATTCAGAATGTCGTAGGTTACCCGACATCCACGAAGACCCGCTGGTTGACTGCCAACGCGACCTTGGCTGGGGGCGTCACACCAATTCTCCGTAAAATCTCCATTGAAATTCCTTTCACGACCATTTTTCTTTATTTTCTTTTCATGTCATGCACTCCACATACCACCTGGGTGCCCAAGTGCATATGAAATGCATTATGCCATCTTCAAACAATTCATGTTAATATTTCTCAATGATGCATATATTAACGAATTTACATACTAATCACATGTTATTTTTTCATATCAATAACATCAACATTAGCTCACATGGGCTAATCAACAATCCAATTCCAATGGCTCACACACAATTATATTTTTATATAATCCAACCTCATTTTAACACATTAAATTCCATGCATTATCATGTTATTTTCCACACAATTCAAGCCATTCATTTCAAGCAATTTCATGCAAATAACACATGGACATTTTTGGTCTCGACAGCAACCGACTGTTTTTTGGCCAGTCCCAAAATCGAGCAGGGGGCCGTCCGTGGGCGCCATCGAGCATCGATTCCACTTTGTGGAACCGAAATCCATGGCCATTTCCGGCCTCACAACACCCAAACCACAATTTAATGCACAAACAACACATATGGACCAATAACAATCCGTAATTCTATCCCGGGACTGCCCAAAACAGTCCTAAATTTCTAGCACTTCGGTCCTAATTTTCGGGACTGATAAATGGTCCCTCACTGCCTCATATCATCCAAAGCATTAACAAAGGTCTTAAAAATGGATTAAATCAAGTAGGAGAAAACCCCTACCACTCGGGGTTTGTCGAAACTCCTCAAAACCGATGCCCAAGCGTAGCCCTTACAGCGTAGAGTAACTTTGCTTCTTGGCCTGACAAGAACCAACGGTCTGATCGCCGGGAACTCTAGAGAGAAGTTGGATATTCTCTCTCTAAAATTTGAATTCTCCCTTCACTACACGTACACCAGCCAAAAAAATCAAGAGAATTGTTCTTTTCTCTTTCCATTTATATCCCATTTTGTCCTCATTGCCACATTGTGACGCCCCAAATCCCGAGGTGTCCCATTGACCACCGTCAACCTACAGAATACCCGTGTCTCATATCATGAGACCCATACATGAGTAAAATGGCCACATTGGCCCATACATCCATACTCACGAAAAATACATCAACTATATTACCATAGTTCAAGAGTTGATACATCACTTTTAATACAACATGTTTCAATTGTAATAATTCATACATGTTTTACAAAAATGTAATCAAAGCCACATGTCGGCTTTCTTCTCAAAAGAAGCCTCTAATGAGCGCAGTCTTCCTGAACACTCCCTTACCTGAAATAATATCCTCTCGATTAGAGCAGCAATGCCCGCGAGAGTGATAATTTCCTACATGGCCACTCCCACCTAAGTGCATGTAATGGCAACCAAACACATTCAAGCAAATGCATGATCCTACTTGAATGTCTACATGCCCAATCCCATGTCTCGAGGCCTCACCGACTCCCTCACACATGCCTAAGCCATGTATGAAAAAACACCGCTTTCAAACAAAAGTGCCGAAAAACATACACCGAAGTTTCTGTGAAATCTATCGACAACCCTCCTGCTTAATTTGTCGATAAACTCTCCAAAACAATTCCATGGGCCCCTCCGACTCCAGAACGTACTGGACACCTCCCAACTCAATTCTCCTGAGCACCTTCCATTGGTGAAATTTTCATAACCATTTTCGTTTATTTTCTTTCATGTCATGGACCACCCAATAGCCCTAGGGTCATTTCCCGGCAGATATGGAATGCCTTACGCCATTTCCAATCAATTCACGCACATATAAATCATGCATATACTAACATAAATTAACTCACAACATCATGTTATTCAATTCATATTAACACCAAAATTAGCTCACACGGGCTAATAAACTAGTCTGGGCACTCATTTTGAATCACCTAAGCAACACACACCATTAATAATAAATCATGTGGAACAAGAGAACCCTAGGTCTCATATCAATTATGACCACACTAGGGATTTTCTCACTCAATCCCAATCTTTGGAACTAAAACACAAGGCCGTTCGGCCTCAGAACATCCCTATCCATTTATATGGCTCCTAGCCAAAGAATAAAGCAAGTAGGAGAAGACCCTTACTTCTTGGAGTTGTCGAAACTCCACAAAATCAAGGTCCACGCTGCAGCCTTGTGAAATAGGATCAACTCTTGCTTCGCCCGACGAGAACCGACGCAATCAAAGTAGAAATCTGCAGAGAAAGCTGCACTTTCTCTCTCTAAAACTGGTTCTCCCCCTCACTGCACGCACCAGCCAGCAAAAATGGAGAATATAAGTTGTCTTTTTGTCTTTATTTTAAATCTTTTCACTTAATTCCCTTTATGTCCCTTTAGTTTGACTTTTAAGGGCTCTTTGACACTTGGCTTAATCTAAGCCATTTATCTCTATCCTCTCACTAATAATGCAACATGTGTCATATGGGTACATGTAAGAGCGATTTTCATTACATCACGCCTCACAAAGCTCAAGAGGCACGGCACTCACACCCTAAGGTTCGAAAAATATGAAATTTCGACCGTCTTGGAATTTACCTAAATTCGACGTGACGTGCCTAGATTTCGAGACGATTCCAATGGTGAAGTCCGCTTCACATCCGAGATCTAGAAAATTTTGATTTTGACCAAATTACCATTTTACTCATTTTTCAAAATTAGAATTTTCTGCTTTTACACATGTCCAATTGCCATTGGTCAGATTACCCTATCCACTTTATCACCCAACCTTGATTTTTCTCCAATGGTATCATGCCATGTGTCCACCCATGGATTCACACTTCCGCCTGCTGACTCATTTCGCACTCTGACACGTGGCACACCGCGAGCCACTCAAAATGTGCCAAAGTTGTCCCGCACTACGCCATTGCTGTTCGAAAATATACCCGTCATTCTGACCACCAAATTTGATGTGGTAGCTATATTTCATGAGCCTATTCCAACGGTGAAGTCCGTTTCGTCATCAGTGATCTAGAAAAATTCCGGATTTTCAACCGAAATTATCGTGTAATTCTTCCTTAGGAAATCTGGACTTTTCAGGGTTTCACAATATTATTTATTTTCTACACACACAAATGACCTAAATCTCGACTCCATATAAAATTGTGGCACCTCGGTCCCTTCACGTCATGAATAATTTGTTCCATTCACATCAATCACTATGATACCAAAACATACAACAAACCTCGAGACCTCGGCCTAGGGATCACAACCAACACGTTATTCAAGTGTAATAACACATAAAAACAGCACAATGTATCCGAAATGAGTCCCGACCAAATTCCCAATATTCATCTAAAATCTAGACTAAATCACAATCACACCAAGGCCATGAAGAAAACCTATGCCATTAAATGACTTTTAAGCTAGAAATAATCTAAGTAGGAAAGTTCCCTACCTCATGGAGTTTGACGAAACTCTAAGATTTTGGTACCCACATGTAGCTCGCGATGCTTGGATCAACTATGCCTCTTGCTCCGATGAAAACCGACGACCAGATCTTTGTAGATCTTAGAGAGAAGTGGAAAACCCTTTTTTTTTTTTCCTTTTTTTCTCTCTCTCTCTCTCCGCTCACTCTCTGTCTGTTCTATCCGTCTCTCCTCCTCATTCATTTCTTTCTTTTCCTTTTTTATTTGTTTTCCTTTTCTCTTCTAAAGCCACATGTATCCCTCTCGTTTCTTTCTTTTTCTTTCTTTTTATTTTTGTTTGTCAGTTTTATCCTTATTTAACTTAAGCTCATTACATGCCCACATCAAGGCCATGTGTCCATCACCATTCGGTCCTGCTTGCCTCAAAAACAGCTTATTTATTTTTAGTTCAATTTATTTTAATTGAACATAGTTCAAGCCATTTCCCAAATTCTGAGATTTTCATAAAATCTCGCCCCCGAGTCACCGGGCGACGACCACCCAGAACTCAGAAAAATCTGAGTGTCTCGTAATTCGACAAAACTTTTCCGGGGTCACTAGATTTCATGAGATGAATTTAATGGTGCACCAAGCCGTTATCCGAGATCTAGAGAATTTCTCTGTGCTTCCCCAACCATTATGGAAATTTATTATTATTATTATCATTTTTCCTTTTTTGAAAATTTATAATTTTCTCGGGTTTTACATTCTTCCCCCTTGTAAAGAATTTCATCCCTGAAATTCACACACACTAGTACACACAAACACATGCATATGCAATAGTTATTCTAGTTCCAATATTAAACTTCCAATATTAGACAAAACACACCTTCATCCTCACAACATAGTGGCTCATTGTGTCCTCGCTCCTAAGTTGCCTCCTTAACTCCTCGGGTGCTGCCACAACACTTTGTCCACGCACCTGGGCCTTGCGGTCGCAAAACCCGATCCCTAGCTATCCAATATAATGCGCACCGTCCCTCCTCGAAGGTTCCATCGCATCAACAAAGAATCTCTCCCAATCCACTACATGAGTTGGATCTGGAGTATACTTCCAAAGCATGGAGATGTGGAACACCTCATGTACACCTGATAAACTTGGTGGTAGCTACAACCGATAAGCAATTGTACCCACCCTCTCGAGTATCTCGAAGGGCCCAATATACCTCACTGCTAGCTTCTCTCGCTTGCCGAATCTGACCACTCCTCTCTTAGGCAACACCTTCAAGGATACGTGATCACCCACCTCAAACTCTAGAGGTCTACGTCGTCTATTGGCGTAGCTCTTCTCGCTTCACTCGAAAGGTAAGAGTACTCAACCAAATTCACCATTCTCAGAGGTGTCTCTAATCAGATCCGTACCAGTGATGGAACTCTCTCCCACTACTGTCCAAAAAATTGAGGATCGGCATGGCCTCCCATGTAAGGCCTCATAGGGTGCCATCTGTATACTCGCCTAATAATTGTTGTCATGGGCGAATTCCACTAAGGGTAAATGCTTCTCCCAAACAATTCCCAGACCCAGTGACACATGTTCATAGCATGTCGCTCTAAAAACCTCAGATGGTCCTCTCCGACACCATCTGTTTATGAATGAAACGCAGTGTTCATCATCAATCAGGTCTCCCATAACCTTTGAAGCTCTTCCAAAAGTAAAGCTAAACCCGGGATCCCTTTCGATACTATGGACACCGTACTTGGCAACCTGACAATCTCTCAAATATACAATCGGCGGAATTCCTCCAATGTGAAGGTCATCCGCACTGCCAGAAAATGTGCCGACTTAGTGAGCCGGTCCACTATCACCCATACTGCATCATGCCTCCGCGGTGTCCGTGGAAAGTGGGTCACAAAGTCCATCGTGACGTGCTCCCACTTCCACTTCGCTACCTCTAATGGATGAAGTAGCCCTATTGGCTTCTGATGCTTTGCCTTGACCAGCTGACACATGAGACATCATCGAGCAAAATCTCCAACGTGTCTCTTCATTCCGCTCCAGTAATACTAGCAATGAAGATCTCGGTGTCACGCCCCGTTTTCCGGGCCCGACCAGATTGGCGGATCCGAACCGGTTTCCGGGACGCGAGACCAAATATTGGGACTCTTTACCTGATTTTTTTTTTTTTTTAAACCGAATCGGACAATTCGTGGGTATGGCCCACATCTTATATACTGCAGTCAAAATCTCATGCATTTACAGAGTCCCATTTACATATACAAAATCGAACTTTTACATTTACAAATCGTGAGCACCTAACTCATGTAGCGAACCCTTACAAGTGTGCTGGCCCACCTCAGACATGACAAGTTTGGCCGAATGCCTTCTCCGTACCTACACTGATTAAACCCGTGCTAAGCTTTACGCTTAGTGGGAAACATTTCTTATGCATATACATTTAACGCATAAAATAATAAATGTATAATATAAATTTCATTCATTTATATTATGAGCTTATACGAAAGTAATTTTTTCTTATAACAGTTTACGCTTATTCGATCTCCTGTAGGAGTTACAGATCTTATTCTTATGCAGAACTTATGCTTATCACAAACTTATGTTCATTCAAGACTCCCGTAGGAGTTACAGAACTTATACTCATTCAGAACTTATACTTAACAGGCTTATGTTTATTCAGGACTCCCGTAGGAGTTACGTAGTCTATCCTTATACTACTGAAGTTTTACCCTTATCTCGAGGTACCCGTAGGTATCGTAATTACTTTAATGTATACCGATAATGCAGAACTTATTCTTATACGTAAGGTACTTGTAAGTACTACAAAACTTATACCGTGTTATCAAATCTTATACGAGTTAATACGTAACTTATACTTATCTTACTAACTTATACTGTCTTATGTAACTGGACATGTATTTCAGATCTTATACATGTCTTACGTAGCATATACTTATCTTAATTTAATTTATAATCGGGTCTTACGTAACTCGGACATGTATTTCGTATCTTATACATGTCTTACGTAGCATGTACTTATCTTACGGAACTTATAACGTCTTATAGAACTTGATATGTATTTCAGATCTTATACATGTCTTACGTATATTATAGTTATCTACGAACTTATACGGTCTTACGTAACTTCAGACATGTATTTCGTATCTTATACATGTCTTACGTAGCATATACCATCTACGGAACTTAAACCTATCTTACTTGATACGAGTACCCTTAGGTACCATCGACTTATACTGCTGATCGATACTCGAGTACCTGTAGGTACCACCGGACTTATACTTATTTTGGCGTAACTTGCACTCGCTTTTACCGATACGAGTACCAGGTAATACGGTAACTTATACTTATGTTACTAAGACAAGAGTACCCTGGGTACTACAGAACTTGATGAAATACGAGAGTACCTATAGGTACTACCAGAACTTAATCGATTACAGGAGTACCCATAGGTACTACAGAACTTGCAAGAGACGTAACTTAATCAGAGACAGACTTATTCAGATATGAGTACCCAGAGGTACTACAGACTTATTCAAATACAAGAGTAAATCTCTTAGGTACTACGAACTTATCGATCAGACTTATTCGTGAGATTGTGGAGTTGGACAGAGACAAGGAGCACTTTAGGTACTACAGAACTAAATCAAAGACATAACAGAACTTAATTAAATACAGAGTACCCGTAGGTACTATTAACATTTTCGGGGATACAGAGTACCCGTAGGTACTCACAGAGCTTAATCGTAGATCGGAGTACCCAGAGGTACCATGCAACTTATCTTAAATGTGACTTATCGATAACAGGAGGCCCAGAGGCTCACGAAACTTATACAGAGACGTAACTTATCGATACGTGAGTACCCGTAGGTACTACTGAATCCTATACAGAGACGTAACTTATCAGATACGAGTACCCGTAGGTACCACAGACTTATACGTAGACAGACTTTGTCGATACAAGAGTACCCGTAGGTACTACGTAAACGTATCGATACGTATGTACATTTAGATCTTTACACTTATTCTAATTGGGCCTTATCATATGTCTATCTCGACTACCTGTATTAAACTTAAGAACTGAGTAGATCGCAGTATAATAAGTAAATTCGAAGGTACAATACAAAAACAGAGTGCTCGTAGCACCGTGCCAGGAGTGCCAGCACCAATCAAGACGTGCCTCGCCATGCAACAGGAGCCTGAGTACCCACCGTGAGTGCCTGAGCACAATCAAAACGTGGCTAACCACGCAAATGTGAGTGCTAGCACCAGAGTGTCAAGCACCAAATGTGACGCCCACTCATTCATTTCGGTCCTAGGTAGTCATATGACTACATATTTTTTCTATATATTCTTGTTCCTCTATGAATCATCTTTACTCAGAAATTGGAATCATTCCAATCGGATCGTCCAAACTCAAGTTATGGCATTTTCATGCCAACTAGTCGGTTTACCGATTTACACTCGGGACTGTTTGTATTACTCATTTTTCCGGGGTCTTAACTTCATATTTTGACACTATGTCCTTATACTCCTTAAAGTAAGGAGCTAAGGGGTTCTATTCCAACTGGAATCACCCAATTCGGAGCACCTGAATCCCGAGTTAATAACCAAACATCCTGACTTCTATGTTCAAAGTTGGAACCAGAATTTGGCTTCAGACATGGTCCCATTTTGAGGAATTTTTTGGGACACTAGAGTCAGAATTTGGAGATACTTATTAAATTTTATTTTTTTTCCTTGAAGTCTTCTATAGCCACTTGAATCACTCAAATCGGATAAGAAATGAGGGGAAGTTATGGCCAAAATACAAAACCGGTCGAACAGAAAACCAAAACAGTCAGGAGCCGGTACAAGCTCATCAGACCGGTACAACTTGGCTAAAAATGACCAGAACCGAAATTGTACCGGTACAAGCTCAAGTTGTACTGGTACTACTCACCCGAAATGCCCTAAAATGTGTGTTCTCACATTTTCCATGCTGATACTCAGATCAATTACACACTTCAAACACACATGAAACCATTCCAATTCACCTTGGAATCTCTTTTCTATTCACTTCATCTCAATTACATATCTTCTTCCAAAAACATATCAGATTCCTTCCAAAACAATTCTAATATGGAGATTCAAAAACCCATACAGGCCAATTATGATGATTAGTTAGGGTTTGTTCCAAACCCTACTCATCACACTCATAATTAAACCATAGATCATTCACAAAGGAAGATTCCATAATTATCTTATTGTTCCTTGTAAGTTATACTGACCTTAATTTCAAGAAATCTAAGGTTAGGATACAATTCTATCAAAACCACAGATTTAGAAATGAGTGCATAACCAAGCCTTAAATTCCATGTGATCCATACCAAAATCCATGCTCAAAATAGTTTCCATACCCATCTTGTGCCATGTAGGTTTTTCCACCTTACTTGACATAAATTTTAGGTTAAAATGAAACCCCCTAGCAAAAACCATAGATTTGGGCAAGATTATAACCATCAAAGCATGAATTCATACATAATCTCATAGAATCCATACATATTTCGAGTTCCATACCTTTTGGCTTGATCTTGGCAAGATCCTTCCTCATCTTCTTCCCTTTTTCTTCTTGTTCTTTGCTCTCCTTTCCTCTCTTCACGGTTTATTCTTTTTGCCCTTTGGAGACCAAATTGGTCTTTAAATCCCATAGTTGATAAGGCCATGTTTGTATAAATAAAGCCCATTTTGGGTTAACTTTCTTTATTTGCAAAATAGTCCTTCAATTCTTGGCCATTTATAGTTCCAATTTCCTTTATTTTATTTTGGCCTCTCAAGTCTTTTCACATTAGGACTTAAGCCCCTTTTTGGACCAGTACAAAATTGTCCTTAAGTTAGTAACTTTAGGGTCTCTTGTTCCATTTTTTAACTTTCATGAAAACAGTCAAATTAGGCTTACAAAATACAAACATGTCAGCTGACTAGGGTATATTCGGGGAGTGTTACAATTCTCCCCGCATAAGAATTTCGATCACCGAAATTCACACTCTAACATGCTTGCTCTATATCAGATCCTTTCTTTCATATCTTTCTGAAGTTTGGGCGTGACTTCTCTCTTGAGCCATCAAAGCTCCATGAACTACATCTCCTTCTTAATCTTTGTTTGGATTGAGTGCGATTCATTACAGTCGATATACGGGACGGGACATCCAGCGTTAGGCTGACACATTACTATGTAGGTGCATACTTAATCTGAGACCCCATCAGGGCGGCAAGCCTAGGCTGATGCAGACGTATTTGGTATCATATTCCCCTGAAGCAGGTTATCGTATACCTATCTTTCTGATGACTTGTCACGCCGGTTTTAAAGGTGAGCCAGGTGACGGATCGAGCCCAGGTTTCGGGGCGAGACCAAATATTAGGACTCTTTACACAGTTTTTTAAAGCCAGAGGCGATACACGTAGGTATGGCCCATCTTATAACAAGTCAAAATCTCATATGCATTTCTGAGTCCCGTTTACATATCTGGCGAACTTTACATTTCTGAATCGAGCCACGGAACCTCATTAGTGAACCCTTACACAAGTGTGTTGTTTGTATCACGGATGTTTCTTGGCGTCTTCTCCTGTACCTACAAGGTTAAAACCCGTGCTAAACTGCGGCAGTGGAAACATTTCTTATGCATATCGCATTTTAGCAGCACAAAACAATAACGGATAATGCAAAATTTCTGATTCGTTTTATATTATGAGCTTATCTGAGTACTTGTTCTTATAACGAACTACGGCTTATTTGGATCTCCGTGGGAGTTCTGATTTTATTTCTTATGCGGAGCTTGTCTTATCACAAACTTATGTTCATTGAGACTCCAGTGGGATTCTGAACTTATATAAATTCGAACTTATACTTAACAGGCTTATGTTTATTTAGAACTCCTAGTGGAATTATAGAACTTAATCATATATACGGGTTTACACTTATTCGGAGTACGTGGGTATCGCGAAGTACGGAATATTATCTGATAATGCAGAACTTATTCTTATACGAGAAGTACTTGTAAGTACTCTGAAACTTATCTTGGTATATCTATCAAATCTTATACGAGTATTCACAGGAACTTATACTTATCTTCTGGGACTTATACTAGTCTTATAGAACTTGGACATGTATTTCGGATCTTATACATGTCTTCTGAGCATATACTTATCTTAAGGAACTTATGCTGGGTGCTTACAGACTTGGACATAGTTCGGATCTTATACATGTCTTACGGAGCATATACTTATCTTGGAACTTATGCGGTCTTCTGGAACTTGGACATGTATTTCAGATCTTATACATGTCTTACAGAGCATATACTTATCTTACAGAACTTATACTGGTCTTACAGAACTTGGACATGTATTTCAGATCTTATACATATCTTACAGAGCATATACTTATCTTACGGAACTTATACTGGTCTTACAGAACTTGGACATGTATTTCAGATCTTATACATGTCTTCACAGGCATATACTTATCTTGCAGACTTATCTGCGATCTTACGGATCACGAGAGTACCCTTAGGTACTCTTTGGACTTATACTCGTTTTATCGTCAGGGTACTCGTAGGTACTCTTTGGACTTATACGCTACGAGAACTGCACTTGCTTTACCGTCTGAGGTACTCGTGGTGGCTCGGGAGACACCTTATGTTGCGAGACGAGTACCCTTGGAGTGCTACGGAACTTGATGAAATACGAGTACCCGCTGGGTACTGGGATTTGTCGAATACGGGAGTACCGTAAGGTACTACGGAACTTAAGCGAGAGACAGAACTTAATCGAGGAGATAGGACTTATTCGAATCTGTGAGTACCGTGGAACTCACGGAACTTATTCAAATAAGGTACCCTTTAGGTACTACGGAACTTATCGGTGGACTTGTTCGGAGACGGGAGTTAATCGGAGACGGGAGTACCCATGGAGTCTTCTGGAGACTAAATCGGAGACCAAACGAGGAGACTTAGTCAAATGCGGGTGCAGTAGGTGCTACAGGAACATTTTCAGATCTGGGTGCAGTAGGTACTCTGAGGTAATCGGAGATGGGAGTACGTAAGGTGCTCGGAACTTATTCGAAGCGGGACTTATGAGATGCGAAATTGCGTAGGTACTCACGAGCTTATCTGAGCCAGGAACTTTATGGAATCGGGTGCCCACGTGGGGTACTCGGAACTTATCTGAGAGACGAGAACGCCGGTCTGAGGAGTACCGTAGGTACCACGGGACTTATGCGAGACGGAGGACTTGTCGAATCTGAGTACGTGATTACTCTGAGAATGAATCAGACTGAAGAGGTACATTTAGATCTTTACACTTATTCTTAATTCAGTGTCTTATCATATGTCTATCGACTACTAGACCAAATCTAAGAACTGGTAGAATGATATGTGATACCAGTGTACAAAAAGCAGTGTCGTGCTGCTTGAGTGCGGGCACCAATCGAGCGTGCCTGCTCACGCAAAGGGGTCATCATTAGCACAGCAAAGTGCCGGGAGCACCAATCAAGCGTGGCTAACCACGCATAGCGAGTGCGAAGCACCAACAAGTGCGAAGCACCAGCGAAGTGCGAGCGCAGCGGGACGTCCATCGTTCGTTGCTTTAGTCCTAGGTAGTCATATGAACATATATCTTTCATATATTCTTGTTCCTCTTTGAATCATCTTTACTCAGAAATTGGAATCATTCCAATCGGATCGTCCAAACTCAAGTTATGGCATTTTCATGCCAACTAGTCGGTTTACCGATTTTACACTCGGGACTGTTTGTATTACTCATTTTTCCGGGGTCTTAAATTAATATTTTGACACTATGTCCTTATACTCCTTTAAAGCTAAGGTGCTAAGGGTTCTTTAGCTGGAATCCTTAATTGAACAGGAACTGAGTCCCGTCAAAACATGAGACCTCTATGATATTCAAGCTGGAACCGAGAATTTGGCTTACTATAGTTACTTGATTAGTTGCAGGATATCTATAGTCAGAATTTGGATATAATTATTAAATATGATTTGTTTTCCTTGAAGTCATTTTAGGTGGCCACTTGAATCACTCAAATCGGGGATAGAAATGGGAGATTATGGCCAAAATGCAAAAACTGGTCAGGCAGGAAAACCCGGAAACGGAGTTGTACCGGTACAAGCTCAAGTTATTACAGTATTACAACTTGGCCCAAATGACGAGAACCGAAATTGTAGGTACAAAGCTCAAGTTGTACCGGTATAATCACCAATGCCACAGAAATGTGTGTTTTCTCACATTTTTTTATGCCTGATACTCAAATCAATTCTACACTTCAAACACACATCAAAACCATTTTCCAATTCACCTTGGAATCTCTTTCTATTCACTTCATCTCTCAATTATATCTTTCTTCCAAAAACATATCAAGATTCCTTCAAAACAATTCTAATATGGGTTAAAACCCATACACAAACCAATTATGATGATTAGTTGGGGTTTGTTCCAAACCACAGCTCGCTCACTCATAGATAAACCATGAATCCATTCCTGAAAGGGAAGGTTATAATTATCTTGTTCCTTGTAGGTTATACCAACCTTAATTTCAAAAGAAATCTAAGGTGAGGATGATTCTATCAAGAACACAGATTTAGAGACAAGAGATTAACCATATCAAGCCTTAAATTCCATATGAACCATCTGAATCCATACACCAAATAGTTTCCATACCATACTTGTGCCATGTGGGGTTACCACCTTACTTGACATAAATTTTGGGTTAAAATGAAACCTAGCAAACCTAGATTTGGGCAAGATTATAAACCATCCAAACATGGAAATTCATATAATCTCATGATCCATACATATTTCAGTTTCCATACCTTTTGGCTTGATCTTGGCTTGAATCCTTCTCATCTTCTTCCTTTTTCTTCTTACTCTTCTTTTGCTCTCCTTTCCTCTCTTCCACGGTTTGTTCTTTTTGCCCTTTGGAACCAAATTGGTCTTTAATCCCATAGTTTGATAAGGCTATGTTTGGCCCTTAAATAAAACCCATTTTGGGTTAACTTTCTATTTTTAAAATAGTCCTTGATTCTTGGCCATTTATAGTTGAATTTCCTTTTATTTTATTTTGGCCTCAAGTGCTCTTTTCATTAGGACTTTTAAAATGCACTTGGACCAATTACAAAATTGTCCTTAAGTTTAGTAACTTCGGTCCTCTTGTTCCGTTTTTCGCATTTAACTTCATGAAGCAGGTCAAAATTAGGTTTACAAAATACCCTAAACATGTCGAAAACGACTAGGTTATATTTCGGGGTGTTACACTCGGTACTTCTTCATGCCACCTGGATGCACAGCAAAATGGGAGCAGTGGAACTCCTTGAGGATCTCCTCTCTCAAATTGGTCAGTTGGGGAGCCACAACCCATCCCCTATACCGAAGACTACCATTTGTGCGGATGGCCTAGCCTTCATCACCTATACGACTAGCCGATCCACGATGAATTTCCTCTCTGTGTCACGTCACGGGACTCAGAAAATGCCATCAGCTTCAGGGGATGGCGTAGCCACCAGACTCCCTAAAGTACCTTGATCTTGATCATTGTACTGTTGTTTGAACTGTCCCGGTCTAGAGCATGCCCTCTGAGAGCTTCTGTACTTAGTACTCCAGTGACTTAGTGGTCATTAGCCACTACATTTGCCTTACCAGGATGATAATGTAAAGTGAAATCATAATCCTCCAGATACTCCATCCATCTATGTTACCTCATATTGAGGTCCCGTTGTGTGAAAATATACGTCAGACTCTTGTGATATGATAATACTTGAAATGTTCTGCTCTGATAGTGGCATGATAAGGTAAAGATCTGACCGTGACTCAGGTCATGTGTAGGGGTTGTTGCTCTTGATTCTTTAAGTTGTTTACAACCTAAAGCCACAGCCCTCCTGGACTGTATCAAAACACATCCCATTCCATCCTTAGAGGCATCATAGTACCCCTTGTACCTGTCCTGATGCAGGACTATCGAATAAATTCCGAAGCCTCTTTTCTAAATTCTGGAATGCCTTCTCATATAGGTCATCTAGCAAACTTGACCCACCGGGTCAATCTTGTCATAGGTATTGCTAGCCGGGAGAAATCCTCAATGAACCTCCTGTATGCCCTACCAATCCCAAAGCTAGCGTATCTCGAACTAACCCGGCCTCTCCCGACTCCATGCGCTCTACTTCTCGGGTCTGCATTTACTTGATGACCTGACATTGAGTTCTGTAGTAGCTAAACTTGTACATATTGAACTTGGCATACAACTAATGGTTCCTGAGTGCCTAGATAACAATCCTCAAATGATCCTCATGCTCTTCCTTGGTAGGAATTGATCGAGAAATATCGTCGAGCAAGATACTTGAGTCTAAGTAAGGTTGGAATACACAGCCATGCAATCCGCGAATCTTTGGCCAGGCATTTGTCCAACTGAAGAGGCATCATGACCTGAAATGCCCACATACGCGTCTCGCGCTATCTTAGTGATAATAGATCCTCCTAACTCTCCAACTAATGATAGCGGGTGTGAAGGTATCTTGGGTAGACTGGCGCCACTTTAAAACAATCAAACAAATCATCAATCCTCATTAATGGATACGATTCTTGGTATAACCCTATTCAACGTTTGTCTATGCACGAGTTGAAGGTTATCTCTTCTTCTCAAAGCAAGAACCAAGAAGGGCTATGGTGAAGTGCTAGGCTAATAAAACCCTTGTCCACGACCAATTCTGTAGTTGGACGAGTTTGTAACTCAGCCAGGATTGCCATCCTGAAATTGTAGAAATTGGCGACGATACCGGAATGTAAATCAATAAAAGAACTACATCTACGTAATTAATCCAATAGCTCATCCCGGGAGAACTTATCTCCTGTCAAAGCACCCAGGGGTAGACCCCGAATCCTGTCTCCCCTCACCCTCTGGGAATTGAGACTTCTTGACCCATCAGTGTCCACTCCACTAGAGTCGTACACGATTTGGGGTAAAGCATCTATGCTTCTCCACTAAAAGGTCACCACAGATAAAGTCAGGTGTGTGGCTGATGGCCTCCTACTATCACGTCGATGGCATTTCGGTGTCTTGTCCAAACCCGATCCATATCTTAAGAATGACATCAATCGATATGTCCATCACGGAGGTCTGCAGTAGAATCAGCAGGATATCTAACTCCTGATCTCGACATATGTTCAATCCTCACCCTAATCCCTAGGGAAGAACTCTACGTACAACGACTCTTCCGGGTTTCAACCTGTTGACCCTTTCATGTGTATGATAATATGAATAATTGCATCAGAATTCAAAGCCAACATCTTTTAAAGAAATGGGTAGTACTTGCTATATATCGGTGATGCGCAAATTTCGACTTATTGATTATCAACATAGACACCTTGGATCCACACGAAGTCCGACCTGGAGGCCCTGTCCTCGACCTGCGACCCATTACCTGGCTGTATGGCCGTGCGAAATAATTAGATGTATGCGGCACCACAGATGACCATAGTTTCCCACGGCCCATCTTGGTAGGAGGGTGTTGCGTTTGTGCATGTCCCATTGACGATTGGGGCGTGGTCACATAACTCTGTTCACTGCCTGCGAGAAGCGATCCGTTTAAAGTCATCACGGGCTAGTGACAATGGAAACACGCTTTCTAGCCTAACGGACTAGGAGCCTTGAAGTGTCTCCCACCCTTGAATGATTGACCTTGGCCTTAGCCCTAGTGTACGGCCTATCCTAGGATTACGTCTTGACGAAGTCTTGCTTCTTCTTAAATTTAGAAGAAGATTGAGCTCCCTTCCTCTTGTACTGGCCTTACATGCCCTTCAGACTAATTAGAAACAATGACTCACCACTATCGGGTCTCTCCCTTGAGGGCCGAGAGATGATGTGCCTCAAACCTCTAGAGGTTACTTGACCCCTTTGGTTCCCAATTGCACTAGCTTGTGCGATGGTGGCAGCAACAACACACTTTGCATGAGAGGTAGTAATCGTAACAACTGACCTCTTATAAAGGTGTTAGTCTAAAGCCCGAGTGGTAGTAGTTAGTACTCCGCCCACCACCACGTCCTCTTCCTCCTACTAGCGGTGGCGTTTCAGTGATTGTGTTTTTTATTGGATATGCAATAAAAAATTTACAAATTGCTAATCGTCTGAGTGTACACTCGTCGAAGTAATATAGTGTACTCGAGTAGGATGTCGATCCATAGGGAATGTAACACCCAGGCCTGCCTAGTCGTTTACGACATGTTTAGGGTATTTTGTAAAGCCTCATTATTTGTTTAGTAGGTTAAATGCGGCTGCGGAAACTAGAGACCAGGAAATTTACAAATTTAAGGAGACGAGGTAATTTATTAAAGGAACCTAAAAGACATGAATTGATGAGTTTGAAGTGCAAAATGAAATAAAGAGAGCAAATTCGTGGCCCAGAGTTGGAGGGGCTTAAAGCAAATAATGAAACTTAACCCAAAAAATGGGTTTTAGAGGGACAAGCAAGGCCTTAACAAATCTGGTTTAAAAGACCAAATTGGTCTCATTTGGAGAAGCAGGATGGGAGAAGGAGAAGAGAGGGGAGGGAGAGAAGAAGAAGGAAGAGAAGAAGAGAAGAGAAGCCCGAAACAAGCGAGAGTATGGAAACTGAATTTATGTATGGAACTTTGGTTTTGTATGAGGTGTGAGTTTTAAGGCTTTGTATGGTGAATCTTGTCTCCCAAGCTAGGGTTTGATAAGTGTATACAAACCTTGGATTCTTGAAAATAGGGTTGATAAAACCCCATATGGTACATGATAATCATAGAATCCTCTCTATTAGGATGGATTCATGGTTGGTGAAATTCTTTGGAATTGGGGTTAAGACCAAGCCCTAACTTCGCTTACTCCTGTTTTGGTTTGTGTATGGTCTGCCCATATTAGAATAGTTTTAGTGATCCATGAAAGAATTTGGAAGAAAGATATCATTAGAGGAATTGAATAGAAAAGAGATTTCAAGGTGAATTGGAAATGGTTTAGATGTGTGTTTGATGTATAGAATTGATTTGAGTATCAAAACTATGAAAAAATGTGAGAAAACACACATTTTAGGGCATTTCGGGTGACTTGTACCGGTACACTTTGAAAGTGTACCGGTACACTTTGCATTCTGGTCATTTTTGGCCAATGTGCAGATTTGTTAAGGTGCACGGTACACCACGTTAAGTTTTCTGTTCGACCAGTTTTATTATTTTGGCCATAACTGCTCATTTCTTGCTCCAGGTTGGCGATTCGGGGTGGCTACGTAAAATAGACTTCAAGGAGAACAAAAAATTAATGAATAGTCATTGCCAAATTCTGATCCTAAGTGGCCTAAAATTCACTCAAAGTGGGGCCATGTGCAAACCAAAATTCTAGTTCGACTTGAACATAGAGTAGTAGGGTTGTTTCGGACGTAACTTGGATTCGGTGCTCGGGTGGGTGATTAGGTTGGAATAGAACCCTTAGCACCTTAGCTTTAAAGAGTTGAGATAGTGCCAAATATGAAGTTAAGACCCCGGAAAAAGGGGAGTATCTCCAGCTTTGTCACCGATTAAAATGACCCAGTTGCATGAAAATGCCATAACCGGTTGTATGTCCAGATTGGAGTGATTCCAACTATTCCGGGTGAAGTAGATTCCTTAGAAGAATAAGATTCCATGAATAAGGTGTGATTACATAGCATCGCCTTACCATTATATGAAGACGATCGCCATAGCGAACACTGAAATTTAGAATGCCTATTATAAGATAGTAAATTCACGACCTCATATAATTGTAAAACCACCTAAGACCAGTTATTAAATGACCACGGCCTCTTGTCACGATTAGTACTTGGTACTCGATTAGTGCTACGACACTCATTAGTACCCGGTACTCTGATTAGTGCTACGGCGCTCTGATTATGCCGGTACTCACGATTAGTGCTCTGACGACTAGTACTTCGGTCACTCGATTAGTGCTACGGTACTCTGTCACATCCAGGGTGCTACGGCACTCCTGTTCTGATTAGTGCTACGGCACTCCTGTCCTGTTAAGTGCTAAGGCACTCCTGTCCTGACTAGTGCTACGACACTCCTGTCCTGTTAAGTGCTAAGGCACTCATGTCTGGCCAATCTCTGGCGCCAGTCTTGGCCCATAGTATCTTCGGGTACTTATTGTCTTGTGTCCTACTCATTCCAAGTAATTCACGGGGTCCTGAAGTCAAACAATTATATGATAAGACTCTAAATAGAGAATAAGAATAAAGATTTGAATGTACCTCTGTAATACGTTAGTAGTTCTCGTACTCTTTATGTCACGATAAGTCTGTGCTGCAGATCAGTCACCGTAGTACCCTCACGGGTACTCTGTATGCGTCTGATCTGCCATCGATAAGTTACGTATACGATAAGTCTGTATCAGATGATCTGCTAGTACCTACAGACCTCCACAATGTCGATAAGTCTGTCACCAGTTTGTTCTGCAGAAACTCTGGTACTTACATGTAGATAAGTCCTGCCTCTGATTAAGTTCTGTAGTACCTACTGGTACTCCTGTATTTGATTTAGTTCTGTCTGCCTCTGATTAAGTTCTGTAGTACCTACTGGTACTCCTGTATTTGATTAAGTTCTGTCTGTATCTTATTGAGTTCTGTAGTATCTACGGATATTCTTGTATCTAATCAAGTCCAGTAGTACCTACCGGTACTCATATTGTCAGTAAAATAAGTATAGTCAGTGGTACCTAAGGGGTACTCTATTGTAAATAAAATAAGTATATGTATCCGTTATTTGATCTGTACTGTCATGGACTAATGTCCGCCCACGATATGTCTGTATCGTCTGATCTGACCTTGTATGATACGATTATGATTAAGTTGAAACATCGTACCTCTAGTACCTTCGCACAAGGATAAAGATCCAGAGTAAGATAGTATATGCTCATAAGACCCAGTCTCAGTTAGTAAGACAATTATAAGTTCTGTAATACATGTATGAGATTTGGAATACATGTGTAAGCTCTGTAATACACGTATAAGATCTGAAAAAACCCGTTATGTGCTCCGAAATGCAGGTATAAGTTCAGTAAAGACCAGGATATGCCGTAGTACAAGTATGAATCACAGAAATGCAGTGTAGTTTTGTAGTACTTACAAGTACTTCCGTATGAGAATAAGTTCCACTTAATCACCGATTACAGTTCGTAATCTCTACGCAATACCCTACAGGAATTTTTCCTCCGAAGGGCAATTTGTAGCTCAGTAGTATAAGTATAAGTTCTGTAACTCCTACGAGAGTCCTAAATAAACATAAGTCCGTAAAAGTATAAGTTCTGTAACTCCTACGGGAGTCCTGAATAAACATAAGTCAGTAAAAGTATAAGTTACGTAACTCTGCGAAGTCCTGAATAAACATAAGCTGTTATAAGAAGAATTACTTGTATAAGTTCATAATATAAATGCATGAAATTTATATTATGCATTATTATTTATCGCGTTAAATGTGTATATGCATAAGACATATGTTTCCCACTAAGCGTAAACAGCACGGGTTTTTTGTCCCGGAGTGTAGGTATAGGAGAAGACATCAGGGCTTGTATCTTCTTTGGGCCCGACACACCCGAAGGTTCACTACTTGTAGGTTCGTATGATTTGTAATGTAAAAGTCGATTTGTATATGTAAATGGGACTCGAGTTATAATGTCTGATTTTGATGGACACCACTCCGGTGGTCGTTCTTTTGATTTATATATTATTTTGATTTTGTTATAAGATGTGGGCCATACCCACAGGTGCCAGTTGGCTTTTAAAAAAAAAAAAAATTCAGGTAAAGAGTCCCAGTATTTGGTCTCGCGTCCCGGAAACCGGTTCGGATCCGCCAATCGGGTCGGACCGAAATTTGGGGCGAGACAGGGAAAACCTTACTCGTAGTGGCCTAAGTACCAAAATTATAATACTTATTCAATATTCAAACTAGCAATTGTGATGGCTAAGCAGAGGTCAAACTAGATTTAATTACTACGAATGTAATTGTGCGCTTCAGATGTAAAAGTGATTAAAGATGGAAAAAGGTTAAGGTGTTGGTGTTGCTGGACAGTCCTACTATGTGATGTTGCGATTCCATTCCATTACCTAATATAGTATTTTCCAAGGCGGCTCTTATCTAATGTAAGTAAAGAATTTCTCAAGGTCATTTAACTTCCCTTTATCACTAGGTTTCTTGCTCCTTGGCTCAACCCCAAGCATTAAAGGTGCATACAGTGCAAAGAACTCCTAAGCCTCATAATTATTGATAATCCTATATTACCAAGTTTATTAGGTTAACCCAACTATGTCTAATTCTTCATTCACTTCTCAGATCTTTGGGACACTCATATTAAGATTGATCATAAATTAATATGATTTCATCCCGAAGCATGAGTTAATTGCAAAACAAATATATATAAGATAATGGAATTATAAAAAAGTAACACTTTAACATAATATTCATGTCAAATCTCTACAACACCTAAACCACGAAATTAGAACCTCATTGCTCTTTTCCAGTACAAATGAAAAGCGAGACATAAGAATGGAATAGAAAACTTGATGATCGAGGGAATGTGATCTCAGTTCTTCAAGTCTCTCTCTTTAAGATCGGCCTTCAAGTCTTCTTTCCTTTATTCAAAACTCAAGTTCCTCAAACCCTAACACGACAAATGATTTTTGAACTCCTTTAATTGGATTCTCCCCTTCCTTTTATAGCTTCTCTAAGAGATAAGGTTTGCTAAATCCCAGATTTGTAATGAGTGTTTTTTAGCACTCATCACACCTAAGCTGGCTTCTTACTTGTCCCCAAAAGCAAACTCTAAACAGACACCGCAGAAATAACATACTAAACTTAACGACACGAAGGTTGATGCACATGTTGCCAAGATGAAGGATCAAAATGAACCGAACTCATAAATCTTGTCCTTTTTTTTTATTCACGAGAGTGATGCACATGTTGCCAAGATGAAGGATCAAAATGAACCGAACTCACAAATCTTGTCCTTTTTTTTATTTTTTTATTTTTTTTATTTTCATAGGATCCTTAAGGTTGTTCGACTTTCGAAAGAATTCAGCCGAATCCGGTTCGGTCGACAAGTGACTCACCTCCTAGGTTTTCTGTGGCCTTTCCTAGGAAGTCTATGTGCATTGGATGTATGATCTGTAGCATATAACTCGGTTCTGGGACCCCCAAACTTGAATTCAACTTTATTTGGGAGAGTCACAACTACGAAAGGATAAGAGCATATAATTTTTATTCATATGAATGTACTATTCATGAATGAATTCTAGTGCTGCGTAAGTTTTAGTTGAGTGTTTCACATGGCCAGGGATCATTGGTGACTCCCACCCGGTCGGTTAAGGGCACAGGCATTCAGTTCCTTCGAGACTTCACCGAACCTCCAGCCTAACCTAAGGGCCTGGGTTGTGGGAAACTTCTATCCTGCATCCCGACAACGGGCATAGAGTCGTGGCTCCTGACCGAGTTGGCTCGGGGCATTAGGCTAAAAGCCCCTCGGATTGTGCGGGATTAGATAGAAGGTCCACTTATTCTACTCACACTTTCTTTTATTTTCTCTTTTCTTTTTTATTTATATATATATATATATATATATATATATATATATATATATATATATATATATATATATATATATATATATATATATATATATATATGAGGCTGTGCAATCCTCTTTTCACGGTGTCCCATCGCAGGTGTTTGGCATGACTCGTTGAGCGTTTGTGAGTCGGGTCGAGAACCTAGGCATACCACCGGAGATCCTGCGTATGAGTGTGTGGTAAGACTCTCTGTAATTAAGTTTCTTGAACGCAAGGAGGTGGCTCAACATGTCATCCTACCTATCTGACGAAGTAATTCCCAAGCATCTAACAACCTAAGGATCCTTTCTTGTTACGTGCACTGTGTGTTTCGAAAATTTGGAGGAGTCCAGATTTTGATTGGCAATCATGGCATCCTCCACACGTACTACCTAACCTGACCTTAAAACATGAAATTAAATGAAATGACCTAACACACAAACCCCTGGCAATTTGTGAAAGTACGAACACAAACATAAACCTAAACATATCTAAACGACGAACATAAGCATCACCATAAACATATCTAAAAAATGAACATAAACATAAACATCAACATATCTAAACACGAAAGTAAATGATGTAAGCAGGCCACCCACAACCCCTAAAAAAAATGGGACGATGTCCTCATTGGCAAGGAAATATAAATAAAAAAAAATTGGGAACTCCCCTATCGATCCCAGGGATCACTGCGGTGGTGATGGTGGTGGTGGCACATGGAGGAGCAAGTAATTTGGGTGGTACTTTAGCGGGAGGGAACTCTTTGGTGGCGGTATGTAGTCACCTGTATATCCGCACCGTGCCGATACCTGGTTAGCGAGTCAGTGCATGTGCCGTCGTGCCATCCATATCCCCAGCCATAGTCAGTCGTATACTAGTGATCTAAGCGCCTATAACCAGAGGGTCACGAACACGGTCCTCGGGTAGAAGGGTAGTGACGGCCATTTCAGTGAAAGGTGTGAAGAGAGGGAGTGGATGGGGCGGTCTCACAGGAATCCCCTCACGCATGTAAACAAGGTCGGTATCTTGTCGATTCCTCCTCATCCAGAAGGTTCCTGCTGGAATCATAATCGCTTGGTCGAGGAATGCCCGACTTATCCTTTTACTCGATGGCCTTAATGGGATGGATTGGGCCTCATTATCCTCTATGACACCCTGTGTTCTTGCACAGGCAATAGATGAGAAAGGGGTGCCTGAGGTTCATTTTTGCGTCCTGGTTATAGAGGATGGCGTCCTCTATAACCTGACCGACAACAAACGGGATGTCCTGAATAATGGAAAAATTGAGCAATGCCCGTTTCGCCATTACCTTGCAAACGTTCGTCGTCGGAATGAGACGAGAGGTGATAAAATGGTGCCACACCTTAGGTATATAGTCCAAGTGTTTGGCCTTGAAGTGCACGACGTGCCTCTCATTGTTTAATTTCCACTCGCCTTGTCCATTTGTGAGCAACCTAAGGACTTCTGGGTAGTTAGGATTTTCGTGAAGCCGATCGAAGGCCTCGGGGTTAACCGGCTCAAGGTTGTAATAGCGGTTGATAGACTTCACACTAAAGTCTACCAACACCCCATGGACTCGGACCTTTTTGAGCACATGAACCCCACCCCTTCCTAGAAATGGTTTTTCGGAGAAAATCGTTGGGATGTTAGAATCCCTTCTCCTTAATGAAGGAGTGATTTGCAGAGATGAGGCCAAACTTCTCGGCCGTGCCGTCATTGACGAATTTATCGTGATCATAGGCCTGAGAGGGTTCTTCACTGGCCCAGCTACTTTTCGAGCTCATTTTTCGCTTTTTGCTTGACATTGGGCATAAGCTAGGGATTGTTGTTGGATAAACTTAAAGGCGAAAGGAACTCTAGTAGGCTACCACACCCCTAGTGGGATTGCACTCCACCAAAAAAACACATGAAGCACCCAAAACCCACTAAGGCCAACTAACAAACACGTAGTGGGCACTAAGTGGGATGGGAGGCTGTCTGAACAACAGTCCTAGAACCCCCGGCTAACCCAGAGTTGTCTAAGACATAAACCACCCAGAAAGAAGTGTGTGATGCCGGAACCAGTGAGCCGCAGTGATGTAGTCAGTGCAATGGACTGGATTTGGATTGATTGGATATTAGCTGATGCTTGAGTTCGCGGTTAACGCGACGATCTTCCGTGATTTGGATCCGACTACCAGAATACCTGTAAAAAATTGAGAGCACATTAGGGTTTTCAAAGGGACGGAGGTGAGAATATGAACATCTCTGGGTCTAAAAATAGGGTAACGTCGTGACATTCAGGCCAACGTCGCGACGTTCCCGAGAGGTTTAATTTCAACATCGCGACGACCGGACCCAGCGTCGCGGCGTTCTGGAAGGTTTGATTTCAGCGTCGCGGCGTTCGTGTTATTTCAGCGTTGCGGCGTTGGAATCCAACATCCCTTGTTTATTCGGTATGTTTCAGCGTCCAGCGTTAGAATCCGCGTCGCTACGTTCGAGACCCGACATCTAGGAAATTTTTACAAATTTTTTTCTAAGTATAGAAAAACTCCCTGCATTCAGTTCTACTCCTCCTAAAGCATGTACAAAGCATGTCCTGCCATATCTCCTTCACCGCGGCAACCTCGAAACCTGGAACACAAATGCATCAAAATTAAACTTAGCAAACTTAAAATAAGAAAAGCGATGACGAAATAATTTAAAGAGCGGGTTTGTCTCCCAGTAGTGCTTTGTTTGCGTAAGTTAGCTCGACCAAGCTGTGTCCGCCTAACTGGTGCCCAACCACAGACAACTTTCGGCCAACAAAAATTTCGTGATCTCGAGCATTGCCTATGTTGGCTTCAAACTTTTGGTGGACTTATGCTTCTCGAATTGACCGCCAAGATAAATCTTCACTCGCTGCCCATTCACCTTGAATCAACCTCTCTCAGGATGCAATTAGCCACGACACTCTGGTATGGAAGACTTGAGTGATAACAAAGCGGCCGAGACCATCTTAGCTTGAGTTTTCTGGGAAAAATTTCAGCCGTGAATTGAATAGGAATACTTGTTGTCCCAGTTTTAGCTCATTATGCATTAGGTGCTTGTCATGCCACGCCTTAGTCTTCTCCTTATAGATTTTTGAATTGTCATATGCATTATGCCTAAGTTCATCCAGCTCATTCAACTGAAGCATCCTCTTTTTCCCGACCATTTTGAAATTCATGTTCAGCATTCTAGTTGCCTAGTATTCTTTGTGCTCGATTCTGGTGGGTAGCCAGGCCTTACCATAGACCGGTCGGTGCGGACATGCAATGGGGTCTTGAAAGCTGTTCGATAAGCCCATAAGCTATCATCAATTTTGTTCCCTCAGTCTTTTCTTGTCACATTAACTGTCTTTTCTAAGATTTTCTTGATCTCTCTATTTGATACCTCAGCTTGCCCATTGCTTTAGGGGTGGTATGCAAGTGTCACCTGATGCTTCACCCCATATTTGGCTAGGAGCGATGCAAACAACTTGTTACAGAAATGGGAGCCTTCATCGGCGATTACGATCTAGGAGTCAGAACCTTGAAAGATGTTACTCGATGAAGCGCGATTACTACTTTGGCATCCTGCGTAATGGTTGGAATGGCTTCCACCCACTTGGACACGTAATCCAGTATTTTGCGTGCCCATATATGACAATGATAACGGACCCATAAAGTCAATGCCCTAGACATCAAAAAGTTCTACCTCTAGAATATTTGTCAATGGAATTTCATTTTGTCCCGGTCCTTTGACATCGATCACAGGACTTTGCAAACAAGTGTGCATCTTTGAATATAGAAGGCCAATAAAAACCCTATTATAGTACCTTGGTCGCTGTTCTCTGTTCGTTGAAATGACCCTCACACTCTAAAGAGTGGTAATCGTCCCGATATCTCACCACTTCACTTTAGGCACACACCTTGAATAATCGATCGACACACCTTTGTTTAAAGAGGATTGGGTCTTCCACGAAATAGTGCTTCCTTACGCAAAAGAAGTCTCTTCTTTTGTTGATAAGTGAGGTCGGTGAGATAATATCTTAGGCAAGCGAGATAATTGACTATGTCGTCAAACCATGGGAATGTTTCATCATGTGACAAGGTAGTAATACATTTCATGAGACGTGTCATCAATGCGTAAATGATGTTTTACGCTTGCTGACTACGGAGTTTCAGTGCGGACCAGTGATCGGCTACCATATTTTCGAACCCTTCTTATCTTGAATCTCACATCAAATTCTTGCAATAGGAGCACCCAACGAATAAGTCTGGGTTTCGCATCTTTCTTGAATCATCAGTACTTGATTGAAAGATGATTTGTGAACCTGATAACTTTGTTTCCTATAAGATAAGGTGCAGATTTGTCAAGCGAACTGCTTGACTAACAATTATTTCTCTGTTGTGGCATAATTTAGTTGCGCATCATTCAACATTCGACTGGCATAATAGACGGCATAGAAGACTTTTTCTTTTCTCTTGCCCAAAATGGCCCCAACTAGAAAGTCGCTTGCATCGCACATAAGTTCAAATGGAAGGTTCCAATCTAGAGAGACTACTATAGGGGTTGAGGTTAACTTCTTTTTCAGCAACTCAAAATCATTGATGCATGGCTCGTTGAACTCAAACGGAACACCTTGCATAAAAAGATTAGACAAAGGTTTTGAAGCTTTGGAGAAATTTTGGATGAACCATCTATAAAAACCTGCGTGGCCTAGGAAACTCCCTACTCCCTTTACTCATGTGGCGGGAGGCAGTTTCTTTATGATCTCAATCTTGGCTCGGTGCGGCCTCGATTCCTCTTCGGATCTGTGATGCTAATCTTATGCCTTCTCTCACCATAGGTGGCACTTTTCCTAATTTAAAACTAAATTGATTTCCATGCACCTTTTCAGTACCAATGTCATATTATGGAGGCAGTCATCAAATGTAGACCCAATCACTGAGAAGTCATCCATGAAGACTTTAATGGATTTCTCAACCATGTCCAAAAATATTGCCATCATACATCTCTGAAAGGTTCCCGGGGCGTTACACCGCCTAAATGGCATTCTCCGGAAAGTGAATGTCCCATAAGGGCATGTGAAGGTGGTCTTCTCATGATCTTTCGGAGTAATGGTGATCGATTGTATCAGTATCCATCCGAGGAAAACAAAAGTACTCGTTCCCACAGTTGATACATCTAACGTTTTGATCAATACATGGTAGTAAGAATGGTCCTTTTTGTCACTTTGTTTAGTCTCAGATGGTCGATACAAATATATCTTTATATTGTTCTGGTCAGGGCAATTCATTTTTTCTCATTTATTACCACTTTGTAGTCCTCCTTTCTTAAGGCTCGCGAGCAGGGCTCACCCGTGAATTTGTCGAGATAGGGTATATCACTCTCGCATCTAACCATTTAAGTACCTACTTCCGAACTACCTCTTTCATTGAAGGATTTAAGCGTCTCTGGGCATCCACTGTCGGGTTGCTTTCTTCCTCCAGTAATATCCTGTGCATACACATAGATGGCCTGATCCCCTTTATATCAGCTAGGGACCATCCAATTGCTTCCTTATTCTCCTTAAGGATCTTTAATAATTTCTCCTCCTCCACGTCAGAGAGGGAGGATGAGATGATAATTGGTAGTGTAGATTCCTCCCAGATCGCATATCTCGAATGATTGAGAGTTGCTTCCTCATCTCCACAATAGGGGTTTCTCAATGAGGAGTCAATCGGCTTGGGCTGGCTCCCGAAGATTCAAAGTACTTTCTTATTTGGTAGAAAGAATCCATCCATTTTACATACTCTGACGTCTCATCTTCCACTGAAGGAGGTCATCATGAGTCAGGCTAGTCTCCAATGGTTCTGAAGGAACCAATTGGCTAGACACTATAGCCTCTAGCATATCCACTTGGAAGTAACTGTCGGTATCATGTGGATGTTTTATGGCATTGAAGACATTGAATGCCACTTCCTCTTCTTGAACTCTCAACCTCAGTTCGCTCTTTTGCACATCAATCATTGCCCTTCCTATGGCTAAGAATGGTCGATCGAGGATGGTTGGACTGTTTATCTTTTCTTGCATGTCCAGGCTGATGAAATCGCAGAGAAGATAAATTTTCATTCAGACCTAACACAGCTCATCTGCATTTGCGAGATAGATTGAATTTTGGCACCGGTGGACATTCAGGATCGCAATTTGTGTCTTCTGCTTTCCTCCTCTTCTTGTAGTCAAACTCTTTGCATTATAGTGGTCTAGAGTCGAACACGGGGATGGGTTTTCTTTGTACAAATGATTTAAGTGAAATCAAAAATGGTGAATTTTGTTTGGATTTTAAGGTTTTTGTAAAAACAGTGGTGTATGGTTGGTTGCAGGATGAAAATAAAATAAAATAAAATGTAAAAGAGAACTCCTTGAAGTCTCGGGCCACTGGTTTAGGGTTCTAAGGCATTCAACATGTCCTCGGGTCTTTTTCCTCGCGTTGGGGAGGATGACATATAGTCATTCGAGCCAGGCTCTTCATTTGGCATTAAACCTAAACTACTAAATTACTCCCTCATGAGATATGGCATTCGAGTGAGCATTGAGTCACCAATAGTGTGCATATGGCCTCGAAAAGAGGCAACCTCGACATCTAATAGGAACAACTAAGGGGATGACGGTGGATCTAAGATTAAGCATGCTTGTAACCCTGAAAGCTTGCAAATACACATTGGCATTTGGATCTAGGAGGTTCCAACCTAGGGTGAGATGCAGGGAGCTTGAATGCTCATAAATGCAGTGTGAAAAATGAGGGCATGAATACTTACCTTGAGAACCTCGCGGTGACCCTCCCTCTTCCAAGGAAGGGGGCTTTAGCCAAGCATACCTTGGTTTGTCATCACCAAGGTATGTTTGGTTAGAAAATGAAAGAAAGAAGAGAGAGAAGAGAGAAAACGGGGAACAAAAGGCTGTAGGTGTACTAAAGATTAAAGTTACTTAGGGTTACAAAAAAATTATAAGTTGGCTTATATAGCGACGAAATGTGTGAAATACCAAAATACCTAAATACATGATTCTGATAGGAATGAATGGTAAAATACAAAAGCAGAGGTCGTTTGGAACCAAAACACGAGGGGTGATTTTGCTATACGGTAAATTTAAGCTAGCATAGAGCCGATACAAGGCATAGCGAAATTGAAATTTTGCTATGCCCGATAATTTTAAGCTAGGCTAGCGAATTTTATTAAGTGGCCAATTTCATAGGCTAGCGAGATTTATTAACAGCGAAAATTTTGCATAGCGAAAATTTCGCTAGGATTGCTAAATTTTTGCTATGCCATAGAGAAATTCACTGTTCTCTCTCCTGCGACTACTGTTCCATTGGCTCCCTGCTTCCTGCATCCTGCATCCTCTTTTTTTCTTATTTCTTCTATTTTCTGCTCTTCTTTCCTCTTGGTCTCTGATCTATGATGTTGAGTTTGACTTGAATTCTTCATGTTTGGATCGACTCAACAATGTTGGCATGATTAACTCATGAACTACAAAAATTACCACAAATGTGATCATTATTAGTACCATAGGGACCGAACATGTCAATTGGGTTAATTACAA
This sequence comes from Tetrastigma voinierianum, assembly GCA_016808115.1. Lineage (NCBI taxonomy): Eukaryota > Viridiplantae > Streptophyta > Magnoliopsida > Vitales > Vitaceae > Tetrastigma > Tetrastigma voinierianum. The sequence continues at coordinate 79,113 of JAEQBH010000477.1, read as the reverse complement.
CAATTAGTACACAAAATGTGCTCAAAACCTATTAAAAATAGAGTTCAAAATAGCACTTTTTGGGCACTAATCAGTTAGTGACCAATCTACTAATTGCAAAGTGACTGTCGTCGGACGTGCTTCTCCCAATTTATGTTTCTTAAAGATTGACCACGACATAAGATTAATGCTCGCACCTAGATCACATTGGGCTCTTTCAAATACTGCATTCCCAATAGCATGGGATTGTGAAGTTACTTGGATCTTTTAACTTAGGGAACCTTCTTTTGCAATATAGCACTACACTCTTCGTGACGGCCAGTCTCATAGTCTCCCAACTTCCTTTTCTTGGACAAGACGTCCTTCATGAATTTCACGTATCCTGGCATTTGCTCAAGTGCTTCAGAAAATGGGATGTTGATGTGAAGTTTTTTGAAGATATCCATGAACCTACCAAATTGCTTATCCAATCTATTCTTTCTCAGTCTCTACGGATACGGGATAATAGGCTTCTCATCATACATGGGTTTATGAACCTCAGCACCAGAGTATGTAAAAATTTGGTTTCTTTACTAATTTTCAACGTTCCAACTGACAGCAAGCTTTCTCATTTCTCACAGGGTTTTCATCCTTTTCTTGGGCCTCAACTGACTGTTCTAGAATCTTACCACTCCTAAGGGTTATAGCCTTGCAATGCTCCTTTCCTTGTCCCCTTGGGTTGACCTCAGAAGTACTAGGTAGATTTAGTGTTGCCTCCATTTCCCGATACTTGAAGTCGTTTTGGCCCATTTGGACCTCTAATTTCGGGGCCCAGTACCTTGATTGTTGTTGACATCTAGTCTCATTCCTCAAACTATCATGTGGCTTCAACATATTCATATGCATATCAACTAACTTCATTTCCATTTCGAATCTAGACTGTTCTTCTCTTGAGGTGGTTGGATAGGTTTGGCTTGCTCCATAGGATTACCCGCATTCTGATTTTTCCATGAAAAGTTGGGATGGTTCTTCCACCCTGAATTGTAACTTTGACCATATGGGTTGAAGTTCTGATTTTAAGGGAACGTTGTCATATATTGAGCTTATTTAATAGTTAAATCTCCCATGGCATTCATCATTAGGCACTGAGAGGTGGGATGAGGTCCATGACATTGCTCGCATGCTAGTGGGCTTTCTTCAACTTTATGCACAGATACTTGAGAAGCTTGTAGTTGCTTCGAGAGTGTAGACACTTGAGCAGATAAGTTTGTGAACATGTTTAAATCAAACACCCTTGCTAGTTTCTTGGTCTTTGCTCTCAGCGGCCATTGACAAATCATTCGAGGCTATGTTCTCAGAATTTGATAAGCCTCCACTTCATTCTTCCCATGTCGCTCCTCAGTGAAGCATCAATAGAGTCCTAGTGGGACGCCTTAAACCATTGTAAAATGATGGACTTGCATCATTTGGGCCATGGTGAGGCATTTCTCCGACAAATCTTTGAATCTCCCACTTCATAAACGACTCTCCTTCATGCGATAAAAGCTACGTGTAATTCTCAACTTTGCCACTTTTCTTCACGAATTGGAAAAAAAAGAATCTAGCAAGAAATTTGTTCGATAAGTCATCCATGATGTTATTGAATCCCCAGCGGTTGAAATGAACGATCTTGGCTTTATCCTTGATGAGAATGGGAACAATCTAAGCGAATAGCATCATCTCTCACCCACGTTATACTTGTTTTGTATCACACGCCTCCAAGAATTTAGGATATGAGCATTTGGGTCCTCATGTGCGAGCCCATGGAACTGGATGCCTTGCAGTAACTGGAGAGTGATGGACTTGAGCTCGAAATTGTTAAACCCCAGTTCTTGGTCTCTAATCCCAGGAAAATGTAGTAGACGGGCGACCATAATCTCTGATAGGTGGCAACATATTATTCATATTTACCGCATCAGGATGTATACTATCCCCTCTAGTCGAACTAACATCGTCGTCTCTATATTCTTCCATCGGTCCCATAGGTAGCTGTTCCATTCTAGCTGCTTCTCTCTTATCCCTTAAAATTCTTTTCAAAGTTCTCTTGATTTTAGGATCCAAGACAGATTTTGAGGTTCGATCGCGTACAACCTAAGGTACACACTTGGAGTTTTTCATAAAACAAAGAAAAAAATAAAGCATAAAAAATTCATCGAAACAAATGCGAAGTACCAAGAAATTGCCGTATTGATATTAGCATAACCTGTGAATAAATAGTCATTCCACAGACGGTGCCAAAATATTAATAGAAGTTTACATGATTTGTGTTTTTATTGGATATGCAATAAAGAGTGCAAATTGCCCTGTCCTTACAGTATGCGCTCGTCAAGTAATATAATGTACTCAAGGTACGAATATCGATCCACAGGGAAAACCTTACTCGTAGTGGCCTAAGTACCAAAATTATAATACTTATTAAATATTCAAACTAGCAATTTTGATGGATAAGCGGAGGTAAAACTAGATTTAATTACTACTAATGTAATTGTGCGCTTCAGATGTAAAAGTGATCAAAGATGCAAAAAGGTTAGGGTGTTGGTGTTGTTGGAGCCAGTCTCTTATGTAGATATGCGATTCCATTCATTACCTAATATAGTGTTTTCCAAAATGGCTCTTATCTATTAAGTAAGAAACACTTTCTCAAAGATCTTCTTCCCTTTATCCGCTACTGAAGTTTCTTTCTCCTTAACTCAACCCTAAGCATTAAGGTGAAGAGAGTGCAAAAGAACTCTAAGCCTCGCAATTATTGATAATCCTATATTGCGAGTTTATTAGGTTAGCAATATGTCCTAATTCTTCATTCACTTCTCAGATCTTACTAAGAACCACTCACATATTAAGATTGATTAGAAATTAATATGATTTCATCTAAGCATGAGTTAATGGCAAAACAAATATATATAAGATAATGGAATTTAAAAGGCTAACACTTTAACATAGTATGCAAGTCTTAATATTTACCAACACCTTAAACCACAAAATTAGAACCTCATTGTATTTACGTTCCCGGTCTGAATGAAAAGCAAGACATAAGAATGAATAGAAAACTTGATGATCGAGGAATGGCGATCTCCGGTTCTTCAAGTCTCTCTTTCTTTAAGATCGGCCTTGAGTCTTCTTTCCTTTGTTCGAGCTCCGATTTCCTCGAGCCCTTGCTGCTTCGAGCAATTTTGAACCCCTTCAATTGGATTCTCCCCTTTCTTTTATAGCTTCTCCAAGAGATAAGGTTTGTTAAGACTTTCCCGCAATGTCGCGACGTTGGGGCATCGTGACGTTGTAACGTCGCGACGTTGGGGCGTCGCGATGTTGGGCTGATTTTTGTACCAATCTTCTCCAGGACTCCTACAAGGCTCCATTTCCAGTATTTTCCAGTATTTCTCTTACAAAAACCTAATAAAACTAAATATTAGAAAAGTAATCAAAACACAGTCATATATATATATGAGATCGGTCCCGAATCTCCCTAAATCATGGATTTGTAATGAGTGCGGGCCTCATCAGCCATCATATGATGTCAAATAACCCAGTAGAGTTATCAGAATTTCTATCTCGGTCACAACTAGTAGTGCATGCCACTACTAATGAACCCCACATCCCAAGCTTGTCCGTTCATTTTGTTCTTCGAACTCCCCAGGTTATGTTTTCTAACCTAGTGTTCCTTCAAATTTCTATATACACATTCTATCATGCATATGTTAATGACCATAATACATCTCGAGTGGTACATATTAGAACAAAAGCGTCGATGCGCACAATGTGGAGTGTTCTACACCCATACCTACTAATCCTAGGTATTTTGGACACCTAACTCTCTTGATACTTTGGTATAACAATTGATATCCAGAAAATCTGGGGTGGATACCCCCACAGAGCTCCTGGTGTCGTTGCTGAAATACGATGCCAGATTTGTGGCGCCCCGAGCCTAGGGGTCTGTTGACAACCGATCGGCCGCGAAATTCCTGTAGTTTGGGTTATCTCTTCTTGTTGTGTCCCATTTATCGGGATCCATATTTTCACAAAAAAATAAAAAGCTGGAAGAGTCTCCTTTGTTCGGGGAGCTCTATCCCGACCTGGCACAGCCATAACCGTATAATCATAACCCGTCAGGTCTCAGCGAGTAGTAATGAACACATAGGATATATCCATATCCCAAATATACATCCCTTTAGGACTCATTCCATTCACATTTTAAATCTAAAATATGAAAATAAAACAATTAATTACAGTCAGTAAAGAGTTCGATCGACCCTCTTACCATAATTACATACGGAAACTATTTGACAAATAGTCCCAAAAAAGGAATTAATCACAATTCTTTTACAAAATACTTTTTACAAAGGTAATATCAAGGCCACATCGACCTCCTTCATAATCTGCGTGACACACCCCACCCCCCTTCCGGTGCGGGTGTCTGCGTACCTCCACGAAATCGGTAGTTACCTCAGTCTTAGAAATTCTGAAGCGGTAGGTATTGCTTAAACCTCGTATAAATTTTTTTTTATTTTATTTATCTAACTTAGGATTTGGTAAAATCTTGGTAGCGGGGAAAAAACCTCGACATGACCATTTGCATATGGATATTCAAAATCCTGTATACACAATTTACATTTCAAATATGGCGGTAATACGACACATTTTCTAAAATACACTATGTCTGTATATGTTCCATTATACATATTCAAAGTCTTTCCTTACATAATATTCTTAATAACAGCGCCTTGTACAATGTCGGAGAATCTTAATGCACTTTCGGCGTGGGAGTGCACATTACCGGAAAATAGTTTAAAAATAGAAAATAATAGGCTAAGCGAGCTCGGTGAGTGGATCTTTATAAAGTGTTTTGCTCGGAAAACATCTCAAAGCGTAAACTTTCTTTTACAATTATTTTCAGGAAGCCTTGCTTTAAAGTTTATAAAACTTTTAATACTTGTAACTTGCTTTGCTGCTTTTCTTCAAAGCTTATAAAACTTTTATTACTTTAGCGAAAGTTTATAAAACTTCTCAAAACTTCTCTTGCTTGCTTGCTATCTTGCTTGAAAAAGTTTCTTGAGCCTTTCCTGAGCCATTTGCTTTAAAAGTTTCTCAAAACTTTTTATAAAGCGAACTTCAGGCTCGGCCAGTTTTGCTTAAAATCTACGGGAGCCTGATCTCAATAGATGGTTTTGAAATAGAAGCTGAGGGCACAGTGCTCAACCGTTTGTTTTAAATCTCTACGGGGCGCCAGCTCAATGGCCATCAAAATCTCTGAGCACATGCTCAGCAGGTGCACCAATGGTTGATTTTCAAAGCGTATGATGATCATGCTTATAAATCATCAACCCACTTGAGGCTATCTTTGGCACAGCTGTCTGCTAGTGAACCACGGGAGCTGTTCATCGGCAGGTGCCGATGGAAGGACCTGTGTCCATATCACCTTGTTTTGGTAAATATGGTGGAATTGACCTTGTGTCGCCATCACCATAATTTAATTAGAGCTCTTAACCTTATATACTCCTGTACGTGCCACGGTGCATGATGTATGACTAAGTTCTTAGGCAGGGCAAAACTAAAATCATGTATGAGATCCCCAACACCACTTGAATTGCATGTCTGAATACCTCTTCTTAGGTTTGCTTGCTTAGAACTAGGGATTTTAGTTAGGCCTGTTTTCACAAATATTCTCTTTGCTTGCTTGCTTGCTTGCTCTTTGAAAAATGGTTTTACAATTTAAAACCATTGCTTGCTTGCTTGAAAAATGGTTTAATAATTCAAAACCATTTGCTTACTTTAAATATGGTTTAAATCAAAACCATTTACTTGCTCTTTGAATTATGGTTTTACAACTCAAAACCAGTAAATACTAGTGTAAAATAGTTTATAATAACAATACACTAGTATTTGAGAAAAATAGGTTTAGAACACTCACATCTTTGCTTGCTAAACTTGAGCACAGTTCCACACTTTTCCCCGCCTTTGCTTTTAGCCTACACACTCAAACGAATCTTTGTGATGTTCCTAAACTATCGATTATGCAATTTGGGCTTAATTTTACAAAAACACAACGATACGGGCATTTTGGGCTTTTTAATAAAATTTTTGTGGACTGTATACTGTCTGGAGTTACGTGCGATACCACTTCCTGTCTTGGTACACCCTCGGAGAATTTGCCCGAGTGCTCCTTTGCCACTTTTGATACCAATTCTCTTCATACAACTTCCCCATTCCTTAATACCTCAAAAAATCATCATGGAAATCATCGAGAAAACAACTTCCACGACACTTGAATTGGTGATTGGAACTCATCTACCACAAAACCCTAGGTAAAAATCTGTGAATTCACCAAAGGTTCTGATTCTTCTAAAAACCATATAAATATGATGATTCCATGTTTATTTTCTACCAATTGGGGTTTTACCCACATAACCTCAACAAAAGTCTAGGGTTTGGGTGACTTCTTCCAAAACCCTAGACAAAGGAGGAACAATTTTCCAACCAAAACCTTAGAAATCCAAATACCATGATTTTAAAGTAAAATATACCTTGGTTTGGTTTTCTCCCCCTTCTTCTTCTCTTCTTCCTCCTCTTCCTCTTCTTTGCTCTCTTCTCCTACTTCTCCGTTTTGCCTAGCAAAATTTGAGACCAAAATGTGAATTTTGGTTTGTCTCCCTCTTTTATAATATTAACTTTCCCCTAATTGCAACTAAGTCCTCATCTCTTTAATATTGCAATTTAACTCTTGGAATTTTTATTATGGCTCATCTCTACTTTGATTTTTGACCTTCATGTCCTTTTTGCTCAATGACAATTGTACCCTTATTCTAATACACAATCCCGGGTTCCATAATTTATCATTTTATATTTTCATCCTTAAAAACAACTCCCAAAAATATTACAATTTCACTTGGTGCTCTTATACGCCTCTGATTATGTCTTGTACCTTATCTCGGGACGGGTTACACATAACCTCATCGGACTAGCCGTGTCTATTCACCCACGAACGAAGGGGTCTATAATAAATTAGCGTACCCAGTAGAAAATTATCCCTCTGAGGCTACTCCTACTAAATGCACATGCAATGGCATACATACATCAAACCACATTCCATATAGGAAATGTGATCCTATATGGAATATTTCATGTCATGCATGAGATGAGACTCCTCATGCCCATAACCTGAGTCCTGACCGACTCCCTCACACTTGCAATGCCAAATGTGAAAACCAGTCATTGGTGTTCCACCCAATGACTTAACGCATTGGACAATCCTCCAATATTCATTTTAATTTATCCAATCCCGTGTATTTATTTGGGTTGCCGAATTTTGGTCTCATTACGGGCTTTACCGCGCGCTGACTTACTTCGGAACTTTCATTTAGCCGCCCCCGAACACCTGAAATTTATTATTATTATTTTATGCACCGTGAGTCTCGATTTTGGACATTGTCCTAATTTAGAGCTTACTACATTCACGAGAATGGTAAATAGCCAATACCATGCACACACACGGAGCTTGATGCGATGTCCCCCTGCATATGAAATACGATTATGTCATTTCATGTATGCATGCTACATCACGACATTTATAAATTCAGGATAATTATAATTTCCTACATATAATTTCCATTCATCCACCAATTTCCATGTTAATACATCTTATGACACATATTAACATAATTTTTACTACAAACAACATATTATTTTTCACAACAATACACAAATGACCCCGAATCTTGGACCCATACAAAATAGGGCACCTCTCAGTCCCTTCACGGCCATGAACAATTTTTGGTTCTATTCGTTACCGAATCACTATGATACCAAAACATCTGACAAAACCAGACCTCGGTCTCGGGATCTGACCGACATATTTATTCAAATATTTGCAATAACACATAAAAAAAAGTAGCATATACACAGTCCGAAAATCAGTCCCGGATTCCCGAAAATTCCCAATGTTCAGTCCCAAAATCTTGGGACTAAATCATACTACTAGTCACAAAAAGCGCCTATTTTTAGCAAGCGAGGAGTTGAATAATAATGGGCTGACAGCCCGAAAACTTCTATTTTGGACTATTTTTCACCCAGGACCAAAAATACTCATTTTAGTTTTGAAAGACATGAGAAAGGTGGGAGAACACCTCTCATGGGGTTTCTCTCTCTAAACTGCCTATTTTTTTAGTTTTGCTGCAGATTTTGATTTTTAGAAGATCTTAGAGTAGTTTTAAACGATTTTATTTGTATTGAAGAGATTTTGTGTTGTACATCGAGGAGATTCGAATGTCTTTATTGTTAGATAAGTATTGAAACTAAATGCGGATTTTCTCTCGGCTCATATCTTTGGGTTCTCTTCATTTCTTACTTGTTGTTTGATTGAAGTGATGATTCGAATCCGATGTGGAACGATAAAACACCCTTTAGGGGTGGGGATTAATTGATGAACATTCAGATTTTCAGATTCTCAGTTATTTTATGGGTTTGAAAACTGAATTTATATAATTCGTATTGTTCATATAATTAGCTGTTCAGAATATTAGTAGCTTGTACCCAGAAAAGAGTTGTATCTTTGCTCTGATTTTCAGGAGGCCCTTTGAGTGACACAGAGATGGAGATTCATGAGAGTAAAGCGATAACTTAGGGGTATGTTAGGTAATATTATGGAACCCAATGAACTTTCTAAGGTACTTTGATAGATCACTAATTTCTCATGGTGTGAGGTAATTAGATGATGTATCGGTTTAATGTTTAGGGTCTCGCATAATTGATAGGAATGACCTCAATCCCGTGTTAGCATAGATATAATCAAGGAGAGAGAACTTTGTGGAATTTGATGGCTAGGTGTTGTTTCTGGGTTCTCGAGTCATCGAACGTGGGCATTAACTGCGGCAGGGACTTGCAACAAAAGCAGGCGGTGGTGTGCCGGCCGGCTCTCCAATGCCTAAGTGAGACAGAGAAAATAGAGAATGTTAATGACTGTCTTTTTTAGCAGAGTATTTTTTCATACCTCTTTGTTGCCATGTCTTCCTTATTTATGAAGGAGGAGGACGATCCACTTTTTATGGAAAGTGGGTGATTGGTTTCCGAAATGGAAGGGAAGAGGCGCTTTATTTGCGCATCAACTATTTTTCCTTTTTGGATAACCAAGTCACCCGAATATTCCGCCTTAAGGATCGTTTGACCATCCTAAGGGCGGTTAAGTGCGTGGTTTGTGGGAGGATGTATTCTTGAGCTGCGATGAGTCATCCAGGAAATTATTAAGTAAGTGGCCATCTTATTATAGACGGCAGCCGGCTAGGATGGGATGTGTGCTGGGCGTCATGCTATGGGCCTTATTTATGGATTGGATAGTCTATTGGCCGATTCTTGGCGAGTCGTCCGGATCCATGTCGTTTGAGACACTTGGGCCTCGCAGCCAGGCTTTTGATATGTGCAGGCTTTACGAATAGGGGCGTTAGGCGATAGCTAGGGTACCACGTAAGGTACCAATTACATTGAAAACTTGCATTATCACATGCATATGTGCAAAATTTTTTGATCCTAAGATTTGGGTGTGAAATGCAGAAAGGAAAAAATATCGGATCTTAGAAGAAAATTATATTCTAGTAACTTAATGGGCGCTCATGTATCTTAAAGGAACATGGATCTCTAATTAGTGAAATGTGTGGTGTATGGAGAAATCCAAGCTATATTACATTGCAAACTATTTTATAAATAATTATCCCCATCCCCAGTGTCTCTCTTCATACCTTTTAGAATTAAGTAGTTGTTTATTTGGTAGATTTTATGATTAGTTTTAAATCAGTTTTTATTTCAATTAAATTTCAACATCCTATTTGGTCGCCTAAATATTGAAGAGATATGTAATTGGGTGATCCATTCAATTAGAGGGCCTATAATCCTCATGGAGTGCGATGTCTGGACTTTTAGAGTCCGATTTGTGCTGTATTACTGTGCACTTGAAGAGGGGATGAGTGTTGGTAATGTTTTTTATTTCAGTTTTTGAGTACGCTTACTTTTGTTTCAAATCCAATTTTAATTATTTACCACATTCCTCCTTGGCCCATATTCATATATAATACATCATTTTGGTCCTAACAAGTTTTTATATTATTTGTTTCGGGGACTTTAGTTAGTCTTTGGTAGCGGAGTATTCGAAAATTGGTCAACAAGTTTTAAGCGGATTCTTGCAGAGGATTGGTAAAAAGTTTTCAGCGGTGAGGTCGGTTTAGTGATCGAGATCTAGAGATATTTCAAGGTTAACGACCTATCTTAGTAATGGTAATTGGTCATTTTGTGAAAATTTTCAGATTGCAGTTTTCCACGATTACATGATGAATGTTGAGAATTTATTTCATTTTAAATTGGATTAATTAATGGATTTCCATAACACTGATTGGATCCCTAATGAATGAGAAAGAGAAAGAGGTTGGGTGGAGGGTTTGGATTTATGAGTCACATGCAGTTCAAAGACTTTGACTGGGTTTCGTGTCTTTTTTTTTCCCTACGAATTTTCTTTGCAATCAAATGGCTTGGAGTTGGACATTGACCTTGGTTGCTGAAATTATTGACTATATTGCTTAACTCAATTATTTAAAAAAGAAAAAAAATCTGAATAGATTTTTATTACATTTTATTAAATTCTCTAGTTTCTTAGAAAATGTATGATTTTTTTGTTAAAATCATATTTTGCATTATCAACAATAGAAAGCAAAGACTTCCAATTAAATTAGAGTAAAGGTTGATGGGAGCCTTTAATATTTTGAAAGGCTCGGCTTTCTCCTTAAGGTAAATAATCATTTTCACCCAACAAGCATAAGAATGATTTTTTTTTTTAAATTTTGATTAATTAGAAGAAGAAAAAGTGTCAACATTCAACTTTATTAAAAGAAAATGTAAGGTTTCAACCATTCTTTAAAGCAACCCTTTGGAAAAAAAAATGAACTTTGTGGTTTGGTGTGTTTTCTTCATTGTATTTGTTATTCGAAATTGACATTAAATGAAAAATTCAAGGTGTGATATACTAATTTAAGATTGATTTTTATTAGCCTTTTTTCAATGATGGAAACTAGTTCATTAAGTTGAGAAGTTCTTAATCCAATTGTATGATTAGCTCTAAAAAATATATATAAGTCATGTATCTAAATCAAAGGTAGAAGAAAGGACAATAAGCACTACCGTTGTGCTTTAATTAGTTTGAACCTTATGCTTAGTTTCAATCTTGACTTATCAATTTATTTATTGCTATTTTGGTGTTTTCAAGTTATTTTAGGGATGAATATACCTTTTGAAATGGTTTTCATGTGATCCTATAGGGTTAAGACATTTTACTTTCATTAAAATCTAAATTTGGGATTAGCATATCTCAACTCTTTAAGCTCATTGCTCAGTCTCTGTTTTCTTTTTATCCAGAATCCTTTCATTGCTAAAATTTTCTGTAATTTTTGTGTTGAATATTGGCATGGTGTAGATTTTTGCAATATTCTATGTTATACTAGTCTCTTTTATGTTGTTTCTTAGTAAAGCTAGCCATGTTTTTTAATGTAAGCGATTCAACAAGTTAAGAGTGATAGTCTCCTCTTATTCATGAAAATTGTAGTATCATTGATGATTTGATTTTTTGATAAAGGGTTAACTTTATAAATGAACAAGCTTCATAAAATAGAGCACTATGCCTTTTAGTAATTTTATTGATGTAATATTTTAAGGAAAATATAAATCAAATTATTTGATCATTAAGACCATAATGATTTGTACTCAAAAGATAAATAACCTTGAATACAGCCTATAAGCTAATGGAGCAAAAATACCATTATACGCACTACTCATAGATTCTAATTGTGCTATCAATTTTGACAATATCATTTCGATAAACTGTTTTACTTGTCCATATTGATGTAATTATTAGTCTTAAAACAAATTAAGTACCTTATGTGAAACCCTAGAAAAATCCATGATTTTGGATAAAGGGTAAAATAGTAATTTAAACCGAAAAATCAAATGTTCTAGATCTCGGATATTGAAAGCGGACTTCAACCGTTGAAATCGTCTCAGCGAGATTCAGCCTACCGCGTCGAATATTGTTGGATTAGAGGTAGTCGGAATTTCACGTTTTCGAACGTGAGGTGTCGGATGACACGTAAGCGAGTTAGGGGATCTTGGCACTGACTGCGCAAGAGAGTGGCGGCTTGGAAAGCCATGTGGTCACTTGAAGAATGTCTCCTGATTGCCGTAGGTGGGAAGTAAATTCGTGGCTCACGTTAAAGTCGTGTGGGTGATGATCTAGTAAGGAATAAAAAAAGGAAAATCGAGGGGCCACACATTTGGCTTGAGGAAATAGGGAGGAAACTTCCTCCTCTTGACCTCTGAGTCGATGAGTGGTGTGCTCAAAAAGAAAGGAAAATGAGGAGAAAATGAAAGGAAATGAGATGAGAAAGAGAAAAAAGAAAGATAAGCAAAAGGAAAGAAAGAAAGGAAGAAAGTAACAAGAAAAGCAGTTCGTAGAGAAAAAGGAAAAGGAGGAAGGAGGAAGGAAATGAGGATTTCCGGATTTGGGCGGTCAAAGTTCTACGATTCGAGGACTAAAGTTGGTGCACGCGGTAGCGATCTACGTGTGGACGCAAAAAGTTGGGTTCAAATGACTCAAAGAAAGGTAGGATATTTTCCTACTTGGTTTACTTTTAACTTCAAAAATTAAATAAAATGGTAGGGGTTGTATGGGAGGCCATGAAGGCCATGTAAATAAGTTAGAGCCTTGGAGCAAGGGTATGGATTCATGTGGGTTTGACAGATCGCAGATGTGGGGTGGGGTTTGAGCTAGGCGAAAGTTTACAGGTTTTATCAGTTGTTGTTTATGTGTGATGATGGGAACCAGATTGGTTCATGTTTGTGAAGGGACGATGACGTGCCCTGTTGAATGGTCCTAAGTTTGTGATCTAGTTGTGAGTTATTGCTTGCTTGAATAACATGCAGTGTGTGAAAATGATATGTTGATGCATGCTATTTGATGTATTAACATGGTTGGCATGGAGGTAGATTATATGTATTAATTATAATTATCCATGGTATGGAATGTTCATGTAGGACTCATTATACATGTAACATGAAGGTAAATGTATTGACATCATGCATTTCATATGCCTGCGGTCATCGCGTCCAAGTGGTGTGGGTGCGGTATGGTTTATTCACGATGTTGGTGAATGGGTCGTGAACTTGAAAAAATGGGACAAAGTCCCAGAGTAGAGATTATGAGGTGTGAAATAGTCAAAATGATGACCTTCTACGTTTTGGGGCGGAGCAAGTTGGGGTAGATCCCAAAATTGAAAGTCCCAAATGTTATTCACGGTTGAACATGAATCCGGCGATGTAAGTTCGCGAAAGGTTGAAAAGCGTGCGGCATCCTCTGGTGTAAACGTCAGTGACCGCAAGAGAAGGAAGAAAAGGAAAATCAGGTTTTGATAAATAAAGTGGAGGGTTGTCCAATGGGTTAGATCATGGTGTTCCACAGATGGCCCGGTTTGTCACACTTGGCATTCCAGACGAAGTCGGTGGGACCCGGTCGTGAGCATGAGGAGTGGCATCTCATGCATGATATAGGCGTTTCATATAATAGTTAATAATTGTATGGAATGTGATTGATTATTATATATGCCATTGCATATGCATTTTTAGGTGGGATAACCCTCATAGGGAGATTATCACTCTTTGGGCTTTGCTCACCCAGTTGTGGGACCCACTCGGAGCCACAGTAGTATCCGGGGAGGCGACACTCGCTAGAGCCACTTTTTAAGAAGCCAATGTGGCTTTGAAAATATTTTTATGCATGTATAAAAATATTTGTAAAACAGGCATGGAAGCTATAAAGATGTAGTTGATTATTTTTCAATGAGTATGGATGTATAGGCCCGACGTGGCCATTTTTACTCAATATTGAATCTCATGGTATGAGACACCATAATAATTCAGAGTTAGCTGGTGGTCAACAAGACCCCCGGGATAGGGGCGTCACACCTTAGGAATTATTTGTCTTGGTAATTTTGTTTTCAAACTTCTTGAAATATTATTAAGACATATTTCACTTTAGGGACTATTGACGTATAGTTTGATAAAATGCAAAGCTATAGGAATTGGGAGCATAACAATGAAACACTTCAAATGATGATGGTCCATTGCATTTCTCTTCTTATTTTTCTTTTCTAATGCTAGCTTATTCTATATTTCAAAAATATGTAGAAACAATTTTTTATTTACCCATTAAAAAATAGATTTAAAAACCTAGTATCATATATTTTTTACTAAACTACATTAAAGTACAATATATATTGATAGAGTGTTTTTTTTATTATGTTGCAACTCTTCTTTCATAACTATTGCTTACATTTAAGAGTGATGATAAATTATATTATTGATTTTGTTAGTAGTTAGAAATAGATATAATATTGTATTGGTACAGTGAAATTGCAAAGAGTTTATAGTCCTTGTGCCCCTAGTGAGAGCGATTGATTTGGTTCTTACTCGACTAGGATCTGACTCGGAAGGCTAATTGAGGAAGGAAGATCCTACAATTCTGAAGTGATGATGTATTTTCATGCACTTGTTTAATTTGAGATTGTTTAGCATTATGCAATATGTAAAATGTTGTCATATTAAGGTACTAGACATTTTAGTAATAATAAATTGAATGTTAAACATGACTGATAAAGAAATATGAACATAAAGTAAGTATTTTATTAGATAGTGATTATTCTTTTGTTCTTTATCTCAAAACAATGAATTATTATATGCTTTTTTACCTTATCTTGTAATCAACCATTTGTTTATTTTGTATGTATATGCTATTGGTTTTAATATCAATTTGTCTACTGTATTTTAAATTGGTGAATGTGAAATCAAAATAATTTAATATAGAAGTGATTTATATTTTGGATTGTTTAGAAATTTTTGTTTTTCTTTTTAAAGGAGCATTCATTTATTCCTAAAGTGAAATTTTTAAGTTTTGCTATCATTGAAATAAAGAAGGGTTTATAATTTATAAATCACATCATAATATATCAAATGCTAAAATAGAAATTGATTTAAAAATTTTGGATGATAGTTTTGAAACAAATAGTCAAAGGAAATGAGTTTCCCCGAAGAAAAGCGATAGATTGAACAATTAGAGTCCTTGTTCTTAAAAGGCATTTGGTGCAAAAATTCAGTGTTGATTGATGCATTTAGATAAGCCACCACCAATATTTGTAATAACATCATAATTATTTTACAATCATGTATGACTATTGTATTATAGCACCTTTTTTTGTTTATGTAAAATACAATTTTAAAACATGTGTGACTTTAATAACCTATTTTGATATAATATCTTCATAATTCATTTTAATAATATTATTTTTAGATAATATAACACTAATATAAAAAATATTTATTGCAATTGGATGTTAAGATTATTAATAAATGTTTTAAGATTATATAGAACAATGGCTTGCAATAGGAAAAAATTAATGATGCAAAATTTTTGCATCAAGCTATGCACACTTTGGAATCTTTTGATAAATGCGTAAGGATCTTACAAATCAAAATGTAGTATGACATCATTCAACCTCTCGCAAAATAAAATTATTCTAAGTGTTGGAAATAAAGTTCAAATCAATACGTTATTGTGAGAAATAAAAATGTATATTTCAATGTCGATATATAGATTATAAAATATAACAATAAATATTGTGACTGTGCCAGCTTAGAGTGCGACTGACCGTCATCAACCCATTAAAGTGCATTGGATATCGTAGGTCTCGATACCCATGTTGTTCAATCCCCTTTACGGATCAGTTTATTTATATACAATAACATTGTATGTTATTTTAAAACATATTACTATGAGTTTATTAAATATCATACAAAAAGTATATTCAAAG
This sequence comes from Tetrastigma voinierianum, assembly GCA_016808115.1. Lineage (NCBI taxonomy): Eukaryota > Viridiplantae > Streptophyta > Magnoliopsida > Vitales > Vitaceae > Tetrastigma > Tetrastigma voinierianum. Next base: position 63,232 of record JAEQBH010000477.1, on the reverse strand, counting down.
CGTTTGTCAATACTTTTCACAAAAAATTGTCCTGAAAACCCGCAGTATGACTTTCTTCGCGATTCCGACTCCCTGTGAGAGTGATCGCGATTATGCATACTTTTTGAAATGTTATCCCAATATAGGGTGAGCCACGCCCAGTAGAGAAACTTCCTACATAAGTTACTCCATACTTATGTGCACATCCTGATGCTAGCCTTCACATTCACAACAGTAATTCCATACAAAATCGCACTTCTATCATGGAATGCCTTAGCAATATGCTATGGAATGAGATGAGACTCAATCAAGTACCATGCTCAGAGTCATTCTTGGCTCCATTACTGGTGAGTCTTCGATAAAGTAATAAACCTTAGGTCGATTCTGAACTCTACTACACACACCCACGATGTCATGAGTGATAAATCGATCATTGATGAATCGCATCCAATGATGCTTTGCTGAGATTATTTATTCTTTCGCCCAAACTTTTGGATGTCATGTTGATGACTATTTTATTCCTGAGCAATGTGTCTTTTGTGGCGATGACTTTCGGGGTTTCATAGCGGGCTTCACACACCTTCCTACTTTCTTGGCTTTCACAGATTTGGAAATATGTGTAACCACATATGTCGAGTCTTTTCGCTAGAGGAGTATCTATCCATACTTGCTATTATCGACACATATTTTATTTTTTCATGCGATGGCGACCGTTGGGCCGTCGTCAGCGATGCCAAACCCATCAAACACCAATGCAGTGTTGATCCGCCACCATGCACTCACACCCATGTCATCGTGACCATATGCATAAATGCAATAGAGATGTTTTATTATATATATACCATGTCACATATATGATGAATGATATATGGACAATTTAATTCATGCATACACCATGCATGTTGGACAATTATAACACATGCTTATAATTTCCAAACATCATTAATTCAATGTCAATATAATAGCACACATATATTTAACATTTATCTGACATAACGGCTGATGATCGGCCCGTCTGCGAGTACGTGAATCGATCACAAGGAACCGCCAGCGAGACCATACACTGACCACAAACCTGGCATAACACGGCTTCAAACATGACTCTAAAAGGCCATAGAATCGATCAATCAAAAATTCACGCAGGCCACAGCAGGCCTTAAATAGGCCATAGTTAGGCCCTGTGAACCGACCGTGGATCGGTCTCGAAATCGGTCTGAAATCGATTACACAAAATTAGCCGCAATCAGGTCCCCAAATTTGGACATAAACTAATAAACATCCTAAGCTGCGGTAGTCCCGGGAAATGGACAATAAATTGAGCATTAGAGGTCCAATTAGGGTGATTCGAAAGCTTAAAATCAGGTTCACAAATACAACTACAACTTCTATGAAGGACATGAGTCCAAAGTCCCTCATTTTCTCAAGGACTTTACTCCTTGGTCCGACGAATTCTGATTGTTGGAATGTCGTAGATCGAAGGAAGAAACCGCCGGTCTCCTTCATCTCCTTCCTTTCCTTCTTTCTCCTTCTTTCTCTCCTTTCTCTCCTTTCTCTCTTTCTTTTCTCTTTATTTTCTCTTCACTTGAACTGATTTCCTCCCCCCACCCACACTTATCTCTCACTTTGCATAAACTTGACACATGGCATGTGTCACATGCCATGTGTCACTATGACACCACTTAATCAAGCCAAGTGTCACTTATGACCCATGCACCATGCCATGTGTCACATGGAATGTGTCATCATGTCATGTGTCACTAGACATCCGTTGCCTCAAAAAACGTGAAATTCCCACTATCTCGAAATTCAACAAAATTCGCTATTAGATTTAGCGAGACGAATGTAGTGGTGTTGTATGTTTCATCATTCGAGATCTAGAAAATTTATAGGGTTTCAACATGTACTGTAGCAAAAAATTTATGTTTTGTCATTTTTCAGAAAAAATTCGATTTTTCCAAAGTTTTACCTTCTTCCCCCCTTAAAAGAATTTTGTCCCCAAAATTCACACATATACATACAATCACATGCATATGCAACAGTCATTTTAATCTCAAAATGAAAAGAAAACATACCTGCATCCTCAAATAAGAAGGATGGTTAGTGCGCGCAGTGTCTCGCGTTCCCGTATTGCCTCCTCCACTCCTTGGTCTTACCATAACACCTTCACCCAGCGCCGCGGTTTGCCTCGAAAAGCACAGTCCTGATATCCATGTCACGTTGGGTCCCTCCTCGAAGGTTCCATCCGCATCAATAATAAGCTCGCCCTAATCCACTACATGAGTGGGATATGGAGTGTACTTTCGGAGCATGGAGACATGGAATACCACATGAACACTCGATAAGTTTGGCGGTAACGCCAACCGATAAGCTCGCAGTACCCGCCCCTCTTAGGTACCTCGAAGGGCCTAATATACCTCAGCGATATCTTTCCCCGCTTGTCGAATCTAACCACTCCTCTCTTAGGCATTACCTTTAAGAAGACATTATCTCCCACCTCAAACTCTAAAGGTCGTCGTCGTTTGTTAGCGTAGCTCTTCTATCGGCTATAAGCCATGAGAAGACGCTTCCATATCAAATCCACCTTCTCAGAGGTGTCTCTAACCAACTTTGGACCAATGGTGGATCACTCTCTGATTAGTGCCCAAAAAGTGCTATTTTAAACCCTATTTATTATAGATTTTGAGTGCTTTTTGTGTACTGATCATTCTAATTAACCCGATTTGCACATTAAGGTCCCTACTTCTCTATTGATTGCATTTTGTGGCTAATTTTGTAGTTTTTGCAAGCTATTTTGGCTAAAATTATCGAGTCAATTCAAACACGAAGAACCCGAGTTGAACTCGTCGTTGCGAATCGGATCTGAAGGAAAGAAGAGCAAAAAGAGTGAAGAACAATATGGACCCTTTGCGGGGAATGCTTTCTGAAACCTTTGACCATGCCTCCGGCGAGCCTTTGTTCATCGTCGACCCTTTGTTCTCCTGCTATTTCACGCTTTTGTTGTTTTTGTTGCAATTTTTCGTTTCTTCCCATTTTTTCCTTGTAATAACTTTTAGTTTTAGTTTTTTTTTTTTTGTAATTTTCCCTTGTTTTGAGCATATATAAACCTCGAGTCGCCTGGAAACTTGTCAATCAATAAAATTGTGGGAAAGCTTTCCAAACTTTCAGCTTCTCCTATCCTCTTCTTCACTTTCTTTCATTTTCTTTTCCATTTTCTCGGCTGCTAACACCCTTTGATGATGACAAATCAAAGGATGTTCGGCTAAACCTCCCCCATCCTTGAAGGGGAAGGCCACTAGGTGCCAGTTTTGAGGTAAACCAACTGTTCTCTTGCTTTTCATGTGAGCATTTATGGTTGTCTACATTCCTGCTTCTCACAATAGGTTTAAATCTTCAAAGCGGCCCTCGCTGCTATGTATTTGGCAAGCTTTTAGGTGCAGTGGATACTTACCACAAGATCCTTTGACATCCCGGTTAGTTGTCTTCTGGCCAGCTCGCTGTAGGGAGTTTTGAGATGTGTTCTGCAGTCGGGGACATTTATGCCCATCAAATGCCTTGTTTCGAGAAGGAAAATTTACAGGGTTTAGGTTTTAAAGCTAAATGAAGATCCGGTTCGAAATGACTATATATGTCATCCTCCCCAGCCTTGAGAAAAGACCAAGGACATGTTGTTGGTTGCCTTAAACCCCTAAACCGGTGGCAGGGGCATGAGGGTTATTTTTTTTCTTATTTTAGTTTCGACCTATGAGACAACCAACACCCACTTGTTTCACAAAAACCCCCGAAATCAAATTGAATTCACCATTTTTAGCCTTCACTATTGATCATTTGTGCAAAGAAAACCCATTCTGGGTTCGACCCTAGAGGCAGCTATCTTCATGAAGTGGTTTGCTACGGCGATGGGAGAACCCAGGATACAAATATTGTTGATTCGGCGCCCCCTGCGTGGCATGAATCACTTTCTCCCACCTCAGATCCGACAATGGGATCGACATGGCCTCCCCATATAGTGCCTCATAGGGCTTCATCTGTATGCTTGCACGAAAACTATTGTTGTAGCGGGTGCTAAGGTAAATACTCTTCCTAACTACCCTTGAGATGGCCATGTCCATAGCATGTCTAATGTTTGGATGTCCTTTACGATTGGCAAATCATGCAGGAATGAAAGAAGTTGTGCTCATCGTCAGCCATGTCCCCATGGCTTGTTGGAAACTCTCCCAAAATGGGCCAGTAAACACCGGGATCCGTCGGAAGATACTGGATCTTGGCACTCAGTATGGCTGGACAATCCGTATGCTGTGTAGGAATTCCTCTAGAGTGAAGGTCTTCCGCACAGCCAAAAAGTGTGCCGACTTAGTAAGTCGGTCCACTATCACCCACACTGCGTCATGCCCTCGTGATGTCCATGGTAAGTGGGTCACAAAGTCCATTGTGACATGTTCCCACTTCCACTCAGCTACCTCCAATGTTGGAGTAATCCCGTTGGCCTCTGGTGCTCAGCCTTTACCTACTGACAAGTGAAACATCGACAAACATAATTTCCAATGTGTTTCTTCATCCCACTCCAGTAATACTGAAGATGAAGATCATGGTACATCTTAGTGCCTCCTAGATGCATAACAAAATGAGAGCAATGGAACTCCACGGATCTCCTCTTTGGATCTGGCGGGAACCATAACTCTTTTCCCTACAGAAGACTAATCCATGTGAATATGGCCCGACCTTTGTCACATGTGCAGAAGCTATGCCGGTCCTTGATGGACGATATCTCTATGTCCTGTCCTTGGGACTCGATCACTACAGCAGTAGGGAAGCGCAGCCATTAAACTTCCCAAAGTACCTGGGTTGACCATATCTGCGCCAGTCGAAATGTCCCACAATCTCGAGCATCTGCCATTGCTTGGAAGCCACACTAGCCAACACTCCTAGTGATTTTGAGCCAAGTCATCAGCACCACATTTGCTTTACCGAGGTGCGATCTGAGAGTGAACTCATAATCCTCAGATACTCCATCCACATGCATTGCCTCATGTTGAGGGTCTAGCTGTGTGTCTTTTTAGACTCTTATGAATTACGAAAACACCTCAAACTGCTCATCGTATAGATAGTGGCGCCAAATCTTTAAAGCAAAGACAATGGCCACCAACTCCATATCATGCGTGGGGTAACTCTGCTCATGGTTCTTCAACTGCAAAGAACCATAGGCCACAACCTTCCCGAAATGCATTAAAACACATCCAAGTCCGTCCTTAGAGGCATCATAATACACTATGTACCTTTGTCCACTTTCCGGGACTATCAGAATAGGAGCTGAAGTAAGCCTCCTCTTCAATTCCTGCAATGCCCTCTCTCACAAGTCATTTCACTCAAACTTGACCTCCTTCTAGGTCAAATCGTCATGATTGCAGCTAATGGGAGAAGTCCTTGTAGACCTCTGTAATGCCACCGCCCAATCCAGCTGCATTATCCTCGAGGCCGACTGAGTCTCTCCCGACTCACATAACCACCTCGACCTTCTCGGGTCCACGGATACACGAAGCGTACCACATGCCCAGAATCTCTTCTGATGTGAAATTAACAACATTGAATTTTGCCTACAACTGATGGTCTCTCAAGGCCTAGATAACAATCCTCAAGTAACCATCATGTTCCTCCTCTGACTTGGAGTAGATCGGATATGGATTGCGAATGCCATAACAAAGCGATCTAAGTAGAGGTTAGAATCTTACCCTATGCATGAGATCCATGAATCACTGGTTGGAGCATTGGTAATGCGAATAGCATCATATGAGCCAAAGTACTTCGTACCTCGTCACGAGCAGCGAGTCTTGGGATATATGCCTCCTTAACCCCTCAGGCGGTGGTAATCCGGTCACGGAGATCTATCTTGGGTAAATAGCACCCCTCTCGATTGATTAAAATAAATCATTCATCCTCGGAAAGAATTTACCAATTCTTGATAGTAACATTCTATTCTTAGATAGTCAATGCGGTAGAAGGTCTTGTCCTTCTTCTTGGTAAAAGCAACTTGTGAACAGCGAGGTGAAGTCTTTCGGTCTAACAAAACCCTTGTTCAAAAATTCCTGTAATTGGACCTTGAGTTTCTACAACTCAGCAGGTCCCATTATATGCGGAGTCATCGAAATAGGTGATGTACTAGGTTGCAACTGAATAGTGAAATCTACATCCCTATGAAAGTAATCCCGGTAGTTCATCCAGAAAAACATCCTCATACTCACAAACCAACTGAGGTAGACTCAACTCTTGTCACACCTCATTCTCCAATGTAAGGCTTGCTAGCCAATCCATCAACTGCCCGTACTATATAGAATTGTACATGGCTTGGGGCATAGCATCGTGCTTATCCCCCTGAAACATAACATAAACATCATCCGGTGTGTAGGCAGTAACCCTCCTACGATCACAGTCAATGACGACTCAGTGTGTTGTCAACCAATCCATAACATATAACCTTTTAACTTAATGTCCCTAAAGTCCCTAATTTGACAACTTACCATTATCCTCTTTACTTCTTTAATAAATCGGGTTATATCCTTATTCACACTTAACTATTAAATTTTCGAAAAACACAAATTTGACTTCTATTATACCCTAAACATGTCATCAAACTATTAGGGTATAATTTGGGATGTTACACAATCACTCCAAAAGGAATTATGTCTTCTTATTTATGTTCTAACCATTTGGTGTGATAATTTGAGTGCTATCCATCTTGCTCAGAATCCAGTGTTTCATTCTTGCGCAAAGCATATTGAATTAGATCTACATTTTATCAGAGAACGTGTGCTTTAAAATGAACTTTAGATCCTAACCAAACACCTACATGTTACTCCCTGTTCCCTCATTCGAACCAAGCTCTCAGTCCTCCCATCAATTGTGAGCTTGCGGGGGATGATAGCCAAACAAACATTTCCATTCTAACATAAATTGTAACCTTTTAACCGATCACCTTGTCTGTTAGAACAATCTAATTGTCATCTCTGCTCATCTCTGTTTCCATTTATATTGTGATGAATCCTAGTCGTGGCTTCATTCAATGGATTTCTCTCTTACTCAAGCTTTACACTTGTCTGCCCATTATCCATGCTGCCTCGCGGTGTAGCCTGATACAGGCCCTTTGTTTGTTCCAAACCTCAAACTTTGCCTTGGAGGATTTGAATCTAAGACAAAAGGTTCATTTAATTGCAATTAATTATAATATAATTAATAATAAAAGGAAATATTAATAAATTTATTTATCATAATTATTTTATTTGTGAATTTTATTTATTGTATTACAGAGATATAAAAATTATCATGATAACTTTTAAAATTGGTTTTTATATCATTTATATATTTATTAATACCGTATCTTGAAATTTTGAATTAAGCAAATCATAATTCTAATATTAAATATATTTTAAGTTAGATATATTATGATCAAATGTTCTGATATTATTTTCAAATAGAAATTTCATATAACTTTACATATCTCTTATCTTTTCACTAATGTGTGCATTGTGGCACATAAGCATTATGTATATGACTTCTAATTTGTCATAATTTAGGATAACTACTAGTGTGATTCACACATGGAAATGTGAACCACAATCCTCGATCAACAAATTGATCAAAACCCGAAAGTATTGAAGAATTTAAGAAACGATAGATATATATATATATATATATATATATATATATATATATATATATATATATATATATATATATATATATATACTATATACTATATATATATATATATATATATTACTTTTTATATCATTTCTTAACCACGTTTTTAACATTTTCATGACTTTCGATCAATTTTCAATCCACTTGAGTAGGAATTATGTTCACAAAAATAATAAAGAGAGAGAGAGAGAGGGAGAGAGAGAGAATGCCTTTAAGAAATGATATAAAGCTATTTTAAATTTATTTTATTAATGATATATATATTTCTCTAATAAATTTTTTTTTAAATATCTATTAATACTTTTTATATCATTTTTTAAACTTATTTTCAATATTTTTACCAATTTTAGTAATTTTAACCATCGACATGATTTTCATGTTGAGTATGAATTTGTTTACATTCGGCATGGATTACATTTGAAGCTATAAATTATGATAAATTAAGCCATGTACATAAAAGAAGTGAGGTACACTATGAATGCACATATTATGAAAAGATTAGAGATAAAGGGATGAAATTCAATCCAAAAGCAAAAATGAGAGCGAGAGAGAGAGGAATAAGTAGTGGCTATGGTGGAAGAGACCAGTTTCACGTGTAGAGAAGTTGGTGGGGGCACTAATTTGAGAGAGAGAGAGGAATAGAGTAGTTGCTATGGTGGGGAAGGGCCACTTTCGCGTGTAGAGAAGTTGAGGTAGAGTGTTGCGACATTAAGGATTAATAGTCGAAAGATTCTCTATTATGGTATTTCTATTACTATTATATTCTTTCCTAGTTTAGAGTTTTTTCTCTATTAGGCAAATAACTTAATTATATAAATAATTTGATTGTAGGATCTAATTATAGGAATAGCTTTATTGTAGGATCTCTAATATCTCTAGAAATATGTGCATGTAAAAGAGAATCTGATTTATTATGAATAAATATTCTTCTCTGTTTCTGTGATTGGTATCAGAGCATGACCTAAATCATTTTTGCTTTGAATCCTTAAACCATGAGCAAGTCCCGGATTAAACGTCGTCACCAAATCTATTCCCATCATTGTCAGCCACGAAGGTTCGTCCATTCAATTCGAAATTGGTAGATGGGATAACTATGATACGTAGTCTCAAATGTTAGAGATCAAATTGCTGAGAAGGAGAAACTCTCCTTCATTTGTGGCACATCGTTTCCACCTAAGGAGAAAGATGAAGGCTATGAAAAGTGGTATTCTAACAATATGAAGGTCAAAAAATGGTTGTTGATGTCTATCTCCCCGGAGATTATAAAGCGATACATTCGCTTACCCATCGCTCGAGATATTTAGGCATGTCCTAAAGCCTTTTATGATGGAAGCGAGATGGAGTACAGGTTTTACCTTGAACCCGGTGGAGCTTTCTCTGCAACAAAATGGCGGACCACTCATATATTATGGAAGCCCAGTGAAATCTTTAGTGAGTTGGATCATCTTGATAAAATTGGTCATGTTGGATGAGAACGAATGTGCATCCTATCATAGAATTGCTTGACAAGAAAGGGTGCATATCTTTCGTGGATTAGGGTGATTTCGAGCAGGGTGCGCGGTGAAATCTTGAGGAAGGATTCTATCCCTGAATTAGAAGAGTGTTATGCTCTAGTTCGCCGTATGAAGATGTTCGACGGGGTGATGGAACGGACAAGCTGGAAAGTGGAAGCTTGACCGTAGTGACCTTCGGGCAGAGTCCCAATCAAATTATGCCAGCAACCAAATACTTATTCAAAAAAGTGAAATCCATCCACAAGGCTTTGCTAATGGTGGAGACAAATCATCATACAAATGCACTCACTGTGATCAAACTGGTCATACCAGAAGTCGATGCTATGAACTTGTGGGATATCCGGAATGGTGGGATCATAGCCGTGATTCCTGAAAGAAGAATTCTAAGAAGGCCTCTACCATTGCAATTGTTGAAACAAAGACAGAGGATGATGGCGGTGAAAAGTCCTCGGCATTGGCAGCAACAACAGGTAATGGTGGTAAGGTTTTAAATATTTCTACACCTGTTTCTAATAATGCATGGATAATTGATTCGGTGTTATGGATCATATGACATTTGATTCTAGACAGTTTCACCTCTTAAATCTTCACTACAACGTGTTTCCCGCGCCAGTAATTTCAATTTTGATTATTGGGGAAGGATCCTTGTCCCTCACTAACACCTTGAATTTAGATTATGTTTTGGTTGTTCCCTCTTTGAATTATAATCTTTTGTCAGTTTCTCAAATAACCATTGCCTTATTTTGTGTTGTCAATTTTTGGCCTGAATTTTGTGTATTTAAGGACATCCGGACAAGGCAAACGATTGGATTATAGTGTTAGAGCGAGAGAAGGCGTATTACTTGGACTTGTTTAAGTTCGGATGGAGTTCACGTCGAGCTAAGATTGGTGGTTTTGAAAAAAAAGAAAAAAAAGGGCAATCTGATATATGTTTATGGCATCAACGTCTGGGCCATGCTTCTTTTGGTTACATGAAGAAATTATTTCCTAGTTTATTTGCAAACTTTGATGTCTCTAGTTTCCAATGTGATGTTTGTGAACTTGCAAAAGCCATGAATTAGCCGTTTCCATTAACTTTGAACAAAAGTCCAGTTCCTTTATGATCATACATTCGATGTTTAGGGCCCATAAAATTGCTACTTTGGATGGATCGCATTGGTTTGTTACTTTTATTGTTGATTATGCCAAGGATGACTTAGGTATGTTTGATAAGTCAAAAGTGAAGTAAACTTATTATTTAAAAAATTTATAAAATGGTTTGTAGTGTTACAATGCAGGTTCGGGTTCTCACGTGCATTGACAATGGAAATTGAATATTTGAGTTTTGAATTAAAGCGGTATTTGGAAGCCCATGGAACCATTCATCAAACTACTTGATTCCGATACAGCGGAATGGGGTGGCGGTGAGAGAAAAATCGTCACTTGTTGGAGTTGTCAGGTACTTCATTGATAAACACATATGCCTTTATCCTGGGGACATGCACTTACCTCTCGGCCTGTATTTGATGTGTACCTTCCAGCACTATTAATTTCCAAACACCATCCCAGGCTCCCATTGAAGCAATTGTTCCTCCAGTCAGTCCAAATTTACCACCTCATGTCTTTGGTTATGTAGCATTTGTACATCTTCATAAGCGTCAGCGCAACAAGTTGACACCTCGAGCATTGCGATGTGTCTTTTTAGGGTATACTACTTATCAAAAGGGGTACCGATGCTATCACCCTCCAAGCAAACGAATTTTTGTTACAATGGATGTAGTTTTTCATGAAGACTTGATGTATTTTTCCTCTGAGCCTGAACTTCAAGGGAAGCACCTGGAAGAAGTTCAAGCTCTAGATTATGATTTTCTAATCTCTATAGAAGGGGAACGCCCTGAACTTGGTAATGAGAATGCTGGTGAATTAGATTTGAGTGGTATAAATTTGGACCACAATGGTGATGAACGTGATGATGACCTAGAAAATGAAGTTGTGGATCAACCTCATGCGAGATCTTTTGCACCAGGCCCGGTGATACACCCAGACGATCGCTGTTGAGGATGGTCCTCTTTGTAATGTTGAACCACCAAGAAAACAACTACCACATCAAACGGAATTCCCGAACCCACATATGAACTTCGAACTTTCTAGTAAAGTTAAATATCCCATGAGAATTCACTATGTGTCTAACCATTGCTTATGCAGGAAACAAATAAGTCTTTGTAAATCAATTATCTTGTATCTATTCTAGGTGTGCGAGAAGCTATAGTGACCCAAGGTGAAACTACTATGAATGAGGATATGAAATCCTTGCGGAAGAATGAAGCCCAGGGAACTTGTTGATCGTCCTCCAAAGGAAGAAACCGGTTGGATGTCGGCTGGGTTTGTGCATCAAGCCTGGCCGGATGAATACCGATTGAGCGTTTTAAAGCGGGGCGAGCAGCAAAGGGTACACCCAAACCTATGGAATTGATTATACAGATACATTTGCACCTTTAGCTAAAATCAACACAGTTCGAGTCTTATTGTCTCTAGATGCGAACCTAGATTGGCCATTGCAACAATTTGATGTGAAAAACACCTTTCTTCATGGCGAGTTGTCCAAAGAAGTGTACATTGATTTTCCACCAGGGTGCATGATACCAGAAATGCATTATCGGAAAGTGTGCAAATTAAAAGTCTTTGTATGAATTTAAAACGATAATAAGAGCACTTGGTTTGGAAGGTTCTGAAGTCCATAGGGTCTTTTGGCTGCCATCGAGTAATTCATACCACACTTTATTCTTGAAAAAGCATGGTAGATCAACGCCCATTATTGTGTATGTTGATGACATGGTGGTTCTGAAATGACCACGATGAAAGGAGGGCTCTCTGAGTTACTTGTCGGCCCAATTCGAAAGTGAAAGACCTGAGTCGCTTGAAATATTTTCTTGGGATCGAAGTTCTCGATCTGATAAAGGGATTTTTCTTGTCTCGAAAATATGCTTTAGATTTGTTTGCGAAGCGGTATGTCGACGTGTCGACCAAGCGATACACCGGTAAAGAAGGATTGAAGTTATGTTGAGACTAATCAGGTGCCTATTGATAAAGGGAGATATCGAAACGTGCGAGATTGATGTACTTAGCCCACACTAAGAGCGGATCTTGCCTATGCATTGAGTATTGTTAGCCGGTTTATGCATAATCACGGAGAACAACATATGAATGCGAGTTATGCGCATTTAAGGTATCTGAAGTCGCTCTTGGAAAGGGGGCATTTTGTTCTGAAATGTAGATTGTCATAGTGTGGATGCATATGAGTGATCTTGTGGTACAGACAATAGATGACGGGCAGTCCTGCCGGGATATTTCACCTTTGTAGGTGGTAATCTCGTTATGGAGAAATGACGAATGTTTGTTGCACATTCAAGCGCGGCGAATTTAGGGGTATGGCACTTGGAATATGTGAAGCATTGTGGCTAAGACTTCTATTGATGGATTTGGGCTATCTTGCACAGGCAAGCCAGGTCACACTTTATTGTGACAATAAAGCAGCATGTGATATTGCTCATAATCCGGTACAACATGATCGTACAAAGCTTATGGAGGTAGACAAATTCTTCATTAAGGAGAAATTGGATGAGAAAATTTTTGAGTTGCCTAAGATTCGATCCGAAGATCAATTGGTTGATATCCTCACCAAAGTTGTTTCAAGTCGAGTGTTCTCAAATTTTTTGGGCAAGTTGGGCATGTGTGACATCTATGCAACAACTTGAGGGGGAGTGTTGTGATATTGGATTAATAGTCAAAGATTCTCTATTATAATTCTTTCCTATTACTGTATATTCTTTCCTAGTTTAGAGATTTTCTCTATTAAATGAAATAACTTAATTATAGAAATAGCTTGATTGTAGGATCTAATTATAGGAATAGCTTGATTGTAGGATCTCTAATATCTCTATAAATATGTGCATGTAAAGATATAGATTTATTATGAATAAAAATATTCTTCTCTGTTTTACAAGTGGGGGCACTGATTTGAGAGAGAGAGAGAGAAAGAAGAATAAGTGGTAGCTAGCTAGGGTGGAAGGGACCAGTTTTGAGTGTAGGGAAGTTGGTGGGAGGCGGGTGGTCGACTTTAATTTGATCACCCTAAATAGCTTGGCGGCCACCCATTTTCTTGTTTAGTCACGACGGGCCATCGTCTTTGAATCTCTACACAGACGGTACTGATTTGGTGGCGACCAGGTATGTTGGGGTTGGTAAACATTGAACTTACCGATGTGGAAATGCAATAAATATATGTGGTAGTGGACCTTAAGTTGATCACAATTCTCAAATCTCTTCTACTACTCCAACATGGATTTGCCTTCTCATTTCCTAGCAATTGGAGGCCTTTTTCCGGGGTTGGTGATTTGGTATAAATGTAGTAACTGGAGAACTAAGACTATAGTCGGTGACGTTCGTATACTAGAAACATAAACTAAAATGTAAAGGAAACAAACCTGAAAGCAGCAGTACAAACAAACAATCAGAATGTTGATCAAAGCATAACGAAATAACATCGTATCCTTAAGACGAATTTGGCCCCTCAATCAGTACCGAGGATAGATGACAATCGTCTCCCAGGATAGAACAGACCTCGTTCCTCCGAAGTGGTACGTAGTTGGAGGACTCCAACGAACTCAATTGTTTGCAGAACAATCGCACAAATGATAATGACGATGAAGTGAAGTGAAGTGAGAATTTTGTTTTAAAAAAATTTGGGAAAAGCGGGAGTATATATATGCCACGAAGTGTCTCCACAAGCAGAGACGTGTTTGTTTGATATGATCTGACAAGCGTGTCCTATTCGAAAAATAGAGCGTAGAGAGTGGACCGAGGAGCCCAGGCCAGGGTAGGCGGGTGGTCGGATGGAGGACAATGGCGGCGGTGCGGCGCATGGGGGCGGCCTGGCTTGGTGTGGGTCCTCTCCCTTCCACAAAGGTGGGTTGCCCGCGGGGACCCAGGCCCATTTGAGAGGATCGACTATTTAAACCCATCTCCCATCTTGTTTCTATTCGATGTGGGACACACTTTTCATTCAATTATGGGTTTTGTGGATTCCAAAGTCCCAACAATCCCCCACATGAATGAAAAGTTTTGATATCAATACTCTCCGTGTATGCATGAAATGCAAAGTGCGATTATTCCATGAGAAAACGTTGCATCGGGATAAGTAGTCTAAGACTTTGAACTTTCCTTAGTGAAGCCTATCGGGCTTACTCGGTCGATGTGGAGCTTGATGTATTTGAACTGTCGACCTTTTGTGTAAGCCTAGACAATAGAAATCACACAACAGTTTCTCGAACAAAATTGGTTCTTATTGTTGTGTTCGTTTTAGCCATGAACACCGCCTCGTCTCATGAGTGTTTTAGAGAATTCTGCCTTTTCAATTCTCACAGAAGCGACCCTCACTTCACACTCACATAGGTGATTTCTGAACATATAGTTTCATAATCATTAAAATCTTTTGCTTAACCTTCACATATTATCGCATCTTTATCAGGAATGGGTAAAACAAATTTGACCAGGTACTACCTGCTGTCTTCACTTAACTTGGTTGTCCCTTTGAACCTAGATCCTGGGATCTCGGTCCAAACTAGGTAAGTTAGCTCAGCTATGATGACTTGTTTAGTGGCCTTAAACCCATTCCCCTTGATGTTTTTACAACCATCTCTCTAGTTAGGCCTTTTGTCGATGGATTCGCAATGTGTCTTTTGACTTCCACGCAGGTCGATAGATAATTCCACTAGAAATAAGTTGTCTTCTTGTGTCATGTCTTGACTGTATGTGTCGAGACTGCAGTTATACATGACATTCCTTGCCCTTCCTATTAGCAACCATTTATCACAATGTATACATCTGACGAGCCTTTGGTTTAGGCCCGATTAGGAATATCTTCGAAATTTGAAGCCACTTTCGGCTTCTTCAAAGCCGGCTATCCAAAGCAATAAATTCTTTTTCCGCCAGTGGTTAGTAATACGAGTTTGTTTGGATGATTTCCAAGACATTGACGCCCCACCAAGTGTGAATACATAACCACTTGTTGATTTTATTGTCTTTAGTCATAGGTTATCCAATTTAAATGCAATTATCATTCAAGAAATCTTGCCAGATAAATACATGTAATGCAAAGCATAATCTTGAGTATGCCTTAAGTAGCCCGATAAACTTTTCATAGCTTTCGATGATTTCATTTAGACTAATTGTCATCGACCCAGCACCCTTCTTACTTTAAGCTATGTCAGGCCTAGTGGAGTTTAGGACATAAAGCGCACAGTATACTAGCATACTCATTTGAGCTTTGTTTCACTTTGAGTATTCTTAGAAGATGTAAATTAACATCTATCGGGTCTTTGCGATACGATATCTAGATTCACACTTTCCAAGGAATCGTTTTCAATATGTGTGGGATTGTATTAGACTAATCCTCGGATGTCTTATGGATTTTTAACTCCTAAAATAACATCGCGACATCTTTCATATCAAATTTACTTGCAAGCGAAGCATTTTCTTTTCTTAAGTCTACGCCATCACTTTACTTTGTTATAAGCATATCGTCTACATATAGACATAAAATGGCAAAAGCAATTACGAGTTTTCTTAACATATACACATTTATCGCACTCCCGGTAATCTTGAAACCATTCGACAACATGAATTCGTCAGATTTAGCATACCATTGTTTAGTGCTTGTTTCAATCCATAGAGTGACTTGATGGTAGGCATACTTTGCTCTTGTCTCGGAACAATGAACCCTTAGGTTGTTCCAAATATATTTCTTCTTCCAAATCTCCGTTTAAGAAGGCCGTTTCACATCTATTTGATGAATTTCAAGCATACAACTGCTAGCATAGCAATTAGCATCCTTATAGATGTATTTTCTAATGTGGTGAATAAGTATCAAAATAATCAAGACCTTTACGTTGTTTGTAATCCTTTTACTACAAGCCTAGCCTTATATTTATCAATAGCACCATCGCTTTCATTTTCATCTTGAAAATCCACTTACATTAGTGGTTTATTACGGAGAAGGTCTGACCAATTTCCATGTATGATTTTTACAAGATGGATTCAACTTCACTTATTGATAGCTTCTTTCGAGCGGGGCTTGGCGAAGTGTCACAGCTTCTTTGAATGTCGAGGAGGCTCGTTCTCGACAAATACGTTAAATCGAGTCCAGACGTGGAAGTCCTTTGTCTTTTACTACGTGGGTTCATCCTCCATTTGGATCACTTCTAGATATAGTATCTCGAGACCTTTTATTGTATTATCAAATTGACTCATATATTATATTTATACGGAAATATATTTTCAAAGAACGAAGCATCCCTTGATTCAATGATCGTATTGACATGTATATCTGGGATCTCTGACTTGTGAACAAAAAAACGATATGCATTGCTATTGAGCATCTTGATAAAAGCTCCTGATCTTGATCTTTAGTCTACCTTAACCTTTTAGGCTTAGGAACGCAACCTTAATAAAACACCCCCACATTTGAGATAGTCCAAGTTAGGCGTGCGCCTTTCCATTTCTCATAGGGGTTTATTGTCTTTCTATGGGAATTTCTATTTTAAAATAAAATTCATTCGTCAACGACTTCCCCACAGTGCGTAGTGTAGAACTATTAAACAATGCATTCATTGTTTCCTTTAAAGACTTCCGTTCCACATCCTTTTACTTCCTCCATTAGGTGTGGTGTATAAGGAAGCGATCATTTGGTGAGCGATACCAAACTGGTACAAATTTCCTCAGCGAAATTCATATTCCTCTCCTTTGTCACTCCTTATGATTTTAATTTTCTTGTTCATTGAGTTTCAACCGGCCTTATAAGTTTTAAAAGCATTCACGACCTCATCTTTGATACTAAGCAAAAAACATAATAATACTGAAATCATCTATAAAGTAATAAAATACTTATTACCACCTCACAAACTGAGTATTGATTTCATATCACATATATCTGTGTATTAAATCTAAAGGTTCTAAACTTTATTATCTCTGAGTGGAAAGGGGCTTAGAAAATTTAGATTCAACACACTTGGCATTCTCATAGGCAGTAAAAAATGCGGCCATGATCCTTCATTAACAACATTGACTTATGGTTAAGCGTGTCCTGATCTAGCATCTTAAGATGTTAGAAGACTGAAGCACATAAGAAGAAGCAACTTTATTCAAATCATCCTTGGTTACTGCTTGAGTCATTACATTCGGCTTGAACAAACCATCACTCCTTATAACTCTTTCCTACATACATCATTTTTTTGAGAGTACAAACTTGTCGGATACAAAAACCAAACTTGAAGCCATTCTTGCTTTGAGGAGAGATCCATTTTCAAATTCTTGCGAACATCTGGCACATACAGAACATTAATTAGTGTCACAGTCTTTCCAGATGTCATCTTTAGAGCAATCTTTTTGGCACCTTCAACTAGAGGTTGATGAATTGCCATATAAGTTTTCATCACCCCCACGGTTTATTGTAGGACGAAAACATCAATCTGTTTTCAGATGTGACGAGGTACTCAATTATCAATCCACCACTCAGCAGGGTTTCCCGCCATATTACACTCGGATATCATAGCAGTCAAATTGATATCATCAACACCATTGGAGATCTTTTTCATCACATTAGCCGGCGTTTTCTGTATTTTCTTGGCTCTGCAGTCTTTGGCTCGATGTCCAGACTTGCCACAGTTGAAGCACTTGCCGGTAAAACTGCGGGCCTTGGTTGAATCCCTCTCCAGACTTGCTAGGCATTTTCCTCTTCTTGTTGGGTTTCGATCCTTCTTCAACAACATTGGCCTTTGAAACTTCTAGATTCTTCCCAACTTTCTTCTCAGACAGCCTATTGTCTTCCTCAATCCTCAACCGAACAATCAAGTATTCAGTGTGACTCCTTTCTCTTGTGTTTGAGATAATTTGAAATCCTCTGGGATGGTGTGGAGTTTTCAATGAATCGGCCACTTGAAATGTCTCACTTAGAGTCCATTTCGCCGGCATGAATATCATGAATAACCCTTGAAGCTCTTGAACTGACTCAGACGGTCTTTGAATCAACCATCTTGAAGTCAGAGTACCCGCGTAGATTTCTTCCGATCGGCGTCTTCGGTTTTGTACTTCTTGTCGGGACTATCCCATAACTCCTTAGCGGGTTTTGGACTATAGACATTATAGAGTATTTTCGGACCGTTGAGAGATGGATTGTGACACGGGTCGAATGATTCCATGCATCCACCGATGTGACTTTTCTTTATTTGTCTCTCAGCGTCGATTTAGGACCATGTCATTGAGAATCTTGCGAGTTCAAGGTTGTGAGATAGAACAACATCTTTTGTTGCCATCTCTTGAAATGGTACCATTGAACTTTTAAACTTTTCTCCATGATTCGAATAGGATTAGCAGGTGTAGCGAGAGGCATTTACGAGAAAGCTAAAAGTAGAACATATTCACGAAAAGAATCGGTTAAGAAAACAAACCCAACGAAAAAGGAAATTCGTCTTAAGATTGTAGTCGGTGATGTTCGTATACTAGAAACATAAACTAAAATGTCAAGAAAACAAACCTGAAAGCAGCAGTACAAACAAACAATCAGAATGTTGATCCGAACCCAACGAAATAACGTCATGTCCTTAAGACTAATTTGGCCTCGATCGGTCGCAGGGATGAGTGAATGATAGTCTCCCGGGATAAAGTGAACTTGTTCCTCGAAGCGATGCGTGGTTGGAGGGACTGCGGCGAACTCAATTGTTTGCAGAACAATCGCACAAATGATAATGACGATGAAGTGAAGTGAACTGAGAATTTCGTTTTAAAAAAATTTGGGAAAAGCGGGAGTATATATATGCCACGAAGTGTCTCCACGAATAGACATGTTTGTTCAAAAAAATATGATCTAAACGTGTCTGTTCGAAAAATAGAAAACACCCGAAGGGTGGACTGGAACCGACGAGGCGGCGCGGCAGCGCATGGGGAAGCAGGCCTGGCAGCGTAGGTCCTTTCCTTCCACAAAAGTGGGTGCTTACAGCCAGGGCCCCGGAGCCCGTTGAGAGGCTCGGCTTCTTTAAACCCTGACTCCCATCTTGTTTCTATTTGATGTGGGATACACTTTTCATTCAATTATGGGTTTTGTGGATTCCAAAGTCCCAACAAAGACTCATACTCACAAGAGTAAGGGCATGTCCGCGCTAGAGCCCTCTTGCGCTGGCAGATTCTCCGGTCTTTACTTTTTATTATAAAGGTAAAGTCCGGTTTTAGAACCCTTGCAACATGGTGACAAGCATTTGTGTTTGTCGTCCGACTTGGAATGTTCCCAACTCTTGTGGTGAGTAATCATGAGGTTGTTAAAGAATGCTTCACCACCAACGACAAGGCTTTCGCCTCACGCCTAAATTAACGGCCCGAGATCGTGAGCTCTGACTATGTCGTATTCCCCTTTGCTCATTACGTACCTCTTTAGGCGTGAGATCACGGAAGTTTGTCAGATTATAAACTTCTCTCCAACATTCGTATTGTGGCTGACTCATTTGCGGGTTTCTAGATTGGATTAAGGACGAAATATTTGTACATGCTTGGCAAGATAACAATGGGTGAATCCTGAGTGGTAATGAGTGAGTGGTTTGAATATCGACCTTCAATCCCGAGGATGATCGGGAAGAGATATTTTAACAACCCACGTCCATGGGGGTACTAAGGAAGCGAGGTCTGCTAAAGCAGCAATAAAGAAATTCATCCGTCTATCTGGGGTCACTGTGGCATCTGACATGATCCCATTTCTTGAATTAGTAGACTTGAAAGGCCACTTGTCCTCTATGAAACTTGTTTCAAAGGAATTGGACTCACTTCTACAAAGTTGGGTAGATGAACATATTGGAAGGCTCAACAGTGAGGCCAGCAGGAGGGAGGATTTCATATACGTCATGCTAACCCAGAGCTCAGATGCTTCCTGTTTTGACTACTCGACGGGGTATAATAAGGCGACAATATTGGTACATATTGTTTTTTTCTTTTTTTATCTATATTTATATAGGGTACATTCTTGATTATCACGAATCATAACTAGGAATGAAAGAGTTGACTGCCATCACCATGTAATATGTTCACCGTAATCATGAATATTTGGTAGCTAGAAAAATTAAATAGGAAAACACATACAAAGATGCTATAAATGTAAAAATCAAATTTCTGGTTTGGTTCACTAATGATTAGTTAATATGACGCATGAAGGCTAGCATTTCATGGATTCAAGCCGGCGGAATCCATGAACTCTTTGTAGAATGCGGAAGCACCTAAACAAGGAAAGATTAATTACAGGTTGGGTGACGAATTTTGTTTTGTTAGACTTGAATTTCACTGATGTCTAAGCGTCATTGGATATTTTTTTTTAGGGTTTTTAAGTGAAGGATTGGAGTATCAGGTGGCCCCCTACTCATCTTATTTGTGGGCCATTTGTTTCGTTTTGGGATACACATAAATAAATACATGTATTTTTAGGTTTGTGATTTTTGTGGCATTCTAGGTTTTGTGATTATTTTTTTTTTTTCAATACTTATGAGCTCCAATTTTGTACTCATATCTATTTCTCCTCATTTGCGCACATGGTTTCCTTTATTTAGGTTTCCATGTAAATCTACGCCTTTCTTGTATTTCTTTATTTTCCTTATTGTATATTCTCGTTTGTTAAGAACGAAAAAGTCTTTGCGAAATACTAGGAAGCTTAATCAGTTGACCAACCCCAAGTCTTCAATGATATAGTAGTAGGCAAGATATAATTAAAACCGACTACCAACTAATTCAAGTAATGTATTCCTAATTTTTATGGTGTCAATTCACTTATCTATTATGCGATTCGATATACGCGAGGTTCTATCTTGATACCATACATGATCTCTAATACCTTTTGTTATTTTTGAATTTTGGGAAATACTTGAGGCCTTTATTGTGGCGGGCAATGAGACCACTTCTAATACCTTTACATAGCTTTCACAATGCGCATTTGTTGCCAATGACGGGTTATGAAGCATGCTCGAAGGCTAGACTTAAAGGTTGGTAGAGGCAGATGGGTGGAACAATCGGATATCCCGAACCTAGTTTACCTTAAAGCTATTAAGAAGTATGAGGCTATATGGTAACTCCATGTTAGTACCACACGAGGCAATGGAAAAGCGTTGTATTGGTGGGTATCACATTCCCAGAAGGCACCAGCTTGCTGAGTCGATGCATGGAGAATGCATCGAGATCCTGTTGTTTGGTTTAACCTAAAAGAGTTTTATTGAGTCATGCAAGCGTAGGTATTTTTTGGTCAATATTTTGAGTTAATCCCATTTGGTTTTGGTAGAAGATCTTGCCCAGGAATTAATATGGCCTTACAAATGTTACGCCGGTAATTTCTCGGTTAGTGACATTTGACATGGCCCATACCATCAAATTCTCTGTAGACTTGGCGGAGAATAAGTCTTAGCATGCTAAGGCCACTCCTTTAGAAGTTATGATCATGCCTCGTAGCCGTGCGGAATTTTACTAGTGCTACAGTTAATGCAAAATATAAAAGAACATGTATACGTAATTATGTAGTTTGATAATTTCAACAAGTAGGGAATTGGCTTGATTCTTAGTTGATTCATTAGATTGTCTATTATGGGTATGCGTTAATTGTAACGAATAAATGTGAGGGAAGGGGCATTGAGGTTAAAACCCATTTGTTTTTCCTGTGTGTAATTAAGTTTTGGTGAGTGGCTGCTATAATATACAAGTGATCTTTTTAACTATGTATACGTGGTCTCTCCATATATATATTAAAAAAAAGTTTAAATTTCTTTATTTTTACTTTTAATTTTTATTTTATTTTTTAACAATTACACTTTAGTTCCAATGTAGTGAATTGTCCCCATTGGAACTTGAATCTGAGACCACTCCTCTCCCTATGCCCCTGCCTTTTTACGTTGAGCGATCTACCACATGATCTAGTCATGATGAGCAGTAATGACTAGTTTTAATTTTTTTTTTCTATGAAAAGATAGAAATTTATTTATTCAAGTTTGTAAGTGATTGGGTGCAAAAACAATGGCGTCTGAGGCCCATTAAACAAGCTTGAATGCTCCCGGGCTTAAGATGGGATTAAGGCAGGCCTAGTAAAACTTCGTAGATGATGATATCCCGTAGGCATGGGCCCGAGAATAGGAGCTGATCCACCCTCAAAGTGGTGGCACGAAACAGCGAGAACCCATATAAAAGGAAAATACCCAACCTCCATAATTAACTCTCCACCAATTAGGGAAGAAGAATATTTCATAATAACGGTTCCCTAATTATCCCTTATCAGTCGGATAATGATAAAGAAAGAAGATTCCTCACCCAATGAAAGAGATACCGTATCATCATCCAACAAGGAAAGTTATCATGATTACCCATCATAAATACCAGACCACCCCATCGGTGAAAGGTATGCACAAAAACTCATTCTCTAAGCAGTTGAACCTTTCTTCAAAAGGAAGAAGCCGGCTTAGGCATCGAAGGCGGTGGACTCCCCACCAATCTTTCTTGTTTCTTTTTTTTCTTTTGCAGGGAGTTCGACGCCCAGTATCAGCGGACCGACCCAACAAGTCCAACATGCTCCAACCCAGTTTCGATAGGAAAAGCACCATCAGTTTGGCGCCGTCTGTGGGAACGATTGTTCCTTTACAAATAAAACTGACCTCTCAGTGACTAATGGTATAAACTCGAAACACAAGCAAGAGTCGTGCCAATCCTCTAAGGATGCAAGACCAGCAAGGCGACGTAGGTAGCCGACCTCCCGGAGGCGCTCTAGAAACCATACATGCAAATACTAACGAGATAGAGGCACTCTGTCTCACCAACCAACGTTTGTTGAGAGAGTTGGAGCAACACGGACAAATCTGGTCCATGCAGGAGGCCTGACGGGCAAGAGGCACGCGATACCATTCCCGGGAAGAATAAGCGACACCTAACCCTCTTGAAATGAAGGAGGAAACTAAGCCAGGGCTAGGGAGCATAACCCCTACATACGCCCTATGGAGGATCGCAATGAATGAATGCCTGATAAGAATAACAGAGACAATGAACCAGCCCCTTATCAGCAGGGGTGGGGGAACAATCTTGGGAGGAGAGGTTTAGGGACATCAATGAGAGCTTGACCACATGAAGGAAGTTGTAAGGCCGAGCTCTAGTCTGTCAAACGCTCTGGTGCAACAAAGCCAGAATCCGTTCAAGCGGGAACCGCCCCTTTTCGGCCAAAGTTCGAATCTGCATGGATAAAGCGTTCGGCGGGCGAAGGACCCCGTAGACCACCTCAATACCTACAAGAATCAAATGGAGCTACATGGATATCAAGACCCCATACGATGGAGAGCCTTCGCTATCACGCTAAAAGGCCCAGCATTGGCCTGGGTTAACAGACTTTCGCCATCTTAAATTTCATCGTTTAGAGAGCTCTCCATCGCATTCGTCTCCCACTTCATCGAAGCTCGGACGTACAAGAAGCCAAGTTATCACTTGCTGACCATAAAGCAAAACCCACAGGAGAGCCTAAGTTCTTATGTCCAGAGGTTCAATGCAGAGTTATTAAAGGTAGATATCCCGGATGAGAAGTTCGCCATTACCGCTTTAATTGCCGGGCTAGGGTTGGTCAGACACGATGTTCTCCATCTCAAGAACCGGGCAAGCATGGCCCGAGGTGCTGTGAAAGCATAAAGTATATCAATGGCGGGAAGAAGCCCTTATATCGGCCCGAGGGGCTGCTTACGCCCGGGAAAAGCGGGGGCGAGGAAGAAAGCCGAGGAGCAGCCCCCCCGAGATAAGGAGATAGGGATAGATCCCCACAGAGGGACGGAGAGTAGAAAGATCCCAGAAAGGGCGAAGCGTCGGAGACGACCAGCAGGACCGTCGGCCTGAGTTACGCGGCAATATCCACCTCGGAAATTCATCCCTCTGACTGCCTTAGTATCACAGGTCCTACGCGAGGTGCAGCATGAAAAAGTCCTAAGGTGGCCGTCTCAGATGAGGACAAACCCCGAAAAGAGACAACACGCAAGTCTTGCAAGGTTCCATAGGGATCATGGACAGAGACGAGATAGATATCCGGTGAGAAGGAAATTGAATTCTTGATCGGCCATTGGACATCTTCGCTCACGTGACCTCGGAAGAATTCAGGACAACGTGCGACCACCATCACCTCGTCGATAACTGACTCCTCACGGCGGCCCTTGGGAGAGATCCATGTGATCTCCGGGGAATTTGCAGGGGGCGGGGAATCCAGCTCAGCCAGGAAGGCTCACTTGCGTAGCATCGAATTCGGGAAACACTTAGGAGTGCAGAGTCGTGTCAAACTCCTCGTGGATACCACCATAACCTTTAGTTCGGATATGGGTGCAACAGCCTTGATGACCCGGTAATAAGGTGGTGTGTGTGCTCACTTTCAATCCACGGGGTCTGAGTCAGACATTTGAAGCTCGTCGACATTATCATGCGTATCATTTCGTGAAATGGGCATCGAAGGGAAGGCTGACCAGGTCAACGCCTTCGCCTACGGGATTCTCCCGGAGAAAGGTGCTACCCTTGGGGTCGATACAGCAGGTACTCACTTTGCAGGAGCCCCATGCCAAAAACCACAACAACGATAAGATTCCTCATAGTAAACGCCACAGTACGACACAACATGTTATTGGGAGGCCCTCCCTCGATGCCGTAGAGCCGTCCGCTTCTTTATCATCTTGTTGTCGGAATTCCCACTTCTGAATGGGGTAGGAATGGTTCGAGGAGATCAGCGCATGACCAGGGAGTGTTACTTTCCCAGTGTCGATGAAGAAAAAAAAGCGGTAGACAACATACGCATGGATAGGCTTGTAAAGTGATTAGATAAGCACGGACACTGCCCTCAAGATTTGGAGCCCTGCTCTGACTCGACGAATAAGCTAGAACACTGGTCTACATCGGATCAGTAGTGAAGACGTCAAAAACCTCCTCATCCACTTCTTAAAGCAGAACATGGAAATATTCGCTTGGAAGCAAGAAGACATGGAAGGAATTGACCACATGTAATCACCCCTGAAGCTAAGCATCGGTCCATCCTTCAGGCTTGTCAAGCAAAGAGGAATTTCACCCCGAGGCGAAGGTGATCAATGAAGAGGTCCACAAACTCCTCTAAGCAGGTGCTATCAAGGAGGTAGAATATCCTGATTGGTTGGCCAATGTTGTTTTCGTCAAAAAAGCAAACGGAAAATGGCGACTTTGCATTAACTTCACCGATATCAACTGGGCTTGCCTAAAAGATAGCTTTCCTCTACCTCGGATCGACCTAATAGTGGGCCTTTGTGGCCTACAAATACCATTCATGGACTCTTTCTCAATTTCTGACGGATCATAATGGATTTGTGACGAAGACCTCGTTCGGTATTTGGAGCGAGGAACCTCTTTGTTGCAGGTAATGCCCTTGAATTTGAAGAATGCAAGAGCCACCTATCAAAGATTGGTGAACAAGATGTTCCAAAAGCAAGTTGGGCATCATGGAGTTTACATAGGCGACATCTTTGGTAAAATAGGTTAGGTCGGGCTCCTTTGTCTTACAGCGAGCGTTCAGATCTGAGAAACTACAACATGAAGTTAAACCTAGCCAAATGTGCCTTCGAAGTCTCTGCCGGAAAGTTCTTGGGTTTTATAGTCCTTGATCGAGAATAGAGGCAAACCGGACAAGATAAAGAAATTTGTGTGCTTTCGACATCTTTATACATGAACATTAAGAATTTGTTATTGGAAGAATAGTTCTTGTTGAGCCGCTTGATAATCCAAGGTCGACAAATGCCGACCTTTCTTCGGGTTTGAAAAGACCTTCTAATGGGATGCCTGCTTGCAGGAAGCGTTCATAGCGCTAAAGACCTATCTGAGCTCTCCCCCCATTTTGGTAAGCCCCTCCGAGGGGGAACTCCTCACTCTCTACCTGGCCGTTTCAGATTTCTCATCTAGTGCCACCTTGGTCAAAGAACGGGATAAGGTGCGGCAGCCAGTTTACTATTGCAGCCGAGCTTTGGAGCAGAGGAAAGGTATCTAAAGAGGGAGAAGCTTATCCTAGCGTTGGTAACTATGGCTAAAAAGCTCTGACCTAACTTCCAAGCTCACACTATCGAGGTCTCGACGGAATATCCGATGAAGCAAATACTACATAAACTATAAACCTCTAGAAGATTAATAAAGTGGGCCATAGAGCTAAGTGAGTTCGACATCAGATACAAACCAAGGACATCGATAAAAGGGTTGATTTTGGCAGATTTCATCATGGAATTCACCCAGTGAACTCTGGCTTCTGTTGGCCAGCAGCCTCCCAGTTTGGAGGTTGTTCGTGGACGGGGCCGCTGATGCCCAAAGAGCCCGGTGCGGAGTCTGATTTGACCTCTCGGATCTGGGATCAATGTGGAATCATACTCCGATTTGAGTTCGAGCTGATATAGAGGTATCATAAATTTGAGCTTAACATTGCCCATCCATTGAAGGTGATCCCGGCTGGAGGTGTGTGGAGGTGACTCTAACTAGTAGTAAAACAAATAGAAGACTCCTCTGACGAGGCTGAAAAAATGATCATGTACCTTAAGAGAAGATCTGAGAGTTGCTTAAAAAGTTCGTCTGAGTTCGGGTCGGACATGTACCAAGTAGAGAATTCGTGGCGGTCTGTATGCGAAATTAGCGACGATCGCACAGGAAGACACCGAAATTTGGTGATACTGTGAACACCTCAGGAACCTCGATGAATATCAACAATGAAGAAGTTTCCCACAGTGATGTACGTAGGTTGGATGGACCCCATGCAGGATTACTTGGTGACGAACATTGCCAAATGTCAGAAGGCGTCCAACTCGAGGCGAGGTCTTCGGGTTAACTATTCATCGAGGGACCCCTTATAAACTAGGCTTTTCTATGCCCATCCTTAAGTACGTAGGAAGGGAAGACGCCCATTTCATTGCCAGGAGAATTACATGAAAGGTATATGTGGCAATCACATCGGAGCTCGGGCAATGGCGGGCCAAGGCAAAACGGGGGTATTATTAGCTCTGATGCTTAAGATCTATGAGGCTGGTCGAGGAAATGCAAGTTTGTCGGGAGCACGCCAAGATCTCTCACCTCCCACGGAGCCACGCGTCGATTACAAGCCCCTTTTCGAGAAATAGGGGCTAGACATACTGGGACCCTACCCATTGGAAGGGGCCAGTGCAAGTTTATTATTGTAGCAATGGACTACTTTACCAAGTGGGCTAAGGTCGAGCCCTTAGCAACAATCCACCGGAGAACAAAGGTGCGCAGCGATGCAGCGTTCCATAATATCTGATTTGGTATTCGAGAGCCACGGTGTCGAGACAATGTGGGAAGCGATTCGATAACCCTAAGTTGGCAGTCATAGAGCTGGAATCAGAACTACTACTCATCCCACAGTCCAACGAATGACGAGTCACTATAAGGACTCTTAAGGTAGCGTTGAAGACTAAGTTAGAAGATCTAAAGGGAAAATGGGTGAGTACTTTAGGGTATTATGGGCATGAGACTACCATGGAGAATCGGCCTTCCAAGAGACCCCATTCAGCTATGACCTTTTGCCTTGGTAGCGCCCACTGTCGAGTCGGGTTAAAGTCACCAAGAATTGAGTTCGCAAACGCCGAACATAACGAGGAAATTCTTCACCTGATCCTTGATCTCCTAGAAGAAAAGAGTGAGCAGGTTCTAAAGCACATTAGGTACTATCACGAAAATGACAGATACTATAGTAGAAGGGTCGAGCCAAAGAGTTTAAGCTCGGCGACTGGTGTGCTCTTACCCGGCAAGGAAAGATCCCACACATGGAAAACTAAGACCTAAATGGGAAGGACCCTACATCATATCCGCGTGTCCAGGCAGCAGCTACGAACTTCAAACATAAAAGGAAAAACCTTTGCCCCGCTCTTGGAGCGAGCACCTCGGCTTGATTCTACCCGATAGACCTCGGATTGTAGTCTTTAATACAAATATCCAAAGTTTTGATTTCGAATACTTGATCTCGGTATTTCATTTTTAGCTCTACCTTAATATTCTCGTGGGTCAAAAAATAAATCATAATGATAAAAGAAAGAGCGAGGAGCTCGGCTTGGAAGGGCCTGGGAAAATTACACATCTCAAAGTGCAAAAACGCATGTTTCATAAAAGATTGTTCTTTATTTCAAAGGAGTTACAGTTAATATAGAGAGTTACAACCAGTAAAGCCACTCCCTACATCTCAGAGACAAGTGGCACAAGTAGTTCTCTACTTCTCAAAAAAGGAAGGAAGGAAAGGAAAGAGAGAAAAGAGGAGAGCGAGGTATAGCGGGGAGGGGAAGGTGGGACTTGAAACATTCCCTCCAGGCTCACCATCTCCCTCCAGGCACGTTCCTGGTCGACTCCATTAAATGGGAGGGACTAGGGAACAACACAACTCCACAATGGGAAGGGTTAAGGAAAAACACAACTCCAACGGCGACGAGAACCACGAGTAGAGACGTCGACCCACGTCCTGAAACGGACTCGGCGGTGGCGGTCGAGTGCAGAGCCTCATCGTGTTCGAGCTCGAAAGTGACCAAGACGGGAAGGAAGCCAAATCATCATATACTTGCCTCTACATATGAAGGCAAATATTTATAAAGGAATTGGGATGCAGCCGGGAGTCACGTGATTCGATTCAGATTCTGTAAGCGAGACATTTAGGCCATGCGCACATTCCCCGAGGGAAAAGGCCTTGTAGCCCGGGATCCGTAGCTTCAGTTCAAATGAGCCTTAGAGCTCAGGCCTTGCAGCCCGAGGCCATGTAGCTTAGTTCGAGGCCTTAGGCTCAAAAGGCCTTGTGGCGGGGCTATGTAGCTCGGTTGAGAAGCCTTAGAGCTCGAAGACCTTGTAACCCGGGAGCCATGCGAAACCGGTTCCAGCGAGCCTTAGAGCTCAGGCTAAGCCGAGGCCATGTAGCTCGGTTCAAGAGGCTTAGAGCTCGGAAGGCCTTAGCCCGGGGAACCATGGCTCGAGTTCAAAGGAGCCTTAGAGCTTAGAAGGCCTTGTAGCCCAGGAGTCATGTGGCTTAGTTCAAAGGAGCCTTAGAGCTCAAAAGGCCTTGTAGCCTAGGAGCCATGTAGCTCAGTTCAAATGAGCCTTAAAGCTCAT
The DNA here is from genome assembly GCA_016808115.1 of Tetrastigma voinierianum. Taxonomy (NCBI): domain Eukaryota; kingdom Viridiplantae; phylum Streptophyta; class Magnoliopsida; order Vitales; family Vitaceae; genus Tetrastigma; species Tetrastigma voinierianum. The sequence continues at coordinate 33,884 of JAEQBH010000477.1, read as the reverse complement.
AAGGCCTTGTAGCCCATGAGCCATGTAGCTCAGTTCAAGAAAGGGCCTTAGAGCTTAGAAGGCCTTGTAGCCCAGGAGCAATGTAGCTCAGTTCAAAGAAGCCTTAGAGCTTAGAAGGCCTTGTAGCCTAGGGCCACGCGAGCTGGGCTGGTGCCTGATATTCGGGGCCACATATCTCAGTAAGAGCCCCACAATTGACTACCCTAGAAACCTCGTAGCGCAGGACAAAAAAAAAATGAGAAAAAAAACACACACAAGTAGGAGGTAGAAAAATGGATATCCATTTAATAACAAAGTGAAGGATGGCATTACAAGTGGCCTGAAACTAGAGCGAAAATTATTAAAACAAACATAGTTACCTGAAGGAACCCGGACATTGGATGGGCCACAGGCAAAGGCGAGCTCCTCTGAGCAAGGAAGGAGGTTGGCCTCGACACTTTCCGGGTTCTCCGGAATGATGAGGCGGGGGCATCGAAAACACCACTGGGATCGCCTCGCCTCGGAGGGGACTCTTCCACCTCCTCCTCATTGGGAATTTGGAAGTTTAGATTGAAACCCGGGAAAGCTTTACCAGCTCTGCGCTAAAGCAAGCCATCCGGAGCCCCATAAGGTGTAGGCCTCGTCCTTCAGCTCAGCTATCACCTCATCCCTCTGGCTGACTAGAGCCTCTTGCCTCTCTAAAGTCCCCGCGGCACCTTTGTACTCCCTCAGGTCGGCGCTCTATGGAATCTGGCCTCGGAAGCCTCACAACGGGCTGGTCTGCGACGGCTTTAATGCGCAACTCATACCTAGCAGCTTTCAACTCCTCCCTCACAACTCGCATCTCACCCTCAGCAACCCTTAAGCCCTCTTAGGCCTTCTTTTCTTTATCCTCAGCTTGCGCCTTCGCGGTTGAGGTATGCCTCAGGTCGGATTTAAGCTTCCTAACATCCTCAGTCAAGCTTTGTATCTGAGCTCGTAGTCAGCTTTCTTTGAGGTCAAGGAGGCGACTTTGGCATGAAGCTTTATTGCCTTGGGGCTTGGTCGGGATTGGCCTTCCTCGCCAAGCTCTTCATATGAGTAGCCATCTGCCAAAAAAAGGGGTAGAATTAATATATAACATAAAACAGCGATGAGACGGACAAGTGAAGGAAAATGGACTTACGGAGATGACCCCCTAGAGCGACAGGGCCAGAGCCTCTTCAACGGGCAGGGCATCTGCCTTCCCAAGGTCAGAATCCCGAAGAATAGACGAGATTGCCCCAACAACAAGCTTCGCGTTGGCAATCAACGAATCCTCGTCTCACTCAGCTCCAAAGGGACACCTTCCCACGTCTTCCGGCATCGGAGGAGGGAGCTCGGTGCTCTGTGCCGGAGGGCTCCAAACAGAAATGGGCATAACCTCCAACGGAGGCTTGGCAGCCCTCCCCGAAGGATCTTTGGCCATTGCAGTAGAGGAGGAGCGGAGCCGCGGACCTGGTACCCTCAGCACCTCGGCCAGGGACGACGACGCTTACCCCCTCACTCGAGCTTGGGTGGGCGACCCCTGTTCCTTGGTAGATGGTGATGGAGAAGATCTCCCAGCCCGGGGTCTTACCGGGCGGAAGGCTCATCTCGAGGAGGCACGGGATTTTTAAGCTTCACACTCCTCCTCTTCCTGGACAACGTCTCCACTCAGGCTTGAAGCTCTTCCTGAGTGGGCTTTACAATAGAGGGTCCCCACGTAGAGGCCCATGGAGGGTGGAGGAGGGCCTCAGCGCGGGAGGTAGAGACTTCGAGACTAAAGGCCTGGGAATATCCCACCTAACGAGCTCGCAATACGTACGCGGGCTGCGGCAACTTGACTCCGCTTCACCTCTTCATCCTCGGTCGGGCGAGATACTGAAGGCCCACACAGCAGGCCAAAGTTAGAAACATCCCATAACGTTCGAAGACCAGACCCAGTTGATATGAAGGGGAACTCACGTAGGTTCTAAGGAGTAGTCCAGACGGCCGGAATGCCGAGTGTATCTTCCCGGTCAGAGGGATTATACTCCCAATGATGACCGTTGACAAAAAAATAACTCTCCTTCCAATACTTGTAGGAAGACGGAAGGTCAGAGATAATCAACTTAGCACTGGAGCGTTTTGAAATATATAAAAAGCCCTCAGTAGAAGCCTTTACACTGAAGAGGTCCAAGAGCAGAGCTATGCTGGGGACACCCAGGCCTCTATCCCTAAAAATGACTAGCAACCCGACAAGAACACCCTAGAAGTTGGGAGAAAGCTGAGAAGGACAGACGTTAAAATGTTGCAAAACCCTTTTTATAAAGGGGTGCAGATAGAAGCGGAGGCAGTTCTCGAAAGCCCCCTCAAAAACCATCTTAGGCACTTGAACGACATAGGAGGTAAGCACGTCGGGGCACCAAACATGGGCCGCCAAAGCAGGGGGCTGTGCCCAGGACCGACGAGCGTCTCACTGCGTGAGCTCGGCCACTAGGGCCCGACCTCGGCGTGCAATGCGGCGGCCCACGAATATTGAGCAGCGGGATGTCGGATTTCACTAACTTTACCCTTGCCTTTGCCCAAGGGGGAAGGAGGTCCCCCTGAGGTAACCCGTTGGCGACCACGGCTAGACGGCCGGGCTCATCACCTGTCTGCCTTGGACCAGCCGCCTCAGTAGAACTACCCCCTATGCGTAGAGTAGAAGACCGACTGGGACCCATGGAAATATGCAAGGCTAAATAAGAAAAAGGGAACTCAAAGGAATAAAAGCGGAATCCCAACCAAGCAAGCCCTAACAATTCGCAAGACTTCGAACCCGAAAAGATAAAGAAGAAGAAAGATGTACCAATCCCAGGAATAGAACAAAAGGGACGACCCCCAAGCAAGATGTTAGAAACCACCAAAAGTAGCTCTGAACGATGATTAGACAGATTTCAAGAAATAACAAACTCGAACTTCAGGAAAAGTTTCAAAAACGAGAAAGACCTCAAGCCAAGCGGTCGAGAGGATGTTTCAAGGAGTTGGAAGCAAACAACATAAATGGCCTTGAAAATCGAAGGTCATCATTATCCTGAGGCGTTTGTGTGAAAAATACGATCAAACCATCCTTGAGTATACGTGGAAATCACATCCGATCAAAAATGGCTCGACCCTTTCCCTACATTTCGCTTTAGCCAGAGTACGGGGGCAAGCGATTGGAGTGCGAAACAATAGGCGTACAGGCCTAGAACACAAGCTAAAATATCAGGCTTAAGATAGGATTAAGGGGCAGGCCCAATAAAACAGCTCGACCTGTGATGATATCCCACAGGCATGGGTCTAGAACAGGAGCCCGATCCTACCTCGAAATTTGGTGGCACCGCTTGACCCAAAGAACCAGTATAAAGGGAAATACCCAACCTCCATAATTAACTCTCCACCAATTAGGGAAGAAGAATATTTCATAATAAAGGTTCCCTAATTATCCCTTATCAGCCGGATAACGATAAAGAAAGAAGATCCCTCACCCAATGGAAGAGATACCGTATCATCATCCAATAAGGAAAGTTATCATGATCTTATCATTAATGCGGACCACCCCATCGGTGAAGATGCGCACAAAACTCATTCCCTAAGCGAGTTGAGCCTTTTTCTTCCAAGAAAGCGCTTAGGCATACGAGAAGAGCGCCGGAGCTCCCGACCAATCTTTTGTTTCTTGCTTTTCTTTTACAAGGAGTTCGACGCTCAGTATCAGCGGATCGGCCTAACAAGTCCACCATGCTCTAGCTCAGTTTCGATAGGAAAAGCACCATCAGTAATACATCCAAAGAAACACGTAATCAAATGTGTTAAAACCTTTAAAGGATGACATAGCATCCAGATCAATAACAACAAGAAATGGCTCAAGGCCTATACATTTGATAATCCAAAAATGCCTCGAATACCTAAGATTCAAGATCTACAACATACTAACAAATAGGATTTGATATGATGACTATGTTGGATCGAAACTTTGCCATTTGAAACACCAACACGAAAAGCCATGAAGAAGCGGCGGTCGATAACAAAAGCGCAGCCGTAACAAATTAAACCATGAAAACCATATCAATATGGAGGAAATCATTTTATTGAAAAAGAAAACCAAGATCTAAGGAAGAACGATGGAAGGGGTGATCTCAGGCCAAGAATGACAAAAATATTATCCCTCATTTCTAACGAAAAGGGGTTGAAAGAAAGAAGCAGGAAGGCGATTAAGGATCTAGAGAAAAGAGAGAGGTTTGACTAGTTTAAATGTTTTTTAGTTACTTTATAAAAGTTAATATATATGGATTAGGAAACATCAAGATGGAGAGAATATATTGGTATTTAAATATTTTTATTTCGAAATTTATTGTTTTTAACTTTCTTCTTTAATACATGCAATATAAAAATAAACATTAATGCATAATACATAAAAAATTTCCTAAGAAAACCACCCCGCATGATGGCTCAAAGACTTTTTTTTATTCTAACTAGAAATACATCAATAATCAATTTAGATTAACTATTTGATAGCTAAACCTACACATTTGATATTGATAAATATCTATGATTCAAGTTCTGTAGCATACTGACAACCATTGATTTGATTTATTGTCCCTAATTGGATATATTTTGTTCGTTTGAATCGCCCACACACAAATAAACACCGCAGGAAGACGACGGAAACCATAACATCGTATCAAGACAACATAACAATCGAGGCCATAATGTATAAATTAACTCTGTGAAAGAATCCTTGTGAAACAGTCTTATAACATAATATACAAAGTGAATATATATAAAAATTAAATAAAAAATAAAAACTCTTTGAAAGAATAATATACATATCCACCTTGCATATTATCTAAAAGGAGTGTCAAATCAGAGTATCAAAGCCTGGTTGCCTTATTTGTTGAACTGATCTGGATTCAATCTCTACTAAAGGAATTGTTATATTTTGTCTCGCAATCCCACATCGGTTAATGCTGGGATTTGCTTCCACCCCCTCGCTAGCCTTTAAAAGGGCATTTAATACTTTGTAATATTTACACCTTTCCCCCTCTCTACTTTGAGTATTGTGTAGTATTGCCAAATTGTTTGGGTGTTTACTTTTTGGCTCAATTTCTTAGAAAATTGATTTGTGGCCCTAAGTTTGTACTTCTCTTTGATTAGTGGAAGTTATTCGTTGGCGCCTGAAGACAGAGATATTTATACCGAACCTCGTTAAATTTCTTTGTGTTCTCTTTCTTTTCTGTCCTTAGTTATTTTATTTATTGCATTATTTGGTGTATTGGCACAACTATTGGTATGAGAGCTTTAGGTTATATTAAAGTTATAAGTATGCTCCGTGGTTGCAGCGTAGCTCGATTTTCCACATTAGAAATTTGTCCTCAAATCGCTGATAGTTGAAACTTGTTCAAGTGAAGTTATAAGTATTCTCACATCAGTGGTTCACGGCGTAGTAGATCACGCACATCATAAATTTATCTGACGGTTGAAATATGTTCAGAGAAGCTTCATTATCTTTGAATATCTATGATTGTCTAAGGTCAGCATTTTTGACACCATTTGGACGATCCACCTTTCACAGGTAACTTTTGTTCTATCTCAAGACACTGGTCTAAGTGGGATTGTGGTGATCAATTCAATCTTTCTTGGGAACTGTCCTAGTATTCGCAGGCGCAATTGTGTGGAAAGATGGTAGAATCTGGGTTGAAAACAACGATCATAAATGCAAAAGTAGATGTTGAAAAATTTTATAGCCGGAATAATTTCGACTTATGGCAGAGTGATATGAAAGATGCTTTGTATATGCTAGATTTGGATCTAGTTTTGAAAGAAACAAGACCAGATGATACTCGTGAGGGTGATTAGTAAAGGCTCAACATAAAAACTTGTGGGTTGATCCATTCTTATCTAACTAAAGAGCGTAGGTATACGTTTCTACAAGAGACGTCTGAATGTAGTTTGTGGAAGGCGCTGTAAAATAAATATATGAAGAAAAGCAATGAGAATTGGTTGTACCTGTTAAAGAGATTATTTCGTCTCCAGTTAAAATCAGGTATGAGCATTAGTTCCCATATTGATGAGTTTAATAAATTGATTCCCTGATTTATTAAACTTAGATGAGACCTTCAAAGATGAGCGTAAGGCTATGCTATTGATTGGTTCTCTTCCTGATGAGTTGGATCATCTTCGTATTACCCTTATTCATTGGAAGGAAAAATTGTCTTTTGAAGAAGACTGTTTTTCATTGTTGAATTATGAAATTTGGAAGAACGATCAAAGAGAACATCGGGATAAGTCAGTGGAAGCATTGATAGTGAGAGGGCGTAGTCAAAATAAGAAATGGGAAAAAGGGAAAGATGACATCAAAGAGTGGAATAGGAAAATATGAGTGTGTGTTTTGTCACGAGGAGGGGCATTGGAAGAAAGATTGTGCTAAGTTGAAAAAGAAATATAAGGGCAAGTCTATGTGATGCTTGTGTTATTGAGCGTGGTGGTGATTCCAATGATTCTGAGTTTTTCAAGTTTAGTTGGTCATCAAACTATTGTTGGTTTTGATGAATGAATTTTTTATATGGGTTATACCTATCATGTGTGTCCTCATAATGAGTGGTTCTTTGAGTTTGAAGAAGTTGATGGTGGAGTTGTTTATATGGGTAGTGGTGAAGTTAGCTATATCACTAGGATGGGTTCTATCGGTTATGGAATGAAGATGGATCAATTATAGTTCTAACAAATGTTCGGCATGTATCGAAGTTGAAAAAGAATCTCATCTCTTTGGGGGCCCTAGAATCTAAAGGCCTTGTAGTGATTATTCGAGATGGAGTTCAAAATGTAATTTCAGGCGCTCTTTTGGTTATGAAAGGCACTAGAAGAAATCATTTGTATTACTAAAATGGTAGTATAGTGATTAGAGTAGTGGCCATAGTTTCGGGTAGTGATGAAGATTCAGAGATTACTAGTTTGTGACATAGACGTTTGGAGCCTACAGTTGGAGTAGTGAGTAGGTATAGGCATGATATTGGTAAGGGACATTGGTAGGCAGTGAAATGGATTCTATGGTACTTATTGAAAACCGTAGATGTTGGCTTAGTCTTTGAGTGAGTTGATGCATGAGATCAGTATACTATTGGCTTTGTTGATTCAGATTGTGCTGGTTACTTGGATAAACTGTGGTCGACAACCGATTACATGTTTACTCTTTCAGGAGCACCAGTAAGTTGGAAGTCTACTTTACAATCTACAATTGCTTTGTCTAATACTGAGGTAGAGTACATGACATTGATCGAGGTTGTAAAGAAGGCTATTATGATAGTTAGAGTGCTATTGTTTAGTAAAGAATCCATTATTCCATGTTTGTATGAAGCATATTGATGTTCGCTATCGGTTTGAGCGACAGATTATGATTGAAGGAAAAATCTTACTTTAGAAGATTGGGACTGTCGAGAATCCCACAAATATGTTGACTAAGGTAGTGACAACGATCAAGTTCAATCATTGTTTGGACTTGATCAACATTGCAAAGGTTTGATTACACTGTTGAGCGTAGTTGGAGGCGTTGCAACTTTTGTCAAAGAGAAGTTTCGAGTTGACATTGGCATATTTGTCAAGGTGGAGATTGTTATATTTTGTTTCCTTATGCAATCCCACATCGGTTAAAAGTGGGATTCGCTTCCACCCCCTAGCCTATACAAGGGCATTTGGATACTTTGTAATTTGCACCTCTCCCCTTCTCTACTTTGAGTATTTGTAGTATTGCCCAATTGTTTGAGTATTTATTTTTTCACTCAATTTCTTAGGAAATTAATTTGTGTAGCTAAGTTTGTAATTCTTTTTTATTCGTGGAAGTTGTTCGCTGACACTCGAGGACGTATGTATTTATATTGAACCTTGTTAAATTCTTTGTGTTCCCTTTCTTTTTTTCCTTTAGTTATTCTACTTGTTGCATTATTTGATGTATTGGCAAAACATGAATTATGTCTTAATATTTCTGCTCTAACCATTTGGCGTGATAATCTGAGTGCTATCAATCCTACTCAGAATCCAGTGTTTCATTCTTTTACAAAGCATATTGAGTTAGATCTGCATTTTATCAGAGAACGTGTGCTTTAGAATGAGTTTCAGATCTCTTACATTCCTTCTTTTCAATAGGTTGTGGACATACTAACCAAACACATGCATACTATTCCCTTTTCCCTCATTCGAACAAGCTCTCAGTTCTCTCAATAGTTGTGAGCTTGCGGGGGGATGATAGCCAAATAAACCTTTCCATTCTAATAAAAATTGTAACCTTTTAACCGATCACTATGTCTATTAGAACAATCTAACTGTCATCTCTGTTCATCTTTGTTATCTTTGTTTCTCTTTAAATTTTGATGAATCTAATTCTGATGACTTCATTCAATCGTTCTCTCTGAAGCTTTCACAATCTTGCCCATATCCATCTTGCCTCAAGATTAGCCCCATTATGAGCCCTTTGTTTGTTCAAACCTCAAACTTTGCCTTGTAGGGGATTTGAATCAAAGACAAAAGTTTCGTTTAATTGCAATTAATTATAATATAATTAATAATAAAAGGAAATATGAATAAATTTATTTATCATAATTATTTTATTTGTGAATTTTATTTATTAGTTACTAAAGATATAAAAATTATCATGATAACTTTTAAATTGGTTTTTATATCATTTATATATTTATTAAAGCAATACACATCGTGAAATTTTTGAATTAAGTAAATCATAATTCTAATATTAAATAAATTTTAAATTTAGATATATTATGATCATATGTTACAATATTATTTTCAAATAAAATTTTATATAGCGGCATATATATCTATCTTATTAATTTTTCTTTTAGATCAAATTCCCATGCATTTTTATCTCTTATCTTTTCCAGAATATGTATATTCATTGTGTACATAAGCGTTGATTTGTGACTCGAATTTGTGGTTTGGGTTTTGTTTGACTTTATGAATGCTCGCATGATCTGCGACTTACTTGTGAAAAAGAATGGATTGAGGAAAAAAAGGATTTGTTGTGGTAGCAGAGAAAAAGTATGGACCTTTCTACTTGGGTATATTTTTGTCATATCAACACATTAGGATTTATTCCCTATTCCGCTGTATTTTGTAATTTCTCTCAGATTCATAGTGAAGCTTTCTCTTCTGCCCATAGGTTTTTTCCTGCAAGGATTTTCTTGTAAATTTGATGTTTTTCCTTTATTTTGTATTTCTTTATTGTGCCATTGATCATAACAATAAGTGTTATGTATATGACTTCCAATTTGTCATAATTATGATAGCTACAAGTGTGATTCACATGGAAATGTGGACACAATCTGATATTGTATTAATGATACATTGGTGGGTTGAAATTGATCTAAAACCCATGAGAAAGTTTTGAAAAGATTTAAGAAACAATATAAAAAGTATTAATATATATATATATATATATATATATATAATAATATATATATATTTTTTTTTTTTTAATTTTTATATAATTTCTTAGGAACATTTTAACCCTTTCCATGATTTTCCATCAATTTTCAATCACTAATATCGTGACACCCAATCCAGGTCCGTTGACATTCCGTCAGGTAAATTCTGTGGTTTCGATTGACGATACCACCTTTGTTGTGTCCCATTTGCTCCAGGATCCATATTTTCACAAAAATCGAATGAGTCTCCTTCGTTCAAGGCCCTACTCAACATACAACATATATGATATAGTAAATCTTACGTCGAGTCTCGATAAGTAGTATTGACCAAGCGGGGTCCATCTATCCATATCCCCGATATACATCCCTTTATCGGGACCCATTCATTCATTTCATTATAAAATATGAAAATAAAACGCTTAATTCACAGTCCGTGAGTCGATCACAACCCTCTTGCCATAGTACATATAGACTATTTAGACAGTCCCAAAAAATTTAGACTGCAATTCTTTTTATACAAAATCACTTTTACAAAGGTAATATCAAGGCTACACATCGGCCTCCTTCCTGTGCTGGCCTCGTCGAGCCATCTCCTTGTACACCCCTTATACCTGAAAGGGGGTCCCATAATGGGGTGAGCAATGCTCAATAGAAAAATTCTCCTACATGGGCTACTCCACAAAAATGCACAAGCAATGGAAACCATGAAAACGTCCAATCACATTCCATATAAATAATGCAATTCTATATGTAATGTCGTGTCATATGATGAGACTCCTCATGCCCATAACCAAAGTTTCGACCGACTCCCTCACACTTGCAACGCCAGTGTGAAAACCGCTAGTCATTGGGCTTTCACGATGACATAACCCGTTGGGACTCTCGATATTCATTTTGAATTTTATCAAATCTCGTGTGTTTATTTGGGTTGCGAATTTCTGGGGTCTCACCGCAAGCTTCTCACACCTTCAAACACTTTCACGAACTTTCATCGTTGGATACATATGTCTGTGTGGACCCTACCCGACCACGGGCCGGCGCGACTCGCTTTTAAATGAAAAGAAAATGTGGGTTGATTTTCGAATTTTAGAAAATCCGTCCCCAGGAGAGATGATTTTCTTTAGTCGCCACTTACTTTTTTGTTTGTTATTTATAAGGGAAAACCAAGTAAGAACAAAAAACCCCAATGACTCCCATTAACATGGAAGCGGTGCTGCGAAAACTAGATTTTACGGGTCAGGGATCGATTAGCTATCGGGAAGGTACCTCGTAGAGGTAGCACCCCTCACAGGCCGGAACTCGGTCTACTGAGTAGTTGGGTATGTGGGAGCATATGGAATATAGATTAGATAGTCTCCTAGGCTAAACATACAACTTTGATTAGACAAACCTAGTGGTATCTAGCATGCTTAAAACACTCAACCAAAAGAATGGCGCGTACACATGGTCCTAACCAAATGTGCAAGGAAAGTGTCTTTTCGCATACAATAATTTCTCAAATTAGATATCAAAGAAAAACCAAGAGAAACCATACATGGCATCTCAACCCTCATTGATGCTACCCACTCTTGTGCAACCATATCTATTCATCGAAGAAGCGGGCTCCCGACAAAACACTAGATTATTGGTGCAACTAATCACCTTGGACTGCATAGGTCACGATTCTTAAATCCAAAATTGAACCACATTAACATAATTAAACCCCATTTCAGACCCTAAACATAGCCCTACACCGATCTGGAGGCGAATGGGCGGACTCACAAGGTCACGGGCTTAATTAAAGCGAAATCGGGCGACCCTTACAAAACCCAGGCGGATGATCAGTTACAACCGTTAGACCGATTAGGAACAATTAAAAGAAAATTTTTCAGAACATTCCTTATAGAGTAAGAAAACCAAAAAATACAAACGGTTTACAATTCTGATACCGAATGACTAAGAACCGACACAAACAAAACAAAGTACCCAAACTTCCATTCAGCGAAATTTGATAGATTGGGCGATCAGGTTTCCCGACCCGATTCGGTCGGTTGAGAGGAACTCTCCAAATTTTTCAAAACCTTACTTTGAGAGTCAGGGATCCAAAAAACAAATCAAGTAGAAAACCAACTCGAATATTGAAGCAGGCCTGGCAGTTGCCAAGGCCTAATGTTGTTCAGTAATGGTCGGTGAATCGGTTGATGGTTTCCCAAACGGTCTGACCCATTGAAGGCTCTCAAAATTTTTAAAACCTTCCTCAAAGAGTCAGGAATCTAAAAAACACATTAATCGACTACGAATGACGAAGCAGAGCACAAAGCGGTGCAAAGACTAAGCAGTTGTTCGACAAAGCGAATTAAGTGAAAGCGCGTGATCTGGTTTCCCGACCAATTCAGCCGGTTGAGAGAGGCTCTCAAAATTTTTTAGAACCTTCCTCAAAAAGTCAGAAATCTAAAAAAACAAACAAAGTACAAGTCCGACTCCGAATGAGCGAGAAGCCAAACACAAGCGATGCCAAAAGACTAAGCGCTATTCCAGCAGTGAATTTAGTAGGCAGCTGATTTGGTTTCCCAACCGGATTCAGCTGGTTAGAGAGGAAGCTCTCAAATTGTCAGAACCTTTCTCAAAGAGTTAGAGATCAACAAAACAAACAGAGTACAAATTCGACTCGAATGATGAGAAGCGACACAAGCGATTGCTAGTGACCTAACTGCAGTCATAAACAACAAAAGCAACGAAAAGAAAAAAAGAAATGGGAGAAGCATATAGATGTCGTACCTGTAATATTCACAGATATTCCCCCCTTTTTCTTCTTTATTTCCGCTTCCAAAACCTGGTATCCACTCCTTCAAATCCATCGGAACTCCTCTTCAAAACAAGAGAGACCACGCCTCTCCGGATTTAGATAAACTCTCATTTCCTCATTTTCTCTCTTTTTTCTCTCTTCTTTCTCCCTTCCCTTTTTTATCACCTCTCCAAATTTTTTATTCTATTTCTCTCTCCCTTTCTCCTGAACATTCCATTTGCACCTTCGGTCTGGGAACTCCCCTTCGAGTGCCGAACTTCCCCGACTTCATAAACACTCCTCTATTCCCAAGGTCCATAACTGGCCACATTTACTCCTTTGCTTAACCACCATGTATCCAAGTGGACCCAAGGTGGGTTGCAAGCAACCCATAACATGGTCCAAAACTGGATCCAACCCATGCCTAGGACTGATCTGGGGCTTATGGGCCCGATCCATATAGGATTTGGGCATCAAAATCTAAAAATTAGTGCCCCACGCCCAAGCTGGCGATGCTGGGCGTAGTTCCCAACTGGTTGATCCGACTGAGAAAAATCTGAAATTTTGAGAAAATATTCCTTGAAAGAATAAGGTCCATCAAAACGGTGTTTGATTAAGTCAGTAGGAAGATATATTAAACAATCCTTAGTGCTCCGAATTCGAACCTGCTCTAATAAACTCTGATTGAGCTAAACCCTCGGGGGGCCCCACTTGCTTCCTATGGCACGATGCCAATAACTAAAAAAAAGAAGCCACAATGACACTCTAAAGTGAACTACATACGCACTCAATGGACCATATAGAAAGCCCACGGCTAGGAAGCAGACTAAGCCTAAAAAATTTTAATGGTGTTATATGAGAACGTGGGTGAGTGCTGACCTGAGATAATCTAAATCTTAAAGGGACAAAATTGAGGGTCTGATATGACCAGAATGCGGGTCTTTCACCTGAGATCTGCCCCATCTTGCTTCACCCAAACACCGCGTAATTTATTATTATTATTGTTTTGGCTGAAGTGAGTCTTGATTTTGGGCGTTGTCCCATTTCCGAAACCCTCGCACACATTTACCAGAATGGTGAATAACCAACACCATGCACACACACCCGACTTGTCGCGATTTTACCGTGCATATGAAATGCATTTATGCCATTTCATTCTATGTCATGCTACATGCACAATATTTATAAATTCCGGATAATTATATTTCCTACATATAATTTCCATTCATCACAATTTCCATGTTAATACATGGCTTTTATATTAACATGATTTTTTCACACAACAACATGTTATTTATTTTTCCAACAATAACACACAAAATGACCCAAATCTCGGACCTAAATAAACAGGGCACCTCTCGGTCCCTTCACGGCCATGAACCATTTTTTGTTCCATTCGTCACCGAATCACTGTGATACTAAAACATACAACAAAACCCGAAGACATCGATCCCGGGATCAAAACCAAATCTCAACATAGATGCACGGGGTACTGGAACTAATCCCAAAATTTCAATATTCGATTTAAAATCTTGGGACTAAAACACATAGCGATTCTGATGAGACGCCATTGCCATTCGTAGCCTTTAGGCTAGAAATAAAACAAGTACGAAAAATTCCCTACCTCTTGGAGTTTGACAAACTCCACGATTTCGGTGCCCACCACGTAGCAATTAAGTGTGTAGATAGACTTTGCCTCTTTGCTCCAATGAAAGCGGTCAGTCCGATCTCAGTAGATCTTAGAGAAGCTAGAGCTTCTCTCTGCAGAAACCTCTTCTTCCTCTCTCCCTTTGCTTCTTGGTTGCTCCCCCCAAAAATGAGCCCCCTCTCCTTTTTTACTTTCCCCCTTAATTAATCCATTTATTTATTTATTTATTTATTCATTTGATTTTCCTTTTTGTCTCAGGTGGCCTTGGCTCTATGTGAACCGTTGACCAAGTGCCATGTGTCACTGCTACACCACATGGCTATCATGCCATGTGTCCATCTATAGTGCCATGGCATTCACTTGTGATATCAACATCTCGACACACAGAAAAATGTAAAATTATGGCTTGTTTAGTCCCAGCGAAGTCGCACAGGTAACCCCAGATTTCGTGAGACGAATTCAATGGTGAAGTCTATTTCATCATCCGAGATTTAGAAAAATTATAGGTTTTAACCTATACTGTAGTGGCAAATTACCGTTTTTCCCTTTTTCCGAAAAATTGCATTTTTATCGGGTTTTACATTCTCCCCTCCTTAAAGGAATTTCGTCCCGAAATTCACACGCACATGCACATCAATCACCATGCATATACCTTGATCATTAAATCACAATGACTAGAAGGCATTTTCCTCAAAATCCCTTAAACGAAATGATAAAGCGCATGCATCGTGTCCTTGCGTTCCCATGTTGCCTCCTCCACTCCACGGTGTTGCCACAACACCTTCACTAGCCTCACGGTCTTGCGTCGCAAAACCTGATCTCGGCTATCCATGATACACACCGGTCCCTCCTCAAAGGTCCCATATGTATCAACAACAATCTCTCCCCAATCCACTACATGAATTGAATCTAGAGTATACTTCCGGAGCACCTCATGGACACCTAATACCCTTGGTGGTAACACCAAACACTATGCAACTGTATTCACCCTCTCGAGTATCTCGAAGGGTCCGATGTACCTCGGTGCTACTTTCCCCGCTTGCCGAACCTGACCACTTCTCTTTTAGGCATCACACCTTCAAGAAGAACGTGATCACTCCTCAAACTCTAAGTCGGCGTCGTCTGATGGCGTAGCTCTTCTTTTCGGCTTTGGTAGTGAAAGGCAGCTTCCATATCAAACCCACCTTCTTATAGGTGTCTCTAATCGAATCCGGACCAGCGATGGACCTTTCTCCCACCTCTATTCAACAAATTGGAGATCGACATGGCCTCCCCTATAATGCCTCATAGGGTGCCATCTGTATACTCATCTGATAACTATTGTTGTAGGCGAATTCCACTAAGGGTAAGTGCTCCTCCCAACTACCCTTAAGATCCAGGATACATGCTCGTAGCATGTCCTCTAAAACTTGTATGGTCCTCTCCGACTGACCATCGATCTGTGGATGAAAAAGTGGTGCTCATCATCCACTACGTCCCCATGGCCTTCTGAAAACTCTTCCAAAAGTGTGTTGTAATCTAGGATCCCTGTTCGATACTATGAACATTGGTACTCCATGTACCCGGTTAATCCCTCGAATATACAACCAGTAGAATTCCTCCAATGTGAAGGTCATCCGCACTGCTAGAAATTGTGCCGACTTAGTGAGCCGGTACTATCAGCCATACCACATCATGCCTCCGCGGTGTCCGTGGCAAGTGGGTCACAAGGTCCATCGTGACATGCTCCCATTTCCACTCGGCTACCTCCAATGGTTGGAGTAACCCGACTGCCTTTTGATGCTCAGCTTTTACTTGTTAACACGTGAGACACCGTCGAACGAAATCTCTAATGTGTCACTTCATCCCGCTCCAATAATACCGGCGACGAAGATCACGGTACATCTTCGTGCCACTTGGATGCATAGAAAAACGAGAGCAGTGGAATTCCCTGAGGATCTCCTCCCTCAAATCGATCAGTTGGGGAACCTGACACCCCCTATCTTGAAGACTACCATGCATGTGGATGGCCCGGCCTCGTCTTGTATATTGTGCCGTTACGATGGAATGATATCTCTGCGTCTTGCCCACGGGACTCAATCACCACCTTGGTAAGACAGTGTAGCCACCAAACTCCTAGCGCCTGAGGCACGATCATGCGCAGCCTAAACTATCCCGCTAGTCTTGATCATCGCCACTCCGTGAAGCTACATAATACTCCGTGACTTCGGCGGCGCATTAGCCACCATTTTGCCATACCCGGGATGGTAATGCAAAGTGAAGTCATAATCCTCGAGATACACCGTCATATCGTTGCCTCATGTTGAGGTCAGCAGTGTGAAAATATACTTCAAACTCTGCTTGTGGCACAGAAAATACTTCATTTGCTCACCGTGAGTACTAGCGCGAATCTTTAAGGCAAAAACAAAGGCAGCCAACTCCAGGTCATATGTAGGGTAATTATGATCATGATTCTTTAGTTGTCTATAACCATAAGCTACAACCCTCCCGGACTACATCAGAATGTATCCTAGTCCGTCCGTCAAGGAATCACAATACACTGTGTACCTCTGTCCCCTTTTTGGGACTATCAGAATAGGAGATGAAGTAAGCCTCATTTTCAATTCCTGGAATGCCTTCTCACACAGGTCATTCCACTCGAATTTTGACCTCTTTCCTAGTAAATAGAACCGGAGGGCTCTAAGGTGAAGTGCTCGGTCTAATAAAACCCTTGCCCAACAGCTCCTGTATCTGGACCTTAAGTTCTTATAACTCAACTAGTGCCATTCTATGAGGAGTCATAGAAATAGGCGGCGTACCAGGGTGTAACTCAATACATAAGTCTACATCCCTGTGCAGAGGTAATCCCGATAGCTCATCCAGAAAAACATCCTCATACTAGAAAACTGCACAAAGGTAGATCAATTCTGTCTCTGATCCTCCGGGGTAAAACATGACCAACCCATCAGCGCCGTGCCATGCGGAGTCGTACGGTCTGGGGTAAGCATCATGCTTATCCCCCTGAAAATTCACACGGATACCATCCTGTGTGTAGGTAATGTCTCTACTATCCCACGATCAATAGCGACCGGTGTCACAGTTAACCAATCATGCAAGAATGACATCAAAATCTGATATGTCCATTACTCGAAGGTCCACCGTGAGCAGAATCCCTGAGATCTCTAACTCACAATCCCTAGGGGAGAACTCGCATGTAACAACTTTCCCAAGGATGTAACCTTTAAGCTCAAAATATTCACACAAGTTGCAACAATAAGCATGAATATGATGCATCTGAATTTAAACAATACTCTTGTGAGTAGAAGCATTACCAGAGTATGTCGGGCGATGCGCAAGCTCAGTCTATGGTACCTGACGTAAACGCGCCCTTGGGTCCACACAGTATCGGCACAGAGTCTTGGCCTCGACCTCGACCCATACGGCCTCTCGGCCTATCTATGCTTGAAGGCCTTTGTGCGACACCACTAGGGGCGTACACTAATCCTCTAGCCAGTATTTAGGGTGAAGAGACAAAGCGTGTTCGTGCTGTCAATTATTTGGGATTGCATTGTCCCTTAATTAGGATCCTGTATCTATGGACAATCCCGTCTCATGTGCCTAGGTTGATGGCAATGGTAGCATGTCATCTCCCGTCTGGCTAGAAGCCCCTACTCAGCCTTGGCCCTGATAGCCGTGGCCCCGTCCCTAAAATCCGTATGAAGCATAAGTCTTCTGCTTTTTCCTATAGCTAGAAGAAGATTGATTCTCCTTCCTCTTAGCATAACACCCATGCCCTGGATGCTTTGTGTGTCATTTATTTCTCTTTCAATGGCCAAAGTTGTCCTGACCATCGTGTTCCCTCCTCCCATGTATCTCGGAGGATGACGAAATCCCTGGAGGTTACTCGTCCTTCCCTGACCCATCGTTGCACTAGTCCGTGCAGTGGTAGTAGCCACATAGCTCACACACTTGCGATGATGTCAGCTGCCGGTGCTATAGCCTCTCTAAAGGCACGTGGGTTAAGCTACGGTGGTGGTTGACTATTTTCCAGTGGACAACCTCTACGTCATTTTCCTCGATTTTCCATCTGCACAAGTCAAATAGCAAACTGAAATTTATTTTCTTGTATAACTAGTAGTGTATATGCCACTACTAATAAACCTCAACCCCCCGAACTATCATGTTCATTTTGTTCTTCAAACTCCTAAGGTTATGTTTTCAAACCCTAGTGTTCGTCTTTTCCTATATACATTCTTCCATGTATATAATTCATGCAATTTATAACACACAATCACACAATAACCCAGCATGTTAAGCACAAAACACGCAACACAAAACATTGCATGATCTAACCCCGTGCCCATTGAGTCCTAGGTATATATATACCTAAGCTCTATCTGCATTTGTGACACGAAATCTGGTCCGTTGATAACCGTCAACCCCTGCAGATTCTATTAGTTTGGTGGGCAGATGCTCTGTTGTTGTGTCCCATTTATCGGATCTATTTTCACAAAAAATCGGGCGAGTCTCCTTTGTTTGGGGAGCTATGACATACAACACGTATCGCAGGTATAATCATAACGTCAAGGTCTTAGCAGTAGTAATGACCACATAGGGTCCATCTGGCCATATCAGCAATATACATCCCTTTACCGGACCTATTCATTCACATTTAAATCTAAAATATGAAAATAAAACAATATTCTACGATTAGTGAGTCAGTCATTACTCTTACCATAATTACATACTGACTATTTAGGCAATAGTCGAAAGAAATTTAATCACAATTCTTTTACACAAAATACTTTTACAAGGTAATATCAAGGCCACACATCGGCTCTATTAAATCACGACCTTATCAGGCGTTGTGTCCTGTTCACCACAGTACTGAAGGGTCCTGATGGGGTGGTAATGCTTGATGAAAAGGAATTTCTCCTACAGAGGCCTCCCACCTAAAATCTTGCATGCAATGGCAACCATGAAAATGTCAATCATATTCCATATAAATAATACAATTCTATATGGGAATATTACGTCATCATGCATGAGATGAGACTCCTCATGCCAACAACAGTCTGGCCAGAGCTCCCTCACTCTTGTGCCAAGTGTGAGAAAACCGGAGTCATTAGTGTTTCACTAATGACTTAACCCACGTAGACGACTCTCAATATTCATTTGAATTTTATCAAATCCCATGTGTTTATTTGGGTTGCAAATTTTCGGGGTCTCACCACAAGCTTTGCACACCTTCCGACACTTTCACGAACTTTCATCGCTAGCTACATATGTCACAGCAGAATGGGAATTTGGGTGCTCACCTAGGAGAGAGGAATGAGGGGCGAGATCAGCCCCCTTTGCTTCACCAAACACGTGGTTAATATTATTATTGTTTTACTGTAGTGAGTCTCGTTTGAATGTTGTCTCATTTCCAAGCTCACCACACATTCTGAGAATGGTGAATAACCAACCTTAAATACACACACACAGGCTTGCGCGATGTTACCGTGCATATGAAATTAATTTATGCCATTTCATGCTATGTCATGCTACATGCACAATATTTATAAATTCAAGATAATTATATTTCCTACATATATTTTCTATTCATCACAATTTCATGTTAATACATCACCCAAGCACATATTAACATGATTTTTTCACACAATAGCATGTTATTTATTTTTCCAACAATAACACACAAAATGGCCCAAATCACGGACCTAAATAAACAGGGCACCTCTCGTTCCTTCACGGCCATGAACCATTTTTTGTTTTGTTCTTCACCGAATCACTGTGATACCAAAACATACAACAAAACCTGACATCAGTTGAGATCAAAACCAAATCTCAATGGTTGGGATTTACTTGGGAATAATCTTAGGAATTTTCCAATATTAGGTCAATCTTGGGACTAAAACACATGGCCAGTTAAAGCCCCAAAGAACGCCCATGCCATTAAATGGCCTTTAGGTTAGAAATAATCCAAGTAGGAAAATTCCCTACCTCTTGGAGTTTGACAAACTCCCTGATTTCAGTGCCCACACGTAGCTTTCATCGCGTAGATTAACTTTGCCTCTTGCTCCGACGAAAGCCGTCGGTCCGATCTCCATAGATCTTAGAGAGAAACTAGAGCTTCTCTCCCTAGAATTTTCTTCTTCCTCCTCTCCTGCACACTACCGGTTTGCTTCCTGTGTGACCCGAGCAGTCCGGCCGATTGGCGGTCGGCAAAACGGGGCGGCTCGTTTAAATCTATTAAAGTCATTAATCAAATCCTTTGATTGTCGTTTATTTAATTTTAGTTTTCAAAAGTGTCGCTGTTCCAGATCCCAGGCTTCGACCGGTTGGATCAGCGGGCAGTTTACTCGACATTTCCAATTATCTTATCAAAACATTTGGCTTATTTTATTCATTTTAAATTTGTAATTTAGCGAAGCAATTCATTTAGCAAATATAAAACACAATTAACAAAAGATTCATAACATTTACATTTAACAAAATGCCTTTAAAAATAATGATCCCGAGTTCAAGCGTTTACAAAATGTGATGTTCGAAAGAAATGGGTAATGCATATGTGGAGCATACTCAGTAATTCATCTCTATGACTACGAGCTCCTCGATCTTGAGTCTTGCTTGATATCTATCACTCGGTACCTGCGTGATAAAAACAATGCGCCAAAGCATTTTCATGCCCAGTGGTTCTATCTGATTTGTATTCCATTTTTGTTCATATAAATCATGCATTTATCAAAAATAATGCCTTTATACAATATCGGATGTAATGTAAAGATACTTGTAAAATACACTTTTCAATTCCATCATTTCTCTTTTCGGTTTGTGATTCCACATCGACTATAGAATCAACATCGGCGGTCGATTTGCTGAATCACATCTGTTGTTATTCGATAGCAGTGTGATTTCACATTCTATATTATCGTCTCACATATGGCTATAGAAGTCGACATTCACAACAGATTCAGTTGTTGAATCCTGTCCTGTTGTCATTCAGTAGCAATGTGATTTCGCATTCAATATTACCGTCTCATCTATATTTGTAAGAAGTAGAGCATTCACGACAGTTCGGTTGGTGAATCTGTCACATTTGTCGATCATTAGCAATGTGATTTCGCATTAGACAATCGGTTACCTTCATAATGGTCGATTTGAGTGAATTAGTCATGTTAGTCATTAATAATACATTTCAAATCAATTTACTTTTATGCAATGCGTTTGCTTGTAGCCTGAATACTGCATGCATGCGAATGTTGTCAAACATTTCAAATACTAATCATTCAAATGAATACCTGCATATTTCACAAATAAAGATCAATATGAGAATAAGGCGTGTAGTGAACAAACTAGAATAAAGAACAAGTATAGAACAAACCAATTATCGATTCCGTTTCTTTCTCGATGTCAATCCTAGGTCAGGTTATCGTCTTCACCCACACCTAGTCAAATACAATTTATTCACTCTTAGTGATTAAGCAAATAATCATACTAAGCAGATATCGCCGAGGCAAAGCAAAACTTTGCGGAGCGAGAAGTGCGGTACGTTTTGACTTGGTGTCATTCTTATTCCTCCTAGAGTCTACTTTACTCATAAGTGGAATCATTTCAATCGGATTATCTAACTAAAGTTATGGCATTTTCATACTTGACTAATAAGACTACCCAGGTGCAGAGGACAGTTTGTGTGCTCATTTTCAAGGGTCTTAACTTCGTGTTTGACTCTAGGATTTGTACTCTTTTAAAGCTAAGGTGCTAAGGGTTCTATTCCAACTGAAATCACACCCGGTCGAACACTTAGAAACTCAGTTACGTCAGAAACAACCGGACTACTCTATGTTCACTTGGAACCAGAATTTGGCTTGCATGGCCCCCACTTTGGAGTATTTTAGGCCATAGGGGATCAGGGTGGCAATGCCTATTCTTTAATTTTGGTTCTCCTTGAAGTCTGTTTTTATGTAGCCACTTGAATCCTTTCGAATCGGATAAAGAAATAGGCAAGTTATGGCCAAAAATCTGGCGGTCGAAAGTGGGAGCGAGAGCATGGTGTCGCAGTTTTAGTGTGTGCCGGTACACTTTGGCTTCTGGTGGGGTGTACTGGTACACTACTGTTCGTAGCCAATTACACCTTCAAGAATTTTGCCTAGATTTTGTTATTTTCCCGCACGATGCCAATTCACTCCATACAACTTCTATAATCCATAACACCTCGAGAAATATCATGGAAATAATCCAATCCAACTCCATGACATTTGAATTGGTGCTTTGGAACCTCAAACACAAAACCTTAGATGAAAATCAAGAACACTACCTAGGTCCACCAATTCTTTATAAAACCACATAAATGTGATGATTCATGGTTATTTCCACCAATTGGGGTTTACCCACAACACCTCCAACAAATCTAGGATTTGGGTGATCTCTTCCACAAAACCTAGACAAAAGAGGACAATTCTCCAAACTAAAGCCTTAGGAAATCAAAACACACTTGATCCTAAGATGAAAACATACCTTGGCTTTGATCTTCCTCTCCTTCTCCTTCTTCTTCCTCTTCTTCCCCTTGTTTTCTCCCTTCTTTTCCTCTCACACGTTTTTGCTAGGGCAAAAAATGAGACAATTAGTTGTGTTTGTCTCAACACTCCCTTTTTATACTTTTTAATTTTCCATATTGCAATTAAGTCCTTTACTCTTTTAATTTTGCAAATCAACTTGTTTTATTTCTACTATGGCCCATCTCTACTCCTTTTATGATTTAATTGTCCCTTATGCATTCAATTTATCCTTGTTTTAGTGCTCAAATTTCGGGTTCTTAAATTTGTTATTTCATAATTTGTCAATTCATCAATTTTCCCGGAAAAACCCAAGTTTGGCCCAATTTATACCCAGAATATATAATAAAATTATTATAAAAATTCTAGGGTATTTTTAGGGCGTTACATTCCCCAATAGGCCCCCTCTCATTTTTTACTTTTCCCACTTAATTAATCCATTTATTTATTTATTTATTCATTTGATTTTCCCTTTTTCTCTCCATTTGACACATGGCTCTATGTGAGCCATTCAACCAAGTGTCATGTGTCACTTGCTACACCACATGGTTATCATGCCATGTGTCCATCTCTTATGGTGCCATGTGGCATTCACTTGTGGTATCGACACGCGACCACGCCGAGAAAAAAAGTAAAATTCAGTATCACCGAATCGACGAATTTCTTTTAGGTAACTAGATTTCGCGAGATGAATTCAACATTGAAATCCATTTCCTCATCCGAGATTTAGAAAATTGCAGGTTTTAACATGTACAATAGTGGTAAATTACCGTTTTGCCATTTTTCCAAAAAATTGCATTTTTCCCGGGTTTTACAATATAATTGTCATCTTGAGTAGGAATTATGTTCACAAAAATAATAAAGGGAGAGAGAAAGGGAGAGAATGCCTTTAAAAATGATATAAAGCTATTTTAAATTTATTTTATTAAAGATATATATATATATATATATATATATATATATATATATATATATATATATATTTCTCTAATAAAAATAATTTTAAAATATCTGTGCTCTTTTTAATCATTTTTTAAAGTTCTTTTCGATATTTTTACGAATTTTGATCAACTTTTAACCCATGAACATGATTGTGAAGTTGAGTATGGATTTTGTTTACATTAAGCATGGATTACATTTGAAGCTATCATAAATTATGATAAATCAAAAGCCATGTACACGATGAATGCCCATATTATGAAAAGATTAGAGATAACGTGATGAAATAATTTAATCCAAAAGACAAAATGAGAGAGAGAAGAATAAGTAGCAGCTAGGGTGGAAGGGAGCAGTTTCGCGTAGAAAATAAGTTGGTGGGGACACTGATTTGGTCAGCTTTAATTTAGTCACTAAATAGCTTGAGCAGCCACCCATATTTCTTGCCTTAATTGCCACCCAGGCCGAACATTACTCCAGCGAGTTGGTGGCCGGTCGACGCAGTGGGGTTTAATTAAACAGCGAGCGTACGTGTGGTGTTAAGGTTGCGAGAACATAGCATAGCGAGAGAAAACTACGGAGAAACTCCCAGCTTTTATTGAAGAAGGATTAGTATTTAAACACCGCGGTAGAAGAATCTAAGAAAGTTTGTTACGAATTAGTTTCTTCTAATACATGAAGTCCATGTGAGTTAGTTGTATATCTGTCGATTGAGGAGAAGACTCTTGATACGAGTGAGCCTTATTTGTTTGAACTATATCAGCATCTTCAATAGGCCCCCGTAAGCTGGACATGGGAACAACCATGGCAAGCTTGTTACCGCAATCTTGAAATGGGTGCTAGAATTGGGCCTTTGTAGTTGATCTGCCCAGGTTTGGACGCTGTTTGGACATATTTTACTTCAAGCTTATTGTCGGCGACTAAACTAGAGCAAGTGCATCGACTCGATATGTTTTGTTCGGCATGAAAAGCGGATTGCAAGCGAAGCGCTTTAGCTCTAAGTTATCACTCCCGAAAGAATATGTGGTGGCCGAGGAAGGTGAGAATATCAATTTCAGCTAGCAAATTTTGAATCCAAACCAAATATGTTGCTACATTGGCAAGAGCTCTATACTATGCTTCAGTACTTGATCAAGCAACCTCATTTTGGTTTTGTGAACTCCATGTAATTAGATTACCTCCCAGAAAAACACAGATACCGTTGACTGGTTTACGATCATCTAAATTACTCAGCCAATCAACATCACAAATCCTTCTAAATTCAAGAGGTAAGCTGGTTTGAAGAGCAGACCATAGCTCAATGTACCTTTAATGTAGCAAAGAATACGTTTACATGCTCTCCAATGTGCAATAGTAGGAGCTTGAAGAAATTGACTCAACCTATTAACAGGGAAAGCTATGTCACAGTGCATTGAGAGTATTAAGTACTATAGAGCACCTATTGTGCTTCGATACATGGAGGGATAAGCAAACAACTCACTATCATTTAAGGATAATTGATGAGTCCTAAACTTATCTATTTTTAGTCCATTTTTCTGGCTCATTTATAGAAGTTTATGATTCATTTTAATAATGAATTATAGAAAATTCACCAACTTTATGTTTTATAGGTTTTGAATGAAAAATAGACAATTTCGTGAAAAGCAAACAAATTGGCCAAGGAAAAAAATGTGGCGACATAGTTTCAGAATGTCGCAACATAATCTCAAAAGAACTAGAAGAAGCTATGTCGCAACAAGAAATGCTATGTCGCAACAAAGGTTAAGCTGAACTCAAGTCAGAAATGCAGATTGTCGTGAATAAAGACAACTTCGTCGTGACATAATATGAGAAGAATGACTGATAAATGTTGCGACAAAGAAGCGAGTGTTGAGACATAAAGGAAATCAAAAGACAAAATTTTGTTGCGGCAAAGGATTTTTATGTTACGACATTGCCTGAGAAGTTCTTAAAAAAAATAATGTCGCGACATTGATCCAAGCAGATGGCAATAGAACTTTGTTGCGACATTTCATAACTCTATCGCAACATAAAGAATTGAAGATGGTAGAAGAGCTTCGTCGCGACAAAACAAAACATTGTTGTGACAGAAAATGGAAAAATAGTGAGAAAAATTA
This sequence comes from Tetrastigma voinierianum, assembly GCA_016808115.1. Taxonomy (NCBI): domain Eukaryota; kingdom Viridiplantae; phylum Streptophyta; class Magnoliopsida; order Vitales; family Vitaceae; genus Tetrastigma; species Tetrastigma voinierianum. The sequence goes on along the minus strand of JAEQBH010000477.1, from coordinate 8,472 downwards.
AGACAATTTGCTTGCGACAAAGGTTTATAGGTTGCGATAGACATTTCGGCTTATGACAAGACCAAGGTAGATTATATGTTGTGATAGAACAAAACTATGTCGCGACACAACATTCAGAGCCAGCATTGAAAGGCAAGAAAACTTTGTTGCGACAGAGAAGTTTTATGTCACGACAATAACAACTTAAGGCTTAGACAAACTTTGTCGCAACAAAGAAATTCATTATCGCGACAAAAGTTGAAAAGAATGACAAAAAGGCTATTGTGACACAGTTTGAGCAAAAAGAGTTAAATTTTGTCGTGACATAATCAAGAGCAGCAGGAAGGAAACTTTTTGGGACAAAGATTTTATGTCCCGACATACCATCTAAGGACTAAAGTTGCAACACACCAAAGAAATGTCGCGACATAATACACTCATGTCGCGACAATTACAAGACAAACTCAACAAAACTTTGTCTCGACATTCTCAAAGTCTGTCGCAACATAATTCAAGAAAGAGACACTGAACTCTATCGTGACATAACAATACATGCTATGAAAAAGCGGGAGGACAAACATAGATACTCTGTCACGACATCATTTTTCTATGTCGTGACAAAGATGCGATTTAGGCCAATTTTGTTTGGGGATCCACAATTTCAACCTTGAAGTTAGGCTCAATAATTGGAAAATCTATAAATAGAAGTACATAGGGCATAATGCGCAGCTTCTGACGAACTAGAAACTCTAGGTAGCTGGAGACTATTTTGTATAAGAATTTTTCGTTTATTTTTCTTTTTCGTCAATTTCATTTTTAGCTTAGCATTTAGTTAGATTTTCATGGAATTAAGCAGTGAATTGGTGCGAAGTTTCGAGCTAGAATTCATTGTAATATTATAATTTTCATTACTGTATGATTTTAATGGAATTTGTAAATTTTATGCAATTCATTTATTTCTGTTCGTTTGTAATCTTAGTGAATTTACCTGATCAGTTAGTCACTGTGATTTGTGATCCAGTTTTGAAAGACTAAGCTCCCTTTAGGAATGAATCGATGTTAATGATTGTTTTCTGCACAAATTGAAAGATGGGCTTAGTTAGAAATCTTGAATTTATTTAATTGGTGTTGTTCTTGAATTTAATTTTTCAGAATATTAGTAGTGTGTACCCAGAAAAGGACTGTATCTATATTTGATTTCCAGGAGGCCATCTGAGTGACACAAAGATGGAGATTCTTAAGAGTATGGAGTAGTTACTTGGGGGTATGGTAGACTAAAATTATAAAACTAATGAACTTTGAAAGATTACTCCGATAGATCACTAATTTACTCATGGTGTGAGGATAGTTGGATGATGTATTAGTTTAATCGCTCAAGGGGTTCTCTTCTTTCTGATGAAAAGATCTTGATCCCGTGTTAGCATAGATCTAATCCAAGAGATGAGTTTTCATCAAATTGAAAGGATGAGATACAATTAGGGTGGAGAAGGCTTGCAATATCACAATACATAGAGGCGAATCTTCGGTCTAAGAGTTTGGGTGTGAAGTGCTGGAAAGAAAAATACTCAAATCTTAGAAAGAGGATTATATATTACAAGTAACTAGTTAGACTCATGTATCTGGAAGGAACATGGATTTCTAAATTAGTGAAATGTATAGTTTATGGAGGAAACCAAACTATACTACCTTGCATCTTTGGCAAATTCAGATTTCCAACTCATGGTTGAACTATGCATGAAAATGATGCAGAAATTGATAGTATTGGTCTATTTCAGTGTTTTTCTTTACTTAGTGAACTCTCAAATCCCACTTATATTGAATTCTTTATGTATAGTTATAAAATTCTTATTAGTATTACTTTCCTTTAGTTTAAACAAAACATTTTTAAACATTGGAGTTCAAATAGTCAGGATCTTGAGTAGATGGGGTAATTAATCTTTCGATTTGTCATCAATCCTCGTGGGGTATTTGGACTTAAATCCACATTTATTACTTGTATGACCTGTGCACTTGCAGTGATTCAGAGCAAAATCAACTTTTAAAAAGAAGCCTTTCGTAAAATGAAAAAAAAAACATATTTGATCAAATTTGGTGTAATGAGTTTTAGCATTCTTATTGGGGATTGAAGAGTCTTTGAAGCGCTAATTACTTCATCCTTATTTGATCTATGCTAAATAAGTCAACAAGTTTATGGCGCCGTTGAGATTGAAAAGATAATTTAAATATCAATATTCTAACCAAAGGAGAGAATTGCTAATTTGAACATTTTTCTACATTTTTATCATCTAAATTTCATAAAAATCAGAAAAATTGTTTTAAGCTATGATAACAGTAAGCTATTGAAAATATTTTATGAGCTTAAATTGATATAGTTGTTTTTCACATATTTCATTTGATCTCAGTGTGTTTCTTTTAGGAAGATTTTACATGCCGCGAAAACCGACGGGAACTCGCGCTGGATCTGAAGCGGAAAGAACAGGAATCTAAGAAAAGTTAAAAGTGTTGAATCAACAACAATGGCATATCAGAGAGAAAAATTGCAACCTATTTTAGAAGAAGCAGAAGCAGAGAGACCTCAGAGGCAAATGACTATGGAGGATTTTTTGAGGCCAGTTATTCAAGATGAATACTTTGCTATGAGACAGCCTGCTATAGAAGCCAACAATTTTGAACTTAAGCAAGCTTTGATAACAATGGTGCATCGACACGATTCTTGGGCATCCTATTGAAGACCGTGAGCATATGGGAAGATTTGTAGGGATGGCAAATACGATTGAAGTTGAATGGGGTGAGACACAGAGTGATCGGCTGCGATTATTTCCATTTTCGAGAGATGTGCCTTGACTTGGTTTGAATCACTGCCTGTTGTATTAGTGAACAATTGGGAAGAGTTGTTAGAACTTTGCATGAGAAACGAGATTCTTCTCTGCTCTCATACGATCAGATGGGGAAATTATAGTGTTCAAACGGGAGAGGATGAAAGTCTGTAATGCGTAGGAAAAGTAAAGATTCTTTGAAAAGATGCCAAATGCATGGAATAGATCTTATCACCTAGATGGATATGTTTTATCATTCTATGAATTATACCTCCGAAGGTATAATTGATGCAGCCTGCTGTGCATCTTTCAAGAGAAAAGGTGCTGAAGAAGAGAGGCAAGAAGCAATTGATAGAAGGCCTTGCGAATGCGATTATAGGCTGTTTGGGCTTCGGTGCTTGTTAGCATGCGAAGGGAGGTGGTGTGATAAAGTTGTGAGTAGGATGACTACCATAAAATCAAAACTAGATGCATTGATGAACAAGATGGGAAACCATGATAGAAGAATGCACACAGGACGTGAAGTGGGAACAATTGATGAAAGTGAGAAGAGAAATAGTGCTAAAGAGGGACTAGCCCATAGGGTCCCTTTATCGAGTTGAGAGGCCTGATATCTAAATGCTAATAAGAGTTAAAAATTTAAGCCCGACCCACGACTTGCCAACTCATTTACCTGTGGCTACTCATGAACCATGAGGAATTTCTCATATGGAGGTGGACCACGGTAAGGTCGAACCTGAGGCGAGGAATTTTGACAACATTGTATGCTTCACCTAGGTTCTAACAACAACAACAACAATAGCAAGGAAGTTAGAGAGCGAAAATCAAGGACAAAGGAGATCTCTTTCCTTTGAATATCAGATATTGACTTTCATGGGAGAAAATAAGAGGTTGTTGAATATTCATGAGCAGAAATTTATTGATCCTAGCATTTCAGGCTATCTGAGATGCCTTTACGAAGAATCACAGAACACAAGTAGAGGCGGTTATTTTAACAATGCAGAATCAATCCAAGGATGCCTTCCCAAGTGACACAAAGAAGAATCTGAATGATTATATGGTGGTGACTCTAAGAAGTTGAAGAGAGATTGAAAGCAGAAAAGAAGAAGAGAAGAAAAAGACTGAAAAGGTTGAGAGAGAGAAGAAAGTGGAAAGAAAGTAAGTTGGCTTGATTCGGACTTGGTGAAGGGGCGAAAAAGAAAAGGTGCGGCCCGAGCAGCGGGTGGAGAGAGAGAAAAATTGAAGAAAGAGGAAAAACAATCTTGTGCTGTTGTTCCCTTCCTTAGAGGCTTCGCCAAAGCTAAAAATAGGTGGTTGGCTCAGATTCTTGGATGTCTTCAAGAAGATAGAGATCAACCTACCCTTTGCAGAGGCATTGACCCAGATGCCCTAATTGAAGTTTCTAAGGACATTACGGGTAAAGGGGGAAATTTTGCGAAAAGTATGAGTGAGTGAATTTGACGACTTAAATGCGATGCGGTGATGCAAGGGAGCTTACTAGAGAAGATGTAGGATCCTAGCAGCTTCACCATTCCCTGTACCATTGGGAATTTTGAATTCAAGAAAGCTTTTGTGACTCAGGAGGTAGCATCAACTTGATGCCTTTGTTAGTGGTTAGGGCTACGTTTGGGGAGCTTACTTCCCGCAAACTATGACTTTGCAAATGGCGAGATAGAGACGATGGCATAGCTAGAAGAGTCCTTGAAGATGTGCTCATCGAGGTGGAAAATTCATTTCACGTGGATTTAGTAACCATGATATGGAAGAAGACACACAAGTTCCCTTTGCTGTAGAAGACCTTTCTGGCGCTGAGTTGCGTGATCGATGTGAAAAAATGGAACTCACTCGGGGTCGGGAGAAGAGCGTACACTTCCAGTGAACAAATCACGAACGATTACGAGGTGTGAAATTACGGATTATAAGATTGTGAAATAATGGTTCTATCCGGTCCTGAACTGATATTTGGTTGTAATTTTTAGAACTCAATCAATGAAAATGAGATGAATTTCTAGTATCTTGATGATCTTGATTATGAAATTCTGCATTCCAGTTTTGATTTAAGGAATCAGTCCTTAGTGTAAATGAGAACAGTACAGAAAAGACAAGCAACAATGAATAGGAAACAACAAAAACATAAACAAGTTCAGAAGAATTAACCTTGAAGGAATTACCCAGACATTTAAAGTATGCTTTCTTAGAACCAGAAAAAGCAAAAGCTGGTATTATTTCAACTACATTGACTAAGCTTGAAGAACAGAAGCTGGTAGGTGCGAGAAAAATACAGGAACCAATTGCTTGGTCAATAAGAGAGATTTAGAAGAATCAGTCCTTCCTATCCAGCTTGCACAAAAATCCTTTTGGAGGATAATACAAAGACCTACATTGAACATAGAGTGAGTCCAGTAATGAAAGTTGGTCGGAAAAGTCTTGAAATGGGTGAATCGGGCTTCATATACAATCTCAGTTGTAGCCCTTAGTGCATTGAATCACGTGGTTCCCAAGAAGGGTGGATTCACTGTGATAAGAAATGAGAAGGAATAGATTAGTTCCCTGCAAGAACTATGACGGGATGGAGGTGTGTATAAAGCTACAAAAACTAGAAATACTACATAAGAAATGATCATTTATCCTCCCAACTTTCATTGACCCCGAATCTTGGGCCAGGGTTAGTAGGGACCACCCCCATTGTGTTTCTTTATGGATATTTTGGTTATAACTAGGTGCTATAGCTTGAGGATCGAGAAAGAAGACTCCCATTTACATGTCATATGAAACTTTGCTTTAGGAAAGGGATGCATTTTAGATTATGTAATGCTCCTTTTGCTAAAGATGCATGATGTCTATGTTTCAGATTTGGTGGGAAGAGGCTATGTAAATTTTTCATGGATGACTTCTCAATATGGATCCAGTTTTGAGAAATGTTTGGAAAGTTTGGAAAGCAAATTATGAGAGGTCTTCAAGATAAAATTTAGCCTTGAAATAGGAAAAATTCCATTTCATGGTAACAGAGGTATTGTCTTAGGGCATAAGATTTCTGCAGCCGGGTTAAAAGTAGACCAAGAAAAGGTTTCCATCATAAAAACTCTCATACCACCTACAACAGTTAAGGGGATAAGAAGTTTCCTAGGACATGCTGGGTTTTATAGAAGATTCATAAGGGACTTCTCAAAAATCTCTAGACCATTATCGCAGTTATTTAGAGAGAATGATGCAAACTTTGATTTGATGGAATCATGCAAAGCTACATTGAGTGGTCATCCAGATTAGTTTACAGCTCCCATGATGGTAACACTTGACTGGAACAAGGAGTTCGAAATTATGTGTGATGCCAGTGACTATGAAATGGGAGCAGTATTGAGACAAAGAACTGAGAAGATGTTCAAGGTCATATACTATGCCAGCAAAACCTTCAATGAGGCACATGAGAACTACTTTACAACAGAAAATGAGATGTTGGCAATGGTGTTTGCTTATGAAAAATTCAGGCCTTACATCTTAAGGTCCCATGTTATAATACACAATGATCATGCTGCAATTAGATATCTCATGGCAAAGAAAGATGCTAAACCAAGACTGATCAGATAGGTATTACCGCTGCAAAAGTTTGATCTAGAAATCAAAGACAAGAAAGGTTGTGACAATGTGATAGTTAATCACTTGTCTATATTAGAAAAGACTATTGAAGAGGAAAAGGGAAGTGAAATAGCAGAAAACTTTCCTGATAAGCAATTGTTCTTGTTATTAGTCCAAACACCCTAGTATGCTGATATTGTGAATTACTTAGCCTGTGGAATTATGCCATTTGAATTCAGCACCCAGCAGAAAAGAAAGTTGAGAACTGATTGCAGATTCTATATTTGGGATGATCCACTTCTTTCAGAAGATAAACAGATATGATTATCAAGAGGTGTGTACCAGAAACAGAACAAGGTGAAATTCTTGATAAATGTCATGCATCACCATATGGAGGACACTTTGCAAGAGAAAGAACAACCCATTCTCCAATCAGGCTTTTATTGGCTTACTCTATTCAAAGACAGTTTTGAAGGGGTAAAACATTATGATAAATGTCAGAGAATGGGAAACATAAGCAAAAGAAATGAGTGCCCCTGCAAGGAATCTTGGTGGTGCAAGTTTTTGATGTATGGGGGATAGACTTCATAGGACCTTTCCCATCCTCATTTGGGAATCTATACATTTCTCCTAATTGTGGATTATGTCCAAATGGGTGGGAACTTAATAAGCTTGTCCAGAAATGATGCCATCTGAGTGGTTGGGTTTATCTGAAATAAATATTTTGAGTAGATTTGGGCACAGAGCAATCATTAGTGGTGAGGGAAGCCATTTTACAAAGCAAGTTTTGCCAAAACTCACTGAGCATATATGGAATAAGACCATGTAATGGAAACTGGCTTATCACCCTCGGTCAGAATGGGCCAAGTGAGATTTCCAATAGGGAGATAAAAGAAAATTCTGGAGAAAACAGTGAATACAAGCATAAAAGACTGGTTTATGAAGCTAGATGATGCATTGTGGGCTTATAGAACTGCTTACAAAACTCCTATTGGAATGTCCCCATGCAGATTATATTTAGAAACCTTGTCATCTCCCTCTAAAACTATAATACAAAGCTATGTGGGCCATCAAGAAACTGAATTGTGACTTTCAAGCTTCTAAAGAAAAGAGATTACTTCAAATGAATGAATTGGAAGAGTTAAGGAATGAAGCTTATGATAATGCCATAATCTACAAAGACAAAACAAGAAATTGGCAGTTAGAAGATTTTGGGAGGGAATTCAAACGGGAGAGCTAGTCTTGTTGTACAATTCCAAGATCAACTTTTTCCAGGAAAACTGAAGTCAAGATGGAGTGGTTCCTTACACAGTAGTAGCAAGTACACCCTTTGCGACAGTGACATTGAAAACTAATGCTGGAAATGAATTTAAAGTGAATGGTCAGAGATTGAAGCATTACCTTGGAGGGAACATAAATGAAGATTGACCCAGATTTTAAAGAGATGGAAGAATTTTTCTAAAAAGAAAACATTTTGTAGCAAATGTCTAGCTAAAGACATTAAACATGAGAAGCTTCTTAGGAGGCAACCCAAGCAATTTTTAATTTTCATAGTCAACTTGACTTTGTTAAATTTGGTGTGTTTGAAGTTTAGTTTTAATTTTGTTTGAAATTTTATTTGTTGTTTTTGCTGATTTTTCAGGGACAATGAAGCTGAATTAGAAATGGATTCTTATTTGAAAGCACTCTCTCTCAAACTGATTATGTAGAAAGTGCTACAAGGGGGAGAATTTCTATTGCCCTAACTAGTTCTTTAATGATAATGCATAGTTTAAGTTTAGGGGAATGTATTTTATAGAGCAAAAAATGAATAGTTACTTTGTTGTTCTCATTCTTTGAATACTTTGAATAGCATCCTGTTAAATTGTGTTAAACGAAGAAATAAGATGTGTTGTTCATACTTGAATTGAGATTCTTTGATGATTAGATGTGTCTTCACAAGCGTGTTCAAATTGGTATGAATGAATGCATATTGTTTTGAATGTTAATTGGTTGAAAAATGTGAATTGTGCAATTCTGAGGAAAATTTTTCAATGTCGCGACATATTTTCTATTGTTGTGACATTACTATCAAAACTCTATCGCGGCATTATTTCTCTTTGTC